>CM068296.1:25637351-26272845 GCA_034768395.1 Linum lewisii | reverse complement strand
TTGTTATTTCTTTGTATATTTCCGTTTTCTATTGAATAAGTATGATTAGGGCAACTAACAATATATGATGATGATAAATAATTTATTATTATTATTATTATTATTATTTCCCCTGGAGAATTCAATTTTTGCAAAGTTTAGTTTGAGATAATGAATAGGCAGAAAGTGGTTGGCTAATTTAAAGGAGAGGTATTTTGTGTTGTTGAGTTGGGTGACAAGAAAGAAAATCTCCGATTAACTAACTAATGAGGCAAATAGAATAGATTACCAAAAAAAAAAAGGAAGATGCTGGATATCTCGCTTCCAAGAAAGGCAAAGCAGCAGGCAGGCAGCTGCTGCTGCTGCTCAGGAAGAGAGGAAGAAGAAAGGTACTTATAAGTTAGACCTCATACCTCTCTCTCTCTATTTCTTATTCTTATAATTGATTTATTTATGTAATGTGTATGTATGGTATGGATTGGCAGGGGAGCCATGGACGTTGGAAGAGCACCGGGTGTTTTTAATGGGATTGAGGAAGCTTAGGAAAGGGTGACTGGAGAGGGATTTCTAAGAAATTCGTGACCACAAGGACATCCACTCAGGTTGCTAGTCATACCATCTCCAATGCTCCCTATCAAATGACCAAATTGCTATTATTGAACACCAAACCTCCTACAATGCATATTGTCAAATTGCCAAATTGCCAAATTGCCAAATTAAAGTGATTTCATTGTCAAATTTAAAACACCAAATTGCCAAATTAAATTGCTATTTTGTGATAGTGGGTTGGACCCACCACTAAAAAGGCATAACTGAGAGATGGGGTTTAAGAGTCCACATGGAGTGCTCTTATTGGTCTACTCCTTCATTTTATTGTCTTATGTTCCATGTCTTGTACTTTTGTTTTAATGTTTATTTATGTTTATGTCTCATGTATTAATTTAATGCCAGTACGTAATTATCTAATGTGAGTACGTGTTGGCATGTGACGTTCAGATTAGTTTCAACTATAACACGTGTTCAACTAATTGTTTTAGTTTCATTGATGACGTCGTTATTGATAATTAAAACAAATGCCATCCAATTGAGGAAAAAAAAATACACAACTCAATAAGATTAGATGTGATTGAATAGTTGATGACAGAACTCTCAAATTATCAAATATGTCCAAATAGTTGATGACACAACTCATTCTATCAAACATGTGAGGAATGTATGACACATGTACAACTAATTATTTGGGTTTCATTGATGACATCGTAAATTAACAATAAAAACGAATGATATTGAAATTGAAAAAAAAATACATCAGAATGTTCGTAGTACTTAATTAATACTAGCTATGTAAAAATTATGAATGAATTACTGAAGAAAAATAAAAGAATCAATTGTTATAGGAATGTTAATCATAAAAATAAAGTGCAATCTTAAATTTAGAACTGCACCATTGGAGCAAAACAACTTTTCACATATATAAATATTGCAATTTGACAATTTGAGATGACAATTTAACATTTAGCATTGGAGATGATCTCATGCACACAAGTATTTCCTCAGACACTCTTACCCTTATAAATGGAAACTAGCATTTTTTCGGCCCGTTGGCCGATATGTTATATAACTTATATTTTAATTTTATATTTAATATAATCTTTAGATTTTATTTAGTATAATTAGTAAAAAATAAATTTTTTTATAATCATATATTTAATATTATTTTAAATAAATTTTAAATTAACAAAAAAATTAAATTGAATGATTAAATTAAATGAACACTCAATGAGTCAAATTAGTTAACATATTACATAGTGAAGAAATTAAACCGTTTAAAGTAGAAAATATAGAAATAAACTTTAATTAAAAAGTTAGTTGCATATTATATTTGAAAATATACTTTAATAATTTAAATTAAACTAATTTAAATGGAGAAGTTTATTTTTTTCCTAAACTTCATCATGTTTACAAATATTTGGAATTTTATTTATTAATTACTTAATCTATTGATTAATTTTTGTGTGGAGATTTATTGAATAATTTAAAATAATAAGAAACAAAATAATATGATAGGTTAGTATCCTATTATTAAGGAGAGAGTTTTAAATTATATCTCTCAAATTTTAAATGCCCATAAAATAGGACTTTTCGCCATTATAAATAAAAAAATGAAATTATGTATCAAAATAAATACCTTTTAAAACTATGTACAAATATGGGTACTTCCGCCTAGGACAGGGCGAATACGCCCCGGGCCCTGGCGAATTCGCCCGTGGTCTAGGTGAAATAGACCCGTGACCAAGATTCTTGACCCATCTGATTCCTGACCAGTTCAGACCAATAATCGAGGAATCCAGAAGTCTGGCAGGCGATTTTTTCTAGGCCCGGGGCGATTTTCGCCTGTACCCTAGGTGGAAATACCTAGATTTGTACATAGTTTCAAATTGTATTTATTTAGGTACATAGTTTCATTTTTTTATTTATAATGGTGAAAAGTTCCATATAATAGCTAGATAATTCATTATACAATACCAAAAATATATTATATTTAAATTGAATATTGTGATTAATTATATGATATTTTATATATTGATTAATTTTAATTACATACTAAAATAAAATAGGTCAATTTATGATCACTGCAAAGGAGAAAATACATTAGAATTATACTTTTTATTCAAACAAAATTTTTAAATGAGTGATGTCCTCCAATCCAATATGCATTTAATTGTTTTACCAACAAAATTCAGTTCAAGAGAAATGCAAAAAATTGCAAGGCTCTCGAAACATTTGCAAACAAATAAATTTGAGACTAAAGAAACCATCACTTTGAAAAAAAATATTGAGGAATAATTAAACATAAAGAAAATTGGAACTTAAACTGGCCCATTAAAACTTACATGAATTTGGAAATAAGGATCATGCTATATGAATATATTTAGGTTTAATGAGTATGCCTAATTCAAACTAAACAACTCGATCAATACTCTAAATATGTTAATAGTTAATGACATGTAACCCGTTTTACTTACAGTCTCATGACTCATACTCTTATACACTCATGATCTATCTCACCATTGATCTTACTAATATACAACCTTATTTCTTCAGTTTTCTCTTGATCAATAAATATATTAATCAAAAAATAATTCTCTTAAATTTTCATGATTTTTTTTATAATTTATGCAGCTTGATCGATGATCAAATTAATTAACAACTTACCAACTTTGAGTCATTCAAATAATTTATCAACAAATTCAATTCAAGACAAATGAAAAACAAAATTGCAACTATCTTAAAACATTTGCAAACAAATAAATTCGAGACTAAATAATCTATCACTGTAAAAAAAAAAACTATTTTTAGGAATAGTTGAAAATGATGAAAAATGAAACTTGGCATTTTAAAAGTTAAAAGACTTTTGAAAATAAAAATCATATTATATGAGTGTATTTAGGTTTAATGAATATGTCCAGTTTAAAATTGCTTCAATTTGATCAATACTCTCAAATTTTTAATAGTTAACGACATTTAACCCGTTTTACTTACGATCTCATGACTCATACTCTTATACACTCATGACATCACTTACCATTGATCTTACCATCTCTTATACTTCAAATTTCTCTATATCAATAAATGGTAAATGCTCTGGTGCCCCCACTAATAAAAGTGGGGGTACCGGTTACCCCACTACCTTTTGTGCTACCTAGCGTTGGATTTTCATTGAACTAATCGTTTAAATCAATAGATTTAATCTTAATAAGTCTAAACTGAGTTTATTTGAAATGTTTAATAATCATAGTATAAGATTATGCCTAATGTTCTTTTTTTTTTTGGATGAATAAACCTAATGTTCTTCAAGTTTCCTTTTACAGCTGCATTTTTTCCCCAATATGATAGATGATCATCTCTACCCAATTAGTTTTTTGTTCAAAACGTCCTATCTATCTTTTAACGACATGTAGATTCTTATCCTCGAAAACATAAGATATTAAGAACATGTTTATATATCAAAACGTCAGTGGGGGTAACCGGTACCCAAACTTTTAGTGGGGGCGCCGAAGCGTTCACCATAAATAAATATATTAATTGAAAATTAATTATCTTAAATATTCATAAATGTTTACAGTTTATGAAGGTTGAACCTTGATCAAATTAACTAATGACTTACCAAATTTGGAGTTCTTCAAATAATTTACCAACATAAGTCGTTTCAAGATAAATGAAAATAAAATTCTAATTTTCTTGAAACATTTCAAACAAATAAAGTAGAGAATAAAGAAATCCACACTGTAAAACAATTATTTTGAGGAATAGTTAAAGAGAATGAAAAATGAAACCTCGATTATATTGGCCCGTTAAAACTTTTAAAAAATAAAAATAAATATCATATTATATGAATGTATTTAAGTTTAATAAATATGCTCAATTCAAACTAACTCAACTCGATCAATACTCTACATTTTTTAACATTTTATGACATGTAACACGCTTTACTTACAATACACTCATAACCTCAGTTACCACTGATCTTACTAATGTAAAATCTTATTTCTATGTTTTTCTCTAGCTAAGTAAATATATTAATTGAAAATTAATTCTCTTTAATATTCATAAATTGTTAAATTTATGCAGCTTGATCGTTTTTTTTTTTGAAAGGGTTGCAGCTTGATCGTTGATCAAACTAATTAATGACTTACCAAACTTGGAGTTTTACAAATAATGTATCAACAAAATTTAGTTCAAGACAAATGGGGAAAAAAATTGCAACTTTCTAGAAGCATGTGCAAATAAATAAAGTCGAGATTAAAGAAACAATCACTGTAAAAAATTATTTTGAGAAATAATTAAACATAATAAAAATGAAACATCAATTGCTCTGTTATAACTTAAAAGCATGTAAAAATATGGATCATGTTATATAAATATATTTAGGTTTAATCAATATGGTCAATTCAAACTAAGTCAGCCTAATCAATACTCTAAATCTATTAGTAGTTGATGACATGTAACCCATTTTACTTACAATCTCATGACTCATACTATTATACACTCATGACCTCACTCATTATTGATCTTAATAAGGTCTGGCCTTATTTATTTAAATTTCTCTAGATCAATAAATATTTTAATTATTTGATGAATATTTAAGAGAATTATTTGTCAATTAAAAGATATATTTTTTCACAAAAAAATATTTTAATTGAAAAATGATTCTCTTAAATATTCATATATTTTAAAATTGAAGCAATTTTATCCTTGATCAAATGAATTAATGACTTACAAAACTTGGAGCCCTTCAAATAATTTACCAACAAAAGTTAGTTCAATACAAATGGAAGACAAAATTGCAACTCTCTCAAAGCATTTGCAAACAAATAAAGTGTAAAAAAAACATCACTATAAAAAATTGAGGAACTGTTAAACATAATGAAAATTGAGAGTTCAATTGGCCCTTTAAAACTTAAAATAGTTTGAACATAATGTCCATGTTATATGAATGTATTTATGTTTAATGAATACACCAAATTCAAACTGATCAACTCGATCAATACTCTGAATTTGTTAATACTTAATGACATGTAACATGTTTTTACTTACGATCTCATGACTCGTACTCGTATACACTCATGACCACACACCTCATTGATGTTACTGAGATACAACTTTATTTCTACAGTTTGTTGTATCTCAATAGATATATTAATTGAAAAATACTTAAATATTCATAAATTTTTAAACTTTATGCAACTTGTTCATTGACCAAATTCACAATGACTTTTCTAAGGGAATTCGAGTGAGCAAATACATTATTCAATATAATGATTTAAATATTGTATAAATAGCGTTAGAGCCTGATTACTAAAAAATACAGAGCCAATTAAAAAAAAATCATCATCTTAGAATAAACTATATGAATACATTATTATCATAATTTCATTCACTCTACTATCTATTCAACGTGTTAGTGAATTTCTACAATAAACTATTGGTTTATCATAAAATTAATGAACGCGCAAACTATTAAGGGTGAAATGTGCTTCGACTTATACGATAAAATATCAAGGAGCAATGTGCTTTAACGTTTTATTTTAATATAATCATAAATTACTTTGTCTAGCTTAGCTGGTAAATTGCAATAATTTTATTCATGAGGTTGTGGGTTCGAGTTTAATAGTGGCTGAAAAATTATAACCTTTATTGAAAAAATATTTTTATTCAAATAAATTATATAAAATTCATTGATTGGCCAATTTCCTACAATTAAGGAGAAGCATGCTAAAATGCTTATATATGTTTGTAGAAATAGGCGATCAGTTTCTTTGATTTATCTTTACCATCCTCATCCTCTTCTCAGGTATTTGCTTCTCCTGTTATTATTATTCTTATATCATCATGCTGCTACCTTTTCCAGTCTCAGGATTCTCCAAATCCTGCTCCAATCACCATCAACAGATTCCCCAATCTCAACATAACACTAGTTTCAGTTTCAATCCTCACACTAGTCAACTAGGTCATTCTCTGGAGAGCCTGCCATTGTCCATGCCTCTCGAATCCCTTGGCCAAAGTCACATCTACATAGTTTCCACCAACAAGTACCCGGTTCACCAATCAAACAGCAGGACCGCCTGGAGCTGGAGCTTCAAGTTGGACAGTCTACCACATCATTACAAGGAACGGATATCTCCTCATCCCAGGCGCCTGGAGCCATTAGCGTACAATCACAGATAGGGCAAAGATAGAATGCATGGTGTATACATAGAAGTAATACATAGTTAGTTTATCAATAATTTCACATTCCCCTTAGCACAAAGGGTTTTGACTTTTGATGTAATGGTGTTAGAATGCAACCTTTTTTGGCATGACTACCAATGACATTCACTAACGTTTTCAGAGTAACACAAGACTTTGTACACGACCTTAACAATTGTACCCAAGCAAAACAAAAAAAAAAGGAACAACAAGCCAGAGGCAGGACGATGAACACCCTTTTAAGAATGGTTACTTATCTAACTGACAGAGGCTGATGGATTAATGTGGGATTCAAGCATACAATTCCGACGGCTAGTGATCTTGCACATGTTGGTGGTGTGACTAAGAAGAACAGCAGCCAGAGCTCTGGCTAACAGGTTGTCCACGAATCTGAACTGTCGGGGGCTTTGCAGCGTTTGATGTAGGCTGACTAGCCATCCTGCGGAGCAATTGAAGAGTCAAAATCAGTAGCATGCAACATTAACACAATTAAAAATTGCTCCACAAAACAAAACACGACAAATGAGACTTGACGCAATACTATTTTCCGTATCAATCGCTCCTAAAGTTTTAACTGTATGAGCTTAATGAATAGCAGGCTCTGGAAATGAAATTAACCCATTAAGCTAATCGGCATTGCCTCACTAACTAACAGTTTCAGAAGCTCTCTGACCCTGGTCACAAGTGGTTTACCAGAAGAGCGAAAAAAGATAACATATGTATATCATGCATGTAGGGAAGAGCTACCTCTTTTTAATCTCAGTCGCCATAGCCATGAAAGCCTCCTCAACATTACTTGCATTTTTTGCACTTGTCTCGATAAATGGGATACCAATTTCATCTGCAAATGCCTATTGAAAGTGGAAAAAAGTGAATTTACTATCATATTTGCTTTGTTTCTTCCTTTATCCCTTCTTATCCTTGAAAAGGATCAACATACAAAAAATGCAGCTAAATAAAGTAATGGGTATTAGCAGATTGCAGGTGAAATGAGGTTTACCTTGGCAGTTTCATAAGAAACGACTTTGTTAGCAGTAAGGTCGGACTTGTTCCCTACCAAAAGCTTGTTAACATTTTCAGTTGCATAACGGTCAATCTCACTAAGCCATTGCTTAACATTGTTGAAACTCTCTTCATCCGTCACATCATAAACTATCTGCCATTTGCAACACCACGGTGTTAAGAAATATATCAACAGTACGAACCAAAGCACTCCAGAAAAAAAGAAGAAAAAAAAATCCTAGCTTACTATAATGCCATGTGCTCCCCTGTAGTAACTGCTAGTAATTGTCCTGAACCTTTCCTGGCCAGCAGTATCCCACTGGAAAATGAACAAAAGGGTAAACGATAAGTTGCAGAGGGACGACAACTAATTAAAGTAGGAAACAGATGTGCAGTGGGAAGTGGCAAGACATGTACTTACAATTTGGAGCTTGATGGTCTTCCCATCCTGCTCTACAGTGCGGATTTTCTAAGCCAATCAAGTAAAAAGGAGTATCAGTCACGTACCAAAAAGAGAGACATCATTTAAGAATTTGGAAGCAGCCAGCATACTCACAAAGTCGACTCCAATTGTGCTAATGTAACTGTCCAGATACGAATCATCCTGGAGAGAAGAGGCAGAGGAGGGGTTACAAAAAAGCTATGGATTCAACACTTTGTTGGAAACAGAGTAGAATCCCAAACATCCATTGACATTCACCATAAATGAGCGAATTATCTACAAACATTCTTCCACTAGATTTTAAGCAGATTTATTTTCGCTATTCCAACTCAAATTCAACAGCAGTAGAAGACATTTTTACATGATTTCACAAGAAGTAAATGACACGGGAATCTGTACTCGGGGAAAGAGAGTAAAAAAGCTTACAGCGAATCTGAGAAGGAGACATGACTTGCCGACTCCGGAATCCCCAATAAGCAAGAGCTTGAACAGATAGTCACTGCATCACACAGAAACCCTAAATAAGTGAATTTCGTTCCACATTTGAGATTCAAACAAGACAAATATCCCTATGAAATTCTCTCTTTCTTTGCTTAATCAAAAGGGAAAACGAGAAAAAAAAATTGGATGAGAGCTCTCCGTATAGAAAAGAGGTCAATATATCCGGAGAGAGCAGATAAATCATATAAAGGGCAAGGAAAAGGAAATGGTGGACTTACTACTCGGGATTCATAACTGGAGAAGGCGATGTGGATCTACCAAGCCGGCGGGCAACTTGAATGAAATTACAGAGATGCTGAGAGGGATAAAAAGTAGAGATTGATATCCGTCTGAAACTGAGAAGGTGACACGACTGAGAGGAAAATTGAGCAGCTGGAAGCAAGCAAAGCGACGGCAGTGCACCGACAGTCTTCTTCTTGGCTTTCAACAGCCCAACCTTTTTATTTTATTTTCTTTTCTTTTCGCGTTAATACTTATCCGTAATTAACTTTGGGCTAATACCCTCATATAGCACCAACTATTGCGTAATCCCCAGAATATACACACCGTATTACAAAATACTCAAATAGCTCAACTTATCATGAACGAAATTTGAAACAGCACGCCATCAGTTTTCGTTCAAAATTATGATAGATAGACTAACAGAGTTAGCTGACTATTTCTGTAAGCTTATGTGGAGTGCCACATGTGTGGACACGTCATATTAATGAACTTTTTTAAATATTTTGAAATGATATTGTTCTAATGTCATCATCTTCTCTCATTGGATGGAGCTTCAACACAATATCGGTGAAGAAGCTCCACCGCTGGATCTCAAATCTCTATTGGTATCCCCACGGCTGAGCAAGGAGAAGAAGAAACTAGGAGCTCCGGTGACGGCGGCGCTAATCTTCCGTTGGACAATCTCCTCTTCTTTGACGAGAATCCGACGGCGGTGAAAACGCCGGTTCTAAGTTGGCCGTAGAGATTGAATATATTGAAAAGAGTAGCGGGAAGCAGTCAATCGACGGGAGGCCAGGGGTGGCGGCGGAAGAGGTGGTGTTAGTGGAGGACAATCTTTAATCTAGGTTGCTGCAAGTAGAGGTCATTGATTGGGGGTGTGAAGAAATCGGGGGTGTCGAATTGTTCCTCTCTATCTTTTTATCTTTCCTCTCTCAGATGTGGCCACAAGCAAATCCAGATCCAAGCCAGAGTTCAACTTCCCCTCTGAGTTCCCTACGAGTTCGACTCCTCCCCTGACTCCGACTGCGCTAACAACGATGACGATTTCTTCGCCGGGTTACCTCGTCGCTTAACTCAGCAAATCTCCCTCAACCCCCAGGTTTGTTCACTCTGTTTTTCTTTTTACTTATGCTTTTTGATCTTTCGTTAACAGAAAAAATACTTGATCTCTTTTCCTTCAAGAAGAAGCGAATGGTGGCCGGGTCGCCCGAGTCGACGCTGAGTGGACTCAGTAGCATGTCGGTATCAAGCAACGACAGCCCCAACGACGACCTTTCGCCTACTAAGCCGACGCCGTTTGGTGCTAAAAATGACACATGGGATCTGATTTACGCCGCCGCTGACCAGGTCGCCAAGCTTAAGATGAAAGGGGACGCACATATTTACAGCAACTGTAAACCAGCTGGATTTGCTTCCAGCTCGAATCGGACTCAAAATCCCCAACCCTGTTCCTTCTCTCTATCTCCAACCCTCCACTCATCCCCTCACACCTAATCCTTATCGACTTCAAATCAAAATCTAGCCTCTTCATCTTCTTCTCTTCATCGTCTTCAAATCTAGGTTAGGGAAACAAGGGAAACGAGAAGAGAAAGAAAGTGGAGAAGATGATGAAGTTGCTGCCGATGGCGCCATAGGTGAGCTAATGGAGCTATGTTTCCTTTCGACGGCGACCAGAGGAGAGAAAGAGAAGGAGAAAATCATTTATTTATTTTAATTATTGTATTTTACTAGATTTTAATAAAAAATTTATGTGAACTATTTTTGGGTGACGTGGCATTTTTGCCATATTAGACGACCTGTAAGCTATTTATGTGCTACGTAAGTTAAAAATTGTCAAGTCAGACTAACGAAGACTAATAGAATTGGACGGAACGTCACGGCGTGCTACGATGAAACTTGGTCCTCGATAGATTCTTTAGAAGATATTCCTACTATTTTAAACGTATGGATTTTAAGGTTGGATATTAACATAGCTGGTTTTTTATGGAGTGGATTTAAAGGCAAAAAATTGGGGCAATAGTATTATGAACAAGATATGGACAAATGAACAGTATTATACTGAACAATATTATAAGAAAAGTTTATACCTTTGATTGGAGCAAAGACACCTCAAGAATATTAACTTCGTGAATCTTCGAGAATATAGAGTCTCGTGCTGATATAACGTGTTAGAAAACTAATAATGTATATGGGACAAGGAAACAAGAGCAAAAGAACAAGAGAAAGAGAGTAGAAGAGTAGTGCTTGTGTGTGTCCAAGGTTACAAAGTAGAGCTCTATTTATAGACTCAAGAAATCATAACCTATACAAGACTAGAATAACTACACATAAATATGGGATAAACTACAATGAATAGTAGGAGGAGGAGGTTACACATATAGGAGGTTATAAATGGGAAGTTACACAATGGACATTCATATGTATAATGAATACAAATATTCATAACAATTTTGAACTATATCACACGATTAATTAAATTAATTTTTACTTCCAAAAAAAATTTAAATTAATTTTGGTGGATTATAGGCTCAATAATTTCTTCTTACCTACATAATGCTGGATCGGGCCGGTTGGTTTGACCGTGAACCGGTCCTTCCTTCGAAACTGACAAATCTCGGTTTAACCCCAAATTTTTTCTTAAATCCTAAACCCTTAACCTTGTTGGCTCGATCCCCGATCCAATTCTGAAAATCTTGCATGACTTACAATGTCAATCATTTCTACTCACCTCTCACTTTAGCTTACGTATAGGTTTTAGTCTTTAACTTAAAAAGACATACCAAATCGATCACTAAATTAACTTTTACGAATTTGATAAAATTTATTCACTTAATTAGGATCTGGTCCACCCATAATCTACCACTAATAATGAGTCTAAAGACTTGGTGATGAGTCATTCACCGGCAATATAGATCTCATTTGGCGTCGAAATCCAAATAAGGCGTTGCATATCTCGTCTGCCATCGCTGGACTAGTTTCTTACCTGCACACCCTTGTTCGGATTATTCTCGATATCTGAAATCGAAAACATTTCTCTCTCGTCATCCTAACTCTCAAAATCAACAACAAACCAAATTCTCGTGTTCTTCTTCTCTTTCTTATTTCTACACTTTTATCTTTTTTTCTCCTAATTCAAGTAAGTAATTTTGAAATCTGAATGTAATGATTCCATCGAGTTTAGGTTCAGTTGTTCATGAGAAGGTTAAAAATTTGGTTGGATTATGGTTTTGTTGAAGAATCATTCATGAAATGGCCTTTTAAAGTTATTTGTGTTCAACGATGTGTGTTGTTGAATATTGAGATTCGGAAAACAGGGGTTGTAGTGTTCTAGTTTTCTTTGAAGTAGTGAATGAGAAGGAATGAGTTTGAACAGAGGATTCATATAGTATATACTAGTAATCAATTCACCATCTCTGACTAATTGAACTTCAAACAAGGTGATTGCAAGTAGCAGAGGCTGTGTTGTTGAGAAAGTTGTTAAATACTAGTATTCAAACTATGTTTTTTTGTGAAATTTACTTCTAGAAAAAAAGGGATGTAGCCAAACCAAATTAAAACTCATGACCACTTTACCGTTTGGTTGTATTTTTCTTTTTGGGTATTTTATTTATTAACATTACGAGGACATCTAAAGAATCAAGAGTTGTTGGCTTTTTCATAATTTTCTGTTTCTCTTATATCGTTTCATTTTCTCCAATAACAATAGGATTAGTCAAATAAATAGAAAAGAGCATATGATAACGATGAATTGATTGATGTTCAGAGGAGAAGAAAAAATGACATATATTGGGTGTTGATAAAGCCGATTGATGCCTCTTCTGATATATAAAAGTGAAAGCTTGTTCCGACTAACACATTCCAATTGACAAAGAGTTTATCTATATACGTATGTAATTAAATTTAATGAATTATAACAAACTAATAAAAAATGAAACTGAATTTGTTAGTCAGTCTGAAGGTGACAATCGTCTCCATCTGATCGACATCCTATATATAGAAGTTTGAATCAATGTCGTCTCTAAATTAAATGTAAATCTCGTGAAGCTTTCGGTGGCTTAGAGAAGGTTTCTTAGAATTGGCGTGGTTAATGGGTAAGAATCTAGACTGGGTCCCATCCTTGATATGATTTCCTTGTATCGTCAACCCTTCAACTTTCGTCCCAATTGTATCCCCTTTCAATCCCACCTCCATATCTATAAAAGAAATATATATATATATATATATATATAATGACCCCCAATTCAATTGTTCATAAAAATAAACAAATACATTACCCACCAGGATTGCAGAAGAACCACAAGATTAATCCGCATACGAGGAGGACAAGAGGGATGACATGGACAGCTCTCTCAGCAAAATGACGTGTTTTATCCTTCTTTGCCATCTCTACTATGGGATCATACATGGGTAACTCATTGTTTTCAGAGGTGGGAGAGACGCGTACGCCTGAAGATGCCATCATCGGCGTTGAGTGCATGAAGTAGTCATCAGATGGGACCCGTGTCCAGCTTGCCGATCTGTGCATTTTTTCTGTGGCCGCCTTCTTTTTTTTTTTTTTTGTTATATATAATTGGTTTCTTCAACTTGTTTTTAGAGGAAGGCAATTAGGGAAAAAAGAAGGCACCAAAATGGGTTGAAGCTTTTTGTGTGTGTTTTTATTACAAGTAGGAGAGTGTTGAAATGAATGTGAAACGCCTTTGTTCGGAGGATAGAGGATGTAATTTCTAATTTTCACCACTCCCTATTTTCTCTCGTTTTAAGGGTAAGAAAATTGCGACTCGATCTATTTATTTTCTGTAGGACTCTGTCAAATTAAAAACTCCCAATATTGCATAATTATTCATTTTTCGTTAACCACAAATTAAAACTTAGAGATCATTTACCCGTTCAATTTTGACGATGCTGTTATATATAGATTTTTTTTAATGAATAATTGGTTTCATTGCATTAAAACAACTTTTAAGTTCTACAAGCATGAATTATGTAGATATTTTCTCAAAGAGGAGATAGTTGGAAATACAAATTTCAAGGAAGGGGTGCATTTTATTTAGTTCTCAAACTGGGAGTGATTGTGTCACTTCACTAATTGATCGTTTGATACAATATTAATTTGGAAATCATTGTAAACACGGAAGAGGATCTGCGTTCAAACCCCACACATTGAGGGGCAGTTTAGGTATTTTAAAAAATACCAATTAATCCATCCATACCTATCCCTTCCCTGCACCCAACAACCACGATGTGTATTGCCGCCGCCGCCGTTTGGCAATTCAATGAACTGAGACCGTGGTTCCCTTGTCGCCGCCGGCTAGTCTGACTGCCCGCTACCACTTTCAAGACCTCCGCCACACTCCTTCCTCCGTTCAGGTGGCTCCGACGTCGCCAATAACACAGCCAGCACCACCGGCTCCTCTCCCTCTCTCCTGCTCGATCGGATGGAAGCTTCGGAGCCGCCGACGCTCGCCATCCTTCTTCCTCCTTCCCGCCGGCACTGGTCACGGAGCCCTTGCTCCTTCCGTCCGCTAGATCCAAGACTATGGCACCGTCAGGTCTTCTGGGAGTTCGTGCCCAACCAATCCTCTTTCCTTTTTTGTTCAACACACTCACCCCTGCCGTTTAATTCATTAATGAAGGAAGGGTGATTTGTGACTTTGCTCACTAATAATTTAGTCACTTACTTTTAATTAATTTTAGTTAGGTCACTTATTTTATATTATTGACAATTTATCCATTTTGGGCCATTTTGTCAATTTTTGTCGAATGGTTAACTAGCGAACTCGATTGGATAACTAGTTAAATTGATTGGTTAACTAGTTAATTCGATCTTTAACAAAAAACTAGTTAATTCGATTAGATAACTAGTCAACTCGATAAGTTAACTAGTTAACTCGATTACATACGATTAGATAACTAGTTAACTCGATTAGATAACTAGTTAACTCGATTCAAAACAACATAACTAGTTAGATAACCTGTTAACAAAAAAATCAGTTAACTAGTTATCAGCAAAATAATACGTTAACTCGATTGGTTAACTAGTTAACTCGATTGGTTAACTAGTTAACTCGATAAGATAACTAGTTAACAACTTGATAACTAGTTAACTAGTTATCAAGATTAAAAACAACATAATTAGTGAGATAACTTGTTAACAAAAAATTATGTTACTGCTAAGTCGTTAACTAGTTATCAGCGAATAACCTCTTAACTAGTTCAGTTAACTAGTTATCTGTTGATAACCTATTAACTAGTTATAAATAAAAACCAGGTTAACTAGTTAACTTTTCCTTGCCGGAAAAATAATCAAAATAACATGTTAACTCGATTGGTTAACTAGTTAACTCGATTGGTTAACTAGTTAACTCGATTGGTTAACTAGTTAACTCGATTGGTTAACTTGTCAACTCGATTGGTTAACTAGTCAACTCGATTGGTTAACTAGTTAACTCGATTAGGTAATAGTTAACTCGATTAGGTAACTAGTTAACTCGATTGGATAACTAGTTAACTCAATTGGTTAACTAGTTAACTCGATTAGATATCTAAATCATGATGTTAACTAGTTAACTAATTACAAACAACATAACTAGTTAGGTAACTAGTTAACAACAAAATTAATCAATTGTTGATAACAAGTTGAGTAAAAATTGGATGACCAGTTAACTAGTTAACAACTTGGTAACTCGTTAACTCGATTGGTTAACTAGTTAACATATCGAGTTACCTAGTTAACTCGAGTAGATAACTAGTTAACTCGATAAATCATGATGTTAAACAAGTTAACTAGTTATCTGCTTATAAACAGATAAGTGATGAGCTGCAGAACAGTGATCAAATACTACCAAGCTAGAAAGCTAAGCAGATCGTATTCCACAGGGTTTCTTCTAATCGACTACTCAAATATGTTGGCAATTTATTCAAGTTTGAACACGTTGTGCGTGGTGTGAGTTCCACGAATTCTAGACTAAGATGCAAGAAAATTAAAATGAAATTGCAAGACAGAATGATTGGATGGTTCAGACAGACGACAGACAAGCTTAGATTTCGAATCCCCCTTCGTTCACCAAGGCAACAACAATCAACAGATCAGCGGATTTCAATTCTCGTTCAATCAATTTCTATACACCACCATAACTCCTGACCCTTAGGTTTAAGACTGGCG
Source organism: Linum lewisii (assembly GCA_034768395.1). Lineage (NCBI taxonomy): Eukaryota > Viridiplantae > Streptophyta > Magnoliopsida > Malpighiales > Linaceae > Linum > Linum lewisii. The sequence goes on along the minus strand of CM068296.1, from coordinate 26,256,787 downwards.
AACGTTCGCTCTATCCGATCTAGCTACCAAGATTAATTAGCCGCCCGGGTACGATCGCCTCTCGCAACGACTTAACTTAACTGGTGCAATTACTAATGATTTATGAGTTACTCTTGCAGTGGATTAACCCTAATCGGTTCCTACGAAAGGCACACTCCAATTATAAGGTTAACTGGTTGAATTGATGTTCTAAAGTGAGGCGAGCGTTCGCTTCTATCCTCAGCTTAACAAGAATCTAAGCTAGGTGATCAGGAAAGACAAGTTTTAATGTTTAAAACAGAGAAGCTGTCTGGCGAAAAACCCTAATTCAACACAAACCTAATCTAGGCGATCAATCAGAAAAGAAACATAAACAATCAAGAACAAAACAACCATGCAAAGAGAAACTGATTGAACTTTGAATCTAATCACCGCCGATCCGTGACCGCTTTAAAGCCCTGGGTCACTTAGGGTTCATCTAATCTAAGCTCTACGAGTTTAGCTACTCATGTTCATAACAAAAGAATCAAAGAGAAAGAAAGAGTTCATCATCCAGAGGAAGAACAGAAAAGAATCTGAAAAACCTAATTAAGACGACTCTGGCAGAACTTCGATCTTCGGTAATCTGCAATCCTAGCTCCGAGTCTTCGAGATGGAAGGGATGGCGTCATGATCTCTTCCTGGCTCTTCGAACTCTAACTCTGCTCCAGAACTTGAGAGAATTATGAAGTATTTGGTATTAGTTGAAATTATGAGGTATATCCCTTTTGGGCCGCCGGTTAAGTATTTATACTTAACCCTAATTCCGCCGGATTTTGCCTGACATTTTCGGCGAAAATAGTAAGGAATTTTCGACGAAAATTCCTTCACAAAAGGGGATGACCGCCGGCTATTTCTTCTGTGGTTTTCGGTTCAACAGTTTTCGGCGAAAACTTAGTGTTTTCGCCGAAAACATCCTTCAGTTGACATCAGTGGATTTGTGCTTGCATTTTCGCCAAAAATACTAAGGGATTTTTGGCGAAAATCCTTTGTAAACCGGGGCATGAATTTGTTTGACTTGGTTGGCTCCTTGGATCGATTCCGGTGCGATTCCTCGATGTTGCAACGCCTTAGACACGTCCTTGGCTACTTTATTTGACGGCAAAAACCTATGCTATCATAAAAACACTAGAAAACCATCAAATAGTCCCGAAACGGGCCAAAGTAACATAAATGGCACGAGATAGGGCAATTGATTGAATATTCGCTATTCTACCCTAAAAACCATGTCTTAAGCAAGGAAATGTCGCTTAAATGAGGCTGATAATCACGTCAAATCGAGTGTCATCAAAATACCCCACACTTAAGCTTTTGCTTGTCCTCAAGCAAACTGAATAGAAACGCTCATGTTCACAAATGATAAGATCGATTAAATTGGAGCTCAATCAAACACAATGAATTATTAGACAGATAATTCCTAGAACAGGAAACCTACCATGCATACTGATTAGCCAAACTACCTGGTCTCACTAATAACTGCACACGATAAGTAATAGCAACCAATTATACACGAATTTGACCTGACCGACCAGACTCCTCACACAGGAAATATTTAGTACAAGGGAAACTCTCACTCTCTGTGTTTAAGGACGTGTTTATGCTCTCAATCATTTTCTGTTACTGAATTCTGTCATAAGTTTGCAATTCGACCACATCTCCACCACTGTGACAACACGAGCAACTAGTCAAGAAGGACTTCCCTGCTAGGACTGTAACGAATTCTACACTACAAGGGTTTATGATGAGATGGATGATGGGAATGTATGATGATGGCTTTGGTGCGGTGTAGCTTTCGACTAACTTCCCTCGAATCTAGCCTATGGCTTCCTACCGTCTAACCAGACACGGGTGGAATAGTGAACGCTCGTCCTATGATACCCTCAAGCAACCTAGCACTTTATTTTCTTTACACTTTTTCTTTTCTTTTTTTGACTTCGTTCTTCCATATGTAGGGAGAAGAACGTTATTGAACTATACTACAAACTTTGTAACTTTGAACTTTTTCTATTTGTTTTCAAATTTTTTTTCCTTTTCTTCTTTTTCTTACTTTTTTTCGAAATTTGCTTCTTTTCTTCTTTATTTTATTTTTTTTTCTTTTGTGCCGATTCTTTCTTTTAGTTGCTAGTGGGGTTTACACGTTTGAACATAATAGCTAAGACCACCTTTTTAATGGCTATAGGCAGGTTACCACAATCTGACTTCCGGTAGGTCAATCTAGAACTACAACCACAGGGATCAACGGGAATGAAAGAATGGGGAGTGGCTGTAATGTATATCGAACCGAAAGAACAGTCCAAGCTCAAGGGTTTACACCTAATGGATTTATCGTTAGGTAGGCTATCTGGCTTAGTAGCTGAATCTAGGTGCCCCTATCATTCTAGAACTCGTGTCATCGTGTGGTCTCGAGTAGGTCTCATGCAAATTCTAACTCATTCAAGCAAACAGAAAACCACTCAAAAAGAATTGAAATTGCAAGTTACGTGCAATGGATCAAAAGCTCACATTTGGTTTGCTAGTCGGATTCGGTCATTTTCATGCAATCAAGGCTACAAACTACAAGTGTGATTTCAAAAATCTGTTCTGACCAGGCAATTTAGCATCAAAATATACACGTTGGTTTTCAGGTTCTAGGTTAAGCAGTCTAAGCATCATTATGACAGATTGAACCACAACTTAACATCAAAAATCAAGAACCGAGCAATTCTAATGCTAGAGAAACTAGAAAGGCACCGAGAAACACACAACACACAATTAAGGGCAATCAAGTTCATGCAAGGTTCTCTAGCATCCTACCCCACACTTAAATCGTTCTGTGTCCTCACAGGACTAAACTAGAGTAGAGAGATATGAAGAACCTGGAATGAGATGGTCGGTGTAGGGGATGAGCACGGATAGCTCGGAGCGGAGCGGAGTAGCTACTCGAGTTCCTACAAAACAAAAACAACAAAAAGATCAAAAGGATACCGGACAAGTGTCCCGGATCCACACAGAATAGTCGAACAAAGAAGGTTTAGGGGAATTTTGAAAATATTTCGACTCCTTTTTTTTTTTCAAATTCACGGCACGACACTCCTAGAGCAATCTAGAAGATCTAAGCTCAAGCAGTTCAGAAAAAATCACACCAAAACAGCAGGCACGCAAAATGAGGTAGACCGAATTTAAACTCGTCGAAATTCAATAATCAGCATGTCAAAAGATTCGAAATTCAAAACCCAACAACTAACCTTTTAGACACGACTCAAGAAAATGGACGGAAAGCGACGAAGTTGGCCAAAAACGTGAAAAACTTGTTTCGGGGATAACCGGAGCTACAAAGCTCCGATTTGGACGATCAAGTATGCGTTAGAATTGGACCGAAAAGAGGAAACTGATTTTCAAAACAGACACAAGTTTTCGGTGAAAACTTGTTAAGTTTTCGGCGAAACCATCTTCGGAAAACACACAAAAATAACAGACGCCACTGTTTTCAAAATTTGGAATAGTTTTCGGAAAATTTGTTTATTTTTCGCCAAAAACTTATTTAAAAACCTTTTTTTTTCTTTCAAAAACCTAACGGAAACAAATCAAAACCAAATAAAATTAAACTGACACTTTGGCTCCCCCGAACCTGACTCGAACGACGAAAAGACTGACTCAAAATTTCAAAAACGAACTCCAGCCGTGGGTTGCCTCCCACGAAGCGCTCTTGCTTAACGTCCTTGAGCCGGACGATACCTGGTCGGCGATCAAGAGACATCCCAACTCAGGATTTCTCTTAGGCCCGAGTCGGAGTTCATGAAATATGGCCTTGGGGATCCTCCGGCAAGTGTGAACTTCTTCCCGTGTGCGTGAATTAGCTTGGTTCGTCCATCGGGAAGGTGACCAGAAATTTTGAATGGCCCGAGCAGTTCTTTCGAAGAAGCGTCCTTCAGAGGATTATTCTTCTCTGGTGGCTCGGTAGAAGGCGGTTTAATGACTGGCCCCCAAACCTCCTTGGTCTCTCATGTTCCTTTCTTCTTCGTCTCGCCAGGATCCTTAACTTTTGGTGATTCATGGGGGAATGCCGTCGGATCTTCCTTCTTTCTTGTCTCTTGTGCCGGTAGCTCATTCTTCAGATTAGGGACCTGTCCAACACCTAGCAAGAAGATTTCTGCAGAAACTCTAGATTTTTCATTAGTAACGGAGTTGACCGATGCCAACTCCACAACTTCAACAGATAAGCAATGCGCCTCTTCTCTGATAGGAATTTGCATACCGTCCTTTAGGCGGAATGTCATGGTATCCTTTCCGACCCTTAATGTCAACGAGCCATTCGGGACATTAATGGTAATACCGGCTGTTGCCATGAACGGTCGGCCTAGGAGAAGAGTGACATCTTCCCCTCGGGTATCCATAATAATAAAATCAGCCAGAATAGTAAAAGGACCACAATTTACAACCACGTCTTCTATCAATCCCCTAGGTAATTTCACAGATCTATCGGCAAACACTAAACGCATGCTAATCGGTTTCAATTCTCCTAGGTTCAATTTCTCATACAAGCAGGTAGGCATGACATTAATGGAAGAACCTAGATCAATTAAACTACGATCAATTTTCACATTTTTAATAGTGCAAGGCAAAGTAAAAGCACCAAGATCGCGACACTTATCTGGGGGAGGTATGGCGGTTGTCTGGCTGTGGATCGCGGAGCATTCTTCCTCGAGGGAGACGGAAGACAACTCTCCCTTCTTCTTGTCCTTCGCAAGATCTTTCACGACTTTTCCAGCCTCCGGTCTCATCTGGATAGTATCAGTAACTGGTATCTTGACATATGTGTTCTTCAAGTATCCATGCCACTTTCTATACCGGGTATCATGATCTTTCTCCTTTGATTGCGCGGCCTTAGGAAACGGAATCCGAGGCTGATATGGAGGGAGCGGTGGCGCAGGTGCTGTCTTTGTCAGGGAAGGCGGGGCAGTCACCTCCTCTTCGATCTCTGGCTTGTCAATGGCTATAGCATCAGGAGTTATGGCCGGTTCAGGAGCTGCAGGATCAGCTGATTGCTTGCCGCTTCTTGTGGAGATAGCCTTGACATGCTCCTTCCTAATGGTAGAGTCATCTTGAACCGATGATTGATTAAGGAGGGGGCTATTAGTTAGCAGGCTAAACATGTTATTCAACATGCTCTCCACTCGTTGACCTCGAGCTTCATGATCTTGATTTAAGAGGGCTTGAAGCTTGAATCTCTCCTCGTGGTCATCGAGTCTTGTCAAGATCAGGTTGAGCTTCTTGTCTATCTCTATTTCCCAAGTATTCTCGAACGTATAATTCTGAGGTTGCTGTCCTCCGGTGAATCTAGGGGGATCTTGATCAATAAAATTCAGTTCCCCTATAGACCAGTTATTTGCTGTACCGAAAATCTTCTTCATTTCTTTCTGCACTTCGCTCTTGATCTGATCTTCACGGCTTGGTTGTCTCTTAGCTGCTCCAAACTGTCTGTCCCAGCTTTTAGATTTAGATGAACAGTTTGCAAAGTGAAGAAGAGCAGCTTCTGGTGTGAGTGCGGTGTAGTCTCCATCAGCTAAGGAGTTAATCCATTCAGATGATTCTTCGTTCATACCCCAAGCAAAGATCTCGGCTAGTTGCATCTGAGTGAAGCCATGATGAGGGAAATCGTAGAGGAGTCCCTGGAATTCGTTCCAAGCATCATGTAAACTTACTCCTTCTCTCTGTCTGAACCTTGAGATGTTTTTTCTGTAAGCAGTTGTTCTGGAAGGAGGGAAGTATTCCTCTATGAATTCCTGAGCAAGATCATCCCAGTTGGTGTAGTGACCGGGTGGCTTGCTAGTGAGCCATCTCTTTGCGGCGCCTCGGAGTGAGAATGGGAAGGCTCGAAGGCATAGAGCGTTCTTGTTGAGGTTCTTGGACTTGAAAGTTTCACAGACAGCCAGAAAGTCAGATAGATGTGTGCAAGGATTATCATCTGGCTTTCCCTCAAATTGCACATCCCTAGAGATTAGTCCCAGAAAGGGGATCTTGATCTCATAGTCGGGATCGTCGTCATTAGAAGGCACGGTGATCGGAGACTGAATGTTAGATGCGATCGGCTTACTGTAGTCCGCAAGACTCTTTGGAGCGGACATTGCGGTAGGGAAGATGGAACGGGAGTGATTCGATTCTGTACCTGCTATGATATGCAAGGGACAAAAACAAGCACAACCGGTGTAAAATCAAAGTGTGACGGGAAATGAAAGATGGAAAGTAGAAGAATAAAATGCCAACTCTTCTTTCAAACAATATAGAAGAGTCCCCGGCAAAGGCGCCAATTTGATGAGCTGCAGAACAGTGATCAAATACTACCAAGCTAGAAAGCTAAGCAGATCGCATTCCACAGGGTTTCTTCTAATCGACTACTCAAATATGTTGGTAATTTATTCAAGTTTGAACACGTTGTGCGTGGTGTGAGTTCCACGACTTCTAGACTAAGATGCAAGAAAATTAAAATGAAATTGCAAGACAGAATGATTGGATGGTTCAGACAGATGACATACAAGCTTAGATTTCGAATCCCCCTTCGTTCACCAAGGCAACAACAATCAACAGATCAGTGGATTTCAATTCTCGTTCAATCAATTTCTATACACCACCATAACTCCTGACCCTTAGGTTTAAGACTGGCGAACGTTCGCTCTATCCGATCTAGCTACCAAGATTAATTAGCCGCCCGGGTACGGTCGCCTCTCGCAACGACTTAACTTAACTGGTGCAATTACTAATGATTTATGAGTTACTCTTGCAGTGGATTAACCCTAATCGGTTCCTACGAAAGGCACACTCCAATTATAAGGTTAACTGGTTGAATTGATGTTCTAAAGTGAGGCGAGCGTTCGCTTCTATCCTCAGCTTAACAAGAATCTAAGCTAGGTGATCAGGAAAGACAAGTTTTAATGTTTAAAGCAGAGTAGCTGTCTGGCGACAAACCCTAATTCAACACAAACCTAATCTAGGCGATCAATAAGAAAAGAAACATAAACAATCAAGAACAAAACAACCATGCAAAGAGAAACTGATTGAACTTTGAATCTAATCACCGCCGATCCGTGACCGCTTTAAAGCCCTGGGTCACTTAGGGTTCATCTAATCTAAGCTCTATGAGTTTAGCTACTCATGTTCATAACAAAAGAATCAAAGAGAAAGAAAGAGTTCATCATCCAGAGGAAGAACAGAAAAGAATCTGAAAAACCTAATTAAGACGACTCTGGCAGAACTTCGATCTTCGATAATCTGCAATCCTAGCTCCGAGTCTTCGAGATGGAAGGGATGGCGTCACGATCTCTTCCTGGCTCTTCGAACTCTAACTCTGCTCCAGAACTTGAGAGAATTCTGAAGTATTTGGTATTAGTTGAAATTATGAGGTATATCCCTTTTGGGCCGCCGGTTAAGTATTTATACTTAACCCTAATTCCGCCGGATTTTTGCCTGACATTTTTGGCGAAAATTCCTTCACAAAAGGGGATGACCGCCGGCTGTTTCTTCTGTGGTTTTTGGTTCAACAGTTTTCGGCGAAAACTTAGTGTTTTCGCCGAAAACATCCTTCAGTTGACATCAGTGGATTTGTGCTTGCATTTTCGCCGAAAATACTAAGGGATTTTCGGCGAAACTCCTTTGTAAACCGGGGCAGGAATTTGTTTGACTTGGTTGGCTCCTTGGATCGATTCCGGTGCGATTCCTCGATGTTCCAACGCCTTAGACACGTCTTTGGCTACTTTATTTGATGGCAAAAACCTGTGCTATCATAAAAACACTAGAAAACCATCAAATAGACCCGAAACGGGCCAAAGTAACACAAATGGCACGAGATAGGGCAATTGATTGAATATTCGCTATTCTACCCTAAAAACCATGTCTTAAGCAAGAAAATGTCGCTTAAATGAGGCTGATAATCACGTCAAATCGAGTGTTATCAATAAGTTAACTGGTTATCAACAAAAAATCAGGTTAACTAGACGTCGTCGGAAAAGTCACTGAAAAAAGTCACAAAAAAAGTCACCGGAAAATTCGCCGGAAAAGTCACCGGAAAAGTCACCGACGACGGTCACCGGTGACGATCGCTGGCGATGATCGCCGGCAACGGTGGCCAGCGACGGTGGCCGGCGACGGTGGCCTCGACAAAGTTCTAAAACTGATAATATAATAATATAATATAATAATAAATTATTTAAATTAAGTGTAATAATTAAATTATTTGTGTAAAGTCCTAAATATCCCTAACAAATCTAAACCATTAGATTGGTCAAAAGGTCAAACTAGATTTAATGGTTGTAGGTGGGTTTGGAACTTTCCAAACCCATAATTTCTTGGATGCTGATATGCTCCCTTGTAAACATATGAAATGTAGTTTTAAATAGGAGTAATAGGCCGGGAGGCCCCTGTACTATTGAAAGATAATAAATAACCCCCTACTTAGAACGTATAACAAACAAACCCTCCCGTTAGAAATTTGACTAACGGCTTAACGAAGTTGATGAAACGGTTTGCGGACTCAGTTCGTTATGTGTCAGACCTGACACGTTAGCAAATGAAACTACACCATTTTGGTGAGATAAAATTATTGTTACCGTGAACGGGAAATTACCCACTAGAATCCTCTGACTCCTTTGGGTCAACGGCGGCTAACCTCTGGGCCGACCTTGAAAATTCTTTTCTCGGGTTCAATCGTTGCTCCCAACCCCTGAAAATCCCTTTCCCGTGTACAATCGCTACTCCCAACCCCGAAAATCACTTTCCCGTGTTCAATCACTACTCTCTCGACCCTTGAAAATCCCTTATCTCGAAAACGTCTCACCATCCATTCGTCTCCTCCGGCTCCTTTTCGGTGACGGTGACAGACCCGGTCGGTCAACCTCAGCGGACGATAAGTTCTTCTTATTCCCCTTCCTCATCGTTTGTCGATGCTATCCTCCAAATGATGCATTATCTGAATCTCCCTTCTAACATCCTCCACATCGTCATCCGTCAAAAGCTTCCTCTTTTTTTTTTGATGAATAATTACTGATTTTATATATCATCAAAAAAACTTGAAGAGCAAAGACAAGAGAGTTCTCACAAGCATATAGAGACAACTATAAACAACACTAAAACCCCTAAGGAAAATAAGATGCGATTTCGGATCCCAAACTCCCTCTCATACAAGAGATGATTTGATCACCTACATCCACATCAAATTTCCTTATAACAAAGAAGGGGCTAATAGCTCAAACTACGAAGGGCTAATGTCTCATCTCGATGCCCTGAGAAGTACAATGTAAGATCCAGCTTTACATCATTAAGCACCACATCCGAGGTCTTCATACTAGTACCAAAGACTCTCTTGCATCTCTCCCGCCATATAGAGCTCAAGATAGCACACCAACTGATTCTTCTTACCTTGTTCCCAACAGAATCCACCCTCCAGTTATCTATGACATACTCAATATGATCACACCAAGTACTGAACTGAATGGAAAGGAATAGCCTACTGGTGCATCTTCTGAAATAACTACACTCAACAAACAGATGGTCCCTTGATTCAGAAGCATTACTGCAGAGTGGACAAGTATTTACCACTGCAATATTCCATCTAGCAACCTTGTCCAAAGTGTTGATTCCATCTCTTAAGATCAACCAAGTCAGCAGACTATTCTTCATAATCCTATAGCCTTTCCACAAGTAACTTGACCAATCTTCACCTCCTCTCCTAGGCCTGATATTTTCCAGACCTTACTAACTTTAAATTTTGGCATACACTCACCATTCCACAAGTACTCACCCTCAGCATCCATCGAGATATATGGAATTATCATCTCCCTTAGCTTCAAGATATTTCTCCAATGCCATGAACCTGTGGCTATTGTCAGGTTCCAAATGTCACAATTTTTCAGCCTGTACTTCATGATCCAAGCTACCCAAAGAGAGCCTCCACGAGTAATCAGATTCCATAAGTGTCTCACAATATTAGCTTCATTCCAACTACTCAAGTCCTTGAGTCCAAGCCCTCCTTCTCTAAGAGGGAAAGCCATATGATACCAAGAGATTTTGATCCTCTGCCCCTCTTTCCCCCCCATAGAAAGCTTGCACAAATAGTCTCAATCTCCTTCAGAACAGCCTTTGGAAGCATGAACATCGAGAGCCAATACTGCATAATTCTATGGATGACTGATTTTATGAGCTCCAATCTACCAGCATAATTGAGAAACTTTGCCTACCAGTCCTTCACCCTACCAGTAATTTTATCCACCAACCCTCTACAGTCTGCTTTTGACAACTTACCAGCAGAGATTGGGATACCAAGGTATCTCATAGGCAGCTGACCCTCTCTGAATCCTGCTACTACAACAATCTATCCTGCAATAGTTCTATCTACTCCAGCCACATACAGATCACTCTTGTCTGGATTGAACTGCAGACCAGAGATGAGGTGGAAGTGATCCATGATTACCCTTACCTGAGCAACTCCTTCCACACTTGCCTTAGTGAACACCAGAAGATCATCAGCGAAGCACATATGAGTAAGCTTAATGTTTTTACATTGTGGATGATACTGAAACAGACTCTTAGCAGCAGCTTCAGCAAACAAATAATCCAAACCCTACATAGCTATGACAAACAGGTAGGGTGATATGGGATCACCCTGCCTTAACTCCCTCTTTGCTGGAAAGTATCCAAACAACGAACCATTCAAATTCACAGAAAATCTGGTAGAGGTAAAACACATCATAATCCATCTAATGTACCGACCAGGGAAACCCATAGCAACTAACATATCTCCAACATAGGCCCACTCCACTAAATCAAAAGCTTTCATTAGGTCAATCTTTAAGGCACACCTAGGGGATATGTTCTTCTGATTATACCTTGAAAACACTCATGTGCAAGGATAACATTATCACTAATCATCCTCCCCTTTATGAAAGCTGATTGAGAGTAACCAACAAGATAGGGAAGAACAACACACATCCTATTTGCCAAGACCATAGAAAGAGCTTTATAAATTGTGTTGCAGCAGGAAATGGGTCTATAATCTTTCATACTTGTAGCATTAGGTTTCTTAGGAATCAAAGTAATGATCATAGAGTTAACAGAAGGATGGAGCTCACCTGAACTGAAGAAATCACTCATGGCATCCAAAACATCCTCCCCTACCTCATTCCAACATTGCTTATAGAATGCTACAAGAAATCCATTAGGGCCTGGAGCCTTTTCTGTGGCCATATCAAAGAGCACAGCCTTCATTTCACTCCTTGATACATCCTGATCCAGCATTTCAATCTGATCAGGATTAAGTTTTTTTGTAACAAGAGCTTGTACAGAGGTCCCATGAACATGCTTCGAAGTTCCCAGCAGCTTAACATAGATGTCTACTGCAATATTGGTCATGTCCTTCACATTATCATACATTATACCATCCTCTCCTTGAAGCTGATGAATAGTATTTCTTGCATTTCTGGAGGCCACATATCTAGCAAAAAATCTTGTGCTGCTATCACCATGCTTAATCCATAGAGTCCTTGCTTTCAATCTAAGTATACTTTCTTCAGCTGATAAGAGAGTAGCCAGCTCAGTCTCCATATCCTTCATATTGCTGATAGCAGACGGAGTAGGGTCATTAAAAACTACTTTCTTCAGATTCTCCACTTTACTCTTTTTATCTATAACTCTCTGTTGTATATCAGAAAAATGCTCATTATTAAGGGTCATCAGACCAGCTTTCAACTTTCGAAGCTTCTCATACAGTACAAAGAAAGGCTTGCCAGTAACCCTCCTTCTCCAAACATTCTTGAAAATTACCCTGGAAGGAAGAATGCTCAATCCAACATGAGTAAAATTTGAATGGCTTAGGGTATGAGATATCACTCAAACCAGCATGGAGGAGGAGAGCACAATGATCAGAGTCAGTAGAAGGACATACCGTTACTCTACTCTTTATACTCTGTAGCCAATCAGCATTAATCAAGACACGGTCCAACTTTCTAGCAATTGGAGAAAGATCTTGATTGTTTGTCCACTACAACAAAGAGCCGATTTGGTGGCAGGCCTCGAGGAGCTTTGTGGCAGGCAGCCTGCCACTAAAGATAGAGCTTACTCGCAGGCGGGGCCTGCCACTAAGCACGGGTGGGCCTGCGAGTAAAGCACCCGCGAGGAAGCACAACACGTGGCAGGCGCTGCCTGCCTCTAAGCTACTCGCAGGCGGAAGTTAGTGGCAGGCGCCTGCCACTAAGCTACTCGCAGGCGGAGGTTAGTGGCAGGCGCCTGCCACTAAGCACTAAATCCACATTCTCTGTTCCGCCAGTCCAATTCCGGTCGGAATTACCAATTTTCGTCAGAATATGCATTCAAAGTTAATTCTACTAGAATGGTCGATTCCGTCTGAGTCAAAAGGGAATTAAGTGATCAAAATTTTTCTGGTGGAATTAAATGTGAGTTCGAAATTGCGTTTAGTTCCACTCTTATTGTAGCTCTAATACCATAAACAGTTGCCTAATCTTTCCACTCTTACTGTCTTTGGTTGTTCCGAATTATAACGCATAGTCCCCAAATTCCATGAATCCAGCTCCGATTCCTATTTTCTCAATTTTGATTGCAGATTGATTACGTTCGAATCAAGACCAGGGTAGCTCCGGATTGTATCCTGTGAACCCAGAATCATGAATTTGTGTATTTCTTCTCTAATTTTGGCGGGGGGGGGGGGTGTTCATCAGGGTTTTGGAGCTGTTTTGGTATGAGGATATGTGGGGAGGGAAAGGAGAAGAGGTGGAGGAGAAAAAGGAAGATGAAGTTGAAATAATGGAATTTGTGTCAATGCAACAACATCAGCAGCGGCAACAGGTGGTGGTTGGCTATGCTTTGACGTCTAAGAAGAAGAAGAAGAGCTTCTTGCAGCTTAACTTGAAGTTTTAGCCAGAAGAAGAAGAAGAAGAAGAAGAAGAAGAAGAAGAAGAAGAAGAAAGATGAGTGGGGAGGAGGAGCATTAATAAATTAAATATATGAGGAGAAATTGCTGATGGGGCTTCCTCGCAGACAGGCCTGCCACTAGTTAGTGGCAGGCCGTGCTTAGTGGCAGACAGGACTGCCACTAGCTAGTGGCAGGCCGCCTGCCACTAGCTAGTGGCAGGCCGCGTGCTTAGTGGCAGGCCACCTGCCACAAGCTAGTGGCAGACAGATGGCGTCTGCGAGTAAGCTCAGACGTCTGCCACTAAGCTACTCGCAGACGGCCCCGTCGCCTGCCACAAAATCATCTTTTTCTTGTATCCAAGTGTAAAAAGGGCCTTGAGAGGAGTGCTCAGTAAGATTTGCAGACCCTACAAACCTCTGGAAAGCATCCATGCCAGTGAAGGAGTAAGGAGAATCCGATGCTTATGAAACATCCAAAATAGCATTAAAGTCCCCAGCCACAAACCAAAGGATCCCAGAGGGCACTAAAGAAAGAATATCATTGTAGAGGAGATTCCTCTTAGCACTATCATTCGAAGCATAGACAATGGTAGCCAAGTAAGGGGCAGGCATGTTCACAGAAATATGTATAAACTGAGAAGTTTTATGAAGTATTGTGATAGGAACATCATTCTTCCATAGCAACCAAACTTTTCCTAGATCATTTTCAAAACAAAATTTTCTGCTAACCAACCCGGAAAACGAGCAGCAAACAACTCCAAAGTCTTATTTCTCCTAATCCTGGGTTCCAGCACAGCAACCACATCCACCTTTTCTTTTTTGATATAATCTTTCAAGGTATCAACCTTACTATTCTTATTAAAACCTCTTATATTCCAAATCCAGAAACAGATCATTTCTTATTCTCCACCTCTACCCTTCCCCCTCCCACGAGTGGAAAAATGAGCCCCATTCTGTAAGAACTCACCAAAACAAGGCTTCTCAGGTAGCTTAACATACTGATCAACATTATCATTTACTCTTTCCTCTCCTGAACAAACAACACCATCCAAAGATTCACCACAGTCCTCAACCAACACTTCAAAAGCCGAACCTTGAGTTTGAATACCAGCTACAGGGCTCTGAAAGTCCCCTATCTCCACTTCATGAGAAATACCAGCAATAGGGCTCTGAGTATCACTTACCTCCACTCCAGAAGGAGTTTCAGTAGCTCTCATTTGGCCAGGAGAACCCTCCACTTCCATAGAAGTCTTAGGTGCAGAACCTGACCCCCTCCAACCTCCAATTCATGAGTACCTCCAGATTCCTCCACCTCCACTTCCAGAGAAGTTTTAGCTTGGGGATCCTTTGATACCTCATTATTGGTAATAGTAGGCTGGGCAACTGGTACAAAAACTTCTTCAGGCTTCCCTAATGGTTTAGCATTCTGAAACTTCACCTCTATAGAAACAACCTCCCCCTTACCTAGATGAGCTTTCAGCACAGGATTCTTATTACTTGATTCTCCTCTCAAAATGCACACCTTAACATTCAGCCCCTCTCTCACATGCTTATGGATTGGTCTTCCATACTGACTAGCCATCTAGCTAATCCCTTCTCCCGAAAGCAGAGTGGGGGGCACCTTACAAAAAGTTACCCACGAAGGCATGTCTCTCGGCGATAAGTCTAAAGGTGTAATGCCTAATCTCCATCACCGGATGAGCATCGGGTGATGAAGAACATGCCAAGATCTGGCCAACACCCACTCACAAGTCTCCATTGAAGGAAGTTCGATCAAAATAAATTTCGGCGAAAGCAAGGATACCTGAACAACCTCCCCAAAACCCCAAAGTCGATTCAGCATTGAGGAAATTACCTTGATTGGCGGCATTGCACCAAAAAATTGAGCTACCACCGCTGATTCCAAACGCCGGATTCCAAGATCAATCACCTCCTGAGGAATTTGCAGGACATCATCCACATACGTCGATTCCAGAGGTTTAACAAATCGCAATCCCGAATCTCCACTACTCGAAGCTATCTGAGCCCAAGACTTGCTTTCAGTACCAAGAGAAGAAGTAGAGGCCATGAGAATAGCCTCCCCAAGGGGGGATGACGACGGAAAAAACTCGAATCGGCAATGGAACAATAAAACTTAGGTCAGAGCAAAAGCATCTCCCCTAACACTTTTTTTTGCTAATAAAGCTTCCTCTTTACAATCGACTTACAAGCAAATTTGTTCCCAATAGCTTTCTCCACGCATAGAAACGTGATTCCAAATTTCCCTTGTCCTAGTTTCTTCCCCAGAGTGAAGAACTCCTTCAAATTTCCAGTCTTTGTCTACAAAACCGAACCGAAACGAAGACTAGCACTTCCAACTCTCTTAATCTCTGGCAACAACACCTTCTTCTGAGGCTTTCATCTGGTTTTTCAGCCATCTTCTCATCTTCTTGTTGTTCAGGATTCTTCTCGTCTCATTTCTCCAATTTTTTGTCCGGTTTAGGGATCGTAACTTGCTCCGGGGGCTTCTTTGGGAATTGCATTTTTTACCGACCCCTATTTAGAAAAAAATTTGTTAGATACACTTCATATTTTACTAAACGTAGTTTGTATTTTTTCACAATCGACTAAGATAACCCTAATGCAAAATATTATTTATATGAACCACGTTAGTAAAACACACATTATATTAGTAAAATATTGTTTTTTCTCCTTTTTTATATATTTATAGCCTAATTTCTTCATTTTAAGTTTAGATTTGTGTGTTATTTATATTGAAAAGGTTAAATTACCCCAGATAACACCAAGTAACACATAATCCCAAAATAAACACATTCTCTCGTAATTATATCAGGCGCCAGTACCTAGTCCACCTAATTTCCAAAATAACCTCCATTAGTCTCCATTACTGATTTGCCATGAGATGTCTTATGGGGCACGTGAGCCAATTTTGTGGCATGTCTTTACTTTTTTTTTGTCGTGGAAACTCCAGTTAAGGAGGACCATAGATCGTGCACCATCCTAACTAAAAAAGGAAAAGGAAAAGAAAAAGGAAAAAAAGGAGGAGGCTGGGGGGGGATTTGACTTAAAGGACGGACCTAAACCTAAGGCTAATCCTTAGTTCTGATTTTGGACAGCAAAAAGAGTAAGATTATGCATGCAGAAACCAAGCTGCATAAAGTTAAGGGCAAATTTGGCCACATTGTGTGCAATTGAGTTTCTTGTCTTGTAATTGTTTTATAAATTACCCCATGCATCCTTTTAGGAAGAGTTCGAATTTCCTGGATAACAATCCCTACCAAAGGGTGAGATTTATTTAGGTCAAAGACTCGTCCATGTACATGTTCAGCGTCACCTTCTAAGATTAGATTTTGTAAAGTCGAGGTTCTGATCCATAAGAGAGCCGTTCTAACTGCCAAGGCTTCAATTTTGAAGGGATCGCAAATGAAAGGAAAGCATTGACCACATGCAAAAAGGATGTTCCCATGGAAATCTCTTACCACCAGGCCTATAACACCTCCTTTGTTATTTAGGGTAGCTCCATCCACATTAACTCTTAACCAATCAGTGGCTAATAATAAATCATAATTATTGCTCACTCTAGGAAGCTGACGCAAATGTTGTGTTTTAGTAAGATTGTTAGTCGCAACTTGCTCTTTTAGGTGAGCCTCAAAACATTCCTTTAAGATCCTTGGATGTATTTGTTTAAAATTGAAAACAACTTCATTCCTAGATTTCCATATTCGCCACCAAAGGATCAGAACCTTTTGAGGGGAAATTACCTTTTTTTCGCAATATTTCTCGCCATGTTATAATAATATTTGGGCCTTGAAAGGACCTTAGCGGAATTCTAGTTAGGTCAGCCAATTTTGTTGCCAGAATACAATACATTAATAAGTGATCGATTGATTCCTCATGATCCCAACAAACTGGGCATAAACCTGGTATGTCTTTCATTTTTTTTCTTTAGAATCATCCTTGTGGGTAAGATCTGATGAAATAACTTCCACAGGAAAACTTTAAGTTTTGGTTGAATCTCAAGACTCCAAACTGCTTTCCATAGGTTATCGTCAATTGGAGACGGACCAAATTCCTCCTCTATACATGGGACTTGTGTTAATAATTCATAACCCGACGTCACTGTATACGCCCCGAAATTTGAAAATTGCCAGGAAATTTTGTCCTCACATTCGAAGAGGGGAAGAGGAATTGAAAGGATTTTGAATACATCTGACATAGGAAACATCTCCTTTAATTTTGGAATGTTCCACAAATTCATGGATATCAATTCAGCCACAACACGAGTAGCGAGGGGATGATCTTCGCTGATATTGATATAGGGTGATGTAAGAGGAGCATTTGGAATCCAAGGATCTTTAAAAATTCTTATGGTCTTCCCATTTCCGATTTGCCATCTCATCCCTTGTATCAAAACATCTCTTCCATGAAGAATGCTTCTCCATCCATGGGATGGTCTGTATCCTAATTTTGCTTGAAAGAATTCTGATTTGTGAAAATATCTGCCTTTGATTACTCGAGAGATGAGTAGCTCGGGATTATTAATGATTCGCCAACCTTGTTTTGCCAACAGGGCTTGATTAAATTTACTGAAATCCTTAAAGCCTAGCCCTCCTTGTTCTTTCAGAGCACAAAGTTTTTTCCATTCAATCCAGTGTATTCTCTTTTTTTCCTCTGTCTGCCCCCACCAGAAATTGGCCATGAGACTATTAATCCTATCCAACGTTGTAATTGGGATCAAGTATGTCCCCATAGCGTAAACTGGAAGAGCGGCAACTACTGAGTTTAATAACACTTCCATTCTAGTAGGATACAGGAATTTACCCTTCCAACTCTGTAGCCTTTGAGCAACAACATCTTCTAGGAATTGAAATGATTCCACTTTGGATCTTATCAGGACCGAGGGTAGTCCTAATTAAATATCGTCCTCTGAGGCAAGTTTCACTCCGAGTAAGTTACTGAATGTGTCTTTGTCTTGGTCAGAAGTTGCTTTACAAAAGGTCACTGTGGTTTTTGAAGGTTAAGTTTTTGTCCGCTATACAATTCGTATATTTCAAACACATCTTTTAATGTATCAATCTCTTCCTTTGAAGCTTTAAGAAACAAGAACGTATCATCAGCAAACATAAGGTGCGTTAATGTTGGGGTATGACTATTAATCTGCACACCAGTAAGAGTCTTATTGTCGATAGCTTTTTCTAACAATAATATCAGACCTTCTGAACATAATGCAAAAAGAAGTGGAGATAAAGGATCTCCTTGTCGGAGTCCTCTTGTCGGTTTGAAAAATCCAAAATTTTTCCCATTTAGAATAATCGTCATTGAAGTTGAAATTATACATCTAGCCATCCATCCAATCCATTTTTCCGCAAACCCAAATTTGTGAAGCAAAGTAAAGAGAAAAGCCCATTCAACTCTATCGTATGCTTTCTCCATATCGAGCTTTAACGCCATATATTTATTCCCACTATTCTTCCTACCCGAGTGGTAGTAGTGCATTACCTCATGCGCAATTAGGATATTATCTGATATCACACGCCCGTGTACAAATCCATTTTGAGTTGAGCTGATGATTTGAGGTAAGATTCTACTTAATCATCCGGTTAGTATCTTGGAGATAATTTTGTACAAAACTGTGCACAAACCGATTGGTCTGAGTTATCGTACATTTTCAACTTCTTTAACCTTTGGCAACAGGGTAATTCATGTGTGATTAATAGATTTGAGGATGTCTTCTGATTCAAAGAAAACAATGATAGCTTCAGTTACATCAGGTCCAATAATATCCCAATAAGCTTAGAAGAAAGAACCGGGGAAACCATCAGAGCCTGGCGCCTTGTTGGGTCCAATTTCAAAAACTGCTTTTTGCACATCCACTCTATTGACTGGCGCGGTAAGAATTTCGTTCATTTCCACTGTAACTTGTCTGGATGCTGGAATTGGCCGAATTCTTCGTCTAAAATCAGAAGGCAGAAGAGACGACTTAAATAGTTATGAGTAGAAATTAATAACAATTTCCCCCATATCCTCCCATGAGTTCCTTGGTACTCCATTTGGATCCAAAAGAGACTCCACTTTTTCCTCCTTCGTTGTTGAGCCACTGCTCGATGGAAAAAATTCATATTTTTATACCCGTCTAAATTCCATCTCGTTCTATATCTTTGTTTCCAATATAATTCTTCTTGGTGCACCTCTATTCCTAGCTCTGTTTCCAAGCCCGCTACTATTTCCCAGTCGATTGGGATTTTTGATTTTTCCTCTGTGATTTCTTCCTCCAATCTTCGGATGTTTCTTGCAGAATTTGATGTTCCTACTCTTACCCATTCAAAAAGTTTATGACTCAATCTTTTTAATTTAGACATAACTTTGTACATTGGGAGTCCGGCCGTTGGTAGTCGCCAAGAATTGATGATGATATTTTTTACTTCATCATTGTTAATCCATCTTGCGTCGAATCTAAATAATCTCTTGGTTGGCGAATCTCTTGGGGTACATTGGAGATGAATAGCCATATGATCCGAGCTAGAGGTTGCAAGATGTGTAACAACCGTTTCAGGCCAAGCATCAAGCCATTGAGTAGAAATCAGAAATCTATCTAATCGGCTACTAATTACCTTTTCAGGTATATGATGCTTGTTCGACCATGTGAAGATGTTCCCCGAGAAACCAACATCAATCAATTGTAGATCCAAGATAAAAGAGGAAATCTGCAATAGCCTTCGGGTTTGGGGTTAAGCCCCTTCTTTCTCCTATCTATTCGTGACACAATTGAAATCACCTCCAATAACGATTGGCCCATCCAATTTCAAAATAAAATCACGAAGAAAGAGTAATTGGACAGCCCTTTCTTGAACTATTGTGGATAAATAGACTCCGATAATGTAAACTTTATTACTTGGTGATATCTCTCAAAGAATGCCAATTGCATATGGTACGGAGATAATATTTTGACAAACGAAATTTGAGTCCCATGCTAGTACAATGCCCGCTTTTCTCTTGTCTTTTGCCACAAAAATGAAATCTTGAAAGCCTGCCGCAAACAGTTTATCTTTAACTGTCTTTTCACTTGTATGTGTTTCACAAATAAACAAAAAGGATGGACTATTCTTTCTTACCAAATTTTTTAGCTCATTATTCGTAAATAAGGAACAAATTCCACGACAATTCCAAGCAAGAAAATTCATTTTTAATTCAGTCACCAGTTTGATGAAAGTGAAGGCTGTTGAAA
The DNA here is from genome assembly GCA_034768395.1 of Linum lewisii. Lineage (NCBI taxonomy): Eukaryota > Viridiplantae > Streptophyta > Magnoliopsida > Malpighiales > Linaceae > Linum > Linum lewisii. The sequence continues at coordinate 26,236,653 of CM068296.1, read as the reverse complement.
AGAGATGTCAAAAATTAAAAAATCTGACAGAAAGTTCCTTTTTGGCAAAAAGCAATCTCGGCAACGAGCATCTGAATATCATAAGTGAATCCGTTCTAACATTCGTTCATAAGTTAACAAAAGAAAAAGATTTCGGACCCACTCCCAAGGAATCAATTTATTTTGCATTCGTCCAAACTATCGATATAGAATAAGATTCTAATCGTATTCAATTCCGTGTAATGAGAGAACTCACCACGAAATTCAATTAAAATGATTTTTTGAAAAATTGAAACGAAGAAAAAAACCCGGTTAATTGGCAGGGAAGCTTAACCAGTGTGTTTCAGCAATGACACCGGAAGCTTGTTGTGGCATGTCTTTACTTGCCACCTCAGTTATGGGTATTCTAAGCTAGCATTTCAGTAAAGAAATCAAAATAATTATTGAAATCATTATCCTTACATTATTTTAAACCTTTTTCATTTCGTCTCTCTGATTTCTTCTCACTCACAAATAGGGGCGGGAATAGGTTAATTTGGTCATTAACCGATTAAAATTGGTTAACCATAGGTTAACCGACTTCTAAGAAGTTTTAACCGACGATTGCCGAAATAAAATCGGTAAAAAACCGACCAAAATTTGGTTAACCGACAATTAATCGATTTAACTGATTTAATCATCTTTTAACCTTAAAATTTTATATAAATTGAATAATATCATAAATTATACACCATGTAAATACACATTTGCACTAGAACTCATTATTCCATTATTGTTTCGGTCAAAGTTGGTTAACCGTCAGTTAACCTCATTTGAACTGTTAACCGACTTGCTAAAAATGGTTAACCACCCCCTTGACCGACTGAATAATCGATAACCAATGGTTAACCTATTTTGGTCAGTTAATCGGTTTTAACCATTAACCTTAACCGAATTCCCACCCCTACTCACAATCACATCTGAACCCTAGATCGTGCGATAAAAACAACAAAGTTGACAACGTATCTTTCTAACTAGAGACGAAGAAATTGGATGCATTTTTTGATGGCGGATTGAGGGTAGCTATCCTTCTCTAATGTTATTGTGCGGTTCGAGTACAGTGGCTATTTACTTATGGAAAATGGGGTTTGTTAGTTGTGTTTGGAAAGAGGCGAATAAAGCTCAAAGAAAGTGTTTTTTTTTTATTTGCAGAGCTCGAAGATAGTGAAAGGTGTAAGACCTCCGAAAGCGCATTAAATGTTTGGGTTAGTTCTTCGACATTCCTTGACCGCTGCAACCGTGGGCAGACGACCCTTAAACACCACAAGCTGATTCTCCTAGCAAGGTGTAGAACCTATGGAACCGGGGCGGATAGAGGACTTTGACCCACTAGCTATAATGGAGCTAGGAACCACAAGTATCAAGTCGAGGGCGCCACGCCAAGAGATGGATGCTCTTGATGATAAGCCTAACCTTTAGTAATACATCAAGCAAATACTTGAAGGGTTTAGAACAAAGTTATGAAGGGGGTTTATTGATTGAGTAAAGTCTGAATACAAAAAGGGTGGCCGGCAGCCTCATTATATAGGGAGGGAACAAGCTCTCCTCCTTATTAGCTACTTCCTAATCTAGAATTAAAATAAACTAAATACTCATTTAGGACTCTTAAAATACTTTAAATAATCCTACTTATCAAAGACTAGAAAGGAAAACAAAAAACATGTCAAAAGAAGTCTTGGAATTGAAGTAATAAGCCTAAAGAGGCAAAACTGGCAAAATCTGCGCAAGCCCTAATCCGGGCAGCATTCGTGGTGGATCAGCAAGTCTTGGGCTGGCTGGGCAGGGATTCTAACTCGGATTGGGCGCTCCCCTCGTGTCCCAGTCCTAGAGGGACTTAGGAACACGGTCTTCTAGACGTAGCAGCAGGGATTCCTAGCCCGAATGGGAATCCTTCGCTCGGTGGGATTGCATGTATGGACCCGAATCGTGTATGAGCACTTCCCTACGTGGCTCCTCCTTCATTTCTCCTCCAAATGCATCATCGTCTGTTGGAGGTTGATCCTGGGGCTTCAGAGTATCCAGGGCCATTGGAAATTCCCAAAAGGCCCGAGCCATTTGTTGGCTCGGCCCAGAGCGCTCCTCTATGGCGCCCGACGCCCGCGGCTGGCTCAGTGTTAGGCCTTCTCCAATTCTGGCCAAGCCTTCTATTTTCTACTTCGGCCAAGTCTTCAAGAATGTTCTCAGAGGGTCTTCAAAGGCTGGTGCTGGACCGGGGCTAATGGCATTTGGCCTAGGGCATAGTTCATGTCTTCGGGCGCCAGCTTCTTCTGGTCAGGAATTCTTCTATCATCCGTTGCCTATACTCAATAAATGCTTCCAGAGGATCCCAGGGGTGGTCATTGCCTCTAGGGCTCATGAGGATCGGTCTAGAGCCTATTAGGGGCCTTAGGCTCGGTCCTCGGTCCGGCTCGGGGCTCGGATCTGGTGCCTTGAACGGCATCCATGCTAGGGGTGGCCTGACTGACATCCTAGCTTGCTTGGCTGTTGGTGGGGGACTGAGTCTGTATTTGGTCACGTACCATGGGTTCAAGAATCGTTGGAGAGCTTGGTTGTGAGCTCTCCTTGCCCTACACGCTTCTTGTATGGCCCTAGGGTTCTTCCCTTGACCGGCGACCCTGGTGGGGTGTAGGAATACATGTTGGCATTAGGGTAGATGTGGGGGATCACATCATACCCCTCTTCTTGCCTTGGATTCATCCTCGAATCCATCGTGGGCTCTCGTTGTGCACTCAGCAAGCCTCTCCAAACTTCAGTGACTTGGGTGGCCATGTCCGGGGGAGACTCATCCTCATCTCCTGGACCTGGAGTGTCACTAGAATCGGTGAAGGACCAAGGTTCTGGTCCTTCTAATCTTGGGCCGTCGGTGTCCATGTTTTCCTCCTCGGAGGGGCTGTCCACGAAGATGTCTAGACTTGGGGAGGACATCTGTGAGAATATTTCATCGATCCCCAAGTCAGGTTCTCCCTCTCTTTCGGTCTGGACACGTTTTTCTTCATTCAGCTCCATGTTTTCATCCTCCTCGATCGGTGCCGCCCTTAATAATCAATGGGATACAGCCTCCCATTGAATGTCGGCTTGTAATTCGGCGTTCCAATGCGGGTCGGGGTTGGGCAGAGGGCCGGCTCCGAGGCTGGGCATGGGGCTAGGCAGAGCGTCGGGCCAGGGCTGGGCGCCAGGGCTGGGCAGAGTGCTGGCGCTGACGCTAGGCTGAGCGTCGGGGCTGGGCTGAGTGTCGGGGTTGTGCTGAGCGCCGGTTCCGGGGCTGGGCAGCTTTCTTGGCTCCGGTGCTAGGGCACGACAAAACATGCCAGAGAACTTATCTAGCCCTTCTAGCTTCACTTCTTCTCCCTCCTCCGAATAACTTCTTCTTCTTCCTCTATCTTCTCATCCTTTTCATCATCCATCTCGATCTCTCCTTCTCTCATCACAATGGTCCTTTAGTTGGGGAAGTCTCTTGAGACGTGTCCTCTTCCTTGGCATTTAAAGCACACAATTCCACTAGGACGTGGGTTAGAATTCTGAACATTAGGAGTAGACTGAGTAGGTGTTACCCGTGGTGCCGAATCTTTTGGGTTAGGGTTTGCTCGGGGCCCGGTGCTTTGGGGCTGACCTGGCTTCCATGGGGGATTGCTGGCATTAGAGCTCCCTCTCCATTGTCTGTTGGCAGGAGGGTTTGGCCTCCTCACATAGCCTCTCCTCATCTCCCTTTCTACTGGGATGGCCAAGGCTTTCAAGTCTTCATAGTCAACATAGTTGAGTATGTTGACTTAGTGCATGATGTCCGGTTGTAGACCTCCTACAAACCTGGCTATTCTAGCCTCCTGTTCCTCCTTTAAGTCTAGCTTTGTAACCAACATCTCTATCTCCTTGGTATACTGCTCCACCGTCATGGTACCTTGCTTCAAGGTTTGAAGTGAGGTATGCAAGTCTCGGATGTAGGCAGCCGGGACAAACCTCTTCCTCATCTTCCTCTTGAGGTCTCTCCATAATTCTATGGGCACCTCCTCATCTCTTTGAACCTGTCTCTTGAACTGACTCCACCAAAGAGCAGCTTAATCAGTAAATTCAAGGGTAGCCACGATTACCTTCTTCCTCTCCGAATAGTTGTGGCAGTCTAGGAAGTCCTCCATACTTCTCTCCCAATCCAAGTACTCGTCGGCATCGGTCTTGCCAACAAACTTGGGAATTGTAAGCTTGAGATTCCTCACATCATCATCAATCTCTTGGACTAACCTTCTAGCCCTCCGGTTGAGATCATCATGGGGTCCTTCTTCATAATCTTTACGGTCATCTTTCCTTTGAAGCCTAGCTAGGGTTTCTTGTATTCCCGCCAAAATTCCACTGATATCATGGATCTGGCCCTCCAAATTCTCCATTATCTCGTCTACCATGGTTAGTTACAAGCAAGCAGAAGCTATTTTCTATCCCCTCTTCTTAGAATCACTCTTACAACGAAAGGAAACAAAGTTGGCAAGGGTGGCCTTGCTTTTTTTTTCTTAGCCTTTTGATATTTTCTTGATGGCTTTTGATGGCCACCGATTTTCTTTGCCTTAGAATGCAATAACAATACAAGAAATTGAAATATATGGGGAATTTTTTAAGCTAATTTTCTAAAGAGCAAGAAAATAAAGGATATGGTTCCAAGAGTGAACCTGAAAACTAGGATAGGGGTTGACCCTAGCGTTGAACCAAAGCTCTGATACCAATTGATGTGAACCGCTGCAACCATGGGCAAACAACCCTTAAACACCACAAGTTGATCCTCCTAGAAACGTGTAGAACCTATGGAACTGGGACGGATAGAGGACTTTGACCCACTAGCTATAAAGGAGCTAGGAACCACAAGTATCAAGTCGAGGGCGTCACGCCAAGAGATGAATGCTCTTGATGATAAGCCTAATCTTTATTAATGCATTGGTGAACGCGCAGTCGTTGTTATGGGTTCAACCAAATAAACTACTAATGCTAAGAAAAAGCTATAGCAGATCGTATTCCGAGGGTCTCCTATGACTGACTACTTCAAAACTGACAAAGTATTCAAATGCAAACACGTTGTGCGTGGTGTGAGTTCCACGACTTCTACTTCTAAGAAATGCAGGAAAATTAAAACAAATTAAACTAAAGCAGATAGGGAATAAGGGTTTGAAAACAAGAATGACAGACGAACTTAGACTTTGAATCCCCCTTCGTTCCCCAGAGCATTGGCAATCAACAGATCAGCGGATTTCGATTCTCATTCAATCAATTACTAAAACACCACCATAACTCCTTACCCTTAGGTTTAAGACCGGCGAACGTTCGCTCTATCCGTTCTAACTACCAAGATTAACTAGCCGCCCGGGTACGGTCGCCTCTCGCAACGACTTAATTAATTGGTGTGATTACTAGTGATTAATGAGTTACTCTTGCAGTGAATTAACCCTAACCGGTTCCTACGAAAGGCACGCTCCAATTATAAGGTTAATTGTTCAATTTGATGTTCTAAAGTAAGGCGAGCGTTCGCTTCTATCCTTAGCTTAACCAGAATCTAATCTAGGTGATCAATCCAGACAAGAAACATGAACAATGAAGAACAAATCAAACATGAAAAAGAACTGATTGAATTTCGAATCTAATCACCGCCGATCCGTGACCGCTTTAAAGCCCTGGGTCACTTAGGGTTCATCTAGTCTAAGCTCTAACGAGTTTAGCTACTCATGATCATTACAAAAGAAACAAAGATAAAGAAAGAGTTCATCATTCAAAGGAAGAACAGAAAAGAATCTGAAAAACCTAATTTAGACGACTCTGACAGACTTCGATCTTCGGTAGATTACACTCCTAGCTCCGGTTCTCCGAGATGGAAGGGATGGCGTCACGATCTCTATCCGACTCTTCGAACTCCAACTCCTCGCTCCAGAACTTGAGAGGATTCTCTGAATTCTGATCTCGAAAAGTTGTAATATGATTAATTATGATCCCTCCCTTTTGGGCCGACGGGTTAAGTATAAATACTTAACCCTAACTGATCCGGATTGGCCTGATATTTTCGCCGAAAATAACAAGGTATTTTCGGCGAAAATCCTTGTGTAAATGGCCGGTCCTCAGCTGAATCCTTCTGTCCTTTTCGCCGAATAGGTTTCGGTCCGAAAACATAATGTTTTCGCCGAAACCATCCTTCAAGTGGCATCAGTCGATTTGCACTAATATTTTCACCGAATACAATAGGTTATTTTCGGCGAAATCTTCTTTGTAAACGGGCAGGATTTTGTTTGACTTTGATTGGCTCCTTTGATCGATTCCGGTTCAGTTCCTCGATGTTCCAATGCCTTAGACACGTCCATGGCTACTTTATTTGACGGTAAAAACCTGTGCTAACACAAAAACACTAGAAAACCATCAAATAGACCCGAAACGGGCCAAGGTAACACAAATGACACGAGATAGGGAAATCGATTGAATATTCGTTATTCTACCCTAAAAAACCATGTCTTAAGTAAAGAAATGTCGCTTAAATGAGGCTGATAATCACGTCAAATCGAGTGTCATCAAATACCCCACACTTAAGCTTTTGCTTGTCCTCAAGCAAACTGAATAGAAACGCTCATGTTCATAAATGATAAGATCAATTAAATTGGAGCTCAATCAAACACAATGAATTATTAGACAGATCGATCCTAGAACAAGAAACCTAACATGCATACAGATCAGCCAAACTACCTGGTCTCACTAATAAACTGCACACGACAAGTAATTAGCAACCAATTATGCACGAATTTGACCTGACCGACCAGACTCCTCACACAGGATATATATAGTACAATGGGAACTCTCACTCTCTGTGTTTAAGGACGTGTTTCTGCTCTCGATCATTTTCTGTTACCGAATTCTGTCATAGGTTTGCATTTCGACCACATCTCCACCACTGTGACAACACGAGTATCTAGTCAAGAAGGACTTCCCTGCTAGGACCGTAATGAATACTACACTACTCGGGTTTATAATGAGATGGATGATGGGAATGAATGATGATGGCTTGGTGCGGTGTAGCTTTCGACTAACTTCCCTCGAATCTAATCTATGGCTTCCTACCGTCTAACCAAACACGGGTGGAATAATGAACGCTCGTCCTATGATAACCTCAAGCAACCTAGCACTTATTCTTTTTCTTTTGCACAAATTTTTTTCTTTTCTTTCTTTTGAACTTTTCTTTTGACTTCGTTCTTCCATTTGTAGGGAGAAGAACGTTTTATTGAACTACACTTTGAACTTTTTCTGATTTTCTTTTCTTCATTTTTTTTTCGAAATTTTTTTTCTCTTTTTCTTTCTTTACTTTTTTTTCTTTTGTGCCGATTTTTCTTTTAGTTGCTAGAGGGGTTTACACGTCTGAACATATTAGCTAAGACCACCTGTTTAATGGCTATAGGCAGGTTACCACAAACCGACTTCCGGTAGGTCAATCTAGAACTACAACCACAGGGGATCAACGGGGAATGAAAGAAATGGGAAATGGCTGTAATGTATTATCGAACCGAAAGAACAGGCCAAGCTCAAGGGTCTAAACCTAGTGGATTTATCGTTTGGTAGGCTATCTGGCTTAGTAGCTGAATCTAGGTGCCCCTATCCTTCTAGAACTCGTGTCATCGTGTGGTCTCGAGTAGGTCTCATGCAAATTCTAACTCATTCAAGTAGACAGAAAACCACTCAGAAAGAATTAAAATTGCAAGTTACGTGCAATGGATCAAAAGCTCACAGTTGGTTTGCTAGTCGGATTCGGTCATTTTCATGCAATCAGGGCTACAAACTACAAGTGTGATTTTAAAATTCTGTTCTGACCAGGCAATTTAGCATCAAAGCATACAAGTTGGTTCTCAAGTTCTAGGTTAAGCAGTCTAAGCATCATTATTAAAGGTTGAACAACAAGTTAACATCAAAAATCAAGAACTGAGCCATTCTAATGCTAGAGAGACTGGAAAGGGATCACGAGGCACACAAATAATGCAATTAAGGGCAATCAAGTTCATGCAAGGTTCTCTAGCATCCTACCCCACACTTAAATCAGACTGTGTCCTCACAGTGAAGGGACTAGAGTTCAGAGTGAAGTAGAAGAACCTGGATCGAGATGATTGGCGTAGTGGATGAGCACGGATCCTCGGAGCGGAGGGAATCTACCCAAGCGAAGCAAAGGGAATCTCCCTACTGCCTACAAAACAAAAACAAATGAAACATAAAAAGGAAACTGGGACAAGTGTCCCAAATCCACACAGAAAAAAGTTGGACCGAAATCCGAAAAGAATAAATAAAAAGAAGGCACCAGAAAAGGAATACAACGCGATCACTGCTGGTCCGGTGAACCGGGAGGTGGAAAGTGGAGAAATTAGCCGAGCTGGCGTTGCCACGCCATCTGTTCCTCATATCGCCGGTCGGCGCGGCGCATATGTTGCTGCATAATAGTCCACCGCGCCTCTTGAGTGGCGTTGTCGGTGATGCGCCACTCCTGAAGTCGCTCGTACAACTCTCCAACATCCGTGGGGTGATGTCGGGGCTGCTAGGGAGGCGCCTGGTATGGATCGGGAATGTGCGGCGGTGACTGGTGAGCATACCCTGCCTGATGGTGTGGCGAGGGTATATAATCTTGGAATTCTGGTGGTGGCTGCGGCTGCTGCTCCTCAGCATCATCTTCTTCCTCCGACTCGACCACAGGCTGGAGTGGAGGATCAGCTGCTACATGGGGACTGAGGTCGAGTTCTAAGTCGTACTCAACTGCCAAGTCTCCTCCAACGGTCCTAACTGGGTGTCGTGGAATGTCCGGGCCATACTCATGGCTAATGCCGAAGGAGAGGATGAGCTGCCCTATGAAGTTACCCCCCAAGAGTCTGCGAGGTGGCGTCTTCCTCCTGGTCTTCTGGCGGAAGATGCGAGCAAGCACCCAGCCGGGGTGTAGAGGGTAGCTCTCTCGGATGGCTCGGAGAAGCATGAGCTCCTCCTTGAGGATATGGTGGCGATCCTTGTCTCGAACATATAAAAGCGACCTCCGCCAAACCATATGAATAAATTTATAGAGCGGGTGAGTGAGAGACTTAACTGAGTTGCTCACCCCGAGGCGATCGCCAGGTACGCCTGTCATGTGGCTCCAGAGCGTGTGGTACTCCTCGTCGTCATCATCCTCGCCCTAGCCCAGGTGATGGTCGTGATAATGCTCGTAGGGGATGCCGAGATGAGCGGCAAACTCATCGTAGGTGAGCTGCCTGTACACCCCACCAAGGTAGAAGGTGACAACCTTCTGGCGTTGCTTCCTCTTGTGCTCATCCAGATCAAAGGTTGCCCAGAACTCCTGGAGGGCAATGTCTGGGAACTCGGCGGCAATGGTGGTCAGCTCGAGGAGACCAGCCGGTGCTAAGGCGTCATGCACGTTCCGGTGGTAGTCCTCATCGTGATCGTGCAGGGAATCCATGGAGAGAGGACGCACGTCAGCTCCCCGGACGTGCTCGAGCTTCTGGAAGCACTCAAAGTAGAAGCCTGGTAGACGAGCTATAGTGCGATGGTATCCAGCCCGGCGAGGGAGTGCGGGTGGTGGACCCAGAACAGCAGGTGTGACGGGAGCGGCAGCTCCTGAGCTCGAGGCGCCATCAAGTCGCGCCTTAGTCCTGCGCTCATAAGTGGTGTTCCTAAAACCAGAATGAAACCAGATTAGTCAACCAAAACCTTACCCCACACTTAGTAGAAAAACTCAATTTCACAAAGAAATGAGGGAAACTAAGTGGGGTAAGCAAAGCGGAGTAACCTGTAATCATAAACAGTAAAATACATACTTAGGAACAGCCAGAATCGTATAAGCACAATCAGAGTTCAAAAAAAAAGTCAAACCGACATTTAGAAAGTCAACATTTAAGCATATTGAACCCTAATCATGGCAAGACTATCATAACTTGGAGAATGACGGTAAAATATGATCTCAAATGGCAAACACGATAATCTGAACGAGAATGAACACTTATGACAGCCAAACGATCAAATACAGTTCATGGTCAAACCGACATTTCTCACAAAAGTCAACATCACAAGAATCAATCCTATGCATAGCAACTTATGATCAAATGATAAGGAAATTAAGCACGGAACTCCCTAAGCATGCTAGAACAGTTCTACAAGTTCAACTAACCTAGTTCACACGAAAACAGTCGGCACACAAAACGAGGCAAACCGAAAGTCAACCCCGACAAAATTCAGCAATCTATATGTCAAAAGATTTGTATTGAAAAGTACTACAACTTACCTTGAAGTCATGACTGCTAAAAATGAACGGGTTGAGAGGAATCGGTGAAAAACGTTGAAAACGAGGGTTTCAGTGAACTAGAGCTGCAAAGCTCCGATTTGGCTGTTCTAGGGCTCCACGGATTCGGAATTGGGAGGGTAAGGGAGCGGCGGCGGTCGGCGACGGTGGCGGCGGCGGAAGTGGCGGCGACGGCGGTTTGAAAGAGTGGGTGGTCGGCGATTCTTTTTAAAGATAAGGGGGGGAGTTTGGTTTTCGGTGGTATGAACGAAAATGGGGAGTGGATGAGAGAGGGGGATGGAACCGGTTTTTTAAGTGGGAATTTCTGGGTGATTTTCAAAATTATTTTCGGCGAAATTAAAAGGGTGGTTTCGCCGAAAATCAAAGGTAGTTTCGCCGAAAATAACAGTATGGTTTCGCCGAAAATTTCAGTTAAAATGGCTGATGGTCTTCGAAAATAGTTTTGCCGAAAATAGAAATCTTTTTGAACCGAAAATGATGAACAGGGAAAATCAGGTTCGAAAATCGAAAATCAGTTTCGCCGAAAATAAGGGTGGTTTCGCCGAAAATTTTGAACTGTTCGGGATTAAAATATTTTCGCAAATCAGGCCAACTTCAGAAAATCACAGTTAAATACACAAAAATCGGAATGACCTCAATCAACTTGCAACTGACTCTATGACACACAGACTCTACACAAAAAATAATAAATCAAACAAACTGACACTTTTGGCTCCCCCAAACCGACTCTAAAATACCAAGTTCAACAAAAATTAAAACAGACTCTAGCCGTGGGTTCCCTCCCACGAAGCGCTCTTTTATTAACGTCCTTGAGCTGGACGATACCTGGACGGTATTAGGAGACGTCCCAACTTAGATTCTCCTAAACGCTCGCGTCGGAGTTCATGAAGTACAGCTTCGGGACTTCTCCGGTAAGCGTGAATCTCTTCCCGTTTGCATGTAAAAGCTTGGTACGTCCATCAGGAAGATGATCGACGAACTTGAACGGTCCGAACAGTTCTCTGGAGAGGTTATCCTTCTTGAGTGTGACGATGGAAGGAATGAGGACTGTCGGCTTCTTCTTTTCTTTAATCTTCGGCTTGTTATCACCAGGATCGGTGATCGTTAGTACTTCCTTAGGAGACGCTTTCGGCTTCTCCTTCCATACTTGTTCCGGCGCCGGTTGCTCGGAACAAAATGGTGGTGCAGCTGGCTCGGTGGAAGACGACCGAATTTTTGGCCTCCAGACCATTTGGGTCTTCGTCTTCTTATTCTTTCCCCGAGGCTTGCTCGATTTAGTGCTTGGTGGCTTAGAAGAGGCTTGCAGTTCCTTCTTCTTCTTGGGCAGCTTCTGAACCGAAGTTTCTGGCTTCTGCTCGGTAATCTGTTCAGCACCTGCAGTGTCAATTGATCTCGAAACACTGGAAGAAACATTAGAAATGAAGTTGACCGAGGCCAACTCCACAATCTCTACAGATAAACAATTTAATTCTCCCTTAGGAATGTATTTCATACCGTCCTTGAGACGGAATGTTGCAGTGTCCTTCCCAACCCTTAAAGTTAGAGAGCCATTAGGAATATTGACATTAATTCCGGCTGTCGCCATGAACGGCCGGCCCAAGAGAAGGGTAGAATATGTCTCTTGATTATCCATAACTATATAATCAACGAAAAATCAGAACGGGCCACAACAAGTGATTACATCCTGGATCATTCCTCTAGGTTCTCTTAGAGTTTTGTCAGCGAACATTAAATTCATGTTGGCAGGTTGTAGTTCCCCTAGGTTCAGTTTCTTATATAAACACATAGGCATGACATTTATAGAAGCACCTAGGTCAATTATACTACGCTCGATTTCAATGTCATTAATGCTCAAAGGTAAAGTAAAAGGACCAGGGTCGGGGCACTTAGCTGGAATAGGTATGGGTGGTGGTCGAGGGATGATAGCCGAGCACTCTCCCTCATTGGAAACAGGAATTTCTTCCTTCTTAGACGGGCTGGTCTGCTCACTGCTCCTGGTTGTTACGGCCTTAGCGTGCTCGTTCTTCACGGTGGAGCTGTTTTGAGACGGAGCCTGATTGAAGATGGGAATACGAGCCATCACACTAGCAATTTTATTTATCATATCCTCTATTCTCTGTCCTTGTGCGATCTGCCCTTTGTTAAGAGCGGCTTGCGCTTTGAACCTTTCCTCGTGATCATCAAGTCTTGCTGTAATTAGATCAAACTTCCTAGCTATTCTCCTCTCCCAATTGTCCTCAGATATAAGATTCGGAGGCTGCTGTACTTTGGTGAATCTGGAAGGATCTTGATAACCATTGTCCATGTATTGATTTCGGCTCTGGTCGAGTTGGAAGTTGTAGGGAGGACGCTCATAGAAGCCTTCCCGTTGTTGAGGAGGTGTTCTGAACTGACGGTAGTCGGAGTAGCCTCTTTGATCCCTGGTGAAGCTGTGATCAATGAAGTTGACCTCCTTTTTAGGCCAGTTATTAGTTGTACCGAGGATCTCTTCCATTTGTTTCTGTACTTCGGCCTTGATCTGATCTTTACAGCTTGGTTGACTCATGGCTGCTCCAAACTGTCTTTCCCTATTTCTGGACTTAGATGCGCAATCTGCAAAGTGAAGTAGAGCAGCTTCTGGTTCAAGTGTCGTGCAGTCGCCATCAGCTAAGGTGTTGACCCATTCAGCTGTTTCTTCATTCATCCCTTGGGCAAAGATCTCAGCTAGCTGACTCTAGTTGAATCCATGATGAGGACATTCAGAGAGAAGCTCTTGGAATTCGTTCCAAGCCTCGTATAAGCTTACTCCTTCCTTCTGAGAGAAGCTAGCGATGCTATCCTTGTAGAATGTCGTTCTTGAAGGGGGATAGTATTCCTCTATGAAGTCCTGAGCTAGACTATCCCAGTCAGTGTAGTAGCCAGGTGGTTTTGAGCCGAGCCATACCTTGGCGTTGCTTTTAAGAGAGAATGGGAAAGCTCGCAAGCAAAGATTGTTCTTACTGAGATTTTCGCTCTTAAACGTCTCGCACATGTCCAGGAAGTTAGCCAAATGTGTGCGGGGGTTTTCTTGCGGCTTTCCCTCGAATCGAAGATTCTTAGAGACCATGTTCAGGACGAAGATTGTGATAGTATAATCAGGGTCGTCATCGTTGTGCGGCACAACGACACTAGCTCGAAGGTTAGCCGCAATTGGTCTACAGTAATCTGCCATGGTGCGCTGAGCAACTAGTACAGGAGGAGAAGGTGGTGGTGAATCTGAAGTAGTGGATGAAGCGGATGAAGATGAGGAGTTCTCCTTCAACTCCTCAATCTTTTGAGGGATAGGTGGTGTAGGCGCAATGATTATGACTTGCTTCTGAGCTCGCGGTTTCTTCGGCGGAGTAGAATTACCCGGCTTGAACTGAGAATGAGCGATCGAGCGGTTCATGAACTTGTAGAACAACCTACAAGCAACAAAAGCAAACATACCGGCGTAAAATCGAAGTGGGTGGAAAAATGAAAGATGGAAAGTAGAAGAATAAATTGCCAGTTCTTCTTTCGAACAATCAAAAGAAGTTCCCCGGCAACAGCGCCAATTTGGTGAATTGCCAGTCATTGTTATGCGTTCAACCAAATAAACTACTAATGCTAAGAAAAAGCTATAGAAGATCGTATTCCGAGGGTCTCCTATGACTGACTACTTCAAAACTGACAAAGTATTCAAATGCAAACACGTTGTGCGTGGTGTGAGTTCCACGACTTCTACTTCTAAGAAATGCAGAAAAATTAAAACAAATTAAACTAAAGCAGATTGGGAATTAGGGTTTGAAAACAAGAATGACAGACGAACTTAGACTTTGAATCCCCTTCGTTCCCCAGAGCATTGGCAATCAACAGATCAGCGGATTTCGATTCTCATTCAATCAATTACTAAAACACCACCATAACTCCTTACCCTTAGGTTTAAGACCGGCGAACGTTCGCTCTATCCGTTCTAAATACCAAGATTAATGACTTAATTAATTGGTGTGATTACTAGTGATTAATGAGTTACTCTTGCAGTGAATTAACCCTAACCGGTTCCTACGAAAGGCACGCTCCAATTATAAGGTTAATTGTTCAATTTGATGTTCTAAAGTAAGGCGAGCGTTCGCTTCTATCCTTAGCTTAACCAGAATCTAATCTAGGTGATCAATCCAGACAAGAAACATGAACAATGAAGAACAAATCAAACATGAAAAAGAACTGATTGAATTTCGGATCTAATCACCGCCGATCCGTGACCGCTTTAAAGCCCTGGGTCACTTAGGGTTCATCTAGTCTAAGCTCTAACGAGTTTAGCTACTCATGATCATTACAAAAGAAACAAAGATAAAGAAAGAGTTCATCATTCAAAGGAAGAACAGAAAAGAATCTGAAAAACCTAAATTAGAGGACTCTGACAGACTTCGATCTTCGGTAGATTAAACTCCTAGCTCCGGTTCTCCGAGATGGAAGGGATGGCGTCACGATCTCTATCCGACTCTTCGAACTCCAACCCCTCGCTCCAGAACTTGAGAGGATTCTCTGAATTCTGATCTCGAAAAGTTGTAATATGATTAATTATGATCCCTCCCTTTTGGGCCGCCGGGTTAAGTATAAATGCTTAACCCTAACTGATCCGGATTGGCCTGATATTTTCGCCGAAAATAACAAGGTATTTTCGGCGAAAATCCTTGTGTAAATGGCCGGTCCTCAGCTGAATCCTTCTGTCCTTTTCGTCGAATAGGTTTCGGTCCGAAAACATAATGTTTTCGCCGAAACCATCCTTCAAGTGGCATCAGTCGATTTGCACTAATATTTTCGCCGAAAACAATAGGTTATTTTCGGCGAAATCTTCTTTGTAAACGGGCAGGATTTTGTTTGACTTTGATTGGCTCCTTTGATCGATTCCGGTTCAGTTCCTCGATGTTCCAATGCCTTAGACACGTCCATGGCTACTTTATTTGACGGTAAAAACCTGTGCTAACACAAAAACACTAGAAAACCATCAAATAGACCCGAAACGGGCCAAGGTAACACAAATGGCACGAGATAGGGCAATCGATTGAATATTCGTTATTCTACCCTAAAAACCATGTCTTAAGTAAAGAAATGTCGCTTAAATGAGGCTGATAATCACGTCAAATCGAGTGTCATCATGCATCAAGCAAATACATGAAGGGTTTAGAACAAAGTTCTGAAGGGGGTTTATGATTGATTAAAGTCTGAATACAAAAGGTTAGTCGACGGCCTCATTATATAGGGAGGGAACAAGCTCTCCTCCTTATTAGCTACTTCCTAATCTAGAACTAAAATAATCTAATTACTAATTTAGGACTCTTAAAATAGTTAAAATAATCCTACTTATCAAAGACTAGAAAGAAAAACACAAAACAAGTCAAAAGATGTCTTGGAACCGAAGTAATAAGCCTAAAGAAGCAGAACCGGCGAAATCCGGGCAACATTCGTGGCGGATCGGGCAAGTCATAGGCTGGCTGGGCAGGGATTTTTACTTGGATTAGGCGCTCCCCTCGTGTCCCAGTCCTAGAGGGACTTAGGAACGCGGTCTTCTGGACGTGGCAGCAGAGATTCCTGGTCCGGATGGGAATCCTTCGCTCGGTGGGATTGCATGTATGGACCCCGATCGTGTATGAGCACTTCCCTACATGGCTCCTCCTTCATTTCTCCTCCAAATGCAGTGCCGTCTATTGGAGGTTGATCCTGGGGCTTCAGAGTATCCAGGGCTGTTGAAATTCCCAAAAGGCCTGAGCCATTTGTTGGCTCGGCCCAGAGCGCTCCTCTGTGGCGCCCGGCGCCGGGCCCAGCGCCCGAGGCTTGCTCAGTGTTGGGCCTTCTCCAATTCTGGCCAAGCCTTCTGCTTTCTACTTTATCCAAGTCTTCATGAATGTTCTCAGAGGGTCTTCAAGGGCCGGTGCTGGTCCGAGGCTCATGGCATTTGGCCTAGGGCCTAGTTCTTGCATTTGGCCTGGATCGGGGCTCGTACCGGGGCCTGTCTTCGGGGGCCTGTCTTCGGGCGCCAGCCTCTTCTGGTCAGGAATTCCTCTGTCCTCCATTGCCAATACTCCAGAAATGCTTCCAGAGGATCCCATGGGTTGTCATTGCCTCCAGGGCTCATGAGGATTGGTCTAGAGCCTATTAGGGGCCTTAGGCTTGGTCCTCGATCCGGCTCAGGGCTCGGATTGGGTGCCTTGACCGACATCCATGCTAGGGGTGGCCTGACTGACATCCTAGCTTGCTTGGATGTTGGTGGGGGCCTGAATCTGTATTTGGTCACGTACCTTTGCTTCAAGAATCGTTGGAGAGCTTGGTTGTGAGCTCTCACTGGCCCTACACGCTTCTTGTATGGCCCTAGGGTTCTTCCCTTGACTGGTGACCCTGGTGGGGGTGTAGGAATACCTGTTGGCATTAGGGCAGCTGTGGGGGATCACATCATACCTCCCCTTTATCAAATATTGTAGGTTTTTTTGTCTTTCTGTAAAATTGGTTAGGGACACTTGGTTTTTGTTCTATATTATTATTGGGGACCTTTTTGGGTTTAGGGTTTCACTTGGAACCACATGTAATTTATCTGGACATGATGACACTGAAATTTTTCATGTAGGATGGATCCTCACATACAACTACTTGTTCATCACTGAGGATGTTTTTTTAGACGAGTGACAATATGTTGGAGGTGAGGTTGTTGAAGTGGTTGTGCTAAGAGATTACCTTAGTTATTTTGAGATTGTGAAAATCAGGACTATAGACCTTAAGTAGGATGTAGTTAAGAGCGTTTTCTACCTTACTCCAGGTACTACCATGGAAAATGGTCTTCACCAATTATGTGTTATCAGTGAAGTAGAGCACCTTAGGACAATTGTTAAACTATGGGTCGTGGAGGTACTCATGGAGATGGTTAGGAATGACAACTAAGTTCCAGCCAATGATGAATTAAGTGAAGGGGAAGGCGGATAAACCAACAATGATATAGAAGCCAAAAAGTATGTTGTCGGAGCTGACATGGGTGTCATTCACTTTATTGATGATTCAGAGCAAATTAATGACCCGGAGTTCTATGAAGCCATGTAGAATTTAGGCATCACTAATAGGAGGAGAGTGAGAACATGCTACGACACATACACTATCAAGGTGGAACAGTTGAATGGCGTAAAGTCACCCATGATGAGATCGATGAAGGTTGTCTTAGGTTTAATGAAGAATAAGTGGACATCATGAATGAAGATAATGCATTGGCTGATGGTGGTGACGAAAGGGAATTTTATGCTAGTGACAATGACGACTCTAATAATGTTGGCTATAGAGAAAACACCATTATGGTGTCGAATTATAGAGAATTCTCCCACTAAAACCATGTGTGTGATCATAAGGTGGAAAATGAGGAGGTAACATCTATGGAACTCCAACCTTTCTACGACCCTGGACGAGTTGAAGTGAGATGAGAGAGAGAGTGAGGGAGAGAGGGGGTTTAGAGTCTAGGGTGGTGAACGTTGTAGGGGTCGGATCGTTGCCGGATCGATGTCGCCGCTTGTTTCAGATTAGGAACACTAGGGTCTCCATCGAAGCATCGGATGGTCGGTTTGAGTCGGTTTGTAGATTGGTGGTATCTAAGGGATCATCTTCTCACTTTATCTTTCTGAATAGGTCTCTCGTCATTTGGTTGGAAAGCATTTTACAGGTTGCTCTTTCTTCGAATTGGAACTTCCCAACAGTCTGTGAGTCCTCTACTCCTCGTCGTTTGGTGTCGATTTCATCTTTCAATTCACCGAATGGTAGTATGCTCAAGATTGCAGAAGCTTGCACCAATGGGAAGCTCTTTTTCGTTTTGATTCCGTCGTCATCCGGTGCGGATGGTTGGAAGAACTTATTAAACATGTGTCAAGATTGGATTTCTGCCGCCTTAGCGCCTCCTCCTCCGACATTGGTTTCGGGTCCTCCGAAATCTTTCGCAGAAATGGTTAAAGGCCCCTCGCTTTCTTTTCATGATCGATGTGTGGCCGTTTCTAGGGAGGGGTCTGTGAGCATTAAGGTGGAAGGGGAAGGTATTCAGGACAGACTTGCCTATCTAGAGTGTTGCATCTTATTCCGTTTTCAATCTCATGATGCAATTGATTGGCCACATTTCCGCAGATGGGCAAATAGAAATTGGGCTACGCCGGTAGATGTACCAATCCAAAAGCTGGATGACGGTCTCTGGTTATTGTTTTGTGGTTCTCAAGCTCATGTGAATCAGATTCTTTCTCTTAATCGCTGCTCCTTCAGTGGCTTGCTGATACAGCTTGATAAATGGATCCCCGAAGCAGGCTTATCCTCAGTTTTGTCCGAGGAAGACGTTATTTGGGTCTCGATTAGAGGCATTCCGATTCATCTTAGATCAGCCGATCTCTTCCGGCTCCTGGATCGATGTATGGAGAATTTTTGGGATTCGAGGTTGGCAGTTCTCTCTCCTCTGTCCGAGTTAAAATCAAACGGAACAAAGAGTTGCCTGAGTCAATCCCGATCGATTTTGATGGTCGAACTTTTATGGTGAAAGTGCTTCCGGATGTGGTGGTTTCGTCAGCCGCTAAGGTTTTTCAGAGGCATTCCCCACCTGATCGTCCCAGTAATGGAAGTTCAACTCTCAGGCCGATCTCGCCTTTTTTCTTTGGTCATTCTAATTGCTTTGCGGAGGGATCCACTTCCACTCTCTGGCACTCCTCGTCGGATCGGTTCCTTTCTCCGGTTCTTCCTTCGATGGAACTCGCTTCTAGCGTGCCTTTTGATATCTTGTCAGAGGGACAAAAGGTGGTATCTGTTTCACCTCTGATCTCTTTTGAGACTCCCGAGGTTACAGTGAGTGCAGCTTCTCCACCTCGGGCGTCTCACAATTTCGTTGGACTTCGACTAGACTCCAGGAATTGTTTGTGGTTGGTTAACTTCTCTAGTCAGACAGGTTTGGATTCTTCACCTCTTCTGCTTTTGGACTCTGGATTGGGGCCTCGTGGGCCTGGTTTTAGTCACAGTTGGGATACATTTTCTGGCCCAGTTGCTTGTGGAGCCTGGAAGCCTGCCTTTGACTTTCATTTCGTCGGATCTCACCCGTTCAAGGCCTCACTGTCAGCTCCTTTTCATTTACGACTCTCGAGCTCTTTGCTGCCTCCTTCTCCTCTTTTGGTATGTGCAGATTCGGAAGGATTATATACTCAAACTTCCTCTCTGATGTCTCTAGGTCATGAGGGGATATCTCTTGACCTTGAGGAGGAGCTTCCTGCTGCTTCTGAGTTCTCTGCCCTCTCTTCTTCAGTGCGAGAAGTTGCTCTCTTATTTGGCATTGAGATTGAAGGTAGTAAGGAGAAAGGAATTTCGGCAGCAATCGACTCTTGTGTTGAAGCTTCAAACAGAAGACACAAATCTTCTAGACGAAGCCGAACAGAGTTAGAATGCAATCGCCTGGGAATTAGCCCTGATTCCTTGGTGGAGGGTCCTAGAATCTCCATGAGTGGCAAAGGTGTATCACCTCTTCCTATGCCAAATGAGTTTTAATATTCTCACTTGGAATGTTCGCGGTTTGGGTTTTCGAGATAAACGTTATAGAGTTAAAAATCGTATTAAGGTAATGTAGCCATCGATTTTCTGCTTACAGGAAACTAAGCTTGGAGAGTTTGACGATAGAATGTTGAAGAGTTTGGTTGGTAATTTTCATTGGAGTTGGGCTTTCAAACCAGCTATAGGTTCGGCTGGTGGTCTTCTCACTTGTTGACAGGATTCAAGCTTCGCTATCGAAGGCGAGTGGGTTGGGTCCTTCTCTTTGGTCACCGTCTTAAAGTCTCTTTGCTCAGTTCTTGGAAGCGCCAGTATCTAATGTGGTTTCTTTTTCAGATCGTTGCAGATGGAGCATCCCGCTTCATTCTCAGTTGCACGGTGGGGCATTAGAGGAATGGTATAGCCTTCTATTCCATCTTGCATCTATACCTAGAGAGAAGTTCACATAAGGCCCGCCATCAATATGTTGCACTCCCCAACCAGATGGCAAGTTCTCAGTCTCTTCTCTACGACATATTTTGTTGGCGAACAAATTCAGTGGCTACCCCGACTTCCCAACCGATGTTATCTGGCAACCGGCGGTTCCTTCAAAGATCACCTGTTTATGTTGGAAGATTTTTTACAGGAAGCTGGCAACTTGCGACAACCTTCAGAGAAAAGGCCTCACTCTTGTAAACAGGTGTGCGCTATGTAATTCAATGATCACCTTCTCCTTTGCTGCGAGTTTGCCATTGAGGTTTGGTTTCTCCTCAGTTCAAAACTTTCCATCTTTGGCCCTTTTCATCCTACCTCTCAATGCTTCATCAAAGGGTGGAAAGGATTGAACTGTATTACGAGATTCTCTCGAGCGATGAAAGTCTTACTCCACGCAACCTTTTGGTTTTTATGGAAAGAACGCAACGATCAGATCTTCAGGGATTTGTCTAGCACTCCTTCTTTGACCTTTCATAAGATTTGGTTCACTGTTGGGGATTGGCTTTCTGTTTTTGGGTAATTTTCTGTAGCAGATTTATCAGCTTGGAGACGACTAGTGTTTGATAATGGCTAAAGCCTCCTCGCTGATAGCTTTTCCTCTGTTGGTTTGTTTGTTTGGTCTTTTGGCTTGCTTTGTTTGTTTGTTCTGCTTGGCCGAAACCTTTCTGCCCGACATGGCTCTTTCTTTTCTTTGAGCTGCCGATAGGTTTTGTTGCTTTGGAAGCTGGTTTGGCTTTCCTTCTTTTGTATGCAGAGTATATAATATACAACTAATTTAATCAAAAACCTTTGTAAGACCCTGCGTGTGATCACATAAATTTGGTGTTCAAAGAGAGTTTTAAATTCAGAATTCTCGCATGATGCAAAGAAGTTATGGATAACTAAAGTATAGATGTTGGTGCAACCATTAAGTGATAGAGATCGAACCACAAGAATAAAAAGGCTTCTTATAAGTGTGAGGGTTGCAAATGAAGGGTGTTTGACAATTGGTTTAAGAAGAAGAGGACTTCCTAATCTAGTCGGTTGACTGGCCCATAGTTTCCCTCGTACTATGGCACAATCGTTGTGCATCTAATAAATGGATTCCAAAACGATACTTTAGTAGGAATATATATCTCTATTAAGGTTTGTGTGAATAGGATGATAGAAGCAAGGAATATGTTGGAAGGTTCCCTCATGCAAACATATAGAAAAATGAGGTCTTACATTCTTCAACTCCAAACACCAGACCTTGATGGGAAGTTTATCATTGATGTGGATCCGATTCACATTAAGGAGTATGTGCTATTTAAACATATCTATATTGGGTTTTCTTGCCTCAAGAAGGATTTTTGAAAGGTTGTTGAAAAATGTTCGAACTGGACGGTTTTTTTATGAAAGGAGAGGTGTAGTGGATGCTTTTAAGTGCAGTTGGAAAGATGGGAACAACCAGATGTTCCTCATTGTTTGCGCTATATTTGAGATTGATAACCATAATTCATGGAACTAATTCGTACAACTACTGTAGGAAGAGATTGGTCTCGATGATAGAATCAGTTAGTCTATAATTTCAAACCGGTATAAGGTATATTCATTTTAGTTTGCAATTGGTAGTTAATTGTTTTCCTAAGTTGTTAGTAGATGTGTTTGGTTACTTGAATAATAAGATGTGACTAGTATTTGTGGTTGCAGGGTCTCCTTGAGGCATTGAGAGATAACTTGCCACTGGTTGAACACAAAAAGTGTGCATGTCACGTGTCAGCAAAATAGAAGATTAAACACAAGTCAATTGTAGCCCACAAAGAATTTTGGGATGCATTATATGCTCGTAATGTTCCCGAGTTCAATATGCACTTGGCGACATCAAACATTTACAAGATTTAGGTGCGGACCCTGATTGCTATTATAAGTTGATGAAGTACAGGCCTAACTATTTTTTAGGGCTTTCTTGTAAAGGGATCCTAAGTGTGATTCCATTGAGAGCAACATATTTGAGACCTTTAATGGTTATATTGATAAATGGCGTAGCCTCCATATTGTGAAATATGTTTAAAATATTAGAACATATCTGATTAGTAGGTTCGTTGCCAAAGTTAAAATGTTTGAAAGAACTAGTAAGACCCTACTATGCCATAGGATTGCTACTAAGATAGAGAGGGGGGTTAATAGGACAAAACTGTATTATTTAACGAACCCTATAACTTGTATGTGAATGTCAACTACGTGATTGGTTACATAGTTGACATGGAGAAGTTTACATGTACTTTTGCGGTCGGGCACCAGTACGGTACTACCCGCCCTTGGCATTATTCGACGTGGTACTCGGTAAGAACCCCTCCAGCACCAAGCATCCAGTCCGTAGCATTCAACGGTTGTCCTCCTCGTGCTCACACAAGCTCCATGTATCCACATACGCGGTCACCTTGGTCTTGAAGCTTTTCTCCTGACTTCTTGTCCACGGTTTCTCTGGGCGTGTCCACGACATGGCACGTGTTTCTGCGGCCGTATCGTGTATCATGGTGGCGTGCACATCAGTTTGCATGGAGACCGTACGGATCAAACAAAGTTTGGGGATTGGAGAACGAAGTGCTGAGAGATTCTTGAGAGTCATGTGTTTTTCCATGTTCTGTTTGTTAAGAGGAGTAGCAACATAGTAGCTCATGCGATCGCACGAGAATCATGTTCGTTAATGTCAGGCACTGTTGGGTCAACACCTCCTAGCTTGTTGAGAGATTTGTTGACAGATGTTTGTTTGATTACACATCAATGAGATGAGAAGCACTGATCACGTAACCAACAATCCCAATTCCCAAATAATCAGAAAAAGACTATTATAACCCCATCCAATCAAGGCTTAGCACTACTGATTAACCAAAACCGGAATTGCATGTTCACAACAAATCAACAGTACTGGAAAGAAAGAAAGAAACGTCTATGTTTGCACACTCACGAAATAGCACAGTTCATGCAAACAATTCGACGTGAAGAACAATATTCGAAGAAGAGAAATATAACCATTCTTAAGATCGATAGAACCGTATACGACAAACATGGAACAAAGCAAACAAGCATCAAAGACACAAGGACTAATCGAGTCAATCGATTTCACGATTTGTCTTTAAGAATTGTTATTTCCTTCTACATCACCCAATATTAACGAAATCAATTCTCCCGGGATAAAACATATTACCCCATAGCCGTAGCGGTGCTTCAAATGCTAGTTACCGACGAACGCAATGAACGACGCGAACCACACGACTCGATTTCAGTTTCATTGAAAGAGTGAATGTAGAAATCTGTTTGTGCAGAAATGTGGTTTAGAGAGGGAAATATTCAAAGACTGGAAAGTGCTGTGACTGATATGTATTTATAGTAAAAAAAATGAAGGAGTGCAATATGAACAGACACAACACAACTGTTCAGGTGGCACATGTCGGTTCGCGCCTGAACCAGTTTACAAAAAACTGATTCTGGTTCGGATCTAAACCAACGATTCTGGGCGACTTTTAGATCAACCAAATCAGTTGGGTCGTAAAAGAAATTAATCAAATGAAATTTTTTGACCAAACCCAAATCCAAGGTCAAGGCGACGATTGCGGCGTGAGGGTCCATCACCACCTCAATCCTTTTACCAACCCTGCTGGGATTAAACTCTTACATCTAGCCCCACTTTCCCATCAATTAGCCCAACGAAACCTTAATACTATTAAAGGTTAACTTCCTCCCCTCTTTAGTATTAGGGAAAATGGAGTAATGTAAATTTATTCCATATATATTTATTGAAGAAAAACATTTCATGCCCGGAACCAAGTCCATGGCATGCATAATGCAAACAACATTGTTTTCGTTACATGTCGATCAGCTTTGCGGGTAAAAAAAAAATATTACATAGCTCCATTAATCCACGCATGCAGCCTACTCGAAACCACACTGGAAAAAAAAAACCGTCACACTATCTATTGATCATATTCGCTAAACCATACGTAAAAAAAAAACATATCCATTTTATTGAGAGCATCATTGCCATTAACTGATTATAATAACTTAGTTGATCGAGCCAAGGAAATGATTACCAGAAATGAAACTGAATCACTTGTCGTGGATATTAAGAGAATCAATAAAGCTCTTGAAATTATGAGTACCGATGTCATTCTTAGATAGAAGATCCAGAAAATCTCTGAAGCTGCTTCCTTTATACTTTCTCATCACAGCACCATCATGTAAAAGCTCATTTGCAACTTCCATTTTATCATCCATTCCAAGACTCTGCAAGCTAGCGATTGATATCCTAGTGTTGTGGGAGTTCAAAGCAGCACGATGAAGTACACTTTTGTAAACTCCATTACTGAGTACCTCTAGGTGGTCACCGACGTGGACGAGGAGTGCTCCAGGAATGTTGGGTACTGATTTCCACGTGGCATCCCTTTGGTCAAAGATTTCAAGACCTGAACTTGTCTGGAGAACAACGGTTAGGCAACTGTAGTCTGAATGAGGTGGTAGGCCCAGTGTAAGCTCAGGGTTTGGGCATGGAGGATAACAGTTGACTACCATTGTTTGCATTCCTCCATCAAGTTTGTGGGCCAAATAGGATGAACCAAGCCCAAGGCTCTCCGTCATGGCATCCGCTATCTCTATGCTTAGTTTTCTCACCTCTCTGCAGTACTCAGCCATTTTTTCCCTACATATAATATATAATTTTTTCATAAGGGTACAAATGGTATTTTACTATGTACACAAATGCATTGAGTAGGGACGTTAGATTCGGGAATGACGAAATAGATGATGAAGGTCTGACCTGTGCCAATTTGATGCATGCATTATTGATAATTGATGTGTAAGCTCAGGGTTTGATGAATCAAGAAAAGAAACAAAGGAGTATTTAATTTGGGCACATGGATAATAATTTATTACCAATTTAGAATTTTTGGGTATGATATTGAATAGTAGTGGCAGAAACAATGAATTTGAGGGATGACGTTGGGAGAGAGAGAGAGGTAGTAGTATTAGTAAGTACCTGTAGTTTGGGGGTTTTGTGGCCATAGGTGAATCCACTTGGTAATAGGATTAGCATAGTGTTTTAGGAATACCCTCCAGAACTGGACTTTGTCTATTCCATCTTTAATGCTCGTTCCGTACCTCACCGGCTTGTAAACGTCGTTTGACATCAGCTGAGCCTTCTCCCCACCCGGCAGCTTGAAGAAGTCGTCCGCTGCTTTCAGTGCTTCGTCCAACACCGACTGCTTAATCCCGTGATTCACAACCTGTAAAAGTACTCACATCAGCCAAGATTTACTTCACCTCATGTTGGTCAAAGACTCTAATAGCATGTCAAGAACCATTGCATACCAATAACTTGAGTTGTTGGGAGAGGATTCTGAATGAATATTATATTGTTTACTAACAACTTTTGTCAACTTAATCGCTCAATGACTGGTGATAGTAATAGTAATAGTTGTAATATATTTCAAATATAAGAAACCATAACATTTAACGTACGGATTATGAATTTAATAATATATTGGAACAAACAACAGCTACGTATATATAAGTTAAAAGAAGAAAGATGGGTACTATAATATATATATATATAGTGATGCTTACTTGGAAGAAACCCAGTTGGCGAGAAGCATTTCCAATTTGATTCACCACATTAGTCCTCTGGGAAGCATCTTGATCTTGTAGTAGTCTCAATCCAGACAAGTCGATCACAGGAATATTAGCGGTAGTCGGGTGATTAGGGCTCGAACCCGATGAACGGTCAGATGAAGGGACAACGTAACAATTAGGAACATAAGGTAGGGCTTGTTCCTGAGCAGTATTTCCCATGTGGAAGGTACTAGTGTCAGATTCTTTAAGATGATGATCCATTATCCAAAATTGAAAGATATGTAGTAGTGTTGTTGTTAGTAGAAATAGAGATGACATTCATGAGGGTTTATATAGGTTTTCTGGGTTGGAAAGTGGCCCCTATGACCTAGACCTAGACAGTAAGCTACTTTATTAAGGTTGATTGTTGGTTTGAAAATGTGGAGCTGAGACAGGATCTGGACGTGATGTAGTGGAAAAGAATTTAGTGAGAAAGAAAAAAAGAAAAGGGAAAAGAGAGCAACTTGGAAGCAGCAGCAGCAGAATGAGGTAAGCAGCGAAAGAGAACAAAAAACTACTTTTTCAATCTTCCATTCAATCTTCCATTCAATCTTCCAGTGGGAGGGCAGATACTCGGAATTTAAACAAGTATGTATGTATGGATGTTCATTCATTAACGTAGGCAGGACCCAGTAGTAGTAACAGCATCTGTAATATGTTTTCGGCAGTTTAAGACTTAAAAAACTTTTATTAAAAAAAAAGGTACTCTGCTCTCGATTTTCGCTTGTTGGTTTGTTTCTCCTGCGATGTCATGGTGGTATATGAATCTGAATGTGTTCACAATGTTTGTCTTGGAGTGTTAATGTTAAAGTGTTTAGCTTTTTGCTTCCTTTATTGGCTAACATTTCTTTTTCTGTTTCCCGCTTCATTTAGTTTGTTTCGGTGGGCGGAAGCTGACATGGACCTTTTTTGTATTTTATCTTTTTTTTTTTCCAATCGCAAATTCTCATAGACATAGGGTACTACTATATACATTATTTAAATATTACCTACACCACTACCAAAGCTGACTATTCTGCTCTAATTAATTTTGGTAATACTGACGGCGGCGGGGCGGCGCGGTGAGGGAGTGAGGGTGGAGAAGAGGAAGAGGAAGGGGCGGGGGCGGAACTAGGGGAGCCGGGCCGAGCCCCAGCTCACCCCATTTTCGGTCCCAAGCGTTTAATTCGAGTATAAATTTGTGATTTTTTCGAATTCGGCTCAGTGCAAAATTTAAATCCGGCTCAGTGTTATTTTAATTCGGCTCAGTTCATTGTTATAATTTCAAATTTAACAACTAAATATATTCTAATACCTTTGTCTCTTAAAAAAAACCTAATATAGTTAATATATTAAATCATATTAACCATACCCTTCCCTAATGCTAATGTTTCGTCAACATGTGTAGAGGGTTGAGTAATCCCAGTACCATTTTATCTCGACTTATGAATGAGTAAAAATACAATATTTGATGATAAATCGTTCAAATTAATAAAAAATCGCCGCTGGCACATTCGAATTTCATTTTTTCAAGAGTAATACTAATATTCTTAAGAACAAACATATCGGGCGCAACGATCTAATGAAAAATAGCATTATATATTGAAAGTAAAATAATATATTTAACGTAATATATATTCTAGTAATAAATTTCGGCTCAGGGCATATAATAATCCTGGTTCCGCCCCTGGGAAGGGGAAGAGGAAGAGGAATGAGGAGGAAAGGTTTGATTTGGTTTAGATTTGGTTTGGTTTGGTAATTAGGGTGAGTGTTTAGGTTTGGGTTTTGGGTTTGGTTTAGATGATGTGGCTGCCTTGATGGCATCGCCACGTATGCAAATGGATGAAAAATTGGATGTCCGTATACGGTAGTGACTGTTAGGATAATCGGTCAAAGTTGTGTGAGTGCTAAGAAATTTTTTGAACATCAGTGATCATCGGGTTATTTGTCCAAAGTTTGGTGATCATTTTAGTAACCAACCCCTATTTTTACTAATTGGTAATATAGTTAAGTTTTCATTACATCTTTGTTTTACAAACAAATTCATATATGATTCATTTTTTACTAACGCAATTCATGTTTTATTTTCACTATAAGAAAATGTATTATTAGTGACCGGAAATTTAGTGACCGGACCATAAACGCTCCCTAATAAACACTAATAGCGACTGTGTCATTATACGCTCCCTAATTGGAGCATATAATTATGATTTAGTTACCGGTTTATTTACAATCCCTATTAGTATAATTTTCACGATCACTATATGAAAATAATCTTAACATTTTAAAATAATAAATCTATGACCCAACCTCCGGTCATAGTTGTCACAGTGAAAAAGCCCGCAAAAAGAAAATCCTTTCGCGGGCATATTTTTCCAGCCCATTTCCCTAAATTAAAAAAATCGGTTTAAAAATTTGCTTTCATCTATTTCCATCCCACCACTAATCTCATGCATTTACTTGTGCTTCGACTGAAATTCCTCAGTTTAGGGTTTACTACTTCTACATCTTCCATCCCACCACTAATCGCATAAGGTTTTCATCTCTTCTCTTCTCATTGATCTTTATTTTGTTTCTTTTCTCTTATTCTCCTTCATTCTCATCAATCATCATCTCCTAAATCTCCTCTTTCTCCTTCCTCTTTAGTATTTGCAAGTCGTGCATTTCGGCGAAGCCGCCGCCATGGTTGCCACATTTTACGATGACGCCGCCTAGAAGAAGAAGAAGAAGAAGAAGAAGAAGAAAAGAAGAAGAGAAGGGAGAAGAGGAAGCCCCAACCGCTTGTATGTACCTGGAATCAAAGGACTGTCCTCTAGTTTCTAATTAATTTCTATCGTCATCATCAATATCGACAGGTGTCGTCCTTTATCCTCCGCGCTTTTTCTCTTTCTGTTCGAAATTGCTCATGTGGAATAATTCTTAGTTCTATTAATTTTATTATGAGCTGCGGTAGATTTTTCACTCTGTATTTTGGCATTAGCCTTAGCTGCAATGATGAGAGCTGTTACATTAGGTTTTCTATGTTGGTTTTGTTGTCTGTTCAACAAGACCATTTTGTTGTGAATGAATTAAAATGAGTTTTGGACCATTATTTGGATGATGCATATATGGAGAAGTGTATGTCCCTAGGTGCTCTGTACCTATGAATGTGTTTATATCCATTCTTCATTCATATTCCGTAAAGAAAAACTTAATGCAGCTATATTGGTGTATTACTGGTTAATGATTCATGAGTGATCATTAGGTGGTTTGCATTATTAGACTTAAAAAGTTCACCATTATGAATTCAAGATAATTATTAAACTCACCACCACCATCATTAAGTCATGATTATTTTTTGATCACTTCACCACCGCATTATTTGGAAAGCTGAGAATGCACATGTGTCCATGGATTCCAAAACTTCCATAAAAGTTTATTCAGATTGCTATACATACGGAAATGGAATATGTCCGGACCATTTTCCATGTCAACGAGAGAATTATACCTAGGAGTATCTGTATTGCTTATGAAGAGATCTAGGGGCTTAAACCATTTGCAAGTCCTGATATATAATGCATCAAGGTTGGACATGTTCATGGTAGAAACTGTTAGTAACTCCAGTAGTCATTCTTCATATATGTTCATTTGTTGATAGATGATGATTGTAGGTACTGCTAAACCCCATGTACTTCCACCTGCTGATATGTGCTATTTCCTTTTAACCTCATTGTTTCATGTGGTTTCTTGTTTTGGAGAGCATATAATCTCTATATATTCTCTAAGGGATTGGTCTGTTTCATGTTGCTGGTTTTTTGTACCTGTTTTGGGCCATAGAAATCCATGGTCTGCAAATAGTTGCTTTTTCTATATGAATGCAGATTTCCTCTTAAACTCTCATTGAAGTTCACCAATAGAAGGGGAAATTATGCTTTATTTCATAAATCATGTACTTATGCTATTGTGGGAGAATTATATGCTTTGTTTAATATTTAATGGCTTACTTTGTTTCATCAGTAGAAGGGAAAGGGTAAGAAAAACAGGGGGAGAGAGTAAGGACCAAAAAAGAAAGGATCTCACAGTTGTTTTTTCTGGTGGGGAGACAGATCTTGATTAGCATTATGAAGAGAAGCAAGCCAAATTATGTGGCTCCAGGTCTTTTAAACAAGTACTCCAAGAAGCCAATGTCGTTTAAGTCCTTCTCTTCTCGGTCAAACTTAACAAAAAGACAAGAACTTTTGTTTAAAGGTATTAGTGGTCTTGTGGCTTTATAGACATATTTACTTTTTATAGTTGGTTAATCATGAGTTGGTGCTTTTTTTACTGTAGGGGTGAGTATTTTGACTTGACTCTTTTTGTGCAGACTCTTTGACACAACTTAATGAAGAACCAAGTAGGATACCACCTGCTACAACTGATAATGTGGATATACAGCCACATTTGCCACCATGAGTGAACAAGATTGCCCTGATGAGATTATAGATAAATGCTTGAAATTGTTGAGGAGATCGATCCAGAGTTCAATGTTCAGACACTTGAAGATATTGATCCAGCGATAAACGATGATTCACAAAACAAACAAACTTTAAATGAAAGTAAGTACAATCGATTGTTGGGTTTTAATTCTCATTTTATATCTTAGTTTTCTTTACACAGTTGCTCTAGAATACTATATTTATGTGTAGTATATGTTATTTTATGTTTAGACGAGAATGCCAAAAAGAATGGACGTGGCAAAAATAAATGCACAGTACTTGCTAAGTTGAATGTGGGAGAGAAGCTAGCAATCCAGTTTCGCAATGGACGTGCAGTTGGGCCAAATGCTAAAGTTTTCTCAAGAAGCCTTGGGATTATAGTTCGTTCCCCTAGAGTGGTACCTGTGAAATTGATGAGATGGAGCGAGCTCAGTGACGTAGACATTGATTTTTTATGGGCTGTTGCACAGGTAAATACATGAACTTATATAGTATTTTATCATTATTATGTGAATTATATGTCAACTCACTATACATTTTGAATGCTTACAGGAACATTTCCAAAATTCTGATATGGCTGCACAAAAAGATTCTGTTCTGAGGCATGCTAGAATTTTGTGGAACAAATCGAGGTCATTTTTGTATCGTTATTTTGTGGCAAAATGTAACTCTACTCAAGAAGCCATAAGAAACATACCACCTATGATGGACAAAGAAGATTGGAAATGGTTAGTCGAAAAAGTTTTCTTATCCGATAAATTTCAGGTTTGTTCCTCGTTTCGTGTAAATTAAAGTATGAGTTGCTTCTCTTTATCATGCTAATAAGTTGTTGTATTTTACAGAAGAAGAGCCAAATTGGAAAAAACCATTCGGAAGAACAAGAAACTAAAGCATTACAATGGGAGCAGACCAGTAGGAGAAAAGATACACAATCATGTAAGTAAATTTGATTTTTTTACAACTTCTTTCCAGCTTGTATCAATTTTCTACGAAAAATTCTTAGCTTGATGATGATCTTATTATAGATTGAACAATATGGAGAAGAACCTAGTTATCACACCATCTTGGAATACGCTTATAAGAAAGGTGAGACGGTGCAAGATGCATATGCTGCTGAGAAAATTGTAAGTATATATGTCCCCAAATCCATGTAATTTTTACTGGCTATTACATAAGGTCTCACCGATTGTTCACTCACCTTCCCATTTTGTTGGAGTTGTCCACTCTTCTTCTTTTTCTTGTTTCTAGAGCCTGCTTCATCTTCTGCTCCCCAACCCCTAAATAGTATGACCTTGCTAGGCTCCTGTCTCTTGCTGACAAATAAACCAACCCAAAAATTAGACTTGTTAGCAGCTGATGTTGTACACTTTTTTGCACATGTTGAACACTATTTTGCTGATGTTGTATGGCTGGTTGGCTATTGATTTCATAATTTTTACTCAGGAACTTGCCAAAAAAACAAAAGAAGAAGCTCCAGACTCAACTATATACGACATAGCAAAAAAGTGTTTCGGCAAGCAACTTAAACACGGAACGGTGATTGGCCTTGGAGGTGGTATCAAGCCCAAAGATTTGAAGAGAAACAACTCAAATAATGAAGACCTTCTTTCTAAACTAAGACAAACCGAAGAAGAAAAGGTTATTCTACAACAACGATTGGAAGATATTGAGGTTGCAAGTGAAAAGCGTGAACAAGAGATGGTTGAATTGAAAGGAGAAGTAGGGCAAATGAAGGCATTGTTGCAAGCACTCTTGGAAAATAGGCCATCGTCGAGTTAGAGGTAAATGCCCTTCTTAAGCCTACTTTACTCTCTCTCTATAGCCTGGATTTCATTCCCTCCTTCGTCACCTTTCTTCCTTGCTCAACTTAGCTTCAACCATTGCGGGGGAGAAATTGTTTGTTTATCAGCAAATTACTTGTTATTTTTACTTAACTTAGGTTGATTACCTGCAAGGAAACAAGGGCGGAATAAGTCTGATTTTGATGTTTTCATTGACCGGCTGTTTTTTTCCCTTTCTTGACAAAATAGTAGAGTTGAAATGTTCGAGATGTAACGTTACAGCGGAAATGCGAAAGTGACCTTCTGATGGAACTGAAATGGGTCCATCTAGTGTCCAATTTTGGGATATCTGTGAATTAGTAGTTGAGCATCAACTTGCCTTCATTTATTGCTTCTATTAAATGACTTAAGATGCCATTCAAGTTTCCTTAGTGGAATGAGTTTGATATAGTAAAGTTTGAGGATTCTGTTTCTAGGTTTTGTCAATTTAGCAAAGATACTGTTTCTTTATAGCTTGAATTAGTTAGGTGTTGAATTTCTCCGTAGAAACTTCATGGAGTTGGGCATCAAGCTGCAAGTTGATATCACTATTGGATTTCCTCTAGTTTTGTATGTGTATCGCTGAAACTGAATCTATACCTTTGTGAGTACGGTTCCTGTGGAGTTATGGCTGCAAGTTCCTCCCATGAACATGAACACTAATTGATTGGCTTTTATGGTTGGTTGTTTATGCAGGTGTGATTTCGGGTTCTAGTGCATTTTGTTGATATGATTACAAGTTCAAGATATGATTTCGGGGTTGTGAGAAAGACTTTGATTTTGTTAATCTCAGAGTTATCTATGAACTTTGAGTACTGAAATATGGGTTAGATATATTTTGATGTATCACTTTTTAAGTGAATTTCTTTGGTTTGTACTCCCAAAATTTAACTGTAATCGTTTTTGTATGGTACAATATTTGAATTCTTAAGAATTTGTGATTGTATCATGAATAACCTTTCAAAATATTTTAGATTAATTACTAAAGATTACAAGGATAATAAATTATTAAAAATACTGTAATTGAAAAATGTGACTTAATCTAATAGTGACTGTGAACACAGTCACTACATTATGAGTATAGCGACTGGTATAGATACGGTCAGTAGTGCAAACAGAAGTGTGTCCAGTCACTACTGTGTAAGAATGTCACTGGGTTATTTACGATCACAATTAGATGTATCGACCGTGATGATACCTAGTCACTAATTGCATTAGCGACCATCAAGTTAGTTACCGGCTTCACCCAGTCACTAAATGTTACGACGATACGACGACTGGTTTTATGGTTTTTGTGACCGTATTCTCGGTCACTAGAAGCCAATTTTCTTGTAGTGTTTTTTATCTGCCCAATTGGACTGGTGGACCAATAAAATCGTTTAACTAGATGTTGAATGTTGGATGTCCTTAATGTGGCTTAAGCTACGTGATGGTGGTTCCTTGCAAGGCGTTAGCTCGTGGGTAAGTGTATGTGAGGGTGAAAGTGTGTAATGAGCAGGTAACAAAGAAGTACCAGGGGGTAAGCCTGTAGTGAGAACGCAAGTCCACAACCTTTAGTGGACCGTTGGTGGGGCGTCGCCTAAGCCATTCATTGGGGCCCTAGAGGGTAGGAGGATGGTTGTTGTCAGAGCCTGCATAAGGGATGTCTCTAACTTGATGTTGACAGGACTTTCTCATGCCGCATTTGAGTTGGTGACTGAGTGGCAAGGTGGGTGCCTTGTCACCGAGGTGACATTTTGGCGCTCAGGTCCTTACCTAGTCTTGTCAAGCGATCGACAGCTCAAGCATATGGGCAGCATTGAGCAAATTTTGGGTGGTGAGGGCAGATGTACAGAGACCTGGGGCCTAAGGCCCATCAATTGACCTCTACCGTGTCTCGGACGAGCAACAGATCTCTAAGGCATGGTATGGATTTGTGGTGGCGCTTTTCATTCAGACCCGTGGTCTTGGAGCTCATCAATTTCCCCCTGGTGTGTCTCAAGCGAGTGACCTATGTTTGAGGCACGGTATATAGATACCAATTGTTTCCCCCTCGGCATGTGTCGAGTGCGTGGTAGTGCCCGGGGCATTTTTTGGACGATGCAGGTGGGACATGGGGGTCTTTTTATGTGTGGGATACCACATTCGTCAGGTTACGTTTCCCGATGTCGTGAGTCTTCTTTTTATACATGGGATACCACTTCCTCTTACCATTCAGATATTGATTAGGGGTTGTGACCTCCCTAAATGCTTCAAATACACCGCTCCTGCTCTGGTTTGCTCCACCGGGAAATACCCGTCTAGATGACAAGGTTGTTAGACCAAAGCCTTTTCCTACTGGTTCCACCTTCAATTGGAGGTATGGAAACTTGACACATTGGACACCCTTGGAGCGTCCTTGGTCGCCCTCTGATGAACGCTGCAGTAGAGCAGGTTTAGCAAATAACTACCAAGCTGTGAAAGCTAGGGTAGATCGTGTTCCACAGGGTTTCTACTAATCGACTACTCAAAGAAGCTGGCAATTTATTCAAGTTTAAACAGTTGTGCGTGGTGTGAGTTCCACGACTTCTAATCTAATAAAGTAGGAAAATAAAAGACAGAAAGATTAAAAGGTTGACTAACGAGAAGATAGACGAGCTTAGATTTTGAATCCCCCTTAGATCACCAAGGCAACGACAATCACAAGAACAGCGGTTTTCAATTCTAATTCAATCGGTTTCTTTACACCACCATAACTCCCGACCCTTAGGTTTAAGACCGGCGAACGTTCGCTCTATCCGTTATAACTACCAATATTAATTAGTCGCCCGGGTACGGTCGCCTCTCGCAACGGCTTAACTAACTGGTGGAATTACTAATGATTTATGAGTTACTCTTGCAGTGGATTAACCCTAACTGGTTCCTACGAAAGGCACACTCCAATGATTAGGTTAATTGTTTGATTTGATGTTTTAAAGTAAGGCGAGCGTTCGCTTCTATCCTTAGCTTAACAAGAATCTAATCTAGGTGATCAATCCAGACAAGAAACATAAACAACAAAGAACAAATCAAACATGAAAGAGAAACTGATTGAACTTCGAATCTAATTACCGCCGATCCGTGACCGCTTTAAAGCCCTGGGTCACTTAGGGTTCATCTAATCTAAGCTCTATGAGTTCAACTACTCATAACGATAACAGAAGAATCAAAGGCAACAAAGGAAATCATCATACAGAGGAAGAATAGATAAGAACTGAAAAGCCTCATTCTGACGACTCCGGCGAAGCTTCAATCTCCTGGATCTTCAACTTTAAGCTCCGAGCTCTCCGAGGTGGAAGGATGGCGTGACGATCTCTCCACGGATCTTCGAACTCTCTAAACTCTATCTATCGACCCTAGAGTCGGCTGACTCTCAAAAGTCTGATTTCTGAAAATATGAATTATGATGTATATCCCCCCTTTGGCTGCCGGCTGCTCTGTTTAAATAGGTAAGATTAGGGTTTTCTGTTTCTGCCGCGGAAAAGGAAGGAATTTTCGGTGAAAACTTAAGGAGTTTTCGCCGAAAACTTCAGTTGAGAACCTCTGTCTGCTCTGTTGATTTCTTCATAACTTTTCGGCGAAAACTTAAGGGGTTTTCGCCGAAAACTTCAGTGTAATTCAGCTCGTCCGCCTGTGAGTTTCTTAAGGTATTTTCGCCGAAATCTTTATAGTGTTTTCAGCAAAAACATTGTACTGGCAGGTGGATCTTCGGTTTTGACTCCGTTTTGATTTCTGGTTCACTCCTTGAGGTCTTGAACACGTCCGTGGTTACGTATTTGACGACAGAAACCTGTGCTCTTACAAAAACACTAGAAAACCATCAAATAGACCCAAAAAGGGCCAAAGTAACCAAATCGGTAGGAAATAGGGCAGTTAAGTGAATATTCGCTATTCTACCCTTAAAACCACGTTTCAAGCAAGGAA
Source organism: Linum lewisii (assembly GCA_034768395.1). NCBI lineage: Eukaryota > Viridiplantae > Streptophyta > Magnoliopsida > Malpighiales > Linaceae > Linum > Linum lewisii. Next base: position 26,200,570 of record CM068296.1, on the reverse strand, counting down.
TTGTCGTTTAAACGAGGTGAAAATCACGTCAAATCGAGTGTCATCTATACCCCATACTTAAGCTTTTGCTTGTCCTCAAGCAAACTGGAGTAAAACATACTCAAATTCACAAATGACACGAGATTAAACTGAGATTCAATTTGTAACGATTTGGTTTAGACTGTTCCACGTAGAAAAAATGACCTACACATGCAAGAACATCAACCAAACAAGTTTTCGATCTCACTAATTTCTGCACACTTCAAGTAGTGGTTTTAACAAAGCTCGTTTCTTGGCAAAACATTTAATTATAATTAACCGACTACGATAACACCAATTCTAATAAACAAAAAACTTTAAGCTCTAGCCATGATGTGGGTGCGGAGGTAGGAAAAATGACGTGACTATCGACTCGACTTCATCCATTTCTGGATCTGAATGTTACATGTTCTAGCTAGGACCGATTTAAACAACAATTTATTTCAAGTTTCAACTTCTTCCTTCAATTTATTTACTGCATACTAGTGCTCGATACCAAACACTTCACTTAGGTGTTGGACCTGCCTAGCTCACAGTATTTGTGCCTATGCTAGTGCTCAACCCGAACACTTCACTTAGGTGTCGGGCTTGCCTAGCTTTATTTTCAGCACTTTAAAGAACTTAACATTAATTTGCACAGCTCAATTACTTGATTTAAAAATTTAGCCATTTGATCCTAGCTAGTTATAACTTTTTACACAAGATTTCGAATTGGATTTCCGTCTAATCTCAAGCCACAATCACAGGTGAACAAATATGGAGTGAAAAACATGGGAGAAGCTAGCATTTATCATCTTAGAACGGTGTTATCGAGCTTTGTTATTAAGAAAGCAATTACTTCAATTAATTCAAGTTCAACTACAAGAGTGATTTATGATCTGTTCTGACCTAGACTCATTTAATATCAGTTCCGACACGTTGGTTACAGGTTCTAAGTGGAACAGTCTAGACGTCATCGTTCAAAATTGAAGTCAATTTAACATCACAAGTCAAGAATTGAGCAATTCTATGCTAGAGAAATTCAAAATTGAATCACAGAATCACAGAAAATCAAGCAACACCATGCATAATCCTAGAATCCTACCCCACACTTAAACGGTTCTGTGTCCTCACAGGACTAATCTAGAGTAGAGAGATACGAAGAACCTGGAAGGTGATGGTCGGTGTAGTGGATGAGCATGAAGAGTCCGGAGCGGAGCGGAGTAGCTACTCAAGTTCCTACAAAACAAAAACAAGAAAAGATCAAAAGGATACCGGGACAAGTGTCCCGGATCCACACAGAATAAAAGTCAAAACGAAGAAGGTTTAGGGGAATTTTGAAATTTCTGACTATTTTTTTTAATGGCACAAATTCACGACACAACACTCCTAGAGAATTCTAGATCATCCAAGCTCAATCAGATCAGCAAAAATCACACCGAAACAGCAGACACGCAAAATGAGGTAGACCGGAATTAAACTCGTCGAAATTCAACAATCAGCATGTCAAAAGATTTGAAATTGAAAACCCAACAACTAACCTTTAAGACACGACTCAAGAAAATGGACGGAAAGCGACGAAGTTGGCCAAAAACGTGAAAAACTTGTTTCGGGGATAACCGGAGCTACAGAGCTCCGATTTGGACAATCAAGTATGCGTTAGAATCGGACCGAAAAAAGAAGCTGATTTTCAAAACAGACACAAGTTTTCGGCGAAAACTATGGAAGTTTTCGGCGAAAACTTCTTCGAAAATAAGCAAAAATAAAGAACGTCGTCACTGTTTGCAAATTGAGATAGGTTTTCGGCGAGAATTTTCAATTCTCGCCCAAATATTTCAAAACCCTTTTTTTTCAAAAACCTAACGGAAACAAATCAAAATAAAAGGAAATTAAACTGACACTTTGGCTCCCCCGAACCTGATTCGAACTACGAAAAAAAAGACTGACTCAAAAATTCAAAACGTACTCTAGCCGTGGGTTGCCTCCCACGAAGCGCTCTCTTTTAACGTCCTTGAGCGGGACGGTACCTGTTAGGGACCCCAACTCAGAAGCTCCTTGAAGTCAATCGTCTTCTTCAAGGCCAGTGGTTGAGTGCCATGTAGCACTCCAGAAGGGTGATGCAGCCGGTAGTGCTCTAGTAGATCGCAGTTCTGTTTGGATGACCAGTTCTTCTCGAATTCTCCTACTGGAGGAGGAAAGAGGTAGTACGGCGCGGCATGGTCAATGAGCTTCATCTTCTCCACCTGATGATCATCCAGAGGTCTCTCGGGACCGAGTATGTAAACTTCTAAATCCATGACCTTGTTGTTTTCCACGTGCTCGTCTCTGGCTTGATCTACAGGTTGACTCGGCGGAAGTGTAGGTGAGGGTATCTCCTCAATCTCTATGTGCTCCTCTTCGGCTTCAACTTCAGGATGGATTGGCTCTATGTCTTCATCAACCACCACCGCCAAGGATTCTTCTAGCTCATAATAGTCATGGATAGGATCATCATCTTCTTCTTCGAACAGCTCTTGAGTGTCTTCTGTCATTAACTGCATTGGTTGCTCGAGCTTGATGTCCGCCGCGAGATGAGCTTGTAGCATTGAAGATATATTATCCAAGGTAGATTGGGTTCTCGACGAGCATTGTTGATGTTCATGAAGCATCTCTTGGTTATCTCTAGCGCCACTTTGATGTTCTTGTTGGTGTATCTTTTGGTAACCTTGTAGCATTGAAGAGATCTTATCAAAGAGGGAGTCAAATCTCGCCGTCTATTGTTGTTGTTGATGTAGCATCTCTTGGTAATCCTCAATATTTGGTGCTCCATTGACGCACCACTCTTGGTACTGGTCATCCCACTTGTAATCCTGCATAATCAAAACTCAAAAGCACTACCCAGGTAAATCATGGAAATATGGAGGGAAAATAAATGGTAAGGCGTAAAGGTAGAAGAATAATTTGCCAACTCTTCTTTCAAACAATTAGAAGAATCCCCGGCAACGACGCCAATTTGATGAACGTTGCAGTAGAGCAGGTTTAGCAAATAACTACCAAGCTGTGAAAGCTAGGGTAGATCGTATTCCACATGGTTTCTACTATTCGACTACCCAAAGAAGCTGGCAATTTATTCAGGTTTAAATAGGTTGTGCGTGGTGTGAGTTCCACGACTTCCAATCTAATAAAGTAGGAAAATAAAAGACAGAAAGATTAAAAGGTTGACTAACGAGAAGATAGACGAGCTTAGATTTTGAATCCCCCTTAGATCACCAAGGCAGCGGCAATCACAAGACCAGCGGTTTTCAATTCTAATTCAATCGGTTTCTTTACACCACCATAACTCCTGACCCTTAGGTTTAAGACCGGCGAACGTTCGCTCTATCCGTTCTAACTACGAAGATTAATTAGTCGCCCGGGTACGGTCGCCTCTCGCAATGACTTAACTAACTGGTGGAATTACTAATGATTTATGAGTTACTCTTGCAGTGGATTAACCCTAACTGGTTCCTACGAAAGGCACACTCCAATGATTCGGTTAATTGTTCGATTTGATGTTTTCAAGTAAGGCGAGCGTTCGCTTCTATCCTTAGCTTAACAAGAATCTAATCTAGGTGATCAATCCAGACAAGAAACATAAACAACGAAGAACAAATCAAACATGAAAGAGAAACTGATTGAACTTCGAATCTAATTACCGTCGATCCATGACCGCTTTAAAGCCCTGGGTCACTTAGGGTTCATCTAATCTAAGCTCTACGAGTTCAGCTACTCATAACGATAACAGAAGAATCAAAGGCAACAAAGGAAATCATCATACAGAGGAAGAACAAATAAGAACTGAAAAACCTAATTCTGACGACTCCGGCGAAGCTTCAATCTCCTGGATCTTCAACTTTAAGCTCCGAGCTCTCCGAGGTGGAAGGATGGCGTCACGATCTCTCCACGGATCTTCGAACTCTCTAAACTCTATCTACCGACCCTAGAGTCGGCTGACTCTCAAAAGTCTGATTTCTGAAAATATGAATTATGATGTATATCCCCCTATGGCTGCCGGCTGCTTTGTTTAAATAGGTAAGATTAGGGTTTTCTATTTCTGCCGTGGAAAAGGAAGGAATTTTCGGCGAAAACTTAAGGAGTTTTCGCCTAAAACTTTAGTTGAAAACCTCTGTCTCCTCCGTTGATTTCTTCATAACTTTTCGGTGAAAACTTAAGGGGTTTTCGCCGAAAACTTCAGTGTAATTCAGCTCGTCCGCCTGTGAGTTTCTTAAGGTATTTTTGCCGAAATCTTTATAATGTTTTCGGCAAAAACATTGTACTGGCAGGTGGATCTTCGGTTTTGCCTCCGGTTTGATTTCTAGTTCACTCTTTGAGGTCTTGAACACGTCCGTGGTTACGTATTTGACGGTAGAAACCTGTGCTCTTACAAAAACATTAGAAAACCATCAAATAGACCCAAAAAGGGCCAAAGTAACCAAATCGGTAGGAAATAGGGCAGTTAAGTGAATATTCGCTATTCTACCCCTAAAACCACGTTTCAAGCAAGAAAATGTCGTTTAAACGAGGCTGAAAATCACGTCAAATCGAGTGTCATCACCCTCCAATCTCACGCCTGGGGGACCTAGAGTGCCTTCAAGTTTGTGTGCACAAAACTGGGTGTCTACCCCTTCGCCAAAAAAATATGGGTCATGTAACAAGCCAACATTGCTCAAAATGGGATCTCCTTCACCAATCGGAAGAAACGCCAGTGAAGCGGGCCTTGGGGGTTAATAAAAGTTGACTTCATATGCTGACTGGTTTAACAGGTTGTGGTCCTCTTGATGGTATGGGAAAACCAAGAGGTTCGACAATTTGTCCTAGCCCTCGGAGCGCACCACCACGTTAGCATAGCGGGTGAACTCCTGAAACTATAACTTGTTCGGAAGGGGGCAAAAGGACTATGAGTGGCTCCTTCCTTCCGGGGGCAAGTATTGAACGGCGGTTTAGGGACTTGTATTCTCGTTGTGTGTTTCTGGATTTTTTTTTTATGAAAAGGTAGGGATTTCATTTCACTAAAATCAATGAGTTTCTGGATTTTTCTCTTCTTTACAGTTTGTTATTTTTGATAATACGAGGTTTTTTTGTGATATGTATGGAACCCGATCTACACTACCTTGGTCACGGGGGTTGATGTGAACCGCTGCAACCGTGGGCAGAAGACCCTAACCACCGCTAGTCTTGGTCCTTCGCTCGAGATCACCGTCGGCACCAGGGGCGGGAAAGTACTTGGACCCGTCGGTCGTGATTAACCGAGAACTCTAAGTGTACGGGAATGACTCCACGACAGAAGGGGTATACTTCTGTTGATAACACCGATCCTAAGCTATGCAAGAAGCAAAACCTTAAAGGATTGAAAGAACAAAGTTCTGTTTTATAAATTGATTCGAAAAAGGTTGTGTTTACAATGAGGTCGAGGCCTCTTATTTATAGTAGAGGAATTCGTGAACAGGCTCACGATTCCTACTAGGAAAGAAACTCTAAAAATAATAAAATATTATCCTAGAGTCTTATTTAGAATATAATAAAACTTACTTGCTCCTAAAGAATCGAAACTAAAAGGGAAAATCCGAGTCCAACACTAAAAAAAGACTTAAATAAATAAAAACATGCTAAAAACCCTAAACCGGCGGATCCGGTCGGGCTTGTCGCTCACGCTCGGGCCGAATTAGGAAAGCCGACGCCGCCTTTGATGTCGGGCGTTGAATTGGCGGCAGCGTCGGGTGCTCGGGCTGAGAAATGTACGGGGCTCCTGATGCTTGGCTCCGGCGGGTCTGATGCTGATGCTGCTCGGCATCCGGGGTTCCTGCTCGACCGGCCCGTTCGCTCCTCCTCCCATTTCTTCATTTCCTTCCATTTCTCCCTGGCTCCTAGGGTGGCAGCTCCTAGGCTTGGCTCCTGGCTTTGTATGGGATTGAGGGCGGGTGATAAACCTCCTAGAGCTAAGGCCCGGTGTTGGCTTGATGCCAAGTGCTGGTCGGGGTTCCCGAGCGTCGTGTCTGGCGACCGGGCGGCTTGTCTTGGGATCGCCAGGTTGGTCAGCAGGGTATATCCGGATCGGGTGATCTGGTCAGCATCCTCGCCGTGCCTCTCCTGGCTCCAGGTCTTCATGTAGAGGGTGAGCCGTTCATTGAAAGCCTTGGATTGGCTACGGGTCAAGGGTAGTTCGAGGTGGGTCCAAGGAACAGGGGGCTCATCATTCCCCTCTTCTTGAGAAGGATTCGGCCTCGAATCTGGCTCTGCATAAACCTCATCATAGTATGGTGTTAGATCAGCAACATTGAACGTGGCACTTACCCTATAGGAGTTAGGGAGGTCTATCACATAGGCGTTGTTGTTGATTTTCTGGAGTATGGTGTAGGGGCCGTTGCCTCAGGGAAGGAGTTTAGATTTCATTTGCTCGGGGAATCTATCTTTTCGGAAGTGAATCCACACTTGGTCACCTACTTCGAAGATCTTCTCCTTTCTCCCTCGATTGGCGTTTCTGATGTATCGAGCAGTTCTTCTTTCGATGTTGGCCTTAGCCTTTTCGTGAAGCTTTTGAACATACTCAGCCTTTTCTTGTCCGTCGGCATCTAGAAACTCGTGCAGAGGTAGGGGTGACAAGTCTAAAGGGGTTAGGGGATTGAACCCATAGACAAGCTCGAAAGGTGAGTACTTTGTGGTGGAGTGGACAGCCCGGTTGTAGGCAAATTCAACATGGGGAAGGCATTCTTCCCAAGTCCGAATGTTGGATGAGATGACAGCCTAGAGCATTTGAGAGAGGGATCGATTAACCACCTCGGTCTGGCCGTCAGTCTGAGGATGGCACGTGGTAGTGAACATAAGCTTAGTACCCATCTTGGCCCAGAGAGTCTTCCAAAAGTAGCTGAGGAACTTGGAATCCCGGTCGGACACAATAGTCTTAGGAATCCCATGGAGTCGGACTACCTCTTGGAAGAACAAGTCGGCGATGTTAGAAGCATCGTCGGCCTTGTGACATGCAATAAAATGGGCCATCTTTGAAAATCTGTGTACTACAACAAAGATGGAATCCTTTCCCTTCCGGGTCTTAGGTAGCCCTAGAATGAAGTTCATCGAGAGATCAACCCAAGGGTGTTCGGATATCTGTAGAGGGGTGTACAATCTGTAGGGTTGAAGGTGGGACTTAGCCCTCTGGCACTTAGAACACTGAGCAATGAGTTTTTCTACGTCGTGGCGCATCTTGGGCCAGTAGAAATGCTCCTTGAGGGTGGCCACGGTTTTGGCTACCCCAAAGTGCCCCATAAGTCCTCCTCCGTGAGCTTCTAGGGCTAATAATGTCCTACATGAGTGATTAGGTAGGCAAAGTTTGTTTTCTTTGAACAAGTACCCGTCTTGTCGATAGTACTTACCAAACCCTCCTTGTTCACATGCTTAAAAAATACTCTTAAAATCTTGGTCGGCCGCATAAAGTTCCTTAATGTGCTCAAATCCAATGAACTTGGTGGTGAGGACAGAGAGGAGGGTATACCTTCGAGAAAGGGCGTCGACTACCACATTCTCTTTACCTTGTTTGAACTTGATGATGTAAGGGAATGATTCAATAAATTCTACCCATCGGGCGTGCCTCCTGTTGAGCTTATGTTGGGCCTTTAGGTATTTAAGGGATTCATGGTCTGTGTGGATGATAAACTCCTTGGGCCACAAGTAATGCTGCCACGTTTTGAGGGCTCGGACTAGGGCATAGAGCTCCTTGTCGTAGGTCGGGTAGTTGAGGGGCACTCCATTGAGTTTCTCACTGAAATAGGCGATAGGTCTTCCCTCTTGCATGAGGAATGCGCCAATCCCTACTCCGGAGGCATCACATTCAATTTCAAAGGGCTTGTTGAAGTCGAGGAGCTTGAGGAGGGGTGCTTCGGTCAGCTTCTTCTTCAATGCCTCGAAGGCTGCTTGCTAACTCGGGCCCCATTGGAATGGAAGGTCCCTTTTGATGACCGTCGTGAGAGGGGCGGCTAGAGTGCTAAAATCTCGGACAAATCTCCGGTAGAAGCTAGCCAACCCATGAAAACTCCGAACATCCGTGATGCTTTGTGGGATTGGCCAGGACGTGATGGCTTTGATCTTTTCCTCATCCACCCTTATTCCTGAAGAGCTAACAACAAAACCAAGAAACACAAGGTGATCGGTGCAAAAAGTGCACTTAGCCATGTTGGCATACAATTGTTCCTTTCTTAGGATTTCTAGGACTGACTTGAGGTGTCCTAGATGGTCTTCTAAGTTTTTGGAGTAGACTAAGATGTCATCGAAGTATACTACTACAAATTTTCCAATGTAAGACCGTAAGACTTGATTCATGAGTCTCATAAAGGTGCTAGGGGCATTAGTCAAGCCGAAGGGCATAACCATCCATTCATACAACCCTAATTTAGTTTTAAAAGCAGTTTTCCATTCGTCTCCTTCCTTCATTCGGATCTGGTGATATCCTGATCGAAGGTCTATTTTGGAGAAGATGGTAGACCCATGTAGCTCATAAAGCATATCATCTAGTCTAGCGATGGGGTGTCGGTACTTAACTGTGATGTTGTTGATGGCCCTACAGTCGACACACATCCTCCAAGTTCCCTCCTTCTTTTGGGACTAGGATGCCTGGAACGGCACAAGGGCTCATGCTCTCCCGGACGTATCCTTTTCCCATTAATTCTTCTACTTGGGGATTGGATCTCCTTGGTTTCCTTCGGGTTGGTGCGGTACGCTGCCTTGTTTGGTAGGGCTGCCCCGGGTACCAAGTCAATTTGGTGCTCAATCCCTCGGAGTGGGGGTAGCCCGCTAGGGATTTCGTCGGGGAAGACGTCCTTGTAGTCCTGCAAGAGAGATGAAACAACACTAGGTATTGTTGGGCTAGGGTTAGAGTTAAGGCATTGATAAAAGCGATTTTACCAAGGTCGTATTCCACGGGGTCCTCTCATAAACTAATACTCACACTTCTCATAGACGGTCTAGACATTTGAAATTGGTTTGGTTTGATTGAGAAATTTAGAAACAAAGGAAAAGAAAAGCAAAACTAACAAAGATTAAACAAGAGAGAAAGGTGGTTGAAATCAAAGACAAAGGGGGTTCTCTTGGTGGGTAGTTTCATCATGCTCAAGAGGACTAATTGAACAAACAAGCCAATCAAGATTGAGTTTGTATTCGGATGACCATGCATTTCACTTCCATAGACTCAATGCACTCTCGTAGCACCAAATCCCTATCCTAATACCACTCAACTTGGGCTCTCGCTCTCAAGCTAAGTGAAAAAGGATGCATTCTAAGTGTTTGATGAAATGCCAAGACACAAGACCCTCTCTTAAGACTCTATGACCACAAGGCTAGGCACAACACTCTCATATCAATGCCCTAACACTAAGAGATTCACCAAAAAGCCTTTTCAAACTCAATTGAATGAAAATCCACATGCACACCAAGTGTTCGATAAAATGCCCAAGAGAGAAATCAAGTGAAAATGGTTGAAACAAGATGATCTAATCTCTTAGAACACACTCACTTCAATCCCTAGACCTACAATCTATGCAATCCAAGCACTCTCATGCATCAAATCACATTGAATGGACCAAATCAAGCAAACATGGCATAAAATGGCATTAAGAACAAGTCTAGGAATTATCCTCATACAACCAAGATCAATCATGGCAAGTTCTATACAATCATCCCTCTATCATAGCACAACTAATCTACCCATCCAAGATGAACCCTAGAAACTCAGCCACACATGGCCAAGGGAGTAAAGAGAAAAGAAGGAAGAATGGTCACCAAGAACACCATGGATGAATCCTTGAGATGATCTTCACTTCTCCACTTGTAAGCACTTCTCCCAAGGTTTGTTGGCTTCAATCCTAGCTCCAATGGCTTCAAATTGCTCCAAAAATGTGTTCTAGGGTTTGAGGGTTCGTGGGTATGTGTTTGGGGTTCAAGGGAGATGAAAGAATGCCCCAAAATGGCCAAAAACGCGGGTATTTATAGTGCAGGGGGAAGTGCACGGCGTGCACCACTGCACGGTGTGCACCCCTGCACTCTGCATAAAACTCGATCTTGTAATGCTATATCTCCCTCGTCCGGACTCCAAATGACCTCCAGTTTGCTCCTATGTGCTCCTTGTCATCCGTACTTCGATGCCATAACCTGAAAATGCACAGAGGAAACTCCAATAGACCACGAATTTGGCTCCAAAGTGACAACCGGACAACAAATGGACACTTTGCACAAAACTTCAATAAAAGCATATAAGTCATGGCATTTCACGAACAAACACGGGCATTTCATAGGTCAATCATAAGCTCAAAATGCACTAAATAAAGTCACATCAAATTCCCCTACGACTAAGCTTTGCTTGTCCTCAAGCAAATGAACTAGAAAACATCCAAGTTCACAAATGACAAGATCGGTCCCATTGAGATTCAAGCAATCACAATTTGGCTTAAACTGTTCCACAAACAAACTTAACCTACACATGCAAGAACATCAACCAAACAAGTCTAAACCTCACTATTTGATGCACACTCCAAGTAGTGGTTAATTGGGATACAGAAAAACCGACCACGACAACACCAACTCTACTCAAAAGGACTTGAACTCGGAAAATGGAACGGATTAGGTGGGGATAGGAAAATTTGGAGAGTGGTGAGTGATCGTGATGTGGCTATCGACTCAACTTCATCCGCTTCTAGATCCGCACTTTACAAACTCTGGCTAGGATCAAGGGCTACATTTGAGAACTCTCTCTTTTTTTTCTTTTCTTTCATTTTCATTTTTTTTCATTTTTTTCTTTTTTTCCTACTGCATACTAGTGCTCGATTCAACACTTCACTTAGGTGTTGAGCCTGCCTAGCTCACAGCTTTTGCCTTTGCTAGTGCTCAACCCGACACTTCACTTAGGTGTCGAGCTTGCCTAGCTTTTCTTTTCTTTTGAGCCTTTTCTTTTGAACATTCTCTTCACAACTAGCCACGTGATCCTTAGCCCCTTAACTTCCACACAAGATTTTGAATTGGATTTCCGTCTAATCTCAAACCACAATCACGAGGGATCAAAAAGGGAATGAAGAACATGGAAAAGGAGTGAAAAGGGTGAAAATTCTGATTGCCTCCATCATCTTAGACCGGTGCTATCGAGCGGTACAAAAACACTTATCGAGCGGTACAAAAACACGTATCAAACCAATCAACCAACATACAAGAGTGATAAAATCTCTGTTCTGACCTAGACTCATTTGACATTAGCTTTAACATGCTGGTTATAGGTTCTAAGTGGAACAGTCTAAACGTCATTGTGAAAGCTTGAAGTCAATTAAACACCAAAAGTCAAGAACCGAATGATTCTACAATAGAGGAATTTGGAAACAATCAAGATCATGAAAATCAAGCAAAGCATAGCATTACATCTCTACCACAAATAATCACACCAAACCTCAAACTCCCCTACGACTAACATGAGCATTGCCCTCAATGATCAAGAGAGAGAGGGTAAGGAGGAACGAAGTTACCGCGTTGGTAGAGAGGAGCATAGGACGTAATAGTGGTGAAAGAGTTCCATGATGATCCTTGGTGAAGAGTGATCCAGAATGCTTGTCAAACCTTATTCAAAAAGCTAAAACAACACAAAAACCTCAAACAACAATTAAAAGCAAAAAATTAAAGATAACATGGGGTGCATAAACAAGTGCAATAAAGCCAAAAGAGAGCCTTGATTGATCTACACACAACCACAATCAAATAAAAATAAAACAAGGGTCTTGAGATAGAAGTGGGGCCCTGGAAATCTCACTGGGAAGGATCAACACAAAAATCACTAATCACGTATCCTTCAATTTCGAAATCCAAAACATGAAAGATCGGAGCAAAGATCAAACAATTTAACATCCACAGCTCAACGATCACATCAAAATGGAAATATCACCTAGCATGAATTAAGATCATCAGAGTCAAAAGCAACAACCTATGCTAGCAAAGATCAATTCATTAAGGACCACTCTAAGCATTAGGCATGTAAAACAGGCAATATTACTAATAGCAACATATGAGCACGAAATCACATAATGTAAGGAGGGATGTACAAAAATAGACCCATGCGTGGTGATCAAACACACCCCTCCTCACACAAAGAAGGTAAATCAGCCCCTGAATTCATCACCTGCAACACCCAACAAAATGACATACACCACCCTCAACCAACCATCCCAAGAGAATATACCATTCACCATGAACTCAAGCAAACCACAATTTGTTAAGCAATGAACTCAAGCAGCAAACCACAATTGAAGACGCCAATGGCACAACAATCATGACAACAATCAAACCACTTAGCCAAACTCAACAAGCCAATTTTCATGGGCAAACCGTCATGAACAAATACCACAATAAATACCAATGAAAAACCAAATCATAATCACCTCAATACCTCATTAACACCCCCCAAACGAATCAAACAGTGAAAAAAATTGTGGAAAAAAAATTGCAGGGGCGGTGCACGGCGTGCAGGGGTGCACGGCGTGTAGGGTGCACGGCGTGCATGGTGCACGCGTGCACCTTGGAGCTGAAAATTTTTCTGAATCCTCCTGGACAGCACGTGCACCAACCGTGCATGGTGCACGGCGTGCATCATGCACGGCGTGCATAGGTGCACGGCGTGCACCTCCTCAGCCTAAAATCAAAAATTTATCTCGACGAAAAATGACCAAAACACCGTCAACCCCAAAACGGACCCCGAACTTCATAATTTCAACACCTACGAGATCACAAAGGACACCACAACAACTCAAGGACCTTGAACACCACAAAAACACACAATCATGCAATCAAATCAAGAAGAAAAGAAATGAAAAACACTCGGGTTGCCTCCCGAGAAGCGCTTGTTTAACGTCGTAAGCTCGACGAAACACACAGATAAGCTAAGTAAAACCATCCCAACTCATTACCTCTTTGAAGTCGAAGTCATTACCTTGGCATGGCACACGGAACTTGAATTGAACCTTACCGACTTCGGGAGGTGTGAGCTCGGATTTCCCAGATGATGAAGTGTGAGCAATGGAGAAGGGGCCAAACCACTTGGAGTGAATTCTCTCATCGGGTGGCTTCTTAGTCTTGCTAGTCTCACCCATCGGTGCGGCTTCCTTGCCCTTCTCGGGTGGCTTCTCCACACCTTTCTTCTTAGCCTTAGGTGGAGTCTTTTGAAGCACGAAAGGTGGAGCCTCCTTTACTTCATCCTTTTTCTCCTGCACATCACTAAGAGCAAACAACTCCGCAAGACTATGACGGACAAGGTTAGTGCTATTAGTAGCCGAAGTAAGCTCATGCGGATTCTTAGGATCATGATGACTAGCATAAGACAAAGTAAACTCCATGCCATTTGAACGGTCAAAGATCATGCATTCATTATCAACCCTAAGTGTAAGTTTACCACCGTAGACATCAATCAAAGCATGAGAGGTTGCTAAGAAAGGTCGTCCTAAAATCAAAGGCACATCGGTATCACCCAAAGCATCTAGAATAACAAAATCCACAAGGAATTCAAAAGCACCGACTTTAACCAACACATCTTCAACAATACCACGAGGAGATTTCATGGTCTTATCCGCTAATTGAACATTCATGAGGGTTGGTTTTAGTTTCCCTAGGCCTAGCTTCTTAAACATGCAATATGGCATAACATTGATATTAGCACCCAAATCGGCTAAGCCTCTACTTATTGCATGCTCACCAATAGTGCAAGGAATAGTAAAGCTACCTGGATCCTTAAGCTTCTCCGGTGGTTGCTTAGAGAGAATGGCGGAGCATTGTTCGTTGAGCTTTGCCGAAGTTACATCCTTAAGCTTGCGTTTGTTGGTGAAGATCTCTTTCATGAACTTCGCATATTGAGGCATCTTGGTGATTGCTTCTCCAAAAGGCATTGTCAATTACACCTTGTCAAGAATCTCAACAAACCTCCTGAAATCTTTCTCCATGGAATCCGGCTTCAAGCAAGAAGAGTAAGGTGGCTTAGGCTTGTACGGAGGCAAAACCGGTGCAGGAGGAGAGACTGGAGTAGCACTCATCGTAGCCTCTTGGGATTCATCCTTGGTGGTAGTCTTAGAAGCTTATTTAGTCTTCGCCTCTTTCACTATGACTTCAATTTTGTCCGTATCATCATCGAAAACAAAATCTTCAACTAGAACATAGTCATCAATTTGAGCTCTTACCGCTTTAGGTGTGGAATCTTGAAGTTGCTTACCATTCCTCAATGTTACCATCATAAGCTCCTCGGGACCTTGGGGTTGACCTCGGTGTTGGAGGGTAGGCTACCCTTTGGTCGCTCCGAGAGTGTTTTAGCAATATGACCCATTTGATTCTCCAAATTTGCAATTGAAGCTTGTTGATTTTTTATAAGTTGAATCATTGCCGCGTTGGTATCCTCTTGAGATATTGGAGAACCGCCCTCTTTGTTGTGAGGTGGTTTGTTGAATCCGGGTGGTCCATCACCTCTATGGTTGTACATTCCCGGTGGGGTAGGACCTTGGGGACCTCGATTTGGATGTCCACTTTGATTCCATTGATTTCCCCCTTGGTTCCCTTGACCTTGGGTACCTCCTTGAGTCCATTGACTACCTTGGTTTTGGTTACTTCCTTGAGTCCATTGATTGCCTTGATACCCTCTATAACCTTGGAATCCACCTTGATTAGGCTTGTTGTAATTACCTCCTTGGTTCCAAGGACGGTTGTAGTTACCACCTTGGTAATTTCCTTGAGGGTTGAAGTTTCCATAGAACCCTTGGCCTTGCACAAAGCTTACTTCCTCAATGCTTTCACCTTGGTTAGGCTCGGAAGTAGCAGAAGGACAAACATTAGCATCATGGCCTTGGCCTCCACAACACTCACAACAAAGCACCGAGGCAACCGGTGGATTACCCAAATGAGATGATGAAGCCTTAGAGGGATGCTTAGGCATACTAAGATTACTTACTTGAGAGGCCATGGCATCAATCTTGGACGTAAGGAGAGCAATCATGGGATCATCTTCATCTCGGTGCCCCGGTAACTTAGGCTTCTTCCCATAGCTAGACGAATCCTTTTGTGCATCAACACTTACGGCCCGAGAGTCATAGTGAGTGTCGCTTCCATACTTAGACTTAGGAGGTTATTGTCGAGACCAACTCCTTGTCTTGTTGGCCATCTCCGCGAAGAGTTCTAGAGCATCTCCGGGAGTGGGCATCCTTAAATCACCTCCGGCGGCTTGGTTGATCATCCTTGTATTCTCAAAATCAAGGGACCTAGCAAAGATGTCCGCCAAGCTCCATTCGGCAAAGTTGTGATGAGGATCAAGACCGAAGAAGGGCTTGGAACCGATTCCAAGTCTCATGGAAGAGCTCTCCCTTGTGTTGTGTGATGTGGTTGATGCGGTCTCGGATTGCATCCGTCATATAGGGAGGAAAGAACTCTTCAAGGAAAGCTTCGGCTAGGCCCTCCCATGTGGTGAAAGCTCTACTCGGTTGATTCTCCAACCATGACTTAGCTCTACCTTTGAGTGAGAAAGGAAAGAGCCGGAGTCTCACACAATCCGGGTGAACTTGGTCATTCTTAACCGTGTCACATATCTCCAAGAAGTCCTTGAGATGCCTAGATGGACATTCACCATCAATGCCATTGAACACCACTCCATTTTGAACCATTTGGATCATATTAGGCTTGAGCTTAAAGTTCCTAGCATTGACGGGTCTTCGAACAATGCTAGAGGCTGCCCCTTCAAGAGTAGGACGAGCATAATCCGCCAAGGTACGTCTTGCACCCCTTTGTGAGTGATCATCATCATTGGTATGGTGAGAATGCTCCGAAAGGTTGTCTTCATCTTCATGGTGAGACATGTTGTTGCGTGTGGAGCTATGAACCAAATGAGAGGGAGAGAAGGTTGGTGGCTCAATCACTTGCGCAAGACCTTGAAGTCGTGCGTGAAGACGAGTGAGTCGCCTCATGCACTAGAACAAGATACCTACAAACAAGCATAACAAATACACCCAAGTAATACGACAATGCGGAATAACAAAACCAAACAACAAGTAAAAGGAAGCAAAAACTAAATTGGAAGGAAGTGAATAGATCGGTCTACTACTAAATGCTTTCAAAGGAATGAGAGAGTCCCCGGCAACGGCGCCAAAAACTTGATAAAAGCGATTTTACCAAGGTCGTATTCCACGGGGTCCTCTCATAAACTAATACTCACACTTCTCATAGACGGTCTAGACATTTGAAATTGGTTTGGTTTGATTGAGAAATTCAGAAACAAAGGAAAAGAAAAGCAAAACTAACAAAGATTAAACAAGAGAGAAAGGTAGTTGAAATCAAAGACAAAGGGGGTTCTCTTGTTTGGTAGTTTCATCATGCTCAAGAGGACTAATTGAACAAACAAGCCAATCAAGATTGAGTTTGTATTCGAATGACCATGCATTTCACTTCCATAGACTCAATGCACTCTCATAGCACCAAATCCCTATCCTAATACCACTCAACTTGGGCTCTCGCTCTCAAGCTAAATGAAAAAGGATGCATTCTAAGTGTTTGATGAAATGCCAAGACACAAGACCCTCTCTTAAGACTCTATGACCACAAGGCTAGGCACAACACTCTCATATAAATGCCCTAACACTAAGAGATTCACCAAAAAGCCTTTTCAAACTCAATTGAATGAAAATCCACATGCACACCAAGTGTTCGATAAAATGCCCAAGAGAGAAATCAAGTGAAAATGGTTGAAACAAGATGATCTAATCTCTTAGAACACACTCACTTCAATCCCTAGACCTACAATCTATGCAATCCAAGCACTCTCATGCATCAAATCACATTGAATGGACCAAATCAAGCAAACATGGCATAAAATGGCATTAAGAACAAGTCTAGGAATCATCCTCATACAACCAAGATCAATCATGGCAAGTTCTATACAATCATCCCTCTATCATAGCACAACTAATCTACCCATCCAAGATGAACCCTAGAAACTCAGCCACACATGGCCAAGGGAGTAAAGAGAAAAGAAGGAAGAATGGTCACCAAGAACACCATGGATGAATCCTTGAGATGATCTTCACTTCTCCACTTGTAAGCACTTCTCCCAAGGTTTGTTGGCTTCAATCCTAGCTCCAATGGCTTCAAATTGCTCCAAAAATGTGTTCTAGGGTTTGAGGGTTCGTGGGTATGTGTTTGGGGTTCAAGGGAGATGAAAGAATGCCCCAAAATGGCAAAAAACGCGGGTATTTATAGTGCAGGGGGAAGTGCACGGCGTGCACCACTGCACGGTGTGCACCCCTGCACTCTGCATAAAACTCAATCTTGTAATGCTCATATCTCCCTCGTCCAGACTCCAAATGACCTCCAGTTTGCTCCTATGTGCTCCTTGTCATCCGTACTTCGATGCCATAACCTGAAAATGCACAGAGGAAACTCCAATAGACCACGAATTTGGCTCCAAAGTGACAACCGGGCAACAAATGGACACTTTGCACAAAACTTCAATAAAAGCATATAAGTCATGGCATTTCACGAACAAACACGGGCATTTCATAGGTCAATCATAAGCTCAAAATGCACTAAATAAAGTCACATCAGGCATTCCTTATATCGGATCACCATCATAGGTCTTCGGGCTACTAGAGCTTGTTTGATATCCCCGGGGTTGGCGATCAGACCTTCTTTCTTCTTGTTTTCCTGAGCGATGGCCTCAATAGAGAATGGGTCTTTTGTTTTTGTGCTTAGATCTGGATTTGACTGCTCTCTTTTCTCATTTTTCTGAAGTTCTCTTTCTTTCTTTTCTCGCATAACTCGTCTCTCGATCTGGTCTTGTATGATTTCCGAAGGGGAGAGAGGTTTGAGTTTGTACTTAGTGTTTTCATGGATGAGGCTGTAGCTATTGGTTCTCCCATCGTGTTTGGAAAACCTGTCAAACTGCCATGGTCGGCCAAGTAATACATGGGCAGCCTCCATGGGTACAACGTCACATAGAACTTGATCAGTGTATCTTCTAATGCTAAATGGGATATAGGACTGGCGGGTGATCCTCAACTCTCCACAGTTGCTAAGCCAGTGGAGCTTGTAGGGTTGGGGATGCCTTTGGGTGCGTAGGTTGAGCCCTGTTACGAGCTCCTGAGTGACAGCATTAGTACAGCTGCCACCATCAATGACCATGCCACATACCTTATTTTGAATGACGCATTGGGTGTGGAACAGGTTATCTCTCTGCTCCTGTCCATCGCTTATGGTTTGGGCGCTAAGGAGCCGTCGAGGGATACAGCTGACCTTCTTGATCAAGTACCCCGATGGCAATTGGCATCCATGCTGGTGAGAGTGTTATGAGGCCTGTTGGGGTCGGCCAGTGCGCCGGGGCTGGATAAAGAGTCAGGTATGGGCGGCCGTAGGTGTGAGAACTAGGGCTCGGTTGGATTCATAGAAGTCCCCGGGTGTCCGGCCTGTGCTAATGCTCGGGTCATGGCTCGGGTGACCCTGGTGGTGATGGTGCTCGGGGGTGGACCGGGGGTCGATCCGCCACTGGACGGGGGGTTGCTTGGCGATCGGTCAGGGGCAGTCTCGGCGGAACTGCTGGGGTTACCCGGCGGGTGAGCGGAGGGTGGCGCCGGGGGTTCTTCAGGTGTTGATCCGTCATGATGGGTTGGGGAAACCAGGGTGCAACGCTTGAACGGGGCGCCAGGGCTGGCGCTTGATTTCTTTTGACTGCCCTTTCGATCCTGTCTATTGATGCCTTCAACTGGGCTAGGATCTGTGCTATCGTGGGTAGGGTGGCTTCGAGCAGTGCAAGTTCTTCTTCTGTCATGTTAGCTTAAAAGTACAGGGAAGCAAATATGTCAATCTACCCCTCTTCTTAAGTTCAACCTAAATGAACAGAAACCCTAGGGCTGATTGCCTTTCTTTTTGTTTTCTTTTCTTTTTCTTACACAAACTCGAACAAGAACGAAAAATAGATGGGGTTTTCTAGACGGATTTTCTGATAACACGAAAACAAAGATAGGTAGGGTTTTCTCAAGATTTTCTAAGACTGAAAGTAAAGGATATGAATCCAGGGTTTCAAACCTGAAGACTGGGATAGATTGTGGTTCCTTGAGTTGAACCGAAGCTCTGATACCAAGCTGATGTGAACCGCTGCAACCGTGGGCAGACGACGCTAACCACCGCTAGTCTTGGTCTTTCGCTCGAGATCACCGTCGGCACCGGGGGCGGGAAAGTACTTGGACTCGTCGTTCGCGATTAACCGAGAACCCTAAGTGTCCGGGAATGGCTCCACGACAGAAGGGGAATACTTCTGTTGATAACACCGATCCTAAGCTATGCACGAAGCACACACTTAAAGGATTGAAAGAACAAACTTCTATTTTATAAATTGATTCGAAAAAGGTTGTGTTTACAATGAGGTCGAGGCCTCTTATTTATAGTAGAGGAATTCGTGAACAGGCTCACGATTCCTACTAGGAAAGAAACTCTAAAAATAATAAAATATTATCCTAGAGTTTTATTTAGAATATAATAAGACTTACTTGCTCCTAAAGAATCAAAACTAAAAGGGAAAATTTGAGTCCAACACTAAAAAAAGACTTAAATAAATAAAAACATGCTAAAAACCCTAAACCGGTGGATCCGGCGGATCCGGTCGGGCTTGTCGCTCACGCGCGGGCCGGATTAGGAAAGCCGGCGCCGCCTTTGATGTCGGGCATTAAATTGGCGGCGGTGTCGGGTGCTCATGCTGGGAAATGTATTGGGATCCTGATGCTGGGCTCCGGCGGGTCTGATGCTGCTCGGCATCCGGGGTTCCTGCTCGACCGGCCCGTTTGCTCCTCCTCCCATTTCTCCCTGGCTCCTAGGGTGGCAACTCCTAGGCTTGGCTCCTGGCTTTGTATGGGATTGAGGGCGGGTGATAAACCTCCTAGGGCTCGGGCCCCGTGTTGGCTTGATGCCGAGTGCTGGTCGGGGTTCCCGAGCGTCGTGTACGACGCCCGGGCGACCTGTCTTGGGATCGCCAGGTTGGTCAGCAGGGTATATCCGGATCGGGTGATCCAGTCAACATCCTCGTCGTGCCTCTCCTGGCTCCAGGTCTTCATGTAGAGGGTGAGCCGTTCCTTGAAAGCCTTGGATTGGCTACGGGTCAAGGGTAGTTCAGGGCCGGTCCAAGGAACAGGGGGCTCATAAGGGGTGCTCAAGGTCCTTGTTCCGAGACGCATCCAGAGCCGGAGCACGTCGAGACATCTCCTCTCAAGAGTGACCAAGATAAGAGGTCTCCCCTTAAAGAGACGAAAATTCTCGAAGCCGGGGTTCAGACCCCGGAGGGTGGCAAAGGGGGACATGCCGGCTTCTGAAGCAAAGCTCTCCCACTGAAGAGGAAGAAGAAAAATATCAACCGCCCTAACAATGAGCAAAGTGGCTCCCGCCCTGAGAAAGAGGTCTCCAAGAAAAGGAAGACATGTGACCCGCCCCTTTCCTTTAGCTTAGTTTGGCTACCACCCCTGCTCCTGCCCTCCACTAGTACCAAGGATCTGATAAAGGCCACCATCCAGCTAGCAACTAATTAGGGCCTGAACCACCCATAGGACGAGGCTGGCGTGAGGGCCCTAGCCATGGGGCAGGCGGCCATTGGCACCAAGGTATACTTAGCCACGTAACTTCTTCTCGTATTTTCATCACTGCTCATATTTACATGTTGGATAACTGTTCGAAATTTTCTTCTATTCAACTGATTGCATCTGTTGGAGCTTTTCTCACGAGGGATCAGGCTTACCGGGCGGGTGGCGCTAGGGGCACGGTGGGTCAGGCTGCCATCATCCAGTATCTAAAATCAAAGTTCAAGGCCGTTAAGTCACTACAACAAAAACAAGCTTTTGCGACATTTGTTGAGTAATCTATAACAACAATTTCATTAAACGTCGCTAAAAATGCTATATTTTGTAACTCTTGCGACATTTTGAGTAAATGTCACAAAATTATAATTTTTAGCGACATAAATCAATGACATTTTTTATGTTACTATATTATTAGATAAATATTTTAAGTTAAAAACATATATTTAAGTTTGGTGCATTCTATCTAACATAAATGTCATTTCAATATTCATAGTATAGTTTAGAAATAGCATTTTATACTCACCCATCTAAGTTTTTGTTATTTTTATCTGTAAAGGTCGAATTTAAATGAAATAAAATTTAACATGTAAATCTCTTTGTACTCATGTAATACTTTTCGTATTCATGTACACATTTCGTATACACGAGTATAATGCAAGTTATGAAGGTCCTTTTGAACGTGATTTTACACATATTCACCTTTTGTAGACGGTGCATGCATACACACTTGTTGTAATCATATAGATACACATTTTTTGTAGAAATATAGATACAAATTATATACACTCATGTGCAAACACCCTTAAACAAATTAAATAAATATGCTACATAAAAACCAATTATGATATGTGGCATAATTGTAAGGGCTCAATTTTATAACATTGATGTCAAGGGTTCAAATCCCAACATCAACAAATAGTAAACATTCTTTTCCAGGTGCTCAACAAGAGAAAGTAGTTGGTGGGGCGCGGTGGAGGACTACATGGGGGCCAGTGGTTAGCGAGAGACAATGGCTAAAGGTTCGGTGGTGGAGGACTACCTGGTGGTTGGAGGGAAGGCCGTTGGAGACGCTATCCAAGGTTTGATGACACATGATAAGAGGTGGTTAGCGAGAGACAATGGCTAACGGTTCCGCGGTCGAGGACTACCTTGTGGCTAGTGGTTAGCGAGAGACAATGACTAAAGGTTAAGTGGTGGAGGACTACTTGGTGGGTTGGAGGGAGGTTGTTGGAGACGATGTTCAACGAAATATATACATTTAAGTAACATATATAAGCGTTACAACATTTTGTGACACATATAAATGTCGCAAAAAATACTCACCAACATTTATTGTAAGCATCACAAAAACATAAAGCGACACTGGTTTAAGCGACATTATTACGACACTTGGACAAAACGTTGGTGAAAACTTTAAGCGACATTATTTACCTTTTTAGCGACACATTAAAAGGTCACAAAAGCTTCTTTTTGTTGTAGTGAGTCCTCCGTCTCCCACTACAAATGCCTGTAGACCAAGTCTAAGAAGAAGGTTGAGGATGAGTCTGCCAAGCTCCTGGTAGATCTTAACTCTAAACTCAATGTAGCCCGCCTTGCATATGATGAAATGTCCCTTAACCATATGTTTGAAATGTAGGAACCTCGAGAGGCGCATCACCAGGGAGCTTGCGGCGAAGAACTCCACTCTCTTTGAGGGGTCCTTTGCAAAGGCAAGTATCGAGGCCAAGGTGGATGACCTGGAGGAGCATCTGATAGAATTGGCCAAAGCCATGAAGGAGTAATCTCCCTAAAGAGGAAAGTAGAGATATCTGTCGAGGAGGCCCAGAAGGTGGTTCAAGAGGCTCAACTAGCCGTCGAGAAGGCCCAAAAAAACATGTGGGAGGCCCAAGAGGATGTGAGCGCCAAGGTGGAAAAGGTGATGGATACTCGGATGCGCAACATGATTGATTGCGCCCTCACATCCATCCTCCACGACCTCTGCTTTAACAAGCCAGATCTGATCTTGGATCACGATCGCCTTTTCCGAGTAGTGTTGGGGCGGCTCATGACCTATGTGTACGAGGATGAGTCGACTGACTCGATAGAGCTTATCGAGGCTCAGCAGGTGTCCGTCTGGAGGAGGTGGACCAAGAGGTGGAGAGAGCACATAAGCAACTTAAAAGGCAGAAGAAAAAGTCTTCAACCTCTTACAAGGCGGACTCCTCTCGGGGTGGCGGGCACTAGTAATGTAGGACTTTTGAGCAATGTGCTCTATTATTTTTGTTTGTTTCTTGTTGGAATTTTCCATTTTGTATATATGAGAACGAATCGGCCATGGGCCTCTTGTGACATCCTAGGAAAATCCCATATCGACAAAGCACGAGACGACTTTATGTTGGGATGAGGAAGGCGCAAGAGTGTTGTCGGGTCCTCAAGTTGTGCAAGAGACGGCTGATTGTGTTAAGGTTATCAAGGATAAGTTGAGAGCGGCGCAAAATAGGCAAAAGGCGTATGCCGATGGTCGTGCTAGGGAGCTGAGTTTTGATGTTGGGGAGAAGGTATTTTTGAAGGTGTCGCCATGGAAGGGGCTGATGCGTTTCGGTAGGAAGGGGAAGTTGGCGCCTCATTATATTGGTCCTTATGAGATTCTAGCTAAGGCGGGTCCGTGGCCTATGTGTTGGCGTTGCCGAGTGAGTTAGAAAGGATACACAACGTGTTTCATGTGAGTATGCTAAAGCTGTATTATGGAGATCCTTCTCATGTAATTCAGCCGGAGGAGGTGGAGATTGAACAAGACTTGACTTATGAGGAGAAGCCGGTAGCGATAGTGGATAGGCAAGTTCGGGTCTTGAGGAATAAGCAGATTCCACAGCTCAAGGTGGTAGGATTCAAAGCTTTTTGCAAACCTAGAAGAAAAGAGCTTTTCGGTTTGTCAGTTTTGGTCAAATTGAAAGGGTTTACTGTCATTGACTCAACCGAAGAATTGAGATCTGATGTTTTAGACGTGGATTTAGTCTTAGATTAGTAACAAAACTTGGGACGATTAGGAACTTGCTTCTCCTTCTTCAAGATTACTTTCTCAAAGTACATCAAGAAGCGCGATAGTCGAAATCCCACTCTTTACGAGAAGGCAGGGCGGGAGGATGCAAGTAGGAGGAGGTGATTGAGGTGGAGGCAAAGACTATGGTGGTGGTGGAGTGGCTTAGGTTTTGCTGCGGAGGTGGGGAGGAAATAAAGGACATAGGTGAATTTGGTGGTGTCCGTGCTAGAGGACGAACATAATTTATTGGCGACGGTGATGGATAAGAAGGTGGTGGTTATGGAGGTGGAGGCGACAAGAAAGGTGTGGGTGGCGAAGGTGGAGGAGGTGAAGATGTCGACGACGGTAAGGGTGGATGAGGTGAAGGAGATTGCGGTGACGGTGAGGATGGAGAACGAGATTTGTGGAGGAGAAAGAGAAGGAAATTAGAAAACAATATTTTTAATTTCAATTAATTCGTATGAATATTTTTCATATTATAATATTTTTTGCTGAGTAAGCCATATGACTCAGCTGCCACAACATACTTTGGATGGAAAAAGTGGATGAACGTTGGGTTTCGATTAGACGTGTTATATTTCTATACTAAAAGCACATGTACATAATTTTTTAAACGTCGAGTACTAATTTGTTACCCCAAATGTAAGGTATTGATTGGGCTTATTAGTCGTTCCTTCCACCAATCCAACTGCGTCACTAACACAACTCCTCGGAACAGATTATCCTCGTCTTCAATTCTTGAAGGATGAGTTAGCACAATTCTATAAATATCATCGTAGGAGTCGTTTGGTATAGGATATTTCGACTATCGTGATATTCGAGATATTACGATATTAAGTGCTATTGATATTTGGGTGAGTTGAGTAAATATTTTTGTTTGGTATGTGATATTAAGTGGAAGATGAAGTATGAAGTATAATTACTTACTTACCCTTAGATACACTTAATAGTAAGCTTGATTTTATCAATCACTCAAGTTTTTCTGCGATTTAGCAGTACTAATAGACGAGCAAAGTTCTAGTTTAGGAATCATAAATTGGAGGTCATGGTTTGTAGGGTCTGTAACTTTATTAGATATTTGTTTTTAATGAAAGAAATTGTTTAATCATTGGTGAGTAATGGAGATTGCAACAAAGGAAAGAAAATGACAGTTTATGGTTTAGAAATGGGAGAATAATGGAGATTGCAGCAAATGAAAGAAAATGATAGTTTTATGGTGTAGAAGAGAGAGAACTTGATGGTTTTTTTAAAAGGGAGAAAGGAATGATGAATGACTTGCCATTGTAAATGAAAGATAAGGATAATTTAGACAAAAAAATGATATTTAAAAACGGACTAGATATTCACCTAAATAGGTGAATATTAAAATGGTGATATTGGGTGATAAAATATCACCTAATATCATGATATTTGAATTCTTAAAAATAGTGATATCTCGAATATCTTGATATTTGGTGATATAGATATCAATATCACCCATATCAACAACCTCTATATGGTTTTGTGGCGAATATATTGGAGTGTTCTTTATCCCGTGGTTTCTTGAAAAGAAGGTTAGAAGCTATTTGCGCAAAAGGAAGGGACAAATCTAGGTGTGCATCTTAAATGCGTTATTTTTTGTCACATTCTACAAGTCCTTTTACTACACAAGAACATCATTTTAAAGACCAAGAAAATTCTACAAATCATGCACATTAAGGTCTGACAATGGCCCGTGTTTGTCACTAATGAACCTCTCAAGATAAATCTTGCATGGGTGCAACTATCATAGTTATTGGTCTTCTCAAGGATATGTCTGACAACAAGATTGAGAACTATATTGGCAGAATGGTTCGTATGGAACCATCACAACTACATATGGGTAAGTAAATGATTGTCAAACGAGTGTTTCACTTAATGTGCGAGAGCCTTGAAAATATATGTTTCTTGTGCAAATGTATGATCATGAAGAATCGCTTCTCCAACTATTGATGCAAGGTATAAGACCAAATAGAGACAAATAAGATAATACTAGATTTATTGGCTAATAAGCTCAGTATTTTACGGTTTGGGTATTAACAAATAAGCACCCAACGATTAAGAAAAAGAACATGTGAGTTTCGTTCGTATGAAAAATTAACACGTACATTAAAAAACTCGGTTATGTCCAATGTCGCCATTAAATTGTCACATCTTGCGTCCTATTCAGATTAAAATGGTGATCCATGTCATTTGAACCCTGGTCCACTAAGTAAAACCCTCTCCCCCTCCAATACTTATTCTCTACCCCTTCTTCAACCTCAAAATTGTGAACCCTAATTTCCCTCTCTTCCTATTCAATCCGAGATATGATAATGTTTACATCATTCAAAGAAGTTGAAATAAAAAAAATCATCTTGTTGAGAAATGGCTGAAGTCCCCGTTTGTGAGTGTGGAGAATGTGTTGTGTTGCTGACATCTTGGACTGAAGAACCCGAGACGATGATTTTTCAGCTGCAAATGGTTTTATTTAGTAAGATTGTTGTTTAACTTGGAGTTAGATACGTGTTTTAAAGTTTGAACTTGGGAATGTTAAAGTTATGGTTCAACTAATCTGTTTCTCCTTTTGCAAGAATTGAACAAGTATTGCGAGTTCTTTATGTGGTTAGACCCTCCAATACCTAATCGAGCTAGAGAAATAATAATTGCTCAATTGAGGAAATTGAACTATCACGAAAGATCCCCTCGAGGAACTACACATACAAGCGTCAAGGAGGCTGAATTCGAGACATCTAATTCAACCGAATCCACTACAAGAGATGTGAAGATTGTCGCTTTCGATAAAAAGAATGAAGATATGTGGTTTAAAATACTACATACAATAATCACTACAATTTGTATTGTGGTTGGTGTTGTGATTGGTAATATCTTGAGTAAGTAATTTGTTATTGTTCAACTCTAAGAATCAGTTTATTTGTTTCCCTGTTTGATATTCTAGTTTAACAACCAAAGAACGAAATGATAGAGATCATTTTCTTTCATATGTAGATAGACACCATCAGTAATAGAAATGATTTTCTGAAATCAGTTATTGATTTCATTTCAGCTAGACATGTTGTAACTCTTTTTCCCAGGAATGAAAAACTTTGTACAAACTACTAACTACAAACCATAGATTTCTTGACAACAAGAATAGGGCAACAAAAACAGCAAACATGCTTATGATTGTCTAGTGTTATGAAAAATCAACAACAACAATAAACATGCTTATGATGAGCCTTGAAAACATTCATAACAAGTGTCAAACACTGAAATTGACCAACTCTATATAATCCATAACATTATTGTGGAATCATCTATAACAAGCATCCAACAATGAAACTTACCGAATCTGATATCATCCATAACAAGCATCCACCGGCATTATAGATGATGACACTCGATTTGACGTGATTATCAGCCTCATTTAAGCGACATTTCCTTGCTTGAAACGTGGTTTTAGGGGTAGAATAGCGAATATTCACTCAACTACTCTATTTCCTACCGATTTGGTTACTTTGGCCCTTTTTGGGTCTATTTGATGGTTTTCTAGTGTTTTTGTGACAGCACAGGTTTTTGCCATCATTTACGTAACCACGGACGTGTTCAAGACCTCAAGGAGTGAGCCAGAATCGAACCAGAAATCAAACCGGAGTCAGAACCGAAGATCCAACTGCCCAGCACAATGTTTTCGCCGAAAAACCTACACAGTTTTCGGCGAAAATACCTTAAGAAACTCACAGGCGAAGTCAGCCGTTTTACACTGAAGTTTTAGGCGAAAACTCCCCCAGGTTTTCGGTGAAAACTCCAAGTTTTCACCGAGAACCCAAGGTCCGAAAATCACAGGAGAAACTACCGACGGATCAGTCATTTTACAAAAGGATTTTCGGCGAAAATTCCATCAGATTTTCGCCGAAAAATCCTTCACAAATCCGGCGACTTAGGGTTTAAGTATAAATACTTCAACCGGCGGCTCAAAGGGAGAATCATTCATTATTCATATTTTCACAAATCAGACTTTTGAGAGTCAGCCGACTCTAGGGTCGATAGATAGAGTTTAGAGAGTTTCGAAGATCCGTGGAGAGATCGTGACGCCATCCTTCCACCTCGGAGAGCTCGGAGCTTAAAGTTGAAGATCCAGGAGATCGAAGCTTCGCCGGAGTCGTCAGAATTAGGTTTTTCAGTTCTTATCTGTTCTTCCTCTGTATGATGATTTCCTTTGTTGCCTTTGATTCTTCTGTTATCGTTATGAGTAGCTAAACTTGTAGAGCTTAGATTAGATGAACCCTAAGTGACCCAGGCTTTAAAGCGGTCACGCATTGGCGGTAATTAGATTCAAAGTTCAATCAGTTTCTCTTTGCATGGTTGTTTTGTTCTTCATTGTTTATGTTTCTTCTCTGGTTGATCGGCATGGTTGTTTTGTTCTTCATTGTTTATGTTTCTTCTCTGGTTGATCGCCAAGATTAGGTTTTTGCAAGCTAGGGTTAGTCGCTAGACAGTTCCCTGCTTTGGCGCTTAAACCTGTCTTCTTTGATCACCTAGTTTAGATTCTTGTTAAGTTGAGGATAGAAGCGAACGCTCGCCTCTCTTTAAAACATCAATTCAACCAGTTAACCTATTCATTGGAGTGTGCCTTTCGTTGGAACCAGTTAGGGTTAATCCGTTTCAAGAGTAACTCATAAATCGTTAGTAATTGCACCAGTTAGTTAAGCCGTTGTGAGAGGCGACCGTACCCGGGCGACTAATTAATCTTGGTAGTTAGAACGGATAGAGCGAACGTTCGCTGGTCTTAAACCTAAGGGTCAGGAGGTATGGTGGTGTATAGAAACCGATTGAATTAGAATTGAAAACCGCTGGTCTTGTGATTGTCGTTGCCTTGGTGATCTTAGGGGGATTCAAAATCTAAGCTCGTCTATCTTCTCGTTAGTCAACGTTTTAATCTTTCTGTCTTTTATTTTTCTGCTTTATTAGATTAGAAGTCATGGAACTCACACCATGCACAACCTGTTCAAACCTGAGTAATTTGCCAACATATTTGAGTAGACAAGAAGAAGAGACCTCGAGTAAAATACGATCTAGTCTACCTTGGTAGATTGGTTATTTGACACACGCCAAAAGCGTGTCATCAAATTAGCGCCGTTGCTGGGGACTCTTCTAATTGTTTGAAAGAAGAGTTGGCAAATTATTCTTCTACCTTTCCGCCTTACCATTTAATTTTCATCCATATTTCCATGATTTACCTGGGTAGTGCTTTTTAGTTTTGATTATGCAGGATTACAGGTGGGATGACCGGTACCGAGAGTGGTACATCAATGAAGCACCATATCTCGAAGACTCCCAAAAGATGGATTTACACACTTATGAGTATCAACAATGGATGGCAAGCACCCAAGCCACGATCGACATCCTCCAGTCAATGGACGATGCTGTTGATGCATTGAATGCCGCGCTCAAGCGACTAGTGCAATTGAAGGGAGAAGATGCTCAAGAGCATTTCAAAGAAGAGCCAGAAGCTACACACCACCAGCAAAATCACCAAGAGGTGTATATACCGGCTCATCAGCATCGACAACAAACGGCAAGAGTAGAATCCGCCTTGGATGATCTCATTTCGAAGCTACAAGCTCGTAACATGGTGGATGTCGAGCTCGAGCAACCAAATCCACTAATGGAAGAAGATGCTCAAGAGCCGTACGAAGATGAACATGACAATCTCACCCATAACTATTGCGAGCTAGAAGCATCTGATGAAGAATCCTTGGCGGTGGTGGTTGATGAAGACATAGAGCCGATCCATCCTGAAGTTGAAGCCGAAGAGGAGCACATAGAGATTGAGGAGATACCCTCATCTACACTTCCGCCGAGTCAACCTGTAGATCAAGCCAGAGACGAGCACCTGGAAAGCAACAAGGTCATGGATTTAGAAGTTTACATACTCGATCCCGAGAGACCTCTGAATGATCATCAGGTAGAGAAGATGGAGCTCATTGACCATGCCGCGCCGTACTACCTCTTTCCTCCTCTAGTAGGAGAATTCGAGAAGAACTGGTCGTCCAAACAGAACCGCGATCTACTGGAGCACTATCGGCTGCATCACCCGTCTGGAGTGCTACATGGCACTCAACCGCTGGCCTTGAAGAAGACGATTGACTTCAAGGAGCTTCTGAGTTGGGGACCCTAACAGGTACCGTCCGGCTCAAGGACGTTAAAAGAGAGCGCTTCGTGGGAGGCAACCCACGGCTGGAGTCCATTTTTGAATTATTGAGTCAGTCTTTTTCGTCGTTCGAGTCGGTTTCGGGGAGCCAAAATGTCATTTTCTTTTATTTTCGTCTGTTTTAATTTTCCGTGTCAGGTCAGAATTTTTGCCGAAAACTTCACCAGTTTTCGGCAAAAACTTTAGTTTGTTCGAGTCTGTTTTACAATGGGTTTTCAGAGTAGTTTTCGCCGAAAACTTCACCAGTTTTTGCCAAAAACTTCAGCATGTTTTCGCCGAAAACTTCACTAGTTTTCGCCAAAAACTTCAGCAAGTTTTCACCGAAAACTTCACCAGTTTTCGGCGAAAACTTTAGTTGGGTCAGAAATTTTCGAAAACCTTTTCAAAAAAAAAAAGAGTCAAAATATTTTCAAAATTCTCCTAAACCTTATTTGTTCGATTTTTATTATGTGTGGATCCGGGACACTTGTCCCGGTATCCTTTTGATCTTTTTGTTGTTTTTGTTTTGTAAGATCTTGAGTAGCTACTCCGCTCTGCTACGGACGCTCCGTGTTCATCCTACACCGACCATCTCGTCACAGGTTCTTCGTATCTCTCTACTCTAGTTTAGTCATGTGAGGACACAGAACCGTTTAAGTGTGGGGTATTTTAGGGTGCTAGATTCTTTGCATGATCTTGCTTGATTTTCTGTGATTCTGTGGTTCAATTTTGAAATTTCTCTAGCATAGAATTGCTCAATTCTTGACTTTTGATGTTAAATTGACTTCGAGTTTGAACGATGACGTCTAGACTGTTCCACTTAGAACCTGTAACCAATGTGTCGGAACTGTTATTAAATGAGTCTAGGTCAGAACAGATCACAAATCACTCTTGTAGTTGAAATTTGAATTAATTAAACTATTTTGCTTATTAATAACAAAGCTCGATAACACCATTCTAAGATGATAAATGCTAGCTTCTCCCATATTTTTCACTCCATATTTGTTCACCTGTGATTGTGGCTAGAGACTAGACGGAAATCCAATTCGAAATCTTGTGTAAAAAGTTATAACTAGCTAGGATCAAATGGCTAAATTGTTAAATCAAGTAATAAGTTATGCAAATCAATGTTAAGTTCTTTAAAGTGCTGAAAATCAAAGCTAGGCAAGCCCGACACCTAAGTGAAGTGTTCGGGTTGAGCACTAGCATAGGCAAAAATACTGTAAGCTAGGCAGGTCCAACACCTAAGTGAAGTGTTTGGTATCGAGCATTAGTATGCAGTAAATAAATTAAAGAAAGTTTGAGTCTTGAAAGAAATTGTTGTTTAAATCGGTCCTAGCTAGAACATGTAACGTACAGATCTAGAAACGGATGAAGTCGAGTCGATAGCCACGTCACTTTTCCTACCCCCACATCCACATCATGGTTAGAGCTTAAAGACTTTTTTATTAGAATTGGTGTTATCGTAGTCGGTTAATTATAATTAATTATTTTGCCAAGAAACGAGCTTTGTTAAAACCACTATTTGAAGTGTGCAGAAATTAGTGAGATCAAAAACTTGTTTGGTTGATGTTCTTGCATGTGTAGGTCACTCTTTCTACGTGGAACAGTCTAAACCAAATCGTTAGAATTGAATCTCAGTTTAATCTCGTGTCATTTGTGAATTTGAGTGTGTTTTAGTTCAGTTTGCTTGAGGACAAGCAAAAGCCTAAGTGTGGGGTATTTTGATGACACTCGATTTGACGTGATTATCAGCCTCATTTAAGCGACATTTCCTTGCTTGAAACGTGGTTTTAGGGGTAGAATAGCGAATATTCACTCAACTACTCTATTTCCTACCTATTTGGTTACTTTGGCCCTTTTTGAGTCTATTTGATGGTTTTCTAGTGTTTTTGTGATAGCACAGGTTTTTGCCATCATTTACGTAACCACGGACGTGTTCAAGACCTCAAGGAGTGAGCCGGAATCGAACCAGAAATGAAACCGGAGTCAGAACCGAAGATCCAACTGCCTATCACAATGTTTTCACCGAAAACCCTACACAGTTTTCGGTGAAAATACCTTAAGAAACTCACAGGCGAAGTCAGCCGTTTTACACTGAATTTTTCGGTGAAAACTCCCCCAGGTTTTCGGCAAAAACTCAAGAACAAATCGGCTGAGTTCAACAACTAAACTTTTCGGCGAAAACTCCAAGTTTTCGCCGAGAACCCTAAGGTCCGAAAATCATAGGAGAAACTGCCGACGGATCAGTCATTTTACAAAAGGATTTTCGGCGAAAATTCCATCAGATTTTCACCGAAAAGTCCTTCACAAATCCGGCGACTTAGGGTTTAAGTATAAATACTTAAACCGGCGGCTCAAAGGGAGAATCATTCATTATTCATATTTTCACAAATCAGACTTTTGAGAGTCAGCCGACTCTAGGGTCGATAGATAGAGTTTAGAGAGTTCAAAGATCCGTGGAGAGATCGTGACGCCATCCTTCCACCTCGGAGAGCTCGGAGCTTAATGTTGAAGATCCAGGAGATCGAAGCTTCGTCGGAGTCGTCAGAATTAGGTTTCTCAGTACTTATCTGTTCTTCCTCTGTACGATGATTTCCTTTATTGCCTTTGATTCTTCTGTTATCGTTATGAGTAGCTAAACTTGTTGAGCTTAGATTAGATGAACCCTAAGTGACCCAGGGCTTTAAAGCGGTCACAGATTGGCGGTAATTAGATTTGAAGTTCAATCAGTTTCTCTTTGCATGGTTGTTTTGTTCTTCATTATTTATGTTTCTTCTCTGGTTGATCGCCTAGATTAGGTTTTTGCAAGCTAGGGTTAGTCGCTAGACAGTTCCCTGCTTTGGCGCTTAAACCTGTCTTCCTTGATCACCTAGTTTAGATTCTTGTTAAGCTGAGGATAGAAGCGAACGCTCGCCTCTCTTTAAAAAATCAATTCAACCAGTTAACCTATTCATTGGAGTGTGCCTTTCGTAGGAACCAGTTAGGGTTAATCTGCTTCAAGAGTAAATCATAAATTGTTAGTAATTGCACCAGTTAGTTAAGCCGTTACGAGAGGCGACCGTACCCGGCGACTAATTAATCTTGGTAGTTAGAACGGATAGAGCGAACGTTCGCCGGTCTTAAACCTAAGGGTCAGGAGTTATGGTGGTGTATAGAAACCGATTGAATTAGAATTGAAAACCACTGGTCTTGTGATTGCCGTTGCCTTGGTGATCTTAGGGGGATTCGAAATCTAAGCTCGTCTATCTTCTCGTTAGTCAACCTTTTAATATTTCTGTCTTTTATTTTCCTGTTTTATAGATTAGAAGTCGTGGAACTCATACCACGCACAACCTGTTCAAACCTGAGTAATTTGCCAACATATTTGAGTAGACAAGAAGAAGAGACCTCGAGTAAAATACGATCTAGTCTACCTTGGTAGATTGGTTATTTGACACACGCCAAAAGCGTGTCATCAATAGACTACCATCCAAAATATGTCGTAAGACGACATTAACTGCCACAACTCAACAATTACAACATTCTAAATAATTCAGCATTAACAACCAAAATATATGTCATGAACCCTATCTGTTATACAGAAAGGAATCATGCATTCTTCGCCTTCTTTTTTGAATGAGTATTCTTTGATGGAGAATCGGCTAGGGTCCAACGATTTACAAAATGGTTTGGCATGAAGGATAAAACATCTAGAGTACTTGTTCGAGATCAAGGTATATGAGAGGACAATGCTTGCATCTCATTTCCTCCATCATCCCCTAAATCAGCAGTATAGTAGTGCCTCCAACATCAACAACGACTCCAGGTGCAGTTTGGTGCATTGAATCTTATGTAAGCGAAGGAAGCATTAGACGACAATAAAAAATATCATTAAATTATAGGTACACCGAAAACTTACGTCACGACTATGCTTCCTTCTGTTTTTTCCAAGCTGTTTGCGTATGGTACACTTTCCAATTTGACCCTTCTTTGAAATTGTAACATACTCCCCACCCTTCTTATCCACTTTCTTATGTTCTAGTTTCCATGCTTCTTTCTTCTTCGTCTGCCTTGGACCCTTTTTGTAGGTGGAAAGTTGGATGCACTTATCTTTGGATCATCCACATCTCCACCCATTAACTTGAATAATTAATGGGATGGATCGAGAAAGAATATGCTAAGATTGGCATGATATAAGATTAGCATTTCACGAGCCTCTAATACGAACTTGTTAAATTTCTCAATATGGTTGTTAAGAACCATATCACACTTTATCATGGTGTGATAGAAAGGCCTACTCCACTCAGTTGGTTCCTTCCTCTTCAACCATTGGTAGGGAGTCTCATCTTCTACTTTGAAGCCCTCCCCCCCCCCCCCCCCCCCCCCCCCCCCCCCCCCCCCAAAATGATTGTTACTCATCTCTAGTTTCACTGAATACCATTATGATATCACTGCCTTGTTGGTTTGCATTAGATAAAACTACTCGTTTAATACCAAGCCTGACCGAGGTCAACACAAATTCACATAACAGCAACAATATATTTAAATAAAATCAGTAGCATCAATTTAAAATAGTAGCCGACTTAAACCTCTAGTAATATATTCAAACCAGTAGCATACTTAAACAAGTAGCAATTTAAACTAGTAATTTCAAACTCAACAGCTTCATGTTCAATTAAACTCAACATAAACTACAATGTGAGACTAATTGACTTATATTCCATGTTAAATTAAACTCAGTCATTTTAATCATCAATAAACTTCATGTTTTAAACCATTAGTAATAGACATCATTGGCCGGCTGAAGGATGGTGACATAATTTAAATTATGTCACCTAAACAAAATTCACTCACAGCCGTTGGATTCACAAGCCATAGGATCTGATCGGATTATGCTAATTAATTAGGGAATTAGTCAATTAATTGCATTGATTATATTTGAGTCATTTTAGGAAGGCATTTATATAATGATATTATTCTTATTCTTTGTAATCAATCTTTTATTTTGTTACCAAATTATTACTAATATTATTCCTGCTCAAATCCGAGATTAAACATATATTTTACCTGCTATTTTTTCATTATTCAGTCCTTATTCTCATTTCCCTAGCTTGCGGCTGTTTGCTTGTCTCATGGAGTCTCATGTTGTAATCGATGAAGCCAACCAGCAGCCTAGGAGCGAAGGTTTTGATCTTAATCTCATACCCGATGATCCAATCGATGAAAATCATTCAGAAACGACTGAGAATATTGTACCATCGGCAGACAATCTCGAAATTTTGCAAGGACACAGTATGCAGCTAATAATATTATCCAGCTAATACTATTATTTCTAAACTTTCATTTTTTACTTACTCAGTATCAACTCGATTTTCAATACGATAATAAATGATTTATTTTTTATGTTTTGTGTTCATAATCATCTTCAGTTGATATTTCGTTCATTGTTCCTTTTTAGTTTCAAATAACTGATAATGTTATATATCTAATAATAGTATTTTATCAATTCTGATGTTCATCAGGCTTACGAAATCAATAATAGTAACGCTACAATACTATTATTACTTCATCTAGCACCACTTCAACCCTTTCATAGAACACAAAAACAGAGTCATTCTAAATACAAGAATTCTCGTACAAAAGGAATCAAACAAACCACAATAACACAAATCATTCATCTGAAACAACAACTTCTGCTGATAATAGTATTAGATCTCCAAACCATTCCCAAACATTTGCAGCAAAACGGGAAATCGAAACATAGACATTTCAAACAAGTTTCATATGCGATACTAGTATTAACCTAATAATAGTACCCAAACCATTCCCAAACAATTGCAACAGAACGGAAAATCGCGATGAATGCTGGTTAAGAAACCTAATTCCCAACACAATCGAAACCCCAAAAACGTCTGATTGCACGAAACCACAGCGGCTGCACTAAACAACTGCACCAAATCAGGAATCGAAATTAGTTGGGATGAATCGGCAGAGGGAATGTCGCTCGGTAGTGCTTACCTAAACGAGAAGACTGAGTCGGCTCTTCCAGCGACGGCGGTTGCAATCGGCGACTAAGAGCAGACTCGTTTTTTACTGCAAAGAAGATTTGGGAGAGAATGCGGGTGCGGTTTGTTTTGTGGCAACGGTTAAAAGAGGAATGAAAATGGAAAAGGTAAGTAGTATAATGGAATTTGGAGTAATAAAAATATTTAATATGGCATAATAAATAGGGGAATCCCATTATTTTATTACTATAATCCCTCCACCATTAGATCTATTCTATGGAGATCTAATGGCTCTTATGGATTATGTCTTATAGACATAATCCATAATTTTGTCACCACTCCTAATCCGATCATTGGCATACTTAAACATCCAAAGCAATAAATTACTAGCAGATTTACTCATCAATTAACATCTAAAGCAGTAGTGTAACATGACACTTATTCATCCAATTAAAACAACAGTTATCCAATCAACATGAATTTGACACAAATATTCAAGTTGACCAAGTTACATGAAGGTCCAATTTGACACAAATATTCGAGGACACACCTTTTTCTTATCTGACATGAAGGTCCAATTCTATGAGTTGTCGATGGCTAAGTCAGTAGCGACCAAAGCCATGAACCATCCCCACATGAGGATACATTCCTTCTTGACGACTTCCCAAGCAATAGGGTACATTGAGTCATCTTTTTCAATGCTAACAACAGACAAAAGCTGCCAACCCGAAATGTCTTTCAGAAAACATTATCGATGACCACTACCTTCTGACATCTTGCCTTAAACCATTTTTTCAACACAACCAAGCACACATAGATCTTCATAAATGTTAGAGCTTCATAATCAATTACAACTATAGATCCAAATTTTTTCTCTCCTATTCAACCTTGTACATGAACAACTTCTCAAAATGTGCAACATTATCTCCATGTATCAACCGTAAAGCATCCATTTTTTCCGATGATGCTTCATTTGATTTATCTTTATACCAAGATCATCAAAACAATGTGCACAAAGTTACGTATTGACCATCCCGGGTCAAATATGAAACCTGTCCACATATCACTTAGCTAGGTATGATGAATTTGCAACCCTCATGTCTTCATCAACACAAAATATTGATGAATTAAATTCCTTGTTCGAAGTTGAATGCTATTAGAATCGTCTAGTTTTCTTGCATACAACTTAAAGCCACAATCTTTACTGCCAGCACATCATACCTTCACTTTGTTATTGGTTGGAATCTTTAGCCCCCCTATATTGTTGCACTGCTAGAGCCTAACAAGCAAGTTTGAAGTCAGCAAAGGGTGCAAACAACATGCTGAAATTGAGGTCAACATTTTTCAAGTCTCTATCAGTTCTAAATACGAGGCAATTCACTGTATCTGTCGCATCTTCCTCACCTCCCCAAACGGTCTCACCAAGCATTTCATATTCCTGGTCATCAAGCCCCCTTGGTCGAATTTTACTCCTCTTAACTCGTGAACCCTTTGGCATTTGATTTTTTTATTTTTTGTCCTCCATTATTGGACTTGAAATATAATTATGGCCCATTGGTTTTCGGCTTGTACCACCTTCTTCAACAGTTACAATTTTAGTGCTCTTCATCTCTACAACTTTCTTAAACTTGACAACATCATCAAAAAGTCCTCCTCATCCTCGTATGAAGAGTCAAGATCATGATCACCGGGATAAACTCGAAGTAGTCTGACCCATCGAAAATGGTAGTATGAGCCGTCAATACCATTTCCATCTGAATCTTCACTATCATCACTTAAGTAATTGATGACGCTAGAATAACCGTGTTAATCTTCCCATTCTAAGTGACATTTTCATGCATTTTCGTGTCACTTTTGAGGTAGTTTAGGTGACTTTGTTTACCTTTGTCTATTTCATGTGTTTTGGTTGCCTTGGCCCATTTTGGGCCCATTTGATGTTGTTTTGTAGTATTTTTTTAGTACGCAGGTATTAGACATCATATGGGGACCAAGATCAAGCGATATGGAGCGTATGGAAGACCGAGATAGCACAAGGCATAAAATAGGAGTTCAGAGCCAAAAAAGGCGAAAAATGTGCTGAAGAAGCTTTACAAATGTGGTTCAAAGATAACCAATCTACCTGGATAGATTGGGTCATATTCCCGGAGGACAACATTAATTCTGGAGGATATCAACATTGAGCTGGGAATGCAAAGCCATATGGATTTGGTAATCATAATATTGGTGGTTACAGAGCTAATAACTACCAAGTATCGTCCGCGTTCGCTTGCATATAGTATAACCAGCAGTAAAACACACCTCCTCCTACAAATTTTGGAACCAATGGGAAAAGTTTAAAGAAGATGTAGAAAATGTAGAAGGCTATGTATTCTAGAAGCTTAATGCACATGACGTGCTATTGAAGGAGTAGGTGGACAACCAGCTTCGATTGGAAACTCAATTTAGTTCTTTGATGGAGAAGCTAGTTGTGAGACCTCCATAGACCTTACTTGGAAACATCGAGGCCAACCCTAACAACAAGAATGGTAAGACCAGACAACGTTAAGCTTATTTTATCATGTTAAGAAGTGGGAACGAAAATCCAGATCCCGCGATGACAGCTCCAAATATAGTGACCATTGTTATCCCATATGAAGAACCAGTCATGAAGGAAGATGAAACTTTGACTTCAAAGGGGATACTTCAAGCTCGACACTTCCATCACTAGCTATTTCCCCTTTTAATCCAAAACTCCGTTATTAGGTCGCAAACAAGAAGCAGTTCATGGCCCAAGAGTTTGAGAAATTCATCGCGATCGTGCAGATGCAAGAGGTCTCGCTATCATTTATAGTTCTCACCAAGATCTCAGTCTGTGGAAGATTCTTGAAAGAAATTCTGATGGGTAAGGGGAAAGTGAGAGAAGCCTCCATGGCAACCCTTAGCGAGGAATGCTCAACAGTCTTGTTGAACAAAGTGGCACGAAAACGAGATGATCCAGGGAGTTTCTCTATCTCTTGCTCTATAAATGATCACCATCTCGATAGAGCCTTAGCTTATTTGGGTGCTAGTGTGAACGTGATACCATATCTCTCATATAAGCGTCTAGGATTTCCTGATTTTCTATTTGTGAACACGAACATACAATGTGCTGATAGGATTGTTAGGAAACCTAAGAGGATTATAGAACATGTGCATATTTGCACGACAATTATTTTCATGTGGAATTTTTTGTGTTGGATATGAAAGAGGAAGTCAACACCCCTCTCATCCTTGGTCTCCCATTCCATGCAACTGTTGGTGATATCATTGATGTGCACGCGAGACAGATGACCTTAAGGTTAGAAGGGGAGGAGATTGTTCTTGATATCTTTAAGCATCATTCTAGCATGACTACTTGTGCGTTTAATAAATCTCATGTTACTTGCGTTAATGATATTGCTTTTGACCCCCCCCCCACGAATTAAACCTCTGATTAAGCATGAATTTTCAGTTCTCGAGAATGTTATCCACATGGAAGAAGGAGTCGCGCAAGCCCCTACAAGGCCCTCGAATATCAAAACTGACAAGGAAGAATGGTACAGACCTCCCAAAGTGACGATCATTTACCCAAATAGAACGGCAAAGCTCACACATGTCAATTAATGGAAGGTTCTTTTTGCAGAAGGTGTAACCAACACGTATTTCAAAAACACTAACGCTGGTGTGAAAGAATTTATGGTATGGGAGGCATTCAAACAGTTTCCAGATATCGTCTAGCTCAAAGGCATTAAAGAAAGAGCGCTTCTTGGGAGGCAACCCAAGGTTGGAGTCCGTATTTTTCTTATTTTGAGTCAATATCGAGTTAGTGGTGTCAGTTTTGTATGTGTGTCGTGTTTCAAGTCAAGGATCAGTAGTTCGATTTCGAATTTTTTTAATGAGTTTGGCAAGTTTCAGAGCATTTTAAATGAAAAATCCTTCGAAGAGCATGAAGAAGTGCGACACACTTTTTGAGCTTTGTCAACACATTTATAGTTATTTTGGCCGCTAACTATGATTTTTCGAAACAAATCTCCTGTAAGTCACTCTAAAAATGCACTAAAGAAAATGCGGCATATTTCTTGGCCTCCATCAACGAATTTTTACAGGTTCATCGGTTGCGGGTTAGTTGGTTCACAGGTTGGTCGAATCGCGAGTTCATCGTGTCACGGTTTTTAGGTCACGGGTTGGGCGAACTACAAGTTATTGACTTTTTGGCTAGTGAGTTATGAGTTGGGCTAGACAAGTTAAGCAAATTTATCAGGTCGAGTCAACTTTTTGGTCAGTTCAAACTATAGAGGGAGTGGTTGGCACTTGGCAGTGGCACGCAACCAACAATAGCAGAGGACGGGAACGTGGTGGGTGACAAAAGAGGGGTTTTGTCCCTGTGACAAAATTAAATACCAGCCCTTAGATAAACCCCCCACTAAATCCAACGGTTCCTAAAACTAGTATATTCATAGGTATTTACTCCCCCATTTACCTTGTTCATGCTGCCCTAGGTCATTTTTTGACCACAAAAAATTACAGTTACCTTGTTCTCTCTCAGTTCTAGATGGTGCCAACCCCGATTTCTCATCATCAACCATCCGATTTTTGCCGCCAGTGATGACACTCGATTTGACGTGATTATCAGCCTCATTTAAGCAACATTTCTTGTCTTAAGACATGGTTTTTAGGGCAGTATAGCGAATATTCACTCAACTGCTCTATCTCGTGCTATTTGTGATACTTTGGCCCGTTTCGGGTCTATTTGATGTTTTCTAGTGTTTTCATGATAGCACAGGTTTTTGCCGTCAAATAATGTAACCAGGGACGTGTCTAAGGCATTGGAACCTCGAGGAATCGCATCGGAATCGATCCAAGGAGTCAATCAAGTCAACACAAATCCTGCCCAGTTTTACAAAGGAGATTTCGGCAAAAAAGTCCCTGAGTTTTCACCGAAAACTCAAGAAGAAACTGCCAGAGCTTACCAGAAGAAGTTTTCGGCGAGAAGTCAAAGTTCTCGCCAAAAACTCTAGGTGAAATCGAAACAGAAGAAATAGTCGACACGAGCCAGGGTTTTAAAGGAAGTTTTTGCCGAAAACTCCCTAAGTTTTTGGTGAAAAACTAAGTTGTTTCCCAGCCGAACACGGATAGATATAAAATAAGAAATCGCCGGTTGCAGAGAGACTTCATACTTACTTTTTGGACGGAAACTCCAAGACTTAGAATAGAGGGAGAAAGAGTGAAAAGAGTTCAAGGAGCTAGGAGAGGATCGTAACGCCATCCTTCCATCTCGGAGAGCCCAGTGCTAGGAGTTGAAGATCCTATAGATCGAAGCTTCACAGATTCGTCGAAATTAGGTTTTACAGTTCTTCTCTGTCTTTCCTACCTGAGATGTATTCCTTGTCCGTCTTTGATTCTCCTGTATTTAATATGAGTAGCTAAACTAGTAGAGCTTAGATTAGATAAACCCTAAGTGACCCAGGGCTTTAAAGCGGTCACGGATCGGTGGTGATTAGATTCGAAGTTCATTCAGTTTCTCCTTCATGTTTGATTTGTTCTTTGTTCTCTGTGATTCTTGTATGGTTTGGCCACCTAGATTAGATTCTTTTTAAGTTGAGGATAGTAGCGAATGTTTGCCTCACTTTAGAATGCCAAATCATCAATTAACGTATTCATTGGAGTGTGCCTTTCGTAGGAACCAGTTAGGGTTAATCCAC
The DNA here is from genome assembly GCA_034768395.1 of Linum lewisii. NCBI lineage: Eukaryota > Viridiplantae > Streptophyta > Magnoliopsida > Malpighiales > Linaceae > Linum > Linum lewisii. The sequence continues at coordinate 26,159,063 of CM068296.1, read as the reverse complement.
TTCAAGAGTAACTCATGAATCACTAGTAATTGCACCAGTTAGTTTTGTCGTCGCAAGAAGTGACCGTACTCGGGCGACTAATTAATCTTGGTAGTTAGATTAGATAGAGCGAACGTTCGCCAGTCTTAAACCCAAGGGTAAGGAGTTATGGTGGTGTCTGTGAATTGAATGAATTAGAATCGAAAACCGTTGGTCTATTGATTGCCAATGCTCTAGTGATCTAAGGGGGATTCGAAATCTAAGCTTGTATGTCGTCTGTCTAAGTCAAACAACCAATCATTCTGCATTTTAATTTCATTTCAGTTTTCTTGCATCCTAGTTTAGAAGTCGTGGAACTCACACCATGCACAAACTGTTTGATCCTGAATAAAATTGCCAACACATTTTAGTATGCAAGTAGAAGAAGCCCGTGGAATACGATCTGTCTTGCTTTGTGCTTGACAGTTATTTGATATGCTTCACAACGATTATCAAATTGGCGCCGTTGCCGGGGACCTCTTCTATTTCGTTGAAAGAAGAGTTGGCATTTTTTATTCTTCTAACTTCCCATCTTTCATCTCCCATCACACTTTGATTTTACACTGGTTGTGTTTGTTTTTGTCCCTTGTAGATCATAGCAGGTATAGAATCAAGTCACTTCGTCTCATCCTTCCTTACCGCAATGGCTGCTCCAAAGAGTCTTGCGGACTACAGTAAGCCGAGCGCAACTAACGTTCGGTCTTCCATCGTCGTGCCTTATAATGACGACGATCCTGACTATGAGATCAAGATCCCCTTCTTGGGACTAATCTCTAGGGACGTGCAATTTGAAGGAAAGCCAGATGATAATCCTTGCACACATTTATCTGACTTTCTTGCTATCTGTGAAACTTTCAAGAGTGGAAACCTCAACAAGAACGCTCTATGCCTTCGAGCTTTTCCATTCTCTCTCAGAGGTGCAGCTAAGAGATGGCTTAGCGGAAAACCACCCGGTCATTATACAGATTGGGAGACTCTAGCTCAAGATTTCGTTGAGGAATATTTCCCTCCATCTAGGACAACCACCTAAAAGGATAACATCTCTAGGTTTGCTCAGAAAGAAGATGCAAGCTTATACGACACTTGGAATGAATTCCTAGAACTTCTCTTCAACTGTCCTCACCATGGGTATGAACAAAGGCAGCTAGCTGAATTCTTTGCTCGCGGTTTGCGTGAGGAATCTGCAAAGTGGGTCAACTCCCTAGCTGGGGGAGATTGCACCGCTCTTACACCTCAGGACGCTCTTCTTCATTTTGCCAGTTGTGCTTCAAAGTCAAGAAACTGGGAAAGACAAAGAGAAAGTACTAAGAGTCAGATGAGCATTGCAGATCAAGTCAAAGCAGAAGTTCAAAAACATCTAAAGACGATTGGCATATCCCTCGATCCCCTGTCAGCTACCGTCTTTTCAGCTGACTGTGGATGGTGCGGAACCTGTGCTCATAACGGTGGAAGCGCCTTAACTTTGGTAAAATAGATGACTGGTCTTCAGAAGAGGTGAACTTCATTAGTCAAGGCTTCACCAACAACCAGAAAGGCTACACCAATTACAGGAACTACCAACCTCAGGGTAAGAACCAGAACAACCGATCCTCAGAATCATACCAAGGACCTCCTGGATTCATTGGAGGACAGCAACAGTCTCGATCAAAGCTTTATTACAACAGAGATGAGGACTTCGAGAAGAAGTTCGACCGAATCATGAGCAGACTTGACGAACATGACAATCAATTCAAAGCTCAAGCTGCACTCAATCAAGGACAAATGGCTCAGAGCCAAAGAGTGGAAGATGCAGTGCTCAATATGACTAGGTTATTGGCTAGCAACCCCTTTCTCAACAAAGCATCATTCCAAGGCGACCTCGGTGTTAGGAGCGAACAAGCTCAAGCCATCCCCACCAGGAGTGGCAAGCAGACAGCTGATCCGAAAGCTCTAGAACCGGACATGATACCAGATGCTACTGCCATAGATATGCAAAGATTGAAGATATCACAGAAGAGGAAGAAGTAGCACCAACTCCTCCTCCCAATATAGCTCCTGAACCTGTCTTAGCACCATATATACCTCAGATTCCTTTTCCAAAAGCTGCAATGAGCAAGGCCAAGGACCACGACACCCAATATAAAAAGTGGTATAACGTTCTAAAGAATGCTGAGATCAAGATACCAGTAACTGAAGCTATAGAGATCATACCACCACTTGGAAAAATTTTCAAAGATCTCGTGAAGAAGGTGAAGAGCGGAGAATGCGCTTCTCTTTTCGGTAGCCCATCTCCTATGTGACAGCCACCGCCACCTCCAGTTAAGTGTTCTGATCCCGGTCCTTTTACATTACATGCATAATAAATGATATCAAAATTGAACGTAGTCTAGCTGATTCCGGTTAGGGGTGGCGATTACCCATCCGCGGTTTTTTTTATCCATATCCAACTCGATCCATATTTAAATGGATCGAATATGGATCAACACTATATGGATTGGATTTTATTTGGATCGGATCAGATCGGATATGGATTTTTAAATTAATGCAAGTCGGATTTGGATTAAATTTGGGTTATCCATTTACTGATTGGATTCAATAATAACCCACAGCTCCCCATTACATTGCAGAGTATGCAGAAGACCAGAGATGATATTTCATAAAGTCAAGAACACAGAAAAACTTGATAAAAGACATAACAATAAGCAAAACACTTGATATTAAGGCTGTTCAAACACGGACAAGGAAATTAACTCAGTATGAATCAACCCATCATTCTTCGAAACCAAAACAAAGGTGGCTGATTCCTATCACTACATAACGAGACTTTCGATCATCCTTTCAAAGGTTTTACTTCTCGGAAGAGTTGGGTCCCCTCTTCTTGCCGAATCCAACAACTGCAACACCAAAGATCAGAGAAGTAGTATAATCAGAAACAGAAAACCAATTGAGCTTATATGGAGTTTAAGCACTTGCACAAGTTGATCCTATATGCTATGTAAACCAGGATGGTTGTGTGATGAGAGGCCACCATAGCCATAGGGAAGCCTCTGTGTAAAAAACAAATAAAGAGAGGAAATCTCTGGCAAGAGATATCTGCTGATGGGTGCAGGGTCTTGTTTACAGTAGATGACTCAGAAGAAGTAGTTCTTTATTTATTATCCTACCCCAATCCACTCCTCTTAGCTATATATCATCATGTAATTGTAATATATATACAGAGAAAGAGAAAGAGAGAAACACAGAACCAACAGGTTTCAAAACACAGAAGCAAATAGTAGCCCAAACAGTAGCAGCAGCATAACTAATCATATCATCACAACTCCATATATGTAGCAATGTAAAACAGAGAAATAGAAGAAGGCTAAGTGACAGTACAAACCAAAAGGTTATGATTCATATGGACCTAGCTTCATAATAATGGCAAAGGGGGGGTTTGGCTGACCCTATAATAATGTCAACTAAGCTTCAATTAAGCCAGCAACTAACCTATCTTGACTATTCAGCAATGTTAATAGGCTTTAGAGACTTAACAATGGAAACTGAAGTTACTGAACTGTAGTTCTCATAATAGAAGGAACATTTAAATAAAGTGACAGAACATGAAACATGGGAGAAGTAAGTGGGCAGTTGCATATGCATGAATAATGGATTAGTCTTCCACTAACCAAATCATTAAGGAATCCCATCAAGCGGCCATAGTTTACTTTTATACATCCAAATGAATTAGAGTTTTGCAATTTGACCTACATCAGATCGTGTATTATTAAATTAATGACATCAGAATACATGGCTAAGTTCAGAGTATTTACTCTCTTGTAGACCAATTCTTCCAAACTAACCCACTTACAAACCCAGCTGGTATTTCCAAGGTTCATGTGTTTGAACAAATCAACAAAGTAGGCTGTAAAAAACATCTTGATTCAAAATCATATCCGCCACTAATAACCCCAAGTTGTATTATCCTAACTCATTCAAAAACCCTAACCCCAAGTTTTATACTGCACAGCCTGCAGAATCCGCCCACCAATAATAATGTTTAGCTTCAAACACTAAGTAACTCGGTAAGTTGTTGAACTATCTAATAAGACTTCCAATTCCTGTGTTGTAAACCAGTGATCCAGCAATCAAAACTATCCACAATGAGGAATCAATGATATCCTTGTTGAGATTTTTTAGAACAGAAAGACAGATCTAGTGCAAATGATATGCTGGATCTTGCCAAGAACAAACATCCTTAGGGGACAACATTGAGAATACCAAACCTGTTAGAGGAACCCTTGGCAGCGTTAATGAGCTCGTCAGCCTGACGCCTCAGAACACCAGCTGATCCAATTCTTGTATCATCTTCCCTAGGTCCACTGTAACAATACAATTGGAACTCAGAAGGTTATGGGTAGTGGATGTTTCAGCTAGCAATGATAGGAAGTAGGAATTGAGAAACAGAGTTCGCTTACAGCGATGAGTCGATGGCGTGTTTCCCCTTCGCATCAAACTTCAGGACCAGAGAAACCCTAGAGGCGCCACTCGACTCAGTTTCAGATCCATAGCTAGGAAGATGAATGAAATCCATAGATATCGGGAGCTTGATTTCTCTGGCCAAGTCAGCTAGGAAGACGAAGCTGCTGCAAGCCTGCAATTTGGAGTTAGGGCATAGGGGAAAATGAAATTAGGAATCTAGGATATTAGGGTGGGCTGGTTGGGTAATTGGATAAAGCCCATCCATATTAAATCCAGTCCATATTAAATCCAATTCATATGGATTTGAATATTATCCATCCATTTGAATCGAATATTCGTTTAAATGGTATCCGATCGGATGGATCGGATGGATATCCGCGGACTCGGATAAAATTGCCACCCCTAATTTCGGTGCATCTATTAATGTTATGCCTGCTTATCTTTATGAGAAGTTGAACCTAGGAAAACTGAAACCGATTACTCTGCATCTCGTGCTAGCTGATAGGTCTGTCAAACTTCCTAGGGGTATAATAGAAGATGTAGCTGTTCGCTGTGGCCCTTTTACCATCATTGCAGATTTTGTTGTCTTGGATACCCGTGAACTAGATGGAACGCTTATCTTAGGGCGACCCTTCTTGACAACCGCCGGTGCGAATATCAATTGCAAACAAGGCTTGTTGACTTTAAGTGTAGGACATGATAGCGTTACTTTCCGCATTAGGGATAGCATGAGATATTCTGTAGCTCAAGATGATAAATGTTATACTGTTGATGCTATGGAGTTGGCCTCGGCCAACTTCATCACTAACGCATTATCTAGTGATCCACTAGAGTTGTGTTTGATTTCAGGAATTGAAAACGCGTTAGAAGATCAAGAGCAGCGCCTATGGCAAGACGAATTAGACAACCGGAAGACGACATCCACAACCACTTCTGCGCCACCCCATATTGAGCCGGCTTCAAGTCGGATCACCACTTCGTACGAGAACCCACCATACCTCGCACTAAAGGAGCTCCCCGACCATCTGGAGTATGCATTTTTGGGGAAGGAGTGTCAGTTGCCAGTCATCATCAACTCAACTTTATCTCCAGAACAGAAAGAACAACTTATCATATTACTAAAGAAGCACATCCGAGCTATAGCCTGGCAATTAGCCAACATCAGAGGCATATCTGAAACCTTCTGCAAGCATCGATAGTCGTAGAAGAAGAGTTCAAGCCAGTCAGACAACGACAACGCCGATTAAACCCTCTGATGCAGGAGGTTGTGAAGAAGGAAGTCCTTAAGCTCTTGGATGTCGGGATCGTTTACCCTATCGCCGACAGCCCTTGGGTTAGTCCAACTCAGGTTTTTCCAAAGAAAGGAGGTATTACATTCATCCCTAATCAAAAAGGTGAGCTCATTCTCATTCGCACGGTTACCGGGTGGAGAGTCTGCATCGACTACCGACGCCTTAATGACGCTAGAAAGAAAGATCACTTTCCACTACCATTTATTGATCAGATGCTAGAGAGGTTAGCTGGCCATGAGTACTACTGTTTCTTAGACGGCATGTCTGGTTACTTTAAGATACCCATCGAGCTCCATGACCAAGAAAAGATGACCTCACCTGCCCGTTTGGTACGTTTGCTTATCGTCGTATTCCCTTTGGTTTGTGCAACGCTCCCGCTACTTTTCAAAGATGCATGCTTGTTATATTCGGAGATCCAGTAGAGAACGTGGTAGAAGTATTCATGGACAACTTCTCTGTATATGGTGACTCATTTTCTAAATGCCTAGCTAACCTAGATAAGGTACTAGCCCACTGTGAGGAAACCAACTTATCTCTTAGTTGGGAGAAATGTCACTTTATGGTTACCGAAGGCATTGTTCTTGGCCATAGGATCTCCAAGCTCGGAATAGAAGTCGATCATGCCAAGCTTGAAACGATCGCCAGTCTTCCACTGCCAACCTCGGTTAAGACAGTTCGAAGCTTCCTCGGTCATGCTGGATTCTGCAGGAGATTCATCAAAGATTTGTCCAAGATCACTCTTCCAATGACCAAGCTTCTAGAGAAATACAACCCTTTCATTTTTGACAAGGCATGTCTCAAAACCTTTGAGAATATGAAAACCAAGCTACCACCGCACCAATCCTCACAGCACTAGATTGGAATCTTCCATTTGAGATAATGTGCGATGCTAGTGACTTGGTCGTGGGTGTTGTTCTGGGACAAAGAAAAGAGAGAGATTCCATCCCATTTATTTTGCTAGCAAGACGCTTAACGACGCTCAGAGGAACTACACTACTACAGAAAGGAGCTCCTAGCTGTTGTCTTCTCCTTCGATAAGTTCAGGCACTACCTGTCAATAATTTCGCCGAAAATTCAAGCTTTAAACCTCCTGTTTCTCCTGTTCCTCTCCACCGACACTTCTCGCCGAAAACACTCCCTTTTCGCCGAACATGTTTTCATTTTTTTTAAGGGAATTTTCGCCGAAAATTCCGGTTTATGTTTTCGCGATAACCAACCCCCCCTCATTCTTTTGTTTTCGCCGAAACACTCACCACCACTGCCGCCGCCGACCTGCCAGTCGTCGACCGCCGCCCCCTTCCCTGATCGTTTTGCCGGCTTTTGAACCCTAGAATCAGAGCTCCACAGCTCCGATTCCTCCCGAACTAGTTTTACAAGCTTTTCCTCGATTTCTCAGATTTCCAATCATTTTCTCGAGTCATGTCTTCACGGTTAGTCGTTCAGCCCTTGCTTGTGAATCTTTTAGCTTTTTGACCTTCAGTTTTTGGCATGGTTGACTTTTTGGTTCTTCCTCGATTTTCATGATTGCTATTTCGGTGTCAATTGGCTAGGTTTTGGAAATTTCTTTTTGACCTTTTCAGGCTCATGGATTGTTATCTGTGCGTTCGTGTTAATGAATCATTTCATTCCTCATGCTTGCTTAATTAAATGACAGTTCTTTACTGCTCTGTCTCGATTCGGTGATCTCTCGATTATATCTGCTTGCCCCCACTTGTCAACCTAAGTGTGGGGTAGGATTCTTGTCTTCTGATACTGGTTTCCCCTAAGTTCTGTTTTACATGGATCCCAAACGATTCAAAACCACTAGTGCAGATAGGGCACATCGATCCTCGGCTCGCCAGAACCGAACTCAGCCCTCCCGACCACCCACACCAGCTGCACCAACATCGACGGCTGTGGCCATCATTCCCGAGGATGCACCGACCCCTGTGACTCCTATCTCCTCTGTTCCTGCACCCACCACTGGGGCTCTACATCCTTTCATTGCCGCCCTGGAGCCGCACCACCTAGAGGTCTTTCAGAAGATCAAAGACATTCCTCCAGCTAAGGTGGCAGTTCTTTCTCTAAACTGTCTCAAGGACCACAACCCGGCTAGGCACTCCACCATCGACACCGCCCTTCATAAAGCCGGTTTACGAGTGCTGACTGCTCATGGTACCCCCTACCCGCTTGTCGCTCTTCAAGAGTTCTGGAGTTCGTTCCGGCGCCTCACCCCAAAGCCCATACGTGATCAGAAATTCGTATCCTTTCGCCTCGGTGGTGTTCTCCACGAGAAGTCTATCCTCGAGTTCGGCCACCTGCTGGATTCGCACGTCAACATCAATACAACATCCGCTGGCTTCAAGGACACATAATCCATCACGAGTGCTCCTTACCCAGAAGTGTGGAAGTGGGCAGCTGACCTAACCGAGATCGAGCCTATCGTCAACCCTACGGTAGGTGATGTTATTCACCCTATTCTTAAGTTCTTACATTATGTTTGGGTGCAGTCTTTGTGTTATTGCAGCAAGAAGGGCCGTCACCATGTCTCTCTGGAGGAGCTCGTGCTATTCCGTGCTTTAGAGGAGGATGCCAACCTGCATCCTGGATGGTGGCTTGCACGGTTCTTTCACAAGCGCACTACCACCAAGAAGCTTCATTCTGAGCTTCCGGGGGGACCTTTCATTTCCATTCTAATCGACAATCTCCAGCTCGGTGACAAATGGGGCCCCGACATTCCTCGTGTCCCGATTGCGCATATAGGTGCCGAACTCGCCATGGCACGGGGCATTGACCTTTCATTGGATTTTGAGAATTGCAACCCGCTCCCTCACCGCATCCCCCAGCCAGTTGAACGCCCGCCGTCGCGGGCGCTAATCACCGCTGAGATGAATGACAGGCTGGCACGTATTGAGCAATGAAAGCTAGACTACTCAGCTGGTTCGCTTCAATGGCAGAAGGACCAAGTAGCACATGAGGAGACCCAGAACGAGCAACAGACCATTCTTCAGCAGTTCATGGCCGACCAGTCCGCCAGACAACGGGATGATATCGCATGGCGACAGCAGATGGAGGAGAGGCTTGGCATTTCACCTTTCTCGACCCCACCTCCACCCCACCCTCGGAACAGTGATCAGGTTGTTTCTATCCTTTCCATTTCTTTTCTTTCTTCTTTTTGGATCTCGATCCACTTTTATTCTGTGTGGATCCGGGACACTGTCCCGGTATCCTTTTGATCTTTTTGTTGTTTGTGTCTTGTAGGTTTTTGAGTAGCTACTCCGCTCTGCCCCGGACTCTTCGTGCTCCACCACTACACCGCCCATCACCCTCCAGGTTCTTTGTATCTATCTACTTTAGTTTGGCCCTGTGAGGACACAGAACAGTCTAAGTGTGGGGTAGGATGTTAGAGAACCATGCATGATCTTGATTGCCTATATCTTTGTGTGCCTCGTGATTCCTGTCCAGTCTCTCTAGCATAGAATGGCTCAGTTCTTGATTTTTGATGTTAAGTTGCTGTTCAAATTTCATAATGATGCTTAGACTGCTTAACATAGAACTTGAGAACCAACGTGTCTACTTTGATGCTAAATTGCCTGGTCAGAACAGAATTTTAAAAATCACACTTGTAATTTGTAGCCTTGATTGCATGAGAATGACCAAATTCGACTAGCAAACCAACTGTGAGCTTTTGATCCATTGCACGTAACTTGCAATTTCAATTCTTTCTGAGTGATTTTCTGTTTGCTTGAATGAGTTAGAATTTGCATGAGACCTACTCGAGACCACACGATGACACGAGTTCTAGAATGATAGGGGCACCTAGATTCAGCTACTAAGCCAGATAGCCTACCAAACGATAAAATCCATTAGGTTTAAACCCTTGAGCTTGGCCTGTTCTTTCGATTCGATAATACATTACAACCATTTCCCATTCTTTCATTCCCCGTTGATCCCCTGTGGTTGTAGTTCTTGATTGACCTACCGGAAGTCGGTTTGTGGTAACCTGCCTATAACCATTAAACAGGTGGTCTTAGCTATTATGTCCAGACGTGTAAACCCCTCTAGTAACTAAAAGAAAGAATCGGCACAAAAGAAGAAAAAGAGAAGTAAATCTCGAAAAGAAAATGATGAAAAAAAAGAAGAAAAAAATTAGAAAAGCCAAAAAGGTTTCAAGTTTTCAATCCAATAAACGTTCTTCTTTCTACATATGGAAGAACGAAGTCAAAAGAAAAGTTAGAAAAGAAAAGAAAAGAAATGTGTAAAGAAAATATGTGCTAGGTTGCTTGAGGGTATCATAGGATGAGCGTTCACTATTCCACCCGTGTCTGGTTAGACGATACGAAGCCATAGGCTAGATTCAAGGGAAGTTAGTCGAAAGCTACACCGCACCAAAGCTATCATCATACTTTCCCATCATCCATCTCATTATAAACCCTTGTAGTGTAGAACTCGTTACAGTCCTAGCAGGGAAGTTCTTCTTGACTGGTTACTCGTGTTGTCACAGTGGTGGAGATGTGGTCGAAATGCAAACTTATGACAGAATTCAGTAACAGAAAATGATTGAGAGCAGAAACACAACCTTAAACACAGAGAGTGAGAGTTCCCAATTTACTAAATATTTCCTGTGTGAGGAGTCTGGTCGGTCAGGTCAAATTCGTGCATAATTGGTTACGATCACTTGTCGTGTGCAGTTTACTAGTGAGACCAGGTTGTTTGGCTGATCTGTATGCATATTAGGTTTCTTGTTCTAGGAATTATCTGTCTAATAATTCATTGTGTTTGATTGAGCTCCAATTTAATCGATCTTGTCATTTGTGAACATGAGCGTTTCTATTCAGTTTGCTTGAGGACAAGCAAAAGCTTAAGTGTGGGGTATTTTGATGACAATCGAATTGACGTGATTATTAGCCCCATTTAAGTGACATTTCATTGCTTAAGACATGGTTTTTAGGGTAGAATGACGAATATTCAATCAATTGCCCTATCTCGTGCCATTTGTGTTACTTTGGCCCGTTTCGGGTCTATTTGATGGTTTTCTAGTATTTTCGTGTTAGCATAGGTGTGCGCCATCAAATACGTTAGCCAAGGACGTGTCTAAGGCACTGGAACCCCGAGAAATCACACCCAAATCAACCAGAAAAGTCATTCAACTCAAAAGGAATTCCTGCTCTATTTACACATAGATTTTCGACGAAAATACCTTTGAGTTTTCGCCCAAAATGCAAGAAGGAATCCACTAGCCCGATCAAGAAGAGATTTTCGGCGAAAACCTTGGGAGTTTTCGCCGAAAACCCTAAGCCATTTCAGTCGTGAGAAACAGACGGATCAAGCCAACTTTTCAACAGGTATTTTCGCCGAAAATTCCCTTGTATTTTCGGCGAAAATTCAAACACAAAATCAGCAGTCGCTCGGTTAGGTTAAATACAAAAGCAGCGGCTAAATTAAGACAATAATTTTAGACGGGACGATAAATCCCAAGACTGAGAGAGAGAGAGAACGAGTGGATAGAGTTCAAGGAGCCAGGAACGGATCGTGACGCCATCCATCCATCTCGGAGAGCCAGTGCTAAGAGTTGAAGATTCAGCAGATTGAAGCTGCAAGGAGTCGTCGAAATTAGGTTTTGCAGTTCTTCTCTGTTTTCCCTACCTAAGATGTATTCTTTGTCTGTCTTCGATTCTTCTGTATTGAATATGAGTAGCTAAACTCGTAGAGCTTAGATTAGATGAACCCTAAGTGACCCAGGGCTTTAAAGCGGTCACGGATCGGCGGTGATTAGATTCGAAATTCATTCAGTTTCTTCTTCATGTTTGATTTGTTCTTTGTTCTTTGTGTTTCTTGTCTGGTTTGGCCACCTAGATTAGATTCTTGTTAAGCTAAGGATAGAAGAGAACGCTCGCCTCAGGGGCGGAATTAGGGGGGAGCCGGGCCGAGCCCCGGCTCACCCCACTTTCGGTCCCGAGCGTTGAAATCGAGTATAAATTTATCATATTTTCGACTTCGGCTCAGTGCAAATTTCAAATCCGGCTCAGTATTATATTAATTCGATGACTTGAAAACCTAATATATTTTTTATAACCTTGTATTTTTAAGAAAACCTACCTAATATAGTTAATAGATTTAATCTTATTTAACCATACCTTTATCTTATAGTAATAACTAATATCTCATTAACATGTGTAGATGGTTTAGTTTGACCAATCATTTCATTACAACTTAATAAATTAGAAACAATGTAATATTTGATGGTAAATCATCCAAATAAAAAAATATTTCGCCTGTGGCACATTTTCATTTGATCAAAAGAAATACTAATAAAGTTCAGAAAAGATATTGGTTGTAATGAATCAGTGGCAAGTAATATCGCATACTAAAAGTAAAATATATATCTAGCGCAATATATCTTCTTTTAATATAAGTAAAATTAGCTCAATTTTATATTTATACACAAAATTTGTTCCGATTTCGGCTCAGTGCATCTTTCAATCCTGGTTCCGCCCCTGGCTCGCCTTACTTTAGAACATCAAGTTGAACAATTAACCTTATAATTGGAGTGTGCCTTTCATAGGAACCGATTAGGGTTGATCCACTGCAAGAGTAACTCGTAAATCGTTAGAATTTGAACCAGTTAGTTAAGTCGTTGCGAGAGGCGACCGTACCCGGGCGACTAATTAATCGTGGTAGCTATATCGGATAGAGCGAACGTTCGCCAGTCTTAAACCTAAGGGTGAGGAGTTACGGTGGTGTCTGAGAACTGAATGAACTAGAATCGGAAATCGCTGGTCTTGTGATTGTCGTTGCTCTGGTGATCTAAGGGGGATTCGAAATCTAAGCTTGTCTGTCGTCCGTCTTAGTTTTTCAATCAACCTTTCTTCACCTTAATTTCATTTCAAATAATCTTTGCATTTTAGTATAGAAGTCGCGGAACTCGCACCACGCACTAAGTGTTTAACCTTGAATTTAATTGCCAACATATTTGAGTAAGGAAGTAGAGGAGACCTGATGTGTGAATTTTCACTCACAACTATCAAGGTCGTATTCCACGAGGGCTCTCTCAAAAGCTAATACTCACACGGTTCATGGACGGTCTATTCATTTAAAATGAGTTTTGGTTTGAAATAGGAACAAATGAAAACATAAAGAAAACTAAACAAACAAACAAAACGGTGCAAATCAAAGGTGAAGGAGGTTCACTTGGAAAGATAGATTTATCATGCTCAAGAGGAACAAAAGCACAAACAAGCCAAACATGATCGAGGTTGCAATCGAATGACCAGGCAAATCCCTTCTATAGACTCAATGCACTCTCGTCGCACTAAATCCCTATCCTAGAACCACTCAACCTAGGCTCTCGCTCTCAAGCTAAGTGACTAAGGATGCATTAAAGGTGTTTGATGAAATGCCAAGCTACAAAACCCTCTCCTATGACTCTATGACCACTAGGCTAGACACCACACTCTCATGTCAATGTCCTAACACTAAGAGAATCATCAAAAGACTAATCAAAGTTCAATTGAATGAAAAACCTAATGCACACCAAGTGTTCGATAAAATGCATAAGTGAGAAATCATGCAACTATGGTTGAATTGAGATGATCTAATCTCTTAGAACACACTCCCTTCAATCCGTAGACCTACAAACCATGTAATCTAAGCACTCTCATGCATTACATCACAAATGATAGACCAAATCAAGCCATAACACAATGGAATTAACAACAAGTCTAGAGACCATCTTCTTACAATCCAAGATCAATCATGGCAAATTTGTACAATCAACCTCTATCCTAGCATAACTATCTATCAATCCAAGAAAACCTAGGAAATCAGCCACACATGGCCAAGGGTACAAAAGAGAAAGAAGGAGAGATGGTCACCAAGAGCTCCATGGCAATCCTCTTCTTGCAAGCTCCTCTCCCCAAGGTTGTGGGCTTCAATCCAAGCTCCTTACTCCAATTTGCACCAGAAGTAGCTAGGGTTGATGATGGATTGGTGATGGAAGAGAGATATTCAAAGTTGAGAGAGAGTGTTTGTCGAAGGCATGTTGTTCTGAAATTAATAAATTCCCTTGTAATTTTCGCTGGCTTCACCCTTTATATACTGGGCTGGAAATAGCTAGAATTTTCGGCGAAAATTGTGTAAGATTTTTGCCGAAAATCTCTTTGAAAACACCGGCAGCTCTTTGATTTCTTCATGAATTTTTGGCGAAAACTCAGAAAGTTTTCTCCGAAAAATTCTTTGAAAATCCAACCTTCGCCTTCTGTTTGCAACGGATGTCAGTTTTCGGCGAGAACTTAGGGTTCTCGCCGAAAACTTCTTCAGCTTTGATGTGCACTTTTCTCGATTTTGCAACGGCCATATCTCCTTCGTCCTAGCTCCGATTGACCTTCCGTTTGATCCTACGTGCTCCTTGTCACCAGTACTTCAATTCCAAATCCTGAAAATGCAAATAAAATAACTCCAATAGACATATAATTGGCCTCAAAGTGGCACCCGGACAACAAGATAGCACTTTGCATAAAACTTCAATAAAAGCATGTAAATCATAGCAAAATGAGATCAAACATAGGAAATCCTTAGGCTAATCAAAGGCTTAAAATGCACCAAATAACATCACATCAAATTACCCTACGACTAAGCTTTGCTTGTCCTCAAGCAAATGAATTAGAAAACATCCAAGTTCACAAATGACAGGATCGGTCACATTGAGATTCAAGCAATAACAATTTGGCTTAAACTGTTCCCCGAACAAACTAAACCTACACATTCAAGAACATCAACCAAACAAGTCTAGACCTCACTATTTTCTGCACACTTCAAGTAGTGGTTAATTGGGATACAGAAAAACCGACCACGACAACACCAACTCTAATTAAAAGGACTTGAACTCAGGAAATGGAACAGATAAGGCGGGGGTAGGAGAGTGATGAGTGATCATGATGTGGCTATCGACTCGACTTCATCCGCTTCTAAATCCGCACTTTACAAACTCTGGCTAGGATCAAGGGCTACATTTGAGAACTCTTTTTTTTTCCTCATTTCTTTCCATTTTCATCATATTTTTTCTTCTTTTTTTTCTCTTTTTCTTACTGCATACTAGTGCTCGATCCAACACTTCACTTAGGTGTTGAACCTGCCTAGCTCACAGCTTTTGCCAATGCTAGTGCTCAACCCGACACTTCACTTAGGTGCCGAGCTTGCCTAGCTTTTCTTTTTCTTTTGAGCATTTTCTTTTGCAAATTGGCCACTTGATCCTTAGCCCCTTACAACTTCAACACAAGATTTCGAATTGGATTCCGTCTAATCTCAAGCCACAATCACGAGAAATCAAAAAGGGAAAGAAGAACATGGAAAAGGGGAAGAAATTCTGATTGCCTTCATCATCTTAGACCGGTGTTATCGAGCGGTACAAAAACACGTATCAAACCAATCAACCAACATACAAGAGTGATAAAATATCTGTTCTAGCCTAGACTCATTTGACATTAGCTCTAACATGCTGGTTATAGGTTCTAAGTAGGACAGTCTAAACGTCATTGTGAAAGCTTGAAGTCAATAAAACACAAAAAGTTAAGAACCGAATGATTCTACAATAGAGGAAATTGACATTCAATTAAGATCATGCAACTCATCAAAGCATAGCCTTAGACTTCTACCGACAAATAATCACACCAAACCTCAAACTCCCCTACGACTAACAGGAGCATTGTCCTCAATGATCAAGAGAGAGAGGGTAAGGTGGAACGAGGTTACCGCGTTGGTAGAGAGGAGCATAGGACGTAATAGTGGTGAAAGAGTTCCATGATGATCCTTTGTGAAGAGTGATCCCAATTGCTTGCCAAACTTATTCGAAAAGCTATAACAACACAAAAACGAAAAAGAGCAAACAAGAGCAATAAAAGTAAAGATAACATGGGGTGCCTCCCATGAAGCGCTTGGTTACCGTCTTAAGCTCGACGATACCTGCGTTATGGTGTCCAACTTAGTACCTCCTTGATGTCAAGTAGCTTCTTCCATGATGAAAGTTGAGCTCCAAGAAACATCTTGGGAGAATGGTAGACTAGCCAATGCACAATGATGCTTGTATAGCACTTGATACCTTGGGGTGGCTTGCTACCTTTGAGTTTCGAGGCTTGAGGAAGAAAGTATGGTAGGGGGCCACCATTGAGCTCCATCGTCTCCAAGTTGGTGATGCCACTCGAAGAGTCTTCCGGTTCAAACATGGGCGACTCCTCTTCCATTATCACCTTAGGGGGTGTAGAGATGCATGTCTCCTTGGGTTCTTGGCACAAATACTTCATGATCAAGCAAGAAGATTGAGGAGCACTAACAATCTTTGGTGGGGCCATAATAGGGTGGTGTTGTTCACTTTCGTGCTCCACTCTCGGTGCCACCTCTTCTTGAAGCGTCTCCAAATCATCTCTCACCTCCTCTAAAGGGTCATCATCCTCAAGTCTCCTTGATTCTTCTATCCACACATCATCGTTGCTTGGCATGTCCTCGGGAAGAACATGTACTTCAATCTCCTCCACTACCAAATCTTCTTCCGCGTCAAGCTCTTCGGATTCACAAATGTCATCTTCATCATCATAAACTTGCTCCACATGATTGAGACGGCGTTCATTCTCAAGAATCTCTGTGACGAGCTCTATGCTTTGGGATAAACGGTTAACTCGGTTTGCATTATCCTCCGCAATTTGCAAGATCTCTAGCATGAAAGGAGGTGGAAGAGGTTTCTCATGGCTCATGAACTCCTCTTGGGGAAACTCACTTTCTTCTTCTTCCATGACAAGCACTTCCGGTTCAAAGGTGTCGGTGATTAGCTTCACACTTTGAGTTAAACGATCCAACCGAGCCGCATTATCTTCCGCAATTTGTAACATCTCCCCAATTGTGGGGGGAGGTTGAGAGTGTTGTTCATGACTTGTGAAATCCTCTTGATAATACTCCGGCAAGACTTGATGGTAGGGTGGAGATGGATAGGGACATTGCTCATTCCACATGGGTGTTGAAGCTTGTTGTTCTTGACCCCACCATTGGCTATCTCCCTCACAAGTTTCTTGGTAGTAGTTGGACGGAGTAGGATGACCATAGTATGGGTTAGGAGATGAATTCCAACCTTGATAGGTACCATAACCATTACCTCCCACTACAAAAAAAAGTCCTTTAGCGTCGCTCGGAGGGGAAGTATTTAGCGTCGGTCAATCAGGAACCGACGCTAAACCCTTGACTCGCGTTTGATCGAGGGTTTAGCGTCGGTCGATAGCCGACCGACGCTAAATTCTGACCAAAACCGACGCTAAATCTGGTTTTGGGTCAGAAACGGAGCCTTTGCCCAAAACCAGATTTAGCGTCGCTTGCCGACATGATTTAGCGTCTGTCATCGACCGACGCTAAATTCTGGACCTATTTAAACCCCACTGGACCTTCAGTTCCTTTATCAGCCACCACCACCCTAACCCTAACTTCTCTCAACCCTCTCCTCTCTCCTGAAACTCTCCCAACTTCTTCTTCTTCCCTCTTCCTCTTATTCTCCTCTTCTCTTCTTTTTCTTCTCCTCTCTCTTCAGCAAGCCGTCGGAGCCCCCTTCTCTTCCAACCAGCCAGAGCTTCTTCTTCCTCTTCCTCTGCTCCTTCTCCAAATATCCAGATCCACCTCTTCTTCCTCTTCCCTCTTCCTCTTCTTCTCCTCTTTTCTTCCCCCCAACCAGCCTCCTCCAGTCATCCGGCATCTCCAGTCATCTGCCGCCGCGGCCGCCACCGTCACTCCGATCAACAGTTCGCGATCTAGATCTAGGTGACATAACCTAAATGGTGACCTAAAAATATATTTGACCAAAATGGTGACCTAACAAATCTAAATGACCTAATTGGACATTAAAAAATGCAGTGACTAATTTGTGATAAAAAGAAAATATAAAACGAATATTAAAAAGGAATATAAAAAATGAAAACAAAAAAAAAATTGGGTTCGTGAGCGACCGATTCGGTCAAGGATTTAGCGTCGTTCAGTAACCGGATTTAGCGTCGCTTGGTGTATGAGCGACGCTAAATTTTAGCGTCGGAGGAATTGGCGTCGCTTTGTCTGAGCGACGCCAAAACCTTTAGCGTCGGTCACGTCTCTGACCGACGCTAAACAGCTAAATTTTTGTAGTGTCCATTCCACGAGTTCATCTTACTTGCAACCTTGCTCCCATGAATTAGATAGGTGGAGAAGGGGCCTACAAACACGCACAACAAACACAACGAAGTAGTACAACAATGCGGGATAACAACACCACAAAAAGAAATAACAAAGAAGAAAAACTAAAACGGAAGGAAGTGAATAGAACGGTCCACTACTAAATGCTTTCAAAGGATTGAGAAAGTTCCCCGGCAACGGCGCCAAAAACTTGATGTGTGAATTTTCACTCACAACTATCAAGGTCGTATTCCACGAGGGCTCTCTCAAAAGCTAATACTCACCACGGTTCATGGACGGTCTATTCATTTAAAATGAGTTTTGGTTTGAAATAGGAACAAATGAAAACATAAAGAAAACTAAACAAACAAACAAAACGGTGCAAATTAAAGGTGAAGGAGGTTCACTTGGAAAGATAGATTTATCATGCTCAAAAGGAACAAAAGCACAAACAAGCCAAACATGATCGAGGTTGCAATCGAATGACAACGCAAATCCCTTCTATAGACTCAATGCACTCTCGTCGCACTAAATCCTTATCCTAGAACCACTCAACCTAGGCTCTCGCTCTCAAGCTAAGTGACTAAGGATGCATTAAAGGTGTTTGATGAAATGCCAAGCTACAAAACCCTCTCCTATGACTCTATGACCACTAGGCTAGACACCACACTCTCATGTCAATGTCCTAACACTAAGAGAATCATCAAAAGACTAATCAAAGTTCAATTGAATGAAAAACCTAATGCACACCAAGTGTTCGATAAAATACACAAGTGAGAAATCATGCAACTATGGTTGAATTGAGATGATCTAATCTCTTAGAACACACTCCCTTCAATCCCTAGACCTACAAACCATGTAATGTAAGCACTCTCATGCATTACATCACAAATGATAGACCAAATCAAGCCATAACACAATTTGGAATTAACAACAAGTCTAGAGACCATCTTCTTACAATCCAAGATCAATCATGGCAAATTTGTACAATCAACCTCTATCCTAGCATAACTATCTATCAATCCAAGGAAACCTAGGAAATCAGCCACACATGGCCAAGGGTACAAAAGAGAAAGAAGGAGAGATGGTCACCAAGAGCTCCATGGCAATCCTCTTCTTGCAAGCTCCTCTCCCCAAGGTTGTGGGCTTCAATCCAAGCTCCTTACTCCAATTTGCACCAGAAGTAGCTAGGGTTGATGATGGATTGGTGATGGAAGAGAGATATTCAAAGTTGAGAGAGAGTGTTTGTCGAAGGTATGTTTTTCTGAAATTAATTAAATCCCTTCTAATTTTCGCCGGCTTCACCCTTTATATACTGTGCTGGAAATAGCTAGAATTTTCGGCGAAAATTGTGTAAGATTTTCGCCGAAAATCTCTTTGAAAACACCGACAGCTGTTTGATTTCTTCATGAATTTTCGGCAAAAACTCAGAAAGTTTTCGCCGAAAACTTCTTTGAAAATCCAACCTTCGCCTTCTGTTTGCAACGGATGTCAGGTTTTCGGCGAGAACTTAGGGTTCTCGCCGAAAACTTCTTCAGCTTTGCTGTGCACTTTTCTCGATTTTACAACGGCCATATCTCCTTCGTCCTAGCTCCGATTGACCTCCCGTTTGATCCTACGTGCTCCTTGTCACCAGTACTTCAATGCCAAATCCTGAAATTGCAAATAAAATAACTCCAATAGACATATAATTGGCCTCAAAGTGGCACCCGGACAACAAGATAGCACTTTGCATAAAACTTCAATAAAAGCATATAAATCATAGCAAAATGAGATCAAACATAGGAAATCCTTAGGCTAATCAAAGGCTTAAAATGCACCAAATAACATCACATCAAGACCCGTGGGATACGATCTACCCTAGCTTCACAGCTTGGTAGTTATTTGATTGACCGCTATTCTGCAGCTCATCACTGCTCTGCGCCATCTCCTAGCAAAGCAGGATTCGAAGCCAAGACTTATCCAATGGGTTCTCCTTCTCCAAGAGTTCGACATAGAGATCAAAGACAAAAAAGGGAGCTGAGAACCTGGTAGCCGATCACCCCTCCCTACTCGAGGAGTCACAAACAGGTAAGTCTACTACTACTCTTATTAATGATTCTTTCCCTGACGAGTTGTTGCGTGTTGAAATCTACGAACAGGTCAACAACATAGCCATCGAGCCTTGGGCGATTGCTTACGCTCTGGAGCTTAGTAATGCAACAACACCAGACGAGCCTTGGTATGCCACCGTAGCTAACTATCTTTCGCGCGATATAATACCTTCCGGATTGGATTATAATGCGCGGAAAAAGCTCAGTAAAGAAGCCAAGTCTTACTTCTGGGATGAGCCGTTCTTGTACCGCATTGGAATTGACTGGATGATCCGGAGGTGTGTCTCTTACATCGAGGCAGCTGACATCATGCGTAAGTGCCATGAGGGTAGTTTGGAGGACACTTCGGTGTCAACCGCACCGCAAGAAACGTGCTCGAAACTTGATTTTACTATCCTTCTATCTTTAGTGATTGCGACACTTTTGCTCATCATTGTGATGCGTGCCAACGATCAGGTAACATCTCTAACCGTAATGAGATGCCTCAAATTGTTTCTTTAACTGTTGAAATTTTTATGTTTGGGGAATTGATTTTATGGGACCATTCACACCCTCCAACGGAAACAAGTACATTCTCGTGGCCTTTGATTATGTTTCTAAGTGGGCAGAGTCTGAAGCTTTACCGACCAACGATTCGAGAGTGGTAGGACGGTTCCTTACACGTCTCTTCACGCGTTTTGGTGCATCGCGCTTCATTATAAGTGATAGGGGGTACCCACTTCCACGGACACTTCGACCGGGTGTGCAAACGCTTTGGCGTCACCCACCGAATGTCCACAGCTTATCACCCTCAAGCTAATGGTCAAGCGGAAGTGACAAACCGTGAGCTCAAGCGGATTCTTGATAGGACAGTTGGCCGGTCTCGAGGACTGGTCATCTAAGCTCAACGATGCCTTATGGGCATATCGAACTACCTACAAGACTCCCATCGGTACCTCATCGTATCAACTAGTTTATGGCAAGGCATGCCATTTACCGGTTGAGCTTGAGCACAAGGCGTTATAAAGAGTTAAATATGAATTATGCAGTAGTAGGGAATATGCGTCATGATCAAATTGCTGAGGTTGAGGAGCATCGTCTCCACGCGTACGAGAGCACGAAACTCTATAAAGAACGGACCAAGAGGATCCATGACGCTCAATTGAAGGGGGTCGAGAAATTTTACCCTAGAGATGAAGTCCTTCTCTACAATTCTCGCCTGAAGCTCTTCCCGGGTGATATAATCCAACAATGCTGCCCCGATGCCAACCGGTATTCCTACACCCCACCAGGATCCCCTGGCCTAGGCAAGACCCTAGTGCCTCTCAAGAAGCACATGAATCCAAGGGCAGGCCATCCTCGAGCCCTAAAGCCAAGGTATGACAAGAAATATCGACTAAACCCTTCACTTACAGGTAGAAAGACTCCAAGGAAGGGAATGCTATCCCAAGCCATGCTGATGGCCGAGGGTATAAGCCCTAGCACCGAAAAAAAGCTTCAGCCTGACCTCTAGGAGCCCTGAAGAAGAAGCCGGTTCTTTGAGTGACCCTCTAGAAGCATTTCTGGAGTACAGAAGGAAGAGAGCCCAAGAACCCTTGGCCCGAAGAAGAGAGCTGTCAAAGATTGAACCTGAACCGAGGCATGAGAAGACTTGGAGTCCTTGGCCCGAAGCATGACACTTGGGCTGACCACGGAGAGCTACGTCCAAAGCTACCTGGAGTCCTACCTGAAGCTTAAAGAAGAATGCCCGAGCAAAAAGAAAGAAGGTCCAAGAGGAGAACAGCCACAAGCCCTAAACCGGCAACCGGGCCGATCAAAGGAGTTTTATGGAACCGGGCATGAAGAACATATCTTTTGGACAAGAAGCCCAGTCACTGAACCCGCCCGAAGCCGAAGCCCGCGTCCGCCACCCGAGTCAAGCTCAGCGTTCGGCCGGTCAAGCCCACCGGGCCGCCACATGCGCCCAACCGGCCCAAGCAGCCGTACGCGGCTAGATTAGGGTTTTTGACCTAATTTAGGTCTTTTATTCTGCTTTAAAGACTACAACTATTATTTTATGTTTATTCGTTTTTAGTATGATTATTTAGGGGTTTTAGGAGACTATTTGGGAATAGGACTCTTTATTCTATTCTTATTTAGGAATTAGACTTTAGGGAGGAGAGCTTGTTCCCTCCCTATATATAGAGGCCGCCGGCCTCACTTTGTTCTCAGACTTTGATGAAATAAACCCCCTTTTGATAGAACTCAGTTCTTGAAACCTTGTTGTATCTGCATGTTGCGATACTGAAGGCCCCGACTTATCATCAAGAGCATCCATCTCTTGGCGTGGCGTCATCGACTAGACACTTCTGGTTCCCGGCTATATACAGCCGACGGGTCAAAGTATTATCCGCCCCCGGTTCCCGACGGTTCTACCTCGTTGCACGGTGTCCAACTTGCGGTGGTTAAGCTCGTCTGCCCACGGTTGCAGCGGTTCACATCAGTTGGTATCAGAGCATGGTTCAGCTCACGGACCACAATCTATCCCAGTCTCCAGGTTCACCTGGATTCATATCCTTTTATTGCTTTCTTAGAAAATAGCTTCGAAAATTCCCTTCTATTTCAATTCTTGTTTTAAGTTTCGAGTTGTAAGAAAAAGAAAAGAAAGCAAGGCTACCTTGCCACGTTATTTCCTTTCGTTGTAAGTTTATTTCTAAGAAGAGGGGATAGAAAATTGCTTCCGTTCGATAGTACTAACCATGGCAGACGAGAGACTAGCCAACATAGAAGGCAACATTCGGAACCTTGGAGCTACCATGGCCGCCGTCCACGAAGCCCTAGCTCTGCTTCAAGCCGAGAGGGGACGAGACAGGCACCGAGAGGACAGCCCTGAAGACCCGAACAGAAGAGCCCGACGACTAGCTCAGGAGATTGACGATGACTTGAGCAACCTCAAGCTCACCATGCCAAAGTTTGATGGCAAATACAATGCCGACGAGTACCTAGATTAGGAGAGAAGTATGGAGGATTTCCTCGAGTGCCACCGCTACTCCGAACGTAAGAAGGTAATCCTCGCCACCCTTGAATTCACTGACTATGCTGCCCTATGGTGGAGCCAGTTCAAAGGACGGATCCAAAGAGACGAGGAGGACCCTATCGAGTCGTGGCGAGACCTCAAGAGGATCATGAGGAAGAGGTTTGTCCCGAGTACTTATACCCGAGACCTACACACATCCCTCCGGAGCTTAAAGCAAGGTACCATGTCCGTGGAGCAATATACCAAGGAGATCGAGATGTTGGTAGCCAGACTTGACCTCCGAGAAGAACCCGAAGCAAAGATAGCCCGGTTTGTAGGAGGGCTACGCCCCGAGATCTTGTATCAAGTCAACATACTTAACTATTGGTGAACCGCCCGGTCGTTGTTCGGATGGGTTCAGCCAAATAAAAACTACTAATGCTAAGAAAAAGCGTATAGCAGATCGTATTCCGAGGGCTTTCTATGATTGGTTACTTCAGAACTAGCAAAATACTCAAATGCAAAACACGTTGTGCGTGGTGTGAGTTCCATGACTTCTATTTCTAAGAAATGCAGAAAAATTAAAACAAATTAAACTAAAGCAGATTGGGAATTAGGGTTTGAAAACAAGAATGACAGACGAACTTAGACTTTGAATCCCCCTTCGTTCCCCAAAGCATTGGCAATCAACAGATCAGCGGATTTCGATTCTCATTCAAAAAGTTGTGTTTTGCGAAATTATGATTGTATATTGCCTCTCTTTCTTTTCCTCGATTTGGGCCGCCGGGTTAAGTATTTATACTTAACCCTAACTGATCCGGATTGGCCTGATATTTTCGCCGAAAACATAGGGGTATTTTCGGCGAAAATCCTTGTGTAAATGGCCGTGATCTCTCTGCCTTGTATTTTCGGTCCGAAGAGAACAATGTTTCCGCCGAAGTCATTCTTCACTCGGCGTCAGTTAATTTGCACTAGTGTTTTCGCCGAATATGAAGGCTTATTTTTGCCGAAGATGCAAGTGTGAATGGGCAGACTTTCGGTTTGACTTGATCGACTCCTTGGATCGATTCCGGTTTGATTCCTCGAGGTTCCAACGCCTTAGACACGTCCATGGCTACTCTATTTGACGGCAAAAACCTGTGCTTACACAAAAACACTAGAAAACCATCAAATAGACCCGAAACGGGCCAAGGTAACACAAATGGCACGAGATAGGGCAATCGATTGAATATTCGTTATTCTACCCTAAAAACCATGTCTTAAGCAAAGAAATGTCGCTTAAATGAAGCTGATAATCACGTCAAATCGAGTGTCATCAACTATGCTGACTATGAGGAGCTCAAAGCCCTAGCTAACCGCGTGAAGAGAGAGTTGAAGAGGGGTTACACGACGAGATCAGCCAGTGCCCCGTGGAGAGGAGGCTCGACTACCAGCCAAGCCTCATGGAAGTCCGAACAGCCCCGAGGCTCAAGTTCACGGCCTAACCCTAACCCTAGGGGTTCGGCACCACCGGTAACATCTGCCCAACCTACTTCTACGATTCAGAATTCTAACCCACGTCCTAGTGGAATTGTATGTTTTAAGTGTCAAGGTAGAGGACACATCTCAAGGGACTGCCCTAACCAACGGACGATGGTAGTAAGAGAAGGACGAATCGAGACGAACGATGAAGAAGAGGAGAAGAAGGAAGAAGAAGAGGAGTCAGATGAAGGAGAAGAAGTTCAGCCCGAAGGGCTCGAAAAGTTTGCAGGGTTCACTTTCAAAACCCTAGCACCCGGCGCCCCGGCCGCCCCCCTCAACCCCGGCACCAGCCCTGGCCTTAGTCCCGGCACCAGCCCTGGCCCAGCCCCGGCACTGCCCTACCAGGCCCCAGCACCCCAGCGCTCGGCCCCAGCCTCGGCACTGCCCCAAGCCCCAGCACCCCAGTGCTCGACCCCAGTGATGAACCGCCCGGTCGTTGTTCGGACGGGTTCAGCCAAATAAAAACTACTAATGCTAAGACAAAGTGTATAGCAGATCGTATTCCGAGGGCTTTCTATGATTGGTTACTTCAGAACTAGCAAAATACTCAAATGCAAAACACGTTGTGCGTGGTGTGAGTTCGACGACTTCTATTTCTAAGAAATGCAGAAAAATTAAAACAAATTAAACTAAAGCAGATTGGGAATTAGGGTTTGAAAACAAGAATGACAGACGAACTTAGACTTTGAATCCCCTTCGTTCCCCAAAGCAATGGCAATCAACAGATCACGGATTTCGATTCTCATTTAATCAATTACTAAGACACCACCATAACTCCTTACCCTTAGGTTTAAGACCGGCGAACGTTCGCTCTATCCGTTCTAACTACCAAGATTAACTAGCCGCCCGGGTACGGTCGCCTCTCGCAACGACTTAATTAATTGGTGTAATTACTAATGATTAATGAGTTACTCTTGTAGTGAATTAACCCTAACCGGTTCCTACGAAAGGCACACTCCAATTATAAGGTTAATTGTTTAATTCGATGTTCTAAAGTAAGGCGAGCGTTCGCTTCTATCCTTAGCTTAACCAGAATCTAATCTAGGTGATCAATCCAGATAAGAAACATGAACAACGAAGAACGAATCAAACATGAAAAAGAACTGATTGAATTTCGAATCTAATCACTGCCGATCCGTGACCGCTTTAAAGCCCTGGGTCACTTAGGGTTCATCTAGTCTAAGCTCTAACGAGTTTAGCTACTCATGATTATTACAAAAGAAACAAAGATAAAGAGAGAGTTCATCATTCAAAGGAAGAACAGAAAAGAATCTGAAAAACCTAATTTAGACGACTCTGACAGACTTCGATCTTCGGTAGATAACACTCCTAGCTCCGGTTCTCCGAGATGGAAGGGATGGCGTCACGATCTCTATCCGGCTCTTCGAACTCCAACTCTTCGCTCTAGAACTTGAAAGGATTTTGATTCAAAAAGTTGTGTTTTGCGAATTATGATTGTCTATTTTTCTTCTCTCCCGATTTGGGCCGCCGGGTTAAGTATTTATACTTAACCCTAACTAATCCGGATTGGCCTGATATTTTCGCCGAAAACATAGGGATATTGATAAAAGCGATTTTACCAAGGTCGTATTCCACGGGGTCCTCTCATAAGCGAATACTCACACTTCTCATAGACGGTCTAGACATTTGAAATTGGTTTGGTTTGATTTAGAAATTCAGAAACAAAGGCAAAGAAATGCAATACTAACAAAGATTAAGCAAGAGAGAAAGGTAGTTCAAATCAAAGACAAAGGGGGTTCTCTTGGTGGGTAGTTTCATCATGCTCAAGAGGACTAATTGAACAAACAAGTCAATCAAGATCGAGTTTGCATTTGGATGACCATGCATTTCACTTCTATAGACTCAATGCACTCTCGTAGCACCAAATCCCTATCCTAATACCACTCAACTTAGGCTCTCGCTCTCAAGCTAAGTGAAAAAGGATGCATTCTAAGTGTTTGATGAAATGCCAAGACACAAGACCCTCTCTTAAGACTCTATGACCACAAGGCTAGGCACAACACTCTCATATCAATGCCCTAACACTAAGAGATTCACAAAAAGCCTTTTCAAACTCAATTGAATGAAAATCCACATGCACACCAAGTGTTCGATAAAATGCCCAAGAGAGAAATCAAGTGAAAATGGTTGAAATAAGATGATCTAATCTCTTAGAACACACTCACTTCAATCCCTAGACCTACAATCTATGCAATCCAAGCACTCTCATGCATCAAATCACAATGAATGGACCAAATTAAGCAAACATGGCATAAAATGGCATTAAGAACAAGTCTAGGAATCATCCTCATACAACCAAGATCAATCATGGCAAGTTCTATACAATCATCCCTCTATCATAGCACAACTAATCTACCCATCCAAGATGAACCCTAGAAACTCAGCCACACATGGCCAAGGGAGTAAAGAGAAAAGAAGGAAGAATGGTCACCAAGAACACCATGGATGAATCCTTGAGATGATCTTCACTTCTCCACTTGTAAGCACTTCTCCCAAGGTTTGTTGGCTTCAATCCTAGCTCCAATGGCTTCATATTGCTCTAAAAATGTGTTCTAGGGTTTGAGGGTTCGTGGGTATGTGTTTGGGGTTCAAGGGAGATGATAGAATTCTCCAAAATGGCCAAAAACAAGAGTATTTATAGTGCAGGGGACAGTGCACGGCGTGCACCCCTGCACGGCGTGCACACCTGCACGGCGTGCACACCTGCACGCGTGCACCCTGCACTCTGCAGAAAGCTCGATCTTGTAATGCTCATATCTCCCTCGTCCGGACTCCAAATGACCTCCCGTTTGCTCCTATGCGCTCCTTGTCATCCGTACTTTGATGCCATAACCTGAAAATGTACAGAGGCAACTCCAATAGACCACGAATTTGGCTCCAAAGTGGCAACCGGACAACAAAATGACACTTTGCACAAAACTTCAATAAAAGCATATAAGTCATGTCATTTCACAAATAAACATGGGCATTTCAAAGGTCATTCATAAGCTTAAAATGCACTAATTAAAGTCACATCAAATTCCCCTACGACTAAGCTTTGCTTGTCCTCAAGCAAATGAATTAGAAAACATCCAAGTTCACAAATGACAAGTTCGGTCCATTGAGATTCAAGCAATCACAATTTAGCTTAAACTGTTCCACGAACAAACTAAACCTACACATGCAAGAACATCAACCAAACAAGTCTAAACCTCACTAATTTCTGCACACTTCAAGTAGTGGTTGATTGGGACACAGCAAAACCGACCACGACAACACCAACTCTAATCAAAAGGACTTGAAATCGGAACATGGATCGTAAGTGGCGAGTGATTATGATGTGGCTATTGACTCGACTTCATCCGCTTCTAGATCCGCAATTTACAAACTCTGGCTAGGATCAAGGGCTACATTTGAGAACTCTTTTTCTTTCTTTTTTTTCATTTTTTTTTCTTACTGCATACTAGTGCTCGATTCAACACTTCACTTAGGTGTTGAACCTGCCTAGCTCACAGCCTTTGCCCTTTTGCTTAGTGCTCAACCCGACACTTCACTTAGGTGCCGAGCTTGCCTAGCTTTTCTTTTGAGCATTTTTTTTTTATTTTTCACAATTTAGCCACTTGATCCTTAGCCCCTTACAACTTCACACAAGATTTCGAATTGGATTCCGTCTAATCTCAAGCCACAATCACGAAGGATCAAAAAGGGTAAAGAAAGACATGGAAAAGGGTGAAAATTCTGATTGCCTTCATCATCTTAGACCGGTGTTATCGAGCGGTACAAAAACACGTATCAAACCAGTCAACCAACATACAAGAGTGATAAAATCTTAGTTCTGGCCCAGACTCATTTGATATTAGTGCTAACATGCTGGTTATAGGTTCTAAGTAGGACAGTCTAAACGTCATTGTGAAAACTTGAAGTCAATTAAACCCCAAAAGTCAAGAACCGAACGATTCTACAATAGAGGAATTCGACATTCAATTAAGATCATGCAACACATCAAAACATAGCTTTAGACTTCTACCGACAAATAATCACACCAAACCTCAAACTCCCCTACGACTAACATGAGCATTGTCCTCAATGATCAAGAGAGAGAGAGAATAAGGTGGAACGAATATACCGCGCGGTGAAGAAGAGGAGCCGAGATGGAATCCCGGGTCAAGTAACCTGTTCAGGACGAGGACCTGAATCAGGGGTACCTGTAGAAAACAAGGGAGGGCACACCACTCAAACACAACCCATGGTCGACAAGATGAGAGTACGGATGAGATGTGTGATCCAACAACATGACAAGTTCAAAGCCAGAAGTGAAAGAGAAAATCAGAAGTCAAACACAACAAAACATGTAGTCATAAACAGAAATAAAAGAAAGGAAAAATCCAAAGTCCTGAGAAGTGGTGAGTGATCCTGTGGCTCTCAGTGGGGTGGTGGTCGAAGATCCTCTGAACCACTGACTCAGGAGGGTCGACGCCACGAGGAGCTGGAGGCGGCGAAGGCGACCGTGGAGGAGGAGCAGAAGACTCCCCAGTCTGTCCCTTCCTCTTCTTGGAAGCTGGTGCCTTGGATCGCTTAGGGGCGGAGGATGAAGAAGCTGCTTTACCCTTAGGAGGCATCCTGCAAAAGAAGTGCAAACAAAGAATCAACAAGAAGGGCACACTCCTAACACAAATCCTATCAAGGCGCCTAATCATAACACATGATCGAAACATTGAGCACAATTCAAAATCATCAAGTTCAAGTGCAACAACCTATGCTAGCAAAAATCAAATCACAGAGATCCACAGCTAAGCAAAAGGCATGCATAATGGATCAAAAACACGAATCAAGAACATATAAGCCTAAGTCCACACAATGTAAGGAGGAATGCACAAAGTTTAAACCAATGAGTGGTGATTAACCACACCCCTCCTCACACAAAGAATGGAATTCGGTCCCCGAATTCAGAACCTGGAGAAACAAAAGACACATCACAAAGATAGGCACGGAGTAGGATCACAAGTCAAACACTAACAACCACACCTAACTCCACCATTCAAATAAATCACGATAAAACAACATTCTGCCCCCCTCAAGCCACCACTAATCCTTTGCAACCATCCACCAATCAAGAATAATCAAATCAGCCACCAATCAAGAACAATCAATCAATCTCACAAAGCCAAAATCGGCTCAACAATGGACACAAGCAACGCCATAACCCCAAACCTGCTCACATGAAACCAAGCAAATCCCACACCCTAAACTAAGCAACCAAATCACACCCCTCACATCAAAATCCGAACAATCAAAATCAATGCCCAACTCTACAATTCAAAGCAAGCCAACAATATCAACATTCAATCAAACCACACTACCAACTGCCAACTAACTCAAGCAACCAAATCAGAAATTCAAGCCAAAAGAAACCTGAGATTGGGGCAGGTTGGCGGTTGAGTGGCGGCTGGAGTGGGAGAAGGTAGCCGGCGGCCGGAGCTGGGGGTCGGGTAGGAGTGGGCAGGAGTGGCGGCGGCTGGGGCTGGGCAGATGTTGGTGGCGGCGGCGGCGGCTGTGGGAAAGAGAGAGTGATGGGTGGGGCTGGGCAGGTGGGCGGATGGAAAGAATCGGCGGCGGCGGGGTGGCGTGGTCGGTGGGGAGTCGGGCAGGTGGGCGGCCGGAGCTGGTCGGTGTGGTGGCGTCGGGCGGGAGTTGGTGGCGGGCAGGGCTGGGCGGCTGATCGGAGTGGCGGCGGCTGGCGGACGGGAGTTCGGCTGGGTTAATGGCGACGGTGGGAGTTGGGGACGGCGGGCAGGTTGGAGGGAAAGAGATGGCGGCGGGATTGGGAGGGGTCGGGGTCGGTCGATTGGCAGATGGAAGCTGGCGGCGGGCGTCGGGCGGTTGAGGAAGGCCGGCGGTCGGGTTAAGGGTGGTGGCTGGGGGTGGTCGGCGGCTGTGTGAAAGAGAGAGTGAGAGGGGTCGGGGTCGGGTGGGTTGGGTCGGGTCAGCTGGGTCAAGTGAGTTGGGTGAACCAAAACCAAACCGAACAATGACTCAAACCAGAAAATCAAGAATCAGATGACTCAACCACTGACCAAACCGAAACAATGCAAAGGGAAAAATCAGGTGCACGGCGTGCAAGGGTGCACGGCGTGCAGGGTGCACGGCGTGCAAGGCTGCACGGCGTGCACGCGGAGCAAAAATTTTTTGAACCTCCTGGACAGCCGCCGTGCACCCCAAACCGTGCAGGTGCACGGCGTGCACCTTCTCAGCCTAAAATCAACTTTTCACCTCGACGAAAAACGACCAAAACACCATCAAATCAACCCAAAACGGACCCCGAACTTCAGAATTTCAACACCTACAAGACCACAAAGGACACCACAACAACTCAAGGACCTTGAACACCACAAAAACACACAATCATGCAATCAAATCAAGAAGAAAAGACATGAAAAACACTCGGGTTGCCTCTCGAGAAGCGTTTGGTTAACGTCTTAAGCTCGACGAAGCACACGGACCAGCTAAGTAAAACCATCCCAACTCATTACCTCTTTGAAATCGAAGTCATTACCTTGGCATGGCACACGGAACTTGAATTGAACCTTACCAACTTCGGGAGGTGTGAGCTCGGATTTCCCGGATGATGAAGTGTGAGCAATGGAGAAGGGGCCAAACCACTTGGAGTGAATTCTCTCATCGGGTGCCTTCTTAGTCTTGCTAGTCTCACCCATCGGTGCGGCTTCCTTGCCCTTCTCGGGTGGCTTCTCCACACCTTTCTTCTTAGCCTTAGGTGGAGTCATTTGAAGCACGAAAGGTGGAGCCTCCTTTACTTCATCCTTTTTCTCCTGCACATCACTAAGAGCAAACAACTCCGCAAGACTATGACGGACAAGGTTAGTGCTATTAGTAGCCGAAGTAAGCTCATGCGGATTCTTAGGATCATGATGACTAGCATAAGACAAAGTAAACTCCATGCCATTTGAACGGTCAAAGATCATGCATTCATTATCGACCCTAAGTGTAAGTTTACCACCGTAGACATCAATCAAAGCACGAGAGGTCGCTAAGAAAGGTCGTCCTAGAATCAAAGGCACATCGGTACCACCCATAGCATCTAGAATAACAAAATCCACAAGGAATTCAAAAGCACCGACCTTAACCAACACATCTTCAACAATACCACGAGGGGATTTCATGGACTTATCCGCTAATTGAACATTCATGAGGGTTGGTTTTAGTTTTCCTAGGCCCAGCTTCTTAAACATGCAATATGGCATAACATTGATACTAGCACCCAAATCGGCTAAGCCTCTACTTATTGCATGCTCACCAATAGTGCAAGGAATAGTAAAGCTACCTGGATCCTTAAGCTTCTCCGGTGGTTGCTTAGAGAGAATGGCGGAGCATTGTTCGTTGAGCTTTGCCGAAGTTACATCCTTAAGCTTGCGTTTGTTGGTGAAGATCTCTTTCATGAACTTCGCATATTGAGGCATCTTGGTGATTGCTTCTCCAAAAGGCATTGTGAATTGCACCTTGTCAAGAATCTCAACAAACCTTTTGAAGTCCTTTTCCATGGAATCCGCCTTCAAGCGAGAAGGATAAGGTGGCTTAGGCTTGTACGGAGGTACAACCGGTGCGGGAGGAGAGACCGGAGTAGCACTCGCCGTAGCCTCTTGAGAACCAACCTTATTGGTCATCTTAGAAGCTTCTTTAGCCTTGGCTCCTCTATCTTTAACTTCAATCTTATCCGTGTCATTATCGGAGTCAACATCTTCAACTATAACCAAATCATCATCTTGAGCACTTACCACCTTAGGTATGGCATCTTGTACTTGCTTACCACTCCTCAAAGTTACCATCATAAGCTCCTCGGGAACCTTGGGGTTGACCTCGGTGTTGGAGGGTAAAGTACCCGAGGGTCGCTCCGAGAGTGCCTTAGAAATATGTCCTAATTGGTTCTCCAAATTGGCAATTGAAGCTTGTTGATTCTTGATGAGTTGGATCATTGCCGCATTGGTGTCTTCTTGAGAGATCGAAGAACCACCCTCCTTATTTTGAGGAGGCTTGTTGAACCCGGGTGGTCCTTCACCTCTATGGTTGTACATTCCTGGTGGGGTAGGACCTTGGAAACCTTGACTTGGATGTCCACTTTGATTCCATTGATTTCCCCCTTGGTGCCCTTGACCTTGGGGTCCTCCTTGAGTCCCTTGGCTACCTTGGTTTAGGTTACTTCCTTGAGTCCATTGGTTGCCTTGATAACCCTATAACCTTGATAACCTCCTTGATTTCCTTGGTTGTAGCCCTTGCTATAACCACTACCTTGACTCCCTTGGCCTTGGTAACCATGGTTAGACTTGTTGTACCAAGGTCGGTTATAGTTACCTTGATAGTTACCTTGGGGGCTGAAATTACCATGGAAACCTTGACCTTGTGCGAAGCTTACCTCCTCAAGGTCGCCTTGGCCAAGTTCAGGAGTGGCGGAAGGACAAGCACTAACATCGTGGCCTTGACCTCCACAACCTTCACAACAAAATACCGAAGCAACCGGTGGATTACCCACTTTAGATGGCTTAGAGGGAGTCTTAGGCATACTAAGATTGCTTACTTGTGAAGCCATGGCGTCGATCTTAGACATAAGGAGAGCGATCATTGGATCATCTTCATCTCGGTGCCCCGGTAACTTAGGCTTCTTCCCATAGCTAGACGACTCCTTTGGTGCATCAACACTTACGGACCGAGAGTCATAGTGCGTGTCACTTCCATACTTAGACTTAGGAGGTTGTTGTCGAGACCTACTCCTTGTCTTGTTGGCCATCTCCGCGAAGAGTTCTAGAGCATCTTCGGGAGTGAGCATTCTTAGATCACCTCCGGCGGCTTGGTTGATCATCCTTGTATTCTCAAAATCAAGGGACCTAGCAAAGATGTCCGCCAAGCTCCATTCGGCGAAGTTGTGATGAGGACAAGACCGAAGAATGGCTTGGAACCTATTCCAAGTCTCATGGAAGAGCTCTCCCTTGTGTTGTATGAAGTGGTTGATGCGGTCTCGGATTGCATCCGTCATATAGGGAGGAAAGAACTCTTCAAGGAAAGCTTCGGCTAGGCCCTCCCATGTGGTGAAAGCTCTACTCGGTTGATTCTCCAACCATGACTTAGCTCTACCTTTGAGTGAGAAAGGAAAGAGCCGGAGTCTCACACAATCCGGGTGAACTTGGTCATTCTTAACCGTGTCACATATCTCCAAGAAGTCCTTGAGATGCCTAGATGGGCATTCACCATCAATGCCATTGAACACCACTCCATTTTGAACCATTTGGATCATATTAGGCTTGAGCTCAAAGTTCCTAGCATTGACGGGTCTTCGAACAATGCTAGAGGCTGCCCCTTCAAGAGTAGGACGAGCATAATCCGCCAAGGTACGTCTTGCACCCCTTTGTGAGTGATCATCATCATTGGTATGGTGAGAATGCTCCGAAAGGTTGTCTTCATCTTCATGGTGAGACATGTTGTTGCGTGTGGCGCTATGAACCAAATGAGAGGGAGAGAAGGTTGGTGGCTCAATCACTTGCGCAAGACCTTGAAGTCGTGCTTGAAGACGAGTGAGTCGCCTCATGCACTAGTACAAGATACCTACAAACAAGCACAACAAATACACCCAAGTAATACGACAATGCGGAATAACAAAACCAAACAACAAGTAAAAGGAAGCAAAAACTAAATTGGAAGGAAGTGAATAGATCGGTCTACTACTAAATGCTTTCAAAGGAATGAGAGAATCCCCGGCAACGGCGCCAAAAACTTGATAAAAGCGATTTTACCAAGGTCGTATTCCACGGGGTCCTCTCATAAGCCAATACTCACACTTCTCATAGACGGTCTAGACATTTGAAATTGGTTTGGTTTGATTTAGAAATTCAGAAACAAAGGCAAAGAAATGCAATACTAACAAAGATTAAGCAAGAGAGAAAGGTAGTTCAAATCAAAGACAAAGGGGGTTCTCTTGGTGGGTAGTTTCATCATGCTCAAGAGGACTAAT
Source organism: Linum lewisii (assembly GCA_034768395.1). NCBI lineage: Eukaryota > Viridiplantae > Streptophyta > Magnoliopsida > Malpighiales > Linaceae > Linum > Linum lewisii. Next base: position 26,124,557 of record CM068296.1, on the reverse strand, counting down.
TGAATAAACAAGTCAATCAAGATCGAGTTTGCATTTGGATGACCATGCATTTCACTTCTATAGACTCAATGCACTCTCGTAGCACCAAATCCCTATCCTAATACCACTCAACTTAGGCTCTCGCTCTCAAGCTAAGTGAAAAAGGATGCATTCTAAGTGTTTGATGAAATGCCAAGACACAAGACCCTCTCTTAAGACTCTATGACCACAAGGCTAGGCACAACACTCTCATATCAATGCCCTAACACTAAGAGATTCACCAAAAAGCCTTTTCAAACTCAATTGAATGAAAATCCACATGCACACCAAGTGTTCGATAAAATGCCCAAGAGAGAAATCAAGTGAAAATGGTTGAAATAAGATGATCTAATCTCTTAGAACACACTCACTTCAATCCCTAGACCTACAATCTATGCAATCCAAGCACTCTCATGCATCAAATCACAATGAATAGACCAAATTAAGCAAACATGGCATAAAATGGCATTAAGAACAAGTCTAGGAATAATCCTCATACAACCAAGATCAATCATGGCAAGTTCTATACAATCATCCCTCTATCATAGCACAACTAATCTACCCATCCAAGATGAACCCTAGAAACTCAGCCACACATGGCCAAGGGAGTAAAGAGAAAAGAAGGAAGAATGGTCACCAAGAACACCATGGATGAATCCTTGAGATGATCTTCACTTCTCCACTTGTAAGCACTTCTCCCAAGGTTTGTTGGCTTCAATCCTAGCTCCAATGGCTTCAAATTGCTCAAAAAATGTGTTCTAGGGTTTGAGGGTTCGTGGGTATGTGTTTGGGGTTCAAGGGAGATGATAGAATTCTCCAAAATGGCCAAAAACAAGAGTATTTATAGTGCAGGGGACAGTGCACGGCGTGCACCCCTGCACGGCGTGCACACCTGCACGGCGTGCACCCCTGCACTCTGCAGAAAGCTCGATCTTGTAATGCTCATATCTCCCTCGTCCGGACTCCAAATGACCTCCCGTTTGCTCCTATGCGCTCCTTGTCATCCGTACTTTGATGCCATAACCTGAAAATGTATAGAGGCAACTCCAATAGACCACGAATTTGGCTCCAAAGTGGCAACCGGACAACAAAATGACACTTTGCACAAAACTTCAATAAAAGCATATAAGTCATGTCATTTCATGAATAAACACGGGCATTTCAAAGGTCATTCATAAGCTTAAAATGCACTAATTAAAGTCACATCAGATATTTTCGGCGAAAATCCTTGTGTAAATGGCCGTGATCTCTCTGCCTTGTATTTTCGGTCCGAAGAGAACAATTTTTTTGCCGAAGTCATTCTTCACTCGGCGTCAGTTGATTTGCACTATTGTTTTCGCCGAATATGGAAGCTTATTTTCGCCGAATGTGTAAGTGTGAATGGGCAGACTTTCGGTTTGACTTGATCGGCTCCTTGGATCGATTCCGGTTTGATTCCTCGAGGTTCCAACCCTTAGACATGTCCATGGCTACTCTATTTGACAGCAAAAACCTGTGCTAACATAAAAACACTAGAAAACCATCAAATAGACCCGAAACGGGACAAGGTAACACAAATGGCACGAGATAGGGCAATCTATTGAATATTCGTTATTCTACCCTAAAAACCATGTCTTAAGCAAAGAAATGTAGCTTAAATGAGGCTGATAATCACGTCAAATCGAGTGTCATCAAATACCCCACACTTAAGCTTTTGCTTGTCCTCAAGCAAACTGAATAGAAATGCTCATGTTCATAAATGATAAGATCGATAAATTGGAGCTCAATCAACCACAATGAATTATTAGACAGATCGATCCTAGAACAAGAAACCTAACATGCATACAGATCAGCCAAACTACCTGGTCTCACTAATAAACTGCACACGACAAGTAATTAGCAACCAATTATGAACGAATTTGACCTGACCGACCAGACTCCTCACACAGGATATATATAGTACAATGGGAACTCTCACTCTCTGTGTTTAAGGACGTGTTTCTGCTCTCGATCATTTTCTGTTACTGAATTCTGTCATAGGTTTGCATTCCTACCACATCTCCACCACTGTGACAACACGAGTATCTAGTCAAGAAGGACTTCCCTGCTAGGACCGTAATGAATACTACACTACTCGGGTTTATAATGAGATGGATGATGGGAATGAATGATGATGGCTTGGTGCGGTGTAGCTTTCGACTAACTTCCCTCGAATCTAATCTATGGCTTCCTACCGTCTAACCAAACACGGGTGGAATAATGAACGCTCGTCCTATGATAACCTCAAGCAACCTAACACTTTTCTTTATTTTTGATTTTTCTGCTCTTTCATTTCTTTTTTTCTGATTTTGCTTCATCTTTTTTCTGAAGCTTTGCTTCTTTTCTTACTTTACTTTTTTTTTCTTTTGTGCCGATTTTTCATTTAGTTGCTAGAGGGGTTTACACGTCTGGACATATTAGCTAAGACCACCTGTTTAATGGCTATAGGCAGGTTACCACAAACCGACTTCCGGTAGGTCAATCTAGAACTACAACCACAGGGGATCAATGGGGAATGAAAGAAATGGGAAATGGCTGTAATGTATTATCGAACCGAAAGAATAGGCCAAGCTCAAGGGTCTAAACCTAGTGGATTTATCGTTTGGTAGGCTATCTGGCTTAGTAGCTGAATCTAGGTGGCCCTATCCTTCTAGAAACTCGTGTCATCGTGTGGTCTCGAGTAGGTCTCATGCAAATTCTAACTCATTCAAGTAAACAGAAAACCACTAAGAAAGAATTAAAATTGCAAGTTACGTGCAATGGATCAAAAGCTCACAGTTGGTTTGCTAGTCGGATTCGGTCATTTTCATGCAATCAAGGCTACAAACTACAAGTGTGATAAACAAATTCTGTTCTGACCAGGCAATTTAGCATCAACGTATACAAGTTGGTTCTCAAGTTCTAGGTTAAGCAGTCTAAGCATCATTATGAAAGTTTGAACAACAACTTAACATCAAAAATCAAGAACTGAGCCATTCTAATGCTAGAGAGACTGGAATGGAATCACGAGGCACACATAAAACACAATCAAGGGCAATCAAGTTCATGCAAGGTTCTCTAGCATCCTACCCCACACTTAAATCGGACTGTGTCCTCACAGGACTAATTCTAGAGTTCAGAGTGGAATGGAAGAACCTGGATGAGGACGGTTGATTTCAGAGGGTGAGCACGGATCCTCGGAGCAGAGGGAAGTGTAGCAGAACCTGAAGCAAAGGGAGTCTACCGATTGCCTACAAAACAAAAACAAATAAAACATAAAAAGGAAACCGGGACAAGTGTCCCGGATCCACACAGAAAAAAATTGGATCGAAATCCGAAAATAATAAATAAAAAGAAGACACCAGAAAAGGAATACAACCCGATCACTGCTGGTCCGGTGAACCGGGAGGTGGAAAGTGGAGAAATTCGCCGAGCTGGCGTTGCCACGCCATCTGTGCCTCATATCGCCGGTCGGCGCGGCGCATATGTTGCTGTATAATAGTCCACCGCGCCTCTTGAGTGGCGTTGTCAGTGATGCGCCACTCCTGCAGTCGCTCGTATAACTCACCCACGTCCGCTGGGTGCGGTCGGTGCTGAGGGTGAGACGCCCGAGTATGGATCTGGAATGTGCGGCGGCGACTGGTGATCATACCCTGCTTGATGATGTGGCGAGGGTATATAATCTTGGAATTCTGGTGGCGGCTGCGGCTGGTGCTCCTCAGCATCATCTTCTTCCTCCGACTCGACCACAGGCTGGAGTGGAGGATCAGCTGCTACATGGGGACTGAGGTCGAGTTCTAAGTCGTACTCGACCACCAAGTCTCCTCCAACGGTCCTAACTGGATGTCGTGGAATGTGCGGGCCATATTCATGGCTGATACCGAAGGAGAGGATGAGCTGTCCTATGAAGTTGCCCCCCAAGAGTTTGCGGGGTGGCGTCTTCCTCTTGGTCTTCTGGCGGAAGATGCGAGCCAGTACCTAACCGGGGTGGAGAGGATAGCTCTCTCGGATGGCTCGGAGAAGCATGAGCTCGTCCTTGAGGATATGGTGGCGATCCTTGTCTCGAACATATAAAAGCGACCTCCGCCAAACCATATGAATAAATTTATAGAGCGGGTGAGAGAGAGACTTAACTGAGTTGCTCACCCCGAGGCGATCGCCAGGTACGCCTGTCATGTGGCTCCAGAGCACGTTGTACTCCTCGTCGTCATCATCTTCTCCCCAACCGAGGTGATGATCGTGATAGTGCTCGTAGGGGATGCCGAGATGAGCGGCAAACTCATCGTAGGTGAGCTGCCTGTACACCCCACCAAGATAGAAGGTGATCACCTTCTGGCGTTGCTTCCTCTTGTGCTCGTCTAGATCAAAGGTTGCCCAGAACTCCTGGAGGGCAATGTCTGGGAACTCGACAGCGATGGTGGTCAGCTCGAGGAGGCTAGCCGGTGCTAAGGCGTCATGCACGTTCCGGTGGTAGTCCTCGTCATGCTCCTGGAGTGACTCCATGGAAAGGGGGCGTACGTCAGCTCCCCGGACGTGCTCGAGCTTCTGGAAGCACTCAAAATAGAAGTCTGGTAGACGAGCTATGGTGCGGTGGTATCCAGCCTGGCGGGGTAGTGCAGGTGGTGGACCCAGAACAGCAGGTGTGACGGGAGCAGCAGCTCCTGAGCTCGAGGCGCCATCAAGTCGCGCCTTAGTCCTGCGCTCATAAGTGGTGTCCCTAAAACCAGAATGAAACCAGATTAGTCAACTAAAACCTTACCCCACACTTAGTAGAAAAACTCAATTTCACAAAGAAATGAGGGAAACTAAGTGGGGTAAGCAAAGCGGAGTAACCGGTAATCATAGACAGTAAAATACATACTTAGGAACAGCCAGAATCGGATAAGCACAATCAGAGTTCAAAAAGTCAAACCGACATTTAGAAAGTCAACTTGGAAACATATTGAACCCTAATCATGGCAAGACTATCATAAGGTGGATAATGACGGTAAAATATGATCTCAAATGGCAAGCACGAAAATATGAACGAGAATGAACACATCAGACTGCCAAATGATCACAACAATTCAAAGTCAAACCGACATTTCTCACAAAAGTCAACATTACGAAGAATTAATCTTATGCATAGCAACATATGATCAAGTGATATGGAAATTAAGCACGGAACTCCCTAAGAATCCTAGAACAGTTCTATAAGTTTAGTTAATCCTAGTTCACACGAAACAGTCAGCACGCAAAACGAGGCAAACCGAAAAGTCAACCAAAAGTCAACCCGACGAAATTCAGCAATCTATATGTCAAAAGATTCGTATCGAAAAGTTATACAACTTACCTTGAAGTCATGATTGCTAAAAATGAACGAGTTGAGAGGAATCGGTGAAAAACTTGAAAACTGGGGTTTCGGAGAACTGGAGCTGCAAAGCTCCGATTCGGACGTTCTAGGGCTCGTTGGGATCGGAAAGAAGAGGGGAAGGGAGCGGCGGCGGTCGGTGATGACGGCAGCGACGAGTTTCAAAATGGGGGCGGTCGGCGATTTGAAAAGGATAAGGGGGTTTTTTTTTTGGGTGCTTTGCTTCGAAAATGAGTGAAGGAGAGAGAGGAACGAAAACCGGATTTTAAAAGAATAGTTGGGTGATTTTCAAAATTATTTTCGGCGAAAATAAAAGGGTGTTTTCGCCGAAAATTTCAGTTAAAATGGACTGCCGGATTTTCGAAGGCGGTTTCGGCGAAAATGATAGTACGGTTTCGCCGAAAATTTCAGTTCAAATGGCTTCGCCGAAAACAAAAAACTTTTCGAACCGAAAACAATGAACAGGGAGATTGAGTTCGAAAATTAAAATCAATTTCGCCGAAAACAAGGGTGGTTTCGCCGAAAACAAGGGTGGTTTCGCCGAAAATTTTGAACTGTTCGGGTTTTAAATATTTTCGCAAATTCGGCCAACTTCAGAAAATCACAGTTAAATCCACAAAAATCAGAACGATCTCAATCAACTTGCGACTGACTCTATGACACACAGACTCTACACGAAAAATAATAACTCAAACAAACTGACACTTTTGGCTCCCCCGAACCGACTCTAAAATACCAAGTTCAACAAAAATTAAAACAGACTCCAGCCGTGGGTTGCCTCCCCCGAAGCGCTCTTTTATTAACGTCCTTGAGCTGGACGATACCTGGACGGTATTAGGAGACATCCCAACTTAGATTCTCCTTAACGCTCGCGTCGGAGTTCATGAAGTACAGCTTCGGGACTTCTCCGGTAAGCGTGAATCTCTTCCCGTTTGCATGTAGGAGCTTGGTACGTCCATCGGGAAGATGATTGACGAACTTGAACGGTCCGAACAGTTCTCTGGAGAGATCATCCTTCTTGAGTGTGACGATGGAAGGAATGAGGACTGTCGGCTTCTTCGTTTCTTTCTTCGGCTTGGTATCACCAGGATCGGTGATCGTTAGTACTTCCTTAGGAGATGCTTTCGGCTTCTCCCTCCATACTTGATCCGGCGCCAGTTTCTCGGGACTAATTGGCGGTGCAGCTGCCTCAATGGAAGACTGCGGAATTTTTGGTCTCCAGACCATTTGTGTCTTCTTGTTCTTTCCTCGAGGTCTGCTCGAGGGTTTAGAAGAGGCTTGCAGTTCCTTCTTCTCTTCTCCTTAAGAGGTCTGTTCGGTAAGCTGCAGTGTCAATTGATCTCGAAACACTGGAAGAAATATTAGAAATGAAGTTGACCGAGTCCAACTCCACAATCTCTACAGATAAACAATTTAATTCTCCCTTAGGAATGTATTTCATCCCGTCCTTGAGACGGAATGTTGCAGTATCCTTCCCAACCCTTACAGTTAGAGAGCCATTAGGAACATTGACATTAATTCCGGCTGTCGCCATGAACGGCCGGCCTAAGAGAAGGGTGGAATATGTCTCTTGAGTATCCATAACTATATAATCAACGAAAAACCGGAACGGGCCACAGCAAGTGATTACATCCTGGATCATTCCTCTAGGTTCTCTTAGAGTTTTGTCAGCGAACATTAAATTCATGTTGGCAGGTTGTAGTTCCCCTAGGTTCAATTTCTTATATAAACACATAGGCATGACATTTATAGAAGCACCTAGGTCAATTATACTACGCTCGATTTCAATGTCATTAATGCTCAAGGGTAAAGTAAAAGGACCAGGGTCAGGGCACTTAGCTGGAATAGGTATGGGTGGTGGTCGAGGGATGATAGCCGAGCACTCTCCCTCATTGGAAACGGGAATTTCTTCCTTCTCAGACGGGCTGGTCTGCTCACTGCTTCTGGTTGTTACGGCCTTAGCGTGCTCGTTCTTCACGGTGGAGCTGCTTTGAGACGGAGCCTGATTGAAGATGGGAATACGAGCCATCGCACTAGCAATTTTATTTATCATATCCTCTATTCTCTGTCCTTGTGCGATCTGCCCTTTGTTAAGAGCGTCTTGCGCTCTAAATCTTTCATCGTGATCATCAAGTCTTGCTGTAATTAGATCAAACTACCTAGCTATTCTCCTCTCCCAATTGTCCTCATATATAAGATTCGGAGGCTGCTGTACTCTGGTGAATCTGGAAGGATCTTGATAACCATTGTCCATGTATTGATTTCGGCTCTGGTCGAGTTGGAAGTTGTAGGGAGGACGCTCATAGAAGCCTTCCCGTTATTGAGGAGGTGTTCTGGACTGACGGTAGTCGGAGTAGCCTCTTTGATCCCTGGTGAAGCTGTGGTCAATAAAGTTGACTTCCTTGTTAGGCCAGTTATTAGTTGTACCGAGGATCTCTTCCATTTGTTTCTGTACTGCGATCTTAATCTGATCTTCACTGCTTGGTTGACTCTTGGCTGCTCCAAACTGTCTTTCCTTATTTCTGGACTTAGATGCGCAGTCCGCAAAGTGAAGTAGAGCAGCTTCTGGTTCAAGTGCTGTGCAGTTGCCTTTAGCTAAAATGTTGACCCATTCAGCTGTTTCTTCATTCATACCTTTGGCAAAGATTTCGGCTAGTTGACTCTGGTTGAATCCATGATGAGGGCATTCAGATAGAAGCTCTTGGAATTCATTCCAAGCATTGTATAAGCTTACTCCTTCCTTCTGAGAGAAACTAGCGATGCTATCCTTGTAGAATGTCGTTCTTGAAGGGGGATAGTATTCTTCTATGAAGTCCTGAGCTAGACTATCCCAGTCAGTGTAATAGCCAGGTGGTTTTGAGCCGAGCCATACCTTGGCGTTGCCTTTATGAGAGAATGGGAATGCTCGCAAGCAAAGATTGTTCTTACTGAGATTCCCGGTCTTAAACGTCTCGCACATGTCTAGGAAGTTAGCCAAATATGTGCGGGGGTTTTCTTGCGGCCTTCCTTCGAATCGAAGATTCTTAGTGACCATGTTCAGGACGAAGCTAGTGATATTATAATCAGCGTCGTCATCATTGTGCGGCACAACGACGCTAGCTCGGAGGTTAGCTGCAATTGGTCTACAGTAATCTGCCATGGTGCGCCGAGCGACTAGTACGGGAGGAGAAGGTGGTGGTGAATCTGAAGTAGTGGATGAAGCGGATGAAGATGAGGAGATCTCCTTCAACTCCTCGATCTTTTCAGGGATAGGTGGTGTAGGCGGAGTGGTTATGACTTGCTTCTAAGCTCGCGGTTTCTTTGACGGAGTAGAATTACCCGGCTTAAACTGAGAGTGAGCGATCGAGCAGTTCATAAACCTGTAGAACAACCTACAAGCAACAAAAGCAAACATACCGGCGTAAAATCGAAGTGGGTGGAAAAATGAAAGATGGAAAATAGTAGAATAAATTGCCAGTTCTTCTTTCGAACAATCAAAAGAAGTCCCCGGCAACAGCGCCAATTTGATGAACCGCCCGGTCGTTGTTCGGACGGGTTCAGCCAAATAAAAACTACTAATGCTTAGAAAAAGCGTATAGCAGATCGTATTCCGAGGGCTTTCTATGATTGGTTACTTCAGAACTAGCAAAATACTCAAATGCAAAACACGTTGTGCGTGGTGTGAGTTCCACGACTTCTATTTCTAAGAAATGCAGAAAAATTAAAACAAATTAAACTAAAGCATATTGGGAATTAGGGTTTGAAAACAAGAATGACAGACGAACTTAGACTTTGAATCCCCCTTCGTTCCCCAAAGCAATGGCAATCAACAGATCAGTGGATTTCAATTCTCATTCAATCAATTACTAAGACACCACCATAACTCCTTACCCTTAGGTTTAAGACCGGCGAACGTTCGCTCTATCCGTTCTAACTACCAAGAATAACTAGCCGCCCGGGTACGGTCGCCTCTCGCAACGACTTAATTAATTGGTGTAATTACTAATGATTAATGAGTTACTCTTGCAGTGAATTAACCCTAACTGGTTCCGACGAAAGGCACACTCCAATTATAAGGTTAATTGTTTAATTTGATGTTCTAAAGTAAGGCGAGCGTTCGCTTCTATCCTTAGCTTAACCAGAATCTAATCTAGGTGATCAATCCAGACAAGAAACATGAACAATGAAGAGCGAATCAAACATGAAAAAGAACTGATTGAATTTCAAATTTAATCACCGCCGATCCGTGACCGCTTTAAAGCCCTGGGTCACTTAGGGTTCATCTAGTCTAAGCTCTAATGAGTTTAGCTACTCATGATTATTACAAAAGAAACAAAGATAAAGAGAGAGTTCATCATTCAAAGGAAGAACATAAAAGAATCTGAAAAACCTAATTTAGACGACTCTGACAGACTTCGATCTTCGGTAGATAACACTCCTAGCTCCGGTTCTCCGAGATGGAAGGGATGGCGTCACGATCTCTATCCGGCTCTTCGAACTCCAACTCTTCGCTCCAGAACTTGAGAGGATTCTGATTCAAAAAGTTGTGTTTTGCGAATTATGATTGTCTATTTTTCTTCTCTCCCGATTTGGGCCGCCGGGTTAAGTATTTATACTTAACCCTAACTGATCCGGATTGGCCTGATATTTTCGCCGAAAACATAGGGATATTTTCGGCGAAAATCCTTGTGTAAATGGCCGTGATCTCTCTGCCTTGTATTTTCGGTCCGAAGAGAACAATGTTTTCGCCGAAGTCATTCTTCACTCGGCGTTAGTTGATTTGCACTATTGTTTTCGCCGAATATGGAAGCTTATTTTTGCCGAATGTGTAAGTGTGAATGGGCAGACTTTCGGTTTGACTTGATCGGCTCCTTGGATCGATTCCGGTTTGATTCCTCGAGGTTCCAACGCCTTAGACATGTCCATGGCTACTCTATTTGACAGTAAAAACCTGTGCTAACATAAAAACACTAGAAAACCATCAAATAGACCCGAAACGGGCCAAGGTAACACAAATGGCACGAGATAGGGCAATCGATTGAATATTCGTTATTCTACCCTAAAAACCATCTTTTAAGCAAAGAAATGTCGCTTAAATGAGGCTGATAATCACGTCAAATTGAGTGTCATCACCCAGCCTCGGCACTGCCCCAGGCCCTAGTGCCCCAGCGCTCGGCTCCAGCGTCGGTATTGCCCCAAGCCCTAGTGCCCCAGCACTCGGCCCCAGCCCAGGCGCTACCCCACCAGACCCCAGCGCCCCAGCGCTCGGCCCCAGCCCCCGCTGGCACTGCCTGACCAGCCCTGGCGCCCCCGCGCCCGGCCCCGACTGGCGCTACTCGCCCAGCCTCGGCGACCCAGCACCCGGCCCCGGTGCTGCCCTACCCGACCCCTGCGCCCCAGCGCCCGGCTCCGACCGGCGCTACCCTACCCGACCAGGCCCCGGCCGACCTAGCACCCGGCCCCGACCTGTCGCTGCCCCAGGCCCCCCGGCACATCACCACCCGACGTGGCCCCCGAGCACGAGTCCGGCGCGTCTCTGCCCGACGCTCAACCCCGGTCCTACCCGACCCCGGCTGCCCCGTCATGATGATGGCCGACGCTGTCGACTTGCCCGCCGCACCACCAGCCGTCGCCACCGCCGGCTCTCCACTGCCCTCCGCCGCCGCCTCACCACTGGCCGCCGCCGTTGGTTTTCTACTGCCCGCCATCACCTCACCACTGGTCACCCCCGCCGGCTTCCTACTGCCCGCCGCCGCCCCACTGCCCGACGCCGCCGCCCTTCCCAGAGTACCCTGGTTCACCTCCGGCACCTCCGGCACCCCCGTGCCCCGACCCGACGCTTCACTGTCGGTCCCCTGTGCACCCCAGGTTCAATGGGAGATCCCCTCCCGACGAGTTTTAAGAGCTGCCCCGAGCGAAAAAGATCCGGATGCTGACCCGGATGTAGAAATGAGTAAGGAGCTCTCACCCGCTACCTCCCCGAGCCGTAACATTCTTGTTGATAGTTTTTCAGGAGCAGGAGCGATGGAGACTGATGAAGAAGGTACTGAAGGACCCGAGCCCTGGTCCATCACTGAATCAAGTGATACTCCTCAGTCTAAAGATAATGCTGCTGAAGATTGGAAGAGGATGATGAGTGTTAGGAAAGGACCCGAGATGGATTTGGGGACAAATCCAAGGCAAGAAGAGGGGGATGATATAATCCAACAATGTTGCCCCGATGCCAACCGGTATTCCTACACCCCACCAGGATCCCTGGCCTAGGCAAGACCCTAGTGCCTCTCAAGAAGCGCATGAATCCAAGGGCAGGCCATCCTCGAGCCCTAAAGCCAAGGTATGACAAGAAATATCGACTAAACCCTTCACTTGCAGGTAGAAAGACTCCGAGGAAGGGAATGCTATCCCAAGCCATGCTGATGGCCGAGGGTATAAGCCCTAGCACCGAAAAGAAGCTTCAGCCTGCCCCTAGCCTGACCTCTAGGAGCCCTGAAGAAGAAGCCGGTTCTTTGAGTGATCCTCTGGAAGCATTTCTGGAGTACAGAAAGAAGAGAGCCCAAGAACCCTTGGCCCGAAGAGGAGAGCTGTCAAAGATTGAACCTGAACCGAGGCATGAGAAGACTTGGAGTCCTTGGCCTCGAAGCATGACACTTGGGCTGACCACGGAGAGCTACGTCCAAAGCTACCTGGAGGCCTACCTGAAGCTTAAAGAAGAAGGCCCGAGCGGAAAGAAAGAAGGTCCAAGAGGAGAACAGCCACAAGCCCTAAACCGGCAACCGGGCAGATCAAAGGAGTTTTATGGAACCGGGCATGAAGAACATATCTTTTGGACAAGAAGCCCGGTCACTGAACCCGCCCGAAGCCGAAGCCCGCGTCCACCACCCGAGTCAAGCCCGGCGTTCGGCCGGTCAAGCCCACCGGGCCGCCACACGCGCCCAACCGGCCCAAGCAGCCGTACGCGGCTAGATTATGGTTTTTGACCTAATTTAGGTCTTTTATTCTGCTTTAAAGACTACAACTATTATTTTATGTTTATTCGTTTTTAGTATGATTATTTAGGGGTTTTAGGAGACTATTTGGGAATAGGACTCTTTATTCTATTCTTATTTAGGAATTAGACTTTAGGGAGGAGAGCTTGTTCCCTCCCTATATATAGAGGCCGCCGGCCTCACTTTGTTCTCAGACTTTGATGAAATAAACCCCCTTTTGATAGAACTCAGTTCTTGAAACCTTGTTGTATCTGCATGTTGCGATACTGAAGGCCCCGACTTATCATCAAGAGCATCCATCTCTTGGCGTGGCATCATCGACTGGACACTTCTGGTTCCCGGCTATATACAGCCGACGGGTCAAAGTACTTATCCGCCCCCGGTTCCCGACGGTTCTACCTCGTTGCACGGTGTCCAACTTGCGGTGGTTAGGGTCGTCTGCCCACGGTTGCAGCGGTTCACATCACCGGGTAAGCTGAAATCCCGATGGTCCGGCCCCTACACCGTTGTCCGTCAGACGCCCCTTGGAAGCGTCCTCATTAAGGGCCACGGTCAAGAGCCATTTATGGTCAATGGCCATAGACTCAAGAAATACCTACATGGATTAGCTGTCTCCCTCATCGACGTGCATTACTTCGTGTCAACCCAGTAACTCTGATCCAGGTATCGTCTAGCTCACGGACATTAAGCAAGAGCGCTTCGTGGGAGGCAACCCACGGCTGGAGTCCGTCTTTGTTTGTTTTGAGTTTTCTTCTTTTAAAACTCTATAAAAAAAACTGTCAAAACTATTTCGATTTTCGCCAAAAACTTTGGTTTTAAAGCCCCCGTTTTCTCCTGTGTCTCTTTTTCGAAATGATCTCGCCGAAAACCTGACTTCGTGGCGAGAACTCATCATTGGAAACCGGTGTCGTTTCATTTTCTGGGGAAATTTTTGCCAAAAATTCTTCAAATTTTTTGCCGAAAAATCTGAGCCTTCTCGCCTGATTTAAAACCCTCATTCAGTTCGCGAAACACCCCCCGAAAATCTCACACAACTCCCTCTCTATCTTTTCGCGCCGTCGCCGCTCGTTCCCCTTACTTCACCGCCACCGTTCCGCCGCCGCCGCCCACACTTCTTCTCCCTCCTAAGTTCATTGCATCCTAGATCCCCCGAATCGGAGCTCTATAGCTCCGGTTCCACCCGAAACAAGTTTTCAAGCTTTTGGTCAATTTCTCGAATTTCCAACCATTTTCTCGAGTCATGTCTTCACGGTTTGTTGTTCAGCCCTCAATTTTGAATCTTTAGGCATATTGACTTTCGGTTTTTGGCATGTTTGACTTTGGTTGACTTTTTGGTTTTCCTCGAATTACGTGTCTGCTATTTCGGTGTATTCTTGCTCAACTTTTGGAATCCCTTTATTCTTTATTGCCCTCGTGGATGATTTTCGTTGATCTTGTGCTGATGATTTGTCTTGTGCTCTGCCGACAAATAATTCATTGTGTGAGCTTGAACTTCAATTTAATCGATCTTATTATTTATGAACCTGAGCGTTTTCTATTCAGTTTGCTTGAGGACAAGCAAAAGCTTAAGTGTGGGGTATTTGATGACACTCGAATTGACGTAATGATCAGCCTCATTTAAGCAACATTTCTTGTCTTAAGATATGGTTTTTAGGGCAAAATAGCGAATATTCACTCAACTGCTCTATCTCGTGCCATTTGTGTTACTTTGGGCCGTTTCGGGTCTATTTGATGGTTTTCTAGTGTTTTCATGATAGCACAAGTTTTTTCCGTCAAATAATATAACTAGGGACGTGTTTAAGGCATTGGAACCTCAAGGAACCGCACCAGAATCGATCCAAGGAGTCAATCAAGTCAACACAAATCCTGCCCGGTTTTACAAAGAAGTTTTCGGCGAAAAGACCTAAAGTTTTTGCCGAAAACTCAAGTAGGAATCGTTAGAGCTTACAAGAAGAAGTTTTCGGCGAGAAGTCAAAGTTCTCGCCGAAAACTCTAAACATAAAACTCACAGGAGATCAGCCGACGGAAGCCTCCCTTTTTCGAAGAAGTTTTCGCCGAAAAATCCTGACCTAATCCGGCGCTGATATGGTTAAGTATAAATACAAAATCGGCGGCACATAAAAGATATACTTTTCATAATACAACTTTTCACAAGTTCCTGACCTAAGAAGTTCAAGAGAGCAGAGTTTAGAGTTCGAAGAGCCAGGAAGAGATCGTGACGCCATCTTTTCATCTCGGAGACTCGGAGCTAGGAGTGAAGATTACCGAAGAGCGAAGCTTTGCCAGATTCATCTTAACTAGGTTTTACAATTTCCACCTGTTCTTCCTTTTTCATGATGAACTCTGTTTCTGTTTTTGATTCTATTGTTATGAACATGAGTAGCTAAACTCGTAGAGCTTATACTAGATGAACCCTAAGTGACCCAGGGCTTTAAAGTGATCACGGATCGGCGATGATTAGATTCAAAGTTCAATCAGTTTCTCTTTCATGTTTGGTTTGTTCTTCGTCGTTTGTGTTTCTTGTCTGGCTTGATCACCTAGATTAGATTCTTGTTAAGATGAGGATAGAAGCGAACGCTCGCCTCACTTTAAAACACCAAATCAACAATAAACCTATTCATTGGAGTGTGCCTTTCGTACGAACCAGTTAGGGTTAATCCACTTCAAGAGTAACTCATAAATCGTTAGTAATTCCACCAGTTAGTTTAGTCGTCGCAAGATTCGACCGTACTCGGGTGGCTAATTAATCTTGGTAGCTAGGTCGGATAGAGCGAACGTTCGACAGTCTTAAACCTAAGGGTAAGGAGTTATGGTGGTGTCTTAGAATTGATTGAACGAGAAATGAAATCCGCTGGTCTGTTGATTGCAAATGCTCTGGTGAACTAAGGGGGATTCAAAGTCTAAGCTTGTCTATCGTCTTTGTTAAGCCAACCAATCTTTCAATCTATCTTTCAATTTAGTTTTTAATTTACTTGCATTTCTAGAATAGAAGTCGTGGAACTCACACCACACAAAACGTGCTTAAATCTGAGTAATCTACCTTTACATTTGAGTAGACGATTATTAGAAGACCCATGGAATACGATCTGCTTAGCTTTCTAGCTTAGTTGTTATTTGATATGCTTCACAATGTTCATCAAATTGGCGCCGTTGCCGGGGACTTCTTTTAATTGTTTGAAAGAAGAACTGGCATTTTATTCTTCTACTTTCCATCTTTCATATTTCCATCCACTTCGATTTTACACCGGGTTGCTTGTTTTTGTTATTTGTAGGTTGTCTACAGGTTTATGCAACACCATCCTCTCACGCGCTCCTTAACCAAGACTTACAGGGCTAAGAGTGTAGAGAAACAGGGTAGTTCTGCTTTGCCGAAGCGACCCAGATTCTGAAGCAAGGCAGAACCAAATCACCTCCATCCTTCACACCAATTAAGATTGAGGAACTGAAGGAGAGTTCCTCATCTTCATTTTCATCAACTGCATCACTTTCACCTCCTCCATCTCCTAGGATAGTTGATCACTTACCACCACCACCAGGCGATCAACCACCACCACCACCGGCCGCGCCGAAGAGTCTAGCTGACTACAACAAGCCGAGCGCGACTAGCGTTTGATCTTCTATCGCCGTGCCACGCATCGAAGGAGATCCTGACTATGAGATCAAGATTCCTTTCTTGATTATGATCTCTAGGGATTTACAATTTGAAGGTAGGCCATTTGAAAATCCGTGCACGCATCTGGCGGATTTCATCAATCTATGCGGTACTTTCAAGAATGGGAATCTCGACAAGAACACTCTATGGTTGAGAGCTTTCACATTCTCTCTTAAAGGCTCAGCTAAAAGGTGGCTCACTGGCAAACCACCAGGTTACTACACAGATTGGGATACTCTTACTCAAGACTTCGTAGAAGAGTACTTCCCTCCTACCAGAACAACAGCCTTCAAGGACAACATTACTAGATTTTCTCAGAAGGAAGGTGCGAGCTTATATGACACTTGGAATAAATTCCAAGAACTTCTCTATAACTGTCCTCACCATGGTTTCGAGCAGAGACAGTTAGCTAAAATCTTTGCTCGAGGTCTTCGTGAAGAATCTGCTAAATGGGTCAACTCCCTAGCTGAAGGGGATTGCACTACCCTCACACTTGAAGCTGCTCTTCTCCATTTCGCGAACTGTGCTTCCAAGTCAAGGAACTGGGAACGACAATCAGAAGGATCAAGAAGCAAGCTCGATCTTGAAGCAACCATCAAAGCAGAGATAGAGAAACATTTGAAGAAGTCTACTACACCTATCAAGCCGCCAACAGCTTCCGTTTATGTTGCTGATTGCGAGTGGTGTGGAGCTTGTGCTCATAACGGAGGCCGATGCCAGAACTTCAGCAAAGTAGAAATCTGGTCTACCGAAGAAGTCAACTTCATCTCTCAAGGCTTCAATAACAATCAACAAGGTTATGTTGGCTACCGCAACTTCAGACAACAGGGAAATTTCCAAGAGCGACCTCCCTACAATGTCGGCGCCAACCAGAACCAAGGACAGAATCAGAATAATCGACCAACTAGCTCAACTCAGGATCTGAAGCCATACAATCTGACGGGAGGTATCTACCACCCGCCGCACCAAAATACGAGTAACTATGGAACAGCTCCTGGCAATCGCCAAAATCAATACTTGAACAACACTTATACAGGACAGCAGCATCAGAGGGACAACAAGGATAGTGAACTCGACAAGAAGCTCAATTAGATCATCACCAAACTTGATGATCATGATAGTCAGTTGAAAGCTCAAGCTCTTCTCAACCAGGAACAGATCGCTTCTGGACAAAGAATAGAACATGTAGTGAACGAGATCTCCAGCATGTGAGCAAATGGCCGCCCTTCTTGCCAGGTCCCAAGCCAAACTGAGCCGAATCCAAGAAAGGAGCAAGCTAAGATGGTATCCATTCAAAATCTGACAAACTCACCTACTAATACTTCTTCTATTTTATACAGGGCCATTGAAGTTCCGGAGAAGAAGGTAGCAAAGAAAGAGGCGCCTAAGGAGTACAATCCTCCTCTTGCTCCATACTACGAGAAGCCTCCTTTCCCAAATGCATTGCTACCTAACGCAAGGATCGAGACTGGCATGTGGGGGAACAAAGAAGAACGCTCTACCATCCATATTAAGAAGCCTTTCTCGCCATATCCAGCTAAGTGCCCTGATCCTAGTTCTTTCACTTTACCTCTTATCATTAATGATATTGCAATAGAGCGCAGTTTGGTTGATCTAGGTGCTTCTGTGAATGTCATGCCTATGAGTCTGATCAAAAAGCTGAATCTATGAGAACTTAAACCGACTAGCATGCAACTTGTCTTTGCTGATAGATCATTGAAAACGCCTAGAGGAGAGATTAAAGATGTTGTCACTAGATGTGGTCCTTTCACTTTCCTAGCTGATTTTTTAGTTATAGATACTCGAGAGGAGGATTCTACCATCCTTATAGGTCGACCTTCATGGCAACAACCGGGATGCAAATCAATGTCCCAAGTGGTTCTTTGACCTTGAGGGTTGGCAAGGATTCGATTGCTTTCCGCCTTAAGGACGGTATGAAATATACTCCTCTGGAGGAAGAACCTCACTGTCTTGTTGTTGAAACTGTGGACTTGACCTCGGTCAACTCCGTTACTGATATCTCTTCCAGTGTTTCTAGATTAACTGTTGTTATAGGTGTTGAATAGATTATCGAGCAGAAGACCGGAACCACGGCACAAAAGCCACCGAAGAAAAAGGAACTGAAAGCCTCTTCTTCTCAATCACCACCAAGCAAAGAACCTGGCAGGCTACGGAAGAAGAATACAAATAAGACTCAAACGGTCTGGAGGCCAGTTGCTCCGACATCCTCTTCCAAGCCAGCTGCACCACCAATTCCTGTCAGGCCACTAGCGCAGAAGACAATAAAGAAGGAGAAGCCAAAAGCATCTCCCAAGAAAGCACCAAAGATCATAGATCTAGGTGAAATGAAGCTGGAGGCTAAAGAGAAGCCAAAGATGATTGTTCTCATTCCTTCCACTGTAACACTCGCAAAGGATGATCTCTCAAGAGAACTGTACGAGCCGTTCAGGATTACAGACCATCTTCTCGATGGACGTACTAAGCTCATTCATGCTAACGGGAAGAAATTCACGCTCACCGGAGGTACCCCGAAGCTCTACTTCATGAATTCCGATGTAAACGTTAAGAAGATCCTGAGTTGGGATGTCTCCTAACACCATCCAGGTATCATCCAGCTCAAGGACGTTAATCAAGAGCGCTTCGTGGGAGGCAACCCACGGCTGGAGTCAGTTTTTTATTTGTGTCGAACTCAGTATTTTTAGAGTCGATTCGGGGGAGCCAAAAGTGTCAGTTGCATTATTTCTTATTTTTCGTGAGTAGTTTGTGTGTCCTTAGTTCAATTCCAAGTTGTTTGAACTTGTTTCGATTTTTGTTAAATTAGTTCCAATTTTTTTGAAGTTTACCGGAATTGCGAAAATGTTTTCAAACTGCAGGTCAAGTTTTGGCCGAAAACTTGCACTTTTTTCGGCAAAAACTCCTCTTAAAACCCACGGTGTTTTCTGGCCAATTTTTGATAAACTTTTCGACGAAAACTCACCTTGAAATCAGGCAGACGATTTGAACTATTATTTTCGGCGAAAAATTGCACCTCTTTTCGCCAAAAACTTTTAAAAAATCCAAAAATCTTTCCCCCTTTTTTCTCTCTTTTTCCCGGTCCATTTTCTCTCTCCCCCCCCCCATTTTCGAAAACAATCGCCGCCGCCACCGTCGCAGATCGACGCCGCTCTCACCCTCATCCTCCCCTGATCATTTTAAGCCGTAGAACGTCCGAATCGGAGCTCTAGAGCTTCAGTTCCGCCAAAACCTAATTTCTTGAGTTTTTCACTGATTCCTCTCCTTCTGTTCATTTTCAGCCATCATGACTTCAAGGTAAGTTGTAGAGCTTTTCATTGCGAGTATTTTGACATATAGAATGCTGAATTTCGTTGGGGTTGACTTTGGTAGACTTTTCGGTCTACCTCGATTTGTGTGCCGACTGTTTCGTGAGAATTTGTGTGCCGACTTTTGTTGACTTTTGGTTCTAGCATGCTTAGGGAGATTTTTGCTGAAGTTTGATACCATTTGATCACGAATTACTATGCTTAGAGGTTCATTCTTTGTGGTATTGACTTTTGTGAAATATCAGTTTGACCATGAACTGTTGTTGCTCATTTGGCTGCCATGCTTGTCCATTGACGTTCATATTGATGTGTTTGTGTTATGAGGCTATGTTGTGCAATGTTTCAATGCTTAGTGCTCATAGGTTGCAAAGGCTAAGGTTCCATTTGGTTTCATGTTGACTTTTTGCTTGTCGGTTTAACATGTGCAATCGGTTTGTGATTCTGACGCCCTAGCTGATCTTGTGTATGTTTTGTGACCAATTGTGGTTACTGGTTATTCGCTTTGCTTACCCCCACCCGGTTTTTCTCATTTCTTTGTGAAATTGACTTTTTCTACTAAGTGTGGGGTAGGTTCTTAGTTTGACTAATCTATTTCTATTTCTTGTTATGAACTAGGCATGTCGACAGGGAGCGCAGGACAAAGGCCAGACTAGATGCCGGGTCTAGCTCCAGGGCATGAGCCCCAGTCACACCCGCCATCGACGATCCTCCTCCGGCATTCCCAGGTCGCATCGGGTACCACCGCACCGTCGCCGGTCTCCCAGTGCACTACTTCGAGCGCTACCAGTAGTTCTAGCACACCCCGCCGCCGATGTGCGACCAATTTCTCCGGACTCCCTCCTCGAGTATGACGAGGATTGGCACAGGAACGTGCACGACTCTCTGGCCGCTGCAGGTCTCTTGGAGCTGACCACCAAAGCTGATGACTTTCCCGGCATCGCGCTTCAAGAATTCTGGGCTACATTCGAGCTGGACGAGCACAAGGCAAGGCGGTACAAGAAGGTCATTTCCTTCTATCTCGGTGGGGTGCACAGAGACCTCACATACGAGGAGTTTGCCGCCTACCTCGACATCCCACTGGAGCACTACCAAGGCCACCATCTCGGCTGGGAGGACAACTCGTGTAACAGACCAACTTATGACGCACTCTGGAACCACATCACTGCAGTGCCAGGTGCTCGAACCACGGCTCATAACTCCGTCAGGTAACTCTCTCACCCTCTTTTTCGTTACATTCATATGGTTTGGCGTAGATCCCTTCTATTTGCTCCAGAGAAGGACCGCCACCACATCAGTAGGGAGGAGCTCATCCTACTCCGTGCCATCCGAGAGGGTCGGCCGCTTCACCCAGGATGGGTGCTGGCACGCCTCTTCCACAAGAAGACGAAGACTACCAAGGCACCCCGCTCTCTCTTTGGTGGTAACTTCGTGGGCTGCCTCATCTTCAGTTTCAGTCTCAGCCAGTCATATGGACCTAGCGTCCCGCGTCACATAGTGCACGCCGTCGGTGGTGACTTAGCTGTCGAGTACGACCTCTAGTTGGACTACAGTCCACAGGTAGCGGCAGCTCCACCTCTGCACCACGGGGATGAGTCAGAGGAAGAAGATGATTCTGACAAGGAGCAGCCTCCGCCGGAGCAGGAGTTTCACGACCATATACCCTCACCACAGCATCAGGCAGGGTTTGCATATCAGCAGCAGCCGCCCCCTCAGGATCCGTTCCAAGTGCCGCATCCTCATCACCAACCGCCTCCATCCGACTTTGGAGAGCTATATGAGCCACTCCAGGAGTGGCGAGTCACAGACACTGCCACCCAGGATGCCATATAGGTTATTATACAGCAGCACATGTGCCGAAATGATGAGAGGTATGAGGCGCAGCTGGCGTGGCAGCAGCGGGTCAACGACTTCCTCCACATTCCACCTCCCGATGCACCTGACCAGCAGTGATCGGGTTGTATCCCCCTTCTTTTTATTTCTTATTTTCGGATTTCGATCCAACTTTTTTCTGTGTGGATCTGGGACACTTGTCCCGGTTTCCTTTTTATCTTTCATTTGTTTTTGTTTTGCAGGTAGTTTGGTAGATTCCCTTTGCTTAGGGTTTACTACTTTTCCCTTCGCTTTGGTAGATTCCCTTCCAGCTCCGAAGATCCGTGTTCATCCTCTACATCAATTATCTCGGTCCAGGTTTCTTCTATTTACTCTCTACTCTAGCTTAGTCCTGTGAGGACACAGAACGGTTTAAGTGTGGGGTAGGATGCTAGAGAACCTTGCATGAACTTGATTGCCCTTATTTGTGATTTTTGTGCTTCGTGGTGCCTGTCCTGTTTCTCTAGCATTAGAATTGCTCAGTTCTTGATTTTTTATGTTAAGTTGTTGTTGAATTTGTCATAATGATGCTTAGACTACTTAACCTAGAACCTGCAAACCAACGTGGATACTTTGATGCTAAATTTCCTGGTCAGAACAGATTTTTAAATCACACTTGTAGTTTGTCGCTTTGATTGCATGAAAATGACCAAATCTGACTAGCAAACCAAATGTGAGCTTTTAATCCATCGCACCTAACTTGCAATTTCAATTATTTTTGAGTGGTTTTCTATTTTCTTGAATGAGTTAGAATTTGCATGAGACCTATTCGAGACCACACGATGACACGAGTTCTAGAATGATAGGGGCACCTAGATTCAGCTACTAAGCCAGATAGCCTACCCAATGTTAAATCCAATAGGTTTATACCCTTGAGCTTGGCCTATTCTTTCGGT
Organism: Linum lewisii; assembly: GCA_034768395.1. Lineage (NCBI taxonomy): Eukaryota > Viridiplantae > Streptophyta > Magnoliopsida > Malpighiales > Linaceae > Linum > Linum lewisii. The sequence goes on along the minus strand of CM068296.1, from coordinate 26,102,490 downwards.
TCGATATACATTACAGCCAATACCCAGTTTTTCATTCCCCATTGATCCCCGGTGGTCGTAGTTCTAGATTAGCCTACTGGAAGTCAGTTTGTGGTAACTTTCCTATCGCCATTAAATAGGTGGTCTTAGCTATTATGTCCAGACGTGTAAACCCCTCTAGCAACTAAAAGAAAATCGGCACAAAAAAAAGAAAAAAAAAGAGAAGAAGAAAATAAGAAAAAGTCGAAAAAATAGAAAAAATATATAGTTCAAAAGTTCTCGAATTTATAGTTCAAAAACGTTCTTCTCCCTACATATGGAAGAACGAAGTCAAAAAGAAAATGTAAAAGAAAATTCAGAAAAAAAATGCGTGTAACGAAAATGAAGTGCTAGGTTGCTTGAGCGTATCATAGGACGAGCGTACACTATTCCACCCATGTCTGGTTAGACGGTAGGAAGCCATAGGCTAGATTTGAGGGAAGTTAGTCGAAAGCTACACCGCACCAAAGCCATCATCATACATTCCCTTCATCCATCTCATCATGAACCTTTGTAGTGTAGAATTCGTTACAGTCCTAAGCAGGGAAGTCCTTCTTGACTAGTGGTGGAGATGTGGTCAAATTGCAAACTTATGACAGAATTCAGTAACACAAAATGATTGAGAGTAGAAACACGTCCTTAAACACAGAGAATGAGAGTTTCCCTTGTACTAAATATTGTCTGTGTGAGGAGTCTGGTCGGTCAGGTCAAATTCGTGGATGATTGGTTACTACTTCTTGTCGTGTGCAGTTTTTAGTGAGACCAGGTTGTTTGGCTGAACAGTATGCATGTTAGGTTTCTTGTTCTAGAAGTAGCTGTTTAATAATTCATTGTGTGAGCTTGAACTTCAATTTAATCGATCTTATCATTTATGAACCTGAGCGTTTTCTATTCAATTTGCTTGAGGACAAGCAAAAGCCTAAGTGTGGGGTATTTGATAACACTCAAATTGACGTGATTATCGGCCTTATTTAAGCAACATTTCTTGTCTTAAGACATGATTTTTAGGGTAGAATAGCGAATATTCACTTAACTGCTCTATCTCGTGCCATTTGTGTTAGTTTGGCCCGTTTCGGGTCTATTTGATCATTTTCTAGTGTTTTCATGATAGCACAAGTTTTTTCCGTCAAATAATGTAACTAGGGACGTGTCTAAGGCATTGGAACCTCGAGGAATCACACCGGAATCGATCCGATGAGTCAATCAAGTCAACTCAAATCCTGCCCGGTTTTACAAAGAAGTTTTCGGCGAAAACACCTGAAGTTTTCACCGAAAACTCAAGAAGGAATCGTCAGAGCTTATGATGACACTCGATTTGACGTGATTATCAGCCTCATTTAAGCGACATTTCCTTGTTTGAAACGTGGTTTTAGGAGTAAAATAGCGAATATTCACTCAACTACCCTATTTCCTACTGATTTGGTTACTTTGGCCCTTTTTGGGTCTATTTGATGGTTTTCTAGTGTTTTTGTGAGAGCGCAGGTTTTTATCGTCAAATACGTAACCACGGATGTGTTCAAGACCTCAAGGAGTGAACCGAAATTGAACCAGAAATCGAACCAGAGTTAGAACCGAAGATCCAACTGCCCAGCACAATGTTTTCGCCGAAAAGACTATGAGGATTTCGGCGAAAATACCTTCAGAAACTCACAGGCTGATTTACACTGAAGTTTTCGGCGAAAACTTCTTTGAGTTTTCGCCGAAATTCCTAGAAGAAATCACACAGGGGTTTTTAACTAAAGATTTCGCCGAAAATTATTTGATATTTTCGGCGAAAATTCCTTCCAAATCCGGCGCTGTATTGGAAACCTAATCGTACCTATTTAAATAGAGGCAGCCGGCAGACAGAGGAGGAGGAATCATTTATTCATATTTTCACAAATCCGACTTTTGAGAGTCAGCCGACTCTAGGGTCGATAGATAGAGTTTAGAGAGTTCGAAGATCCGTGGAGAGATCGTGACGCCATCCTTCACCTCGGAGAACTCGGAGCTTAAAGTTGAAGATCCAGGAGATTGAAGCTTCGCGAGAGTCGTCAGAATTAGGTTTTTCAGTTCTTATCAGTTCTTCCTCTGTATGATGATCTTCATTGTTGCCTTTGATTCTCTTGTTTCTGATATGAGTAACTGAACTCGTAGAGCTTAGATTAGATGAACCCTAAGTGACCCAGGGCTTTAAAGCGGTCACGGATCGGCGGTGATTAGATTCAAAATTCAATCAGTTCTCTTTCATGTTTGATTTGTTCTTCCTTGTTCATGTTTCTTGTCTGGATTGATCACCTAGATTAGATTCTTGTTAAGCTAAGGATAGAAGCGAACGCTCGCCTTACTTTAGAACATCGAATTGAACAATTAACCTTATAATTGGAGCGTGCCTTTCGTAGGAACCGGTTAGGGTTAATCCACTGCAAGAGTAACTCACTAATCATTAGTAATTGCACTAGTTAATTAAGTCGTTGCGAGAGGCGACCGTACCCGGGCGGCTAGTTAATCTTGGTAGTTAGAACGGATAGAGCGAACGTTCGCCGGTCTTAAACCTAAGGGTAAGGAGTTATGGTGGTGTCTTAGTAATTGATTGAATTAGAATTGAAAACCGCTGATCTTGTGATTGTCGTTGCCTTGGTGATCGAAGGGGGATTCGGAATCTAAGTTCGTCTATCTTCTCGTTAGTCAACCTTCTACTTTTCTGTCTTTTATTTTCCTGCTTTATTAGATTAGAAGTCGTGGAACTCACACCACACACTAAGTGCTTAAACCTGAATAAATTGCCAGCTTCTTTGAGTAGTCAATTAGTAGAAACCCTGTGGAATACGATCTACCCTAGCTTCACAGCTTGGTAGTATTTGATACCGCTAAAACTGCAGCATCAAATTGGCGCCGTTGCCGGGGACTCTTCTAATTGTTTGAAAGAAGAGTTGGCAAATTATTCTTCTACCTTTCCGCCTTACCATTTATTTCCCTCCATATTTTCATGATTTACCTGGGTAGTGTTTTTGAGTTTTAATTATGCAGGATTACAGGTGGGATGACCAGTACCAAGGGTGGTACATCAATGAAGCACCATATATTGAAGACTCCCAAGAGGTGGATTTACACACTTATGAGCATCAACAATGGATGGCAAGCACCCAAGCCGCGATCGACAACCTCCAATCAATGGACGATGCTGTTGATGCATGGAACGCCGCGCTCAAGCGACTAGGGCAATTGAAGGGAGAAGATGCTCCAGAACATTTCGAAGAAGAGCCTGAAGCTACACACCACTAACAAAATCACCAAGATGTGTATATACCGGCTCATCAGCATCGAAAACAGACGGCAAGAGTAGAATCCGCCTTGGATGATCTCATTTCGAAGCTACAAGCTCATAACATGATGGATGTCGAGATCGAGCAACCAAATCCACTAATGGAAGAAGATGCTCAAGAGCCGTACGAAGATGAACATGACAATCTCACCCATAACTATTGCGAGCTAGAAGCGTCTGATGAAGAAGCGTCTGATGAAGAATCCTTGGCGGTGGCGGTTGATGAAGACATAGAGCCAATCCATCCTGAAGTTGAAGCCGAAGAGGAGCATATAGAAATTGAGGAGATACCCTCACCTACACTTCCGCCGAGTCAACCTGTAGAGAAGATGGAGCTCATTCACCATGCCACGCCGTACTACCTCTTTCCTCCTCCAGAAGGAGAATTCAAGAAGAACTGGTCATCCAACCAGAACCACGATCTACTGGAGCACTACGGTTACATCACCCTTCTGGAGTGCTACATGGCACTCAACCGCTGTCCTTGAAGAAGACGATTGACTTCAAGGAACTCCTAAGTTGGGGTCCCTAATAGGTACCGTCCGGCTCAAGGACGTTAAAAGAGAGCGCTTCGTGGGAGGCAACCCACGGCTGGAGTCCATTTTTGAATTTTGGAGTCAGTCTTTTCGTCGTTCGAGTCAGGTTCGGGGGAGCCAAAGTGTCAGTTTGTCTGATTTATTATTTTTTCGTGAGTCATAGAGTCAGTCGCAAGTTGATTGAGGTCTTTCCGATTTTTGTGAATTTAACTGTGATTTTCTGAAGTCTGCCAGGTTTGCGAAAATATTTTCAATCGTAGTGTTCAAAATTTTCGGCGAATTTTCAATACCATTTTCGGCGAAATCACCTTTTGGATTTTCAACTGAGTCTCCCTGTTTAACATTTTCGGTCCAAAATTTATAATGTTTTCGGCGAAATAGTTTTTGAAAACCAGGCAATGATTTTAACGCTTCTTTTCGGCGAAAACATATGGTTACTTTCGGCGAAAACACACTTGAAAAACTGGCAGTGCATTTGAACTAAAAATTTTGGCGAAAACACCCTCTTATTTTGCCGAAAACTCTTTTGAAAAATCACCCCAACTATTCACTTTAAAATCCGGATTACCCTCTCTCTCTTCCTTCTTTCAGTTTCTCATTCAATCGTCAAAATATTTTTAAAATTCCCCTTAACCTTCTTTGTTCGACTTTTATTCTGTGTGGATCCGGGACACTTGTCCCGGTATCCTTTTGATCTTTTTGTTGTTTTTGTTTTGTAGGATCTTGAGTAGCTACTCCGCTCTGCTCCAGACGCTCCGTGTTCATCCCCTACACCGACCATCTCGTCACAGGTTCTTCGTATCTCTCTACTCTAGTTTAGTCCTGTGAGGACACAGAACCGTTTAAGTGTGGGGTAGGATTCTAGGATTATGCATGATCTTGTTTGATTTTCTGTGATTCCGTGGTTCAATTTTAAACCCTAAGTCGCCGGATTCCTTCTGTTATTTTCGCCGAAAATAGGGGATTATTTTCGCCGAAAATGTTGGTACAAATGAGGATTCTAGGGTTATGCATGATCTTGCTTAATTTTTTGTGATTCTGTGGTTCAAATTTGAAATTTCTCTAGCATAGAATTGCTCAATTCTTGACTTTTGATGTTAAATTGACTTCAATTTTGAACAATGACATCTAGACTGTTCCACTTAGAACCTGTAACCAACATGTCGGAAATTATATCAAATGAGTCTAGGTCAGAACTGATTATAAATCACTCTTGTAGTTGAACTGGAATTAATTGAATTGATTGACTTGTTAATAACAAAGCTCGATAACACCGTTCTAAGATGATAAATGCTAGTTTCTCCCATGTTTTTCACTCCATATTTGTTCACCTGTGATTGTGGCTTGAGATTAGGCGGAAATCCAATTCGAAATCTTGTGTAAAAAGTTATAACTAGCTAGGATTAAGTGGATAAATTGTTAAATCAAGTAATCAAGTTGTGCAATCAATGTTAAGTTTTTAAAGTGCTAAAAATCAAAGCTAGGCAAGCCCGACACCTAAGTGAAGTGTTCGGGTTGAGCACTAGCATAGGCACAAATACTGTGAGCTAGGCAGGTCCAACACCTAAGTGAAGTGTTTGGCATCGAGCACTAGTATGCAGTACATAAATTGAAGGAAGAAGTTGAAACTTGAAATAAATTGTTTAAAGCAGTCCTAGCTAGAACATGTAACGTACAGATCTAGAAACGGATGAAGTCGAGTCGATAGCCACGTCACTTTTCCTACCTCCGCGTCCACATCATGGCTAGAGCTTAAAGTCTTTTTGATTAGAATTGGTGTTATCGTAGTCGGTTAATCATAATTAATTGTTTTACCAAGAAACGAGCTTTGTTAAAACGACTACTTGAAGTGTGCATAAATTAGTGAGATCGAAAACTTGTTTGGTTGATGTTCTTGCATGTGTAGGTCACTTTTTCTACGTGGAACAGTCTAAACCAAATTGTTAGAATTGAATCTCGGTTTAATCTCGTGTCATTTGTGAATTTGAGTGTGTTCTAGTTCAGTTTGCTTGAGGACAAGCAAAAGCTTAAGTGTGGGGTATTGATGACACTCGATTTGACGTGATTATCAGCCTCATTTAAGCGACATTTCCTTGCTTGAAACGTGGTTTTAGGAGTAAAATAGCGAATATTCACTCAACTACCCTATTTCCTACCGATTTGGTTACTTTGGCCCTTTTTGGGTCTATTTGATGGTTTTCTAGTGTTTTTGTGAGAGCACAGGTTTTTATCGTCAAATACGTAACCACGGATGTGTTCAAGACCTCAAGGAGTGAACCGGAATCGAACCAGAAATCGAACCAGAGTCAGAACCGAAGATCCAACTGCCCACACAATGTTTTCGCCGAAAAGACTATGAGGATTTCGGCGAAAATACCTTCAGAAACTCACAGGCTGATTTACATAGAAGTTTTCGGCGAAAACTTCTTTGAGTTTTCGCCGAAATTCCTAGAAGAAATCACACAGGGGTTTTTAACTAAAGATTCCGCCGAAAATTATTTGATATTTTTGGCGAAAATTCCTTCCAAATCCGGCGCTGTATTGGAAACCTAATCGTACCTATTTAAATAGAGGCAGCCTGCAGACAGAGGAGGAGGAATCATTTATTCATATTTTCACAAATCAGACTTTTGAGAGTCAGCCGACTCTAGGGTCGATAGATAGAGTTTAGAGAGTTCGAAGATCCGTGGAGAGATCGTGACGCCATCCTTCACCTCGGAGAACTCGGAGCTTAAAGTTGAAGATCCAGGAGATTGAAGCTTCGCGGGAGTCGTCAGAATTAGGTTTTTCAGTTCTTATCTGTTCTTCCCCTGTATGATGATCTTCATTGTTGCCTTTGATTCTCTTGTTTCTGATATGAGTAACTGAACTCGTAGAGCTTAGATTAGATGAACCCTAAGTGACCCAGGGCTTTAAAGCGGTCACGGATCAGCGGTGATTAGATTCGAAATTCAATCAGTTCTCTTTCATGTTTGATTTGTTCTTCCTTGTTCATGTTTCTTGTCTGGATTGATCACCTAGATTAGATTCTTGTTAAGCTAAGGATAGAAGCGAACGCTCACCTTACTTTAGAACATCGAATTGAACAATTAACCTTATAATTAGAGCGTGCCTTTCGTAGGAACCGGTTAGGGTTAATCCACTACAAGAGTAACTCACTAATCATTAGTAATTGCACCAGTTAATTAAGTCGTTGCGAGAGGCGACCGTACCCAGGCGGCTAGTTAATCTTGGTAGTTAGAACGGATAGAGCGAACGTTCGCCGGTCTTAAACCTAAGGGTAAGGAGTTATGGTGGTGTCTTAGTAATTGATTGAATTAGAATTGAAAACCGCTGATCTTGTGATTGTCGTTGCCTTGGTGATCGAAGGGGGATTCGGAATCTAAGTTCGTCTATCTTCTCGTTAGTCAACCTTCTACTTTTCTGTTTTTTATTTTCCTGCTTTATTAGATTAGAAGTCGTGGAACTCACACCACGCACTAAGTGCTTAAACCTGAATAAATTGCCAGCTTCTTTGAGTAGTCAATTAGTAGAAACCCTGTGGAATACGATCTACCCTTGCTTCACAGCTTGGTAGTATTTGATACCGCTAAAACTGCAGCATCAGCTTACAAGAAGAAGTTTTTGGCGAGAAGTCAAAGTTATCGCCGAAAACTCTAAACATAAAACTCACAGGAGATCAGCCGACGGAAGCCTCCCTTTTTCGAAGAAGTTTTCGCCGAAAAATCCTGAAGTTTTCGCCAAAAAATCCTGACCTAATCCGGTGCTTATAGGGTTAAGTATAAATACAAAATCGGCGGCACATAAAAGATATACTTTTCATAATACAACTTTTCACAAGTTCCCGACCTAAGAAGTTCGAGAGAGCAGAGTTTAGAGTTCGAAGAGCCAGAAAGAGATCGTGACGCCATCTTTTCATCTCGGAGACTCGGAGCTAGGAGTGAAGATAACCGGAGAGCGAAGCTTTGCCAGATTCGTCTTAACTATGTTTTACAGTTTCCATCTGTTCTTCCTTTTTCATGATGAACTCTGTTTCTGTCTTTGATTCTGCTTTTATGAACATGAGTAGCTAAACTCGTAGAGCTTAGACTAGATGAACCCTAAGTGACCTAGGGCTTTAAAGCGGTCACGGATCGGCGGTGATTAGATTCAAAGTTCAATCAGTTTCTCTTTCATGTTTGGTTTGTTCTTCGTCGTTTGTGTGTCTTGTCTCGCTTGATCACCTAGATTAGATTCTTGTTAAGATGAGGATAGAAGCAAACGCTCAACTCACTTTAAAACACCAAATCAACAATTAACCTATTCATTGGAGTGTGCCTTTCGTAGGAACCAGTTAGGGTTAATCCACTTCAAAAGTAACTCATAAATAGTTAATAATTCCACCAGTTAGTTTAGTCATCGCAAGAAGCGACCGTACTCGAGTGGCTAATTAATCTTGGTAGCTAGATCGGATAGAGCGAACGTTCGCCAGTCTTAAACCTAAGGGTAAGGAGTTATGGTGGTGTCTTAGAATTGATTGAACAAGAATTGAAATCCGCTGGTCTGTTGATTGCCAATGTTCTGGTGAACTAAGGGGGATTCGAAGTCTAAGCTTGTATGTCATCTTTGTTAAGTCAATCAATCTTTCAATCTGTCTTTCAATTTAGTTTTTAATTTACCTACATTTCTAGAATAGAAGTCGTGGAACTCACACCACGCACAACGTGCTTAAATCTTAGTAATCTGCCTTTACATTTGAGTAGACGATTATTAGAAGACCCGTGGAATAAGATCTGCTTAGCTTTCTAGCTTAGTAGTTATTTGATACGCTTCACAACGTTCATCAGCTTGTTTGCTTACCCCCACTTGTCCGCTCCGTTCTTTTCCGAGCCGAGGTTTCGAACCAAGTGTGGGGTAGGTTATTGGCATCTAATTCTGGTCTGCTCTGAGTTTTGTATTGCAGGAATCCGAAGCGTTTCAAGACCACCAGTGCAGATAGAGAGAAACGTTCCAAGGCTCGACAGGACAAGGTTCACACTACAAGAAAACATAATTTTAGTCACGGTTTTTTGGCCTCATTAGTCACGGTTTTAACCGTGACTAAAAAATTTAGTCACGGTTTAAAGAACCGTGACAATTTTGACCCATTTTTGTCACGATTTCTAAGGAAACCGTGACTAAATTTTCTGTCACGGTTTCTATGAACCGTGACATTTTTTGTCACGGTTTCTATGAAACCGTGACTAAAATTAGTCACGGTTTCATAAGAAAACCGTGACAAAATTTGTACAAAATAGTCACGGTTCCATCAGAAAACCATGACAAAATTGGTGACCAAACTGTTATGATGAAAATTTCAGTGACCCATTTAGTTAATATCATGAATTACAAGTCCAGACCTTCAACCTTTCCCGTTTTGCAAAATGATCCGTAAAATTAAAATGTTAACAAGATGTCCCAATTAATTGCAAACCAGTCACTCAATTTATTTATTGTGTCAAAAAAACCAATTACAATTTTAACTAATAAAAAAAATAAAAAATTACAAAATAATTAATCGGGGGTGCCACCGCCTTCGATTTCCACAGCGGCAATCGCCGACGCCTCGATTCCCCTTGCCGTGAGCATCGCCGCCTCGATTCCCGTCGACCCCGTGCTCCAATGCCCAGCCGGCCTAGCTTTCTGGCAGAGGAATGAGAAGACGTCGACGACGGCGAGAGAGGAAGAAGTCGTCGACGGATCTCCAGATACGGAAGGCGTCGTTGAGATGCAGAGCTGCGGCCCGGCGATTGGATTTGAAGAAGATAGAGAGGAGATGCGGCGATTGGATTTGGGGCAGTGGACGGCGGTGAATGGGAAGAGAGGAGCTGCGGCCCGGCGATTGGGTTTGGTGGGTCTGATGTTGGGTTGGTGAATGGGAAGAGAGGAGATGGTGATGTTGGGTTGGGTTGGTGAAGGGGAAGAGAGGAGATGGTGATGTTGGGTTGGTGAAGGGGAGAGAGGAGATGATGATGTTGGGTGTGAAGGGGAAGAGAGATATGCAGGGGAGAAGAAGTATGGCAAGGAAGAAGAAGAATGATGTCATGGATTGCCAACGTGGCACCTTGGGTCCTTCATGAAATAACTTGGTCACGGTTTACATATGTAAACCGTGACTAATTTCGTCACGGTTTGCATATAAACCGTGACTAATTTAGTCACGGTTTATGTAAACCGTGACTAATTGGTCACGGTTTATTAAAACCGTGACTAATTGGTCACGGTTTATTAAAACCGTGACTAATTTAGTCACGGTTTACATGCAAACCATGATTAATTGGTCACGGTTTACATAAAACCGTGACTAATTGGTCACGGTTTACGAAAACCGTGACTAATTTAGTCACGGTTTACATAAACCGTGACCAATTAGTCATGGTTTCAAAAAACCGTGACCAAATCTGTATTTTCTTGTAGTGTCAACCTTCCCATCCACCCACGCCTTCTACCCCAGTACCGGTGACTTTGACCTTCCTTCCGCCCGACGCACTGACCCCAGTGATCCCTCTCTCGAGTGCTCCAGCCACAGCCACCGGGGCCCTACATCCTTTTATCGCTGCCCTTCCCCCGCATCAACTGGAGGTCTTTATGAAGATCAAGGACATCCCGCCAGCAATGGTGGCAGCTCTCTCCCTAGACAGTCTTAAGAACCACAATCTGGCTTGGCACTCCAACATCGACCACGTACTTGAACAAACCGGCTTGCGATCTTTGACCACCTTCGGCTCCCCCTATCCTATGGTCGCCCTTGAAGAGTTCTGGAGTTCATTTGAGCGCCACACGCCAATACCGAACAGCCGTCAGAGGTTTGTTTCCTTCCGCCTCGGTGGTGTTCGATATGAGAAGACCATCAATGAGTTCCCCCACCTACTCTACACCCATGCCATCGTCCAGGACACCACCCTTGGGTTCTCAGACGTCTACTCCATTGCACATGAACCATACCCTGAAATATGGAAGTTCATCTCCAATCAACCCGAGGTCAAGCCAATCATCAACCCCACGGTAGGCGACATTGCTCACCTTCTCTTTAAATTCCTTCATTATGTATGGACGCAATCCCTGTGTTATTGCAGCAAGGCGGGCCGTCACCATGTCTCCTTAGAGGAGCTCGTTCTGTTCCGTCACTACAACAAAAAGGGAAATTAGTGGCAGGCGGCGGGCCTGTCTGCGAGTAAGTTACTCGCAAACAGCTGGGCTTACTCGCAGACAGGAAGCGCCTGCCACTAGCTAGTGGCAGGCAGCCTGCGAGTAAGCCCGGTCTGCCACAAGCTAGTGGCAGGCGGCCTGCGAGTAAGCACGGCCTGCCACTAGCTAGTGGCAGGCGGCTTGTGAGTAAGCACGGTCTGCCACAAGCTAGTGGCAGGCAGCCTGCGAGTAAGCGCGGCCTGCCACTAGCTAGTGGCAGGCGGCCTGCGAGTAAGCACGGCCTGCCACTAGCTAGTGGCAGGCGGCCTGCCACTAACCTCACGCCTTTCTTTCTCAAGTAATACCAAAAACATGAAACGCCTTTCCATCTCTGTTTGTTTCTCCCTCTTCCAATCTCCCAAACTCAAAATGGATCCCCTCTTCACCATTCCCATCGGAAACCATGAAACTCGACAGTCTAATAGCATCGGCGGCGATAAACTTCGGCCTCGCCTTCACCATCCTCTTCCTCTTCTCAATCCTCAAGAAACAGCCTTCCAATTCTCTCATTTACTATGCCCGACCTCTCTCCGTCTCCGCCGCCGCTCTTCCCTCGTTTCCTCAATCAATTTCAATCTATCGCTTCCTTCCCTCCCTTTCCTGGATCCGTAACGCTTTCCATCTCTCCGAGGACCAAATTCTTCAGATTCATAGCCTAGACGTCCTCGTCTTGTTCCATCTATTCAAATTCAGAATCAATTTCTTCGGATTTTCGTCTCTTCTCGGCCTGGCTGTGCTCGTCCCTGTCAATTACGGCGGCCACGAGGATGATGCTTCCAAAATCCGACATTACATGGATCCTTTCTCCATGTCTAATGTACCTACTGGTTCCAATAGGTATTTGATTTTAGGGGCCATGATTTGTCGGTTAGTTGATGTATCTGGAACCACCATTGACAAAGGGTTTCAAGATGGGGATGAAACGATTGGGATAACTAGAAATTTAGTGACCAGATAGCAATGATAAAAAAGTTAAGTGACTGCTTATAAACGAAAAGGGATGAAACAGAAAAGACCAGAAATTTAGTGACCAGATAACAATAATCAGAAAGTTAAGTGACTGCATAGAAACAAGAGGGATGACACATGAAAAAACATAAATTTAGTGACTAGACAGTAATAATCATAAAGTTAAGTGACTAATATTAGTGGCAGGCGGCCTGCGACTAACCACGCGCCTGCCACTAAGCTTAGTGGCAGGCGCCTGCCACTAACCTCACGCCTGCGAGGAGCTTACTCGCAGACAACGCCTGCCACTTAATGGGCTTCCTCGCAGCAGCTTTACTCGCAGGCCCAAATGTGGTTAGTGGCAGGCAGCGCCTGCGAGTAAGCTCCTGTTTTAGTGGCAGGCCGCCTGCCACTAACCTCGACGAGGCCTGCCACTAAACCATCCTTCTGTTGTAGTGCGTGCTATTGATGAGGAGGAATGTTTTCACCCTGGATGGTGGCTTGCAAGATTCTTCCACAAAAGCACAACCACCAAGAAACTTCCCTCTGAACTTCCTGGCGGTCGCTTCATTTCCTGTCTAATCGACAACCTCCAGATCGGTGACAAATGGGGCCCCGATCTTCCTCGCGTCCAGATTGAGCACATCGAAGCTAAGCTTGCCATAGCTCGGGGCCTCGACCTTTCAGGAAATCTTGATGATTACAGACTAGTACCCCGCCGCCCAAAGAAGACGCCTCCACCACCAGATGGCGCTCCTGAGGCCCACGCCCCCCTTCTGGAGTTGCCTCCTCCGCCTCAGCCATAGATGCCCAACGGGATTAACGAAAGGCTGGCCCGCATTGAGCAATGGCAGCTCGACTACTTTGCCAGTTCACTTCAATGGCAGAAAGACCGAGTAGAGCACGAAGAGGAGCAGAACGCGCGATGGGTTGTCCTACAACAATTCATGACCGACCAGGACGCTAGACACAAGGCCGAGCTCGCATGGCGACATCAGATTGAGCAGTGACTTGGCATTTCCCCTCTACCGACTCCACCTCCACCCCCACCCCCACCCCCACCTGAGGGACAGTGATCAGGTCATCTCTATCCTTTTCCTTTGTTTTCTTTCTTCTTTTCGGATTTCGATCCAACTTTTTTATCTGTGGAACCGGGACGCTTGTCCCGGTTTCCTTTTGATCTTTTGGTTGTTTTTGTTTTGTAGGTCTCTTTTGGTAATTGCCCTGTTCCACTCCAAGTCACGCTCTTTGGACCCATCCGCTACACCAAGCCCCTGTCTCCAGGTTCCCCGTAACTCTCCCTCTCATTTTTGTCCTGTGAGGACACAGGATGGTCTAAGTGTGGGGTAGGGTGTTAGACAACCATGCATGATCTTGATTGCCCTTCATTGTGTTCCGCAGTTCCTTGTCCAGTTTCTCTAGCATTAGAATTGCTTGGTTCTTGATTTTTTTTTTGTTAAGTGGTTGTTTGATTTGTCATAATGATGCTTAGACTGCTTAACCTAGAACCTGCAAACCAACCTGTACACTTTGATGCTAAATTGCCTGGTCAGAACAGACTTTCAAAATCACACTTGCAGTTTGTCACTTTGATTGCATGAAAATGACCGAATCCGACTAGCAAACCAACTGTGAGCTTTTGATCCATTGCACATAACTTGCAATTTCAATTCGTTTTGAGTGGTTTTCTGTTTTCTTGAATGAGTTAGAATTTGTATGAGACCTATTCGAGACCACACGATGACACGAGTTCTAGAATGATAGGGGCACCTAGATTTAGCTACTAAACCACATAGCCTACCTAACGTTAAATCCATTAGGTTTAGACCCTTGAGCTTGGCCTGTTCTTTCGGTTCAATATACATTACAGCCAATCCCCATTCTTTCACTCCCCGTTGATCCCCTGTGGTCGTAGTTCTAGATTAGCCTACCGGAAGTCAGTTTGTGGTAACTTGCCTATAGCAATTAAACAGGTGGTCTTAGCTATTATGTCCAGACGTGTTAACCCCTCTAACAACTAAAAAAAACATTCAGAAAAAAGAGAAAATAAAGAAAATTCGAAAAAAATAGGAAAATAGTTCAAAAGTCTTCAAATTTATAGTTTAGTTCAATAACGTTCTTCTCCCTACATATGGAAGAACGAAGTCAAAAGAAAATGGAAAAGAAAAAAATGTGTAAAAAAATAAAAGTGCTAGGTTGCTTGAGCGTACACTATTCCACCCGTGTCTGGTTAGACGGTAGGAAGCCATAAGCTAGATTCGAGGGAAGTTAGGCGAAAACTACACCGCACCAAAGCCATCATCATACATTCCCATCATCCATCTCATCATGAACCCTTGTAGTTTAGAATTCGTAACAGTCCTAAGCAGGGAAGTCCTTCTTGACTGTTCCTCGTGTTGTCACAGTGGTGTAGGTGTGGTCGAATTGCAAACCTATGACAGAATTCAGTAACAAAAAATGATTGAGAGCAGAAACACATCCTTAAACACAGAGAGTGAGAGTTTCCCTTGTACTAAATATTTTCTGTGTGAGGAGTCTGGTCGGTTAGGTCAAATTCGTGCATGATTGGTTACTACTGCTTGTCGTGTGCGTTTTTAGTGAGACTAGGTTGTTTGGCTGATCGGTATTCATGTTAGGTTTCTTGTTCTAGAAGTAGCTGTCTAATGATTCGTTATGTATGCTTGAACTTCAATTTAATTGATCTTATCATTTGTGAACATGAGCGTTTTCTATTCAGTTTGCTTGAGGACAAGCAAAAGCTTAAGTGTGGGGTATTTGATGACACTCGATTTGACGTGATTATCAGCCTCATTTTAGCAACATTTCTTGTCTTAAGACATGTTTTTTAGGACAGAAGAGCGAATATTCACTCAATTGGTCTATCTCGTGCCATTTGTGATACTTTGGCCCGTTTCGGGTCTATTTGATGGTTTTCTAGTGTTTTCATGATAGTACAGGTTTTTGCCATCAAATAATGTAACCAGGGACGTGTCTAAGGCATTGGAACCTCGAGGAATCGCACCGGAATCGATCCAAGGAGTCAATCAAGTCAACACAAATCCTGCCCAGTTTTACAAAGGAGATTTCGGCGAAAAAGTCCCTGAGTTTTCACCGAAAACTCAAGAAGAAACCGTCAGAGCTTACAAGAAGAAGTTTTCGGCGAGAAGTCCAAGTTCTCGCCGAAAACTCCAGGTGAAGTCGAAATAGAAGAAACAGTCGACACGAGCCAGGGTTTTAAGGGAAGTTTTCGCCGAAAACCCCCTAAGTTTTTGGCGAAAATCTAAGCTGTTTCCCAGCCGAACACGGATAGAATAAAAGAAGAAATCGCCGGCTGCAAAGAGACTTCATACTTACTTTTTGGACGGAAACTCCAAGACTTAGAATAGAGGGAGAAAGAGTGAAAAGAGTTCGAGGAGCTAGGAGAGGATCGTGACGCCTTCCTTCCATCTCGGAGAGCCCAAGGCTAGGAGTTGAAGATCTAGTAGATCGAAGCTTAACGGATTCGTCAAAATTAGGTTTTACAGTTCTTCTCTGTCTTTCCTACTTGAGATGTATTCCTTGTCCGTCTTTTATTCTCCTGTATTGAATATGAGTAGCTAAACTCGTAGAGCTTAGATTAGATGAACCCTAAGTGACCCAGGGCTTTAAAGTGGTCACAGATCGGCGGTGATTAGATTCGAAGTTCATTCAGTTTCTCCTTCATGTTTGATTTGTTCTTTGTTCTCTGTGCTTCTTGTCTGGTTTGGCCACCTAGATTAGATTCTTGTTAAATTGAGGATAGTAGCGAATGTTTGCCTCACTTTAGAACTCCAAATCATCAATTAACCTATTCATTGGAGTGTGCCTTTCGTAGGAACTAGTTAGGGTTAATCCACTTCAAGAGTAACTCATGAATCACTAGTAATTGCACCAGTTAGTTTTGTCGTCGCAAGAAGCAACCGTACTCGGGCGACTAATTAATCTTGGTAGTTAGATCGGATAGAGCGAATGTTCGTCAGTCTTAAACCCAAGGGTAAGGGGTTATGGTGGTGTCTGTGAATTGAATGAATTGAAAACCGCTGGTCTATTGATTGCCAATGCTCTAGTGATCTAAGGGGGATTCGAAATCTAAGCTTGTCTGTCGTCTGTCTAAGTCAAACAACCAATCATTCTGCATTTTAATTTCATTTCAGTTTTCTTGCATCCTAGTTTAGAAGTCATGGAACTCACACCACGCACAAACTGTTTGATCCTGAATAAAATTGCCAACACATTTGAGTAAGCAAGTAGAAGAAGCTCGTGGAATACGATCTGTCTTGCTTTGTGCTTGACAGTTTTTGATACCCTTCACAATGATTATCAGCCGGTCACCGGGTGTGAGGCCGCTGCACTTCCCTTCCATCAGGTCCGCAGCCGCCGACTAGTTTTGAAGTTAGTCAACCGATCGATCGTCCCAAAAGTGGCCCACTGTCCACTCCACCGCTGATCAACAATCACGTCCATTCCTGCTCCGCCGCCGTTCTACTCCATCACTGAACAATACATATCCACCGTCGGTCTACTCCGCCACGATTAATCAAGGGAAGAGCCTACTTAAGCTGCCGATTGAAAAAGGATAAATCCACCAACTGGCGTCTGGTTAGTTCGAAACACCATATTATCAAAATTTTGTGTTCAGATCAATACTAGTATTTTGTGGATTAGCACATGCCTAATTTTGTGATTTGAGTATTTGTTCTATTCTATTTAGGGTTATTCTTGAAATTGGTGGGTTTGGGTTATGAGGTTTCTTGTCATTAAAATTGGCGGGTTCAGGGTTTTGTTTAAACCTGAAGATACTAGTCTGAACATAGGCAGCAGATCCGGCTACAACCTTTTGAAAGGGTTGGAACTTTTCAAACCTTTTCTCAATCATTAGATCACCCTTTGACCAATCTAATGGTCTAGATTGATAGGGGTATTTAGGACTTTACACACTACATTTAATTTTTATATTTACATTAAATATTTAATATTCCTAGTGATCGGCCGGTGACTTTTCCGGTGATCGGCCGTCAACTTTTCCAGCGACCGGCCGCCATCGCTGGTGACTTTTCTGGCGAGACTCCGGCGACCGACCACCGTTGCCGATGACTTTTCTGGCGAGACTCTAGTGACTTTTCTGGTGAGACTCTGACGACTTTTACGGCGACCGACCAAACTCTGGCGACTTTTCCGACGAGGAGGACATGTTAACTAGTTAACACCTGTTTTTGCTTATAACTAGTTAACAATGTATTTTTCCTGTTAAGTTGTTAACTAGTTAACATGGTTTTTAAACATGATAACTAGTTAACAGGTTTTAACATGATAACTAGTTAACGAATTGTCATATGATCAATTTTTTAACGAGATTTTTTATTAACAAGTTATCTAACTAGTTATGTTGTTTTTACCCAGTTAACTAGTTAACAGTTTTATGCGATAACTTGTTAGCAAAATTAGCTAACTAGTTAACTTTAACTTATCAAGTTAACTAATTAACATTGCGACCAGATAACTAGTTAACTAATTAACTAATTAACTAATTATCATAATCTAATAACTAGTTAACATGTTATTTTGTTCATAACTAGTTAATCATAGTTACAAATTTCTCATCCCAACGATATAACAAAACCACACCAATAATAATCATCATCATCGCCATAATCACCATAAAAAACGACAACAACATCATCACATAAAGCATCATCATCCTCATCACCTTTTCTGATCACCACCACACTTCTCACCCAAAGAATGGAAAACTCAGTAAATCAACCCATTCATAAAAAAACTCAGTAAATCACTTCAATCAAAATACACACTAGCATAACTAGAGCACCAGATCTGGTCGCCAGGGAACGTTTCAGATCTAATTGTCTGAGGGCTTCAGATCCACATCTCGTAATCTTAGACGATCTCTGACTCGTCGCTCGCGTTTTCCTTCAAGTTAGGGTAAACAGTCGTATGTTCCTCTCTAAACGATGTTACCTTATTGGCATCGTGAACTTACGCGACGAAGGTTTCAATTGGAGAGGATTTATTAGTAGCACAACCTTTGAAGTCTTTACCGGAGATTGGACAATGACGGAGGGTGGTTCGGGGAGAGGAAGCCTCTATGGAATACTCGGAGACAGTGGATTTGGAGTTGGGTAGCATTGGCATGGTTGAAATCGATGCCAGCGTCATTACATAAGATGTGGGTGTGGCCGGATAAGTCGTTGGTGAGGCGACCGGCGAGGACAAGGAAGTGGGAGAAGACGGCAGAGAGGGAGGGTTTGAGAAGGGTGATCAGATCAGAGAAAGGGAGTTTGGAGAGGAGAACAAAAAAGTACGGGGAGATCGGAAAGCGAGAGTGCCAATGGAGTAGGGCGGCTGGAAGGGAAGTAGATAGAGGGGAAGGAAGGATATAAGGCTCATTAGGGTTAGTATAATTTTTTTAAAATACTGAAATTACCCCTCTGGTTTTTTGTTGGAGCCGGATCCGGAGCCCTGAACATAGATATTAGTATTTGAAAATCGATACTAATATGGAAATAGATACTAGTATTTGCAATTTCTAAATTGTGTTTCTGATTGTAGGTTTTCGTTCTAAAAACTAGTTGCGACAACCTTAGATGCATAGGGCGTGGAGGGCTGACCAAGATATTGACCAACTACTAGAACAAGTCACTTTGGACATATTCAACACCTCATGGAACACCCAATTCAAGGCGATTATGGAGGCCGGAATGATACACCGTACCACATTATCAACTTGTCGCAGCTTACAATTTTAAGTTAATTGTTGTTTATTTTTATTTTCTAGTAGTAGTGAACTCTTCGGATCTAAACATTTCGTTTGGTTTTTGTAGATCCAATATGTTGGTAGTTGGATTGTTTGTTTTCAACATGAAAAAAGATGTTTTGAACTTGTTCTTAGCCATCACCACAGATTATAATACTAGTACTGACTTGAAAATACTAGTATTAGAAGTAATACTAGTGTTCTTCTATCGTATGGGGTTGTTATTCAGAATTGCTTATGTAAATTATATGAGAGGGAAAATAGATTCCTCACCCGACAACTAACCCAATATCGGGGAAAAATAAAATGTGGTTCCATTGCTTGCGGCTTTTAACTCCAAGAAGATGAGTGCGGCAGCATCTAAAGGGGAATAGAATATTTCGGTTAAGCTTTTTTAGGCAGTGGGATAATTAAAAAAATTAAAATAATAAATGGTCATTAAGTTCATATTATAAATTAATTAGTGCGATTAAGGTAATTGAGAAAAGTGCGATTATTAAAATTTAAAGATAAAGGGAAAAAATGGACAGTCATGATTAAATTTTATCCCGGTTACAACATAAGGATTTTGTCAAAAAAAATTCCGCATACGACTAATCTACCATGAACAACAAAGAATATAAAATAATGTTAAATTCCTACTTACTTTCACTATATAAATCATGAAATTAATTAGATTAAAGTTATCTTTTTTTTTTGGAAGTAACGACCATGTATTATTAATGCCTCGTCAAACAAACATCCAACAAAGTATCACGTAACCAGTCCGGAGACTCTGACCCTATTATAGTTTCAGAAGAAAAAAACGCCCGTCTTGCTAGTACATGAGTAGTCGTATTTCCTTGTCTCCTAACAAAAACCATCTTCTTCCTTGGTTGATCTCGTAAAAGTGACCTTCCTTTACCAATAAGCTCTTCGTATTCCGTCAAGTCACTCTTACCTTTCACCATGGCTAACTGAATGATCTGGCTGTCGGTTTCAGTTATTGCTCGTCTCATTCCCAGCTCCTCCGTCTACTCCATCGCTACAATCACCGCCTCCGCCTCACACTCCTTAACCGTCAGGCATCCATTCCGTCTCACCATTTTATAACCAAGCAGCACACCATCCTCATCACGTATCACAATGCCGATGCCATGAATGTGAGCTTGCTGATCCAACACCGCGTCGCAGTTTACCTTAACATAGCTTGCGGGGGGTTTGTGCCATCGCTCGCAACCTCTTGCTCTACTGGTCCCTGCATTCGTCTCCACTCTGCACATCTGCTCCCACTCCTCAACCGCATCCATGGCGCGCTGAACGATAAGGCTCGCTGGTTTCACCGTTTGGTTCCAGACCCTATCATTCGTCTCCTTCCACAACCCCCACGTAACGGCCGCCATGCTTCCGTGCTCTTGCTTGCTTCTGTTGTTTAGGACCCACATACACCACTCCCTCCAGCTTTCAAAGTTCTGGTGCTCTTGTGGCAGCAGCTCTTCCACGCCCGCTGCCCTCCAACAGTTGATGGCCACCTCACACTCCAAGAAGACGTGCTCACTAGATTCTGAGCCGTTCCCACAGAGCCCACACAAATCGTCGACCCCTGGGATCCCTCTACGCACCAACGATGATCTCGTTGTGATTACACCTCTAGCAACACGCCACAGCAAGTGCCTCATCTTGGGTGGTATATGCATCTGCCAGAGCTTACTCCAATCTCCATCCACCCACAAATTAGCCAGCTGCTCTCTCTCTTCCATTAAAGCATGATATGCCGTCCGGACTGAGTACCTCCCATCCCTACTCCATATCCATATAATCTTGTCATCCAGCTGGTCTTGTAACGGCCTCAACCTGAAAATAGCATTAGCATCTCTCTCAGAAAAAATCGCCTGCACCATCTCTTCATCCCACCCCTCTCCATTCTGCAATGCTAGCTCCGACACCTTCCAGTTCTCCAGCCCTTCTTCACAAATCGTCTCCACGCAACAGTTACCGTCCTCACGTAGCCATGGTTCATCCCAAATACCAACCTTTCTCCCGCTTCCTAACCTCCACCGATATCCCTTCCTAACAATATCTTGGGACTCCCAAACACTCTTCCACACAAAGCTACTAGCACCCTCCTTAGGTTTTAGAAAATCCTCCTTAGGAAAATATTTAGATTTGTAAACCTTTGTAACTAGAGCGTTAGGGTTGGTAAAAAGATGCCAACCTTGTTTTCCCAACATTGCAGTATTGAACTCAATGAGATTGCGAAAGCCCATACCTCCTCCTTCTTTCGGCACACTCAATCTCTCCCACCGCCTTAATTAAAACCTCCTTTCCAGCTTTCGAGATTCGCTTCCCTCTCCACCCTTGCAACCTCCTCCAAATTCGATCTTTTAACTGCGCATAAATAGCCCTTTTATTACGTCCCACGCAAGATACTGACCTGTATCAATCAAGGCCAAAATCCCCATGATAGAACAGAGCCCGTCCTTAAGCATGCTATGAGTATTCGGGCTGAACATAATCCCAGATTTCTGGAAATTGATCATCTGCCCCGAAGCGACTGCATACACAGTCAGAATTTTCTTCAACCTCCTCACCTAACCAATCCCTGCTCATACAAAAAAGAACGAGTCATCCGCAAACAGCAGATGGCTGATTCTTGGAGCTCCTTTTCATACCACCACCCGTGAATCTGCCCCCTCTTAGCCGCATCTCTCAATAGGGCCTACAACCCTTCTGCACACAAAATAAACAAGAACGGTGACAGAGGGCACCCTTGCCTCAAGCCCCTAGTCGGAGTGATAGGTCCCACCATATTGCCATTGACAACCACGTTATACTCCACCGACCTTACGCACATCATCATCCATCTCACCCACCTCTCCCCAAAATTCATTCTTCGCATTACCGCTTCCAGGTACTCCCACTCCACTCTATCATACGCTTTAGATATGTCTATCTTCATCACCATTTCTCCATCCTTCGCGTCTCTCCTCATTTTCATGCTATGAATTGTCTAGAATGCCACCATAATATTATCAACGATGGATCGTCTTTGAATGAAAGTTGATTGTTCAGGCACTATAAGCTTCTCCATTACTCTTCGGAGCCTATTTGCTAGTACCTTCGCAACCAACCTGTACAACACGTCACAAAGGGAAATTGGGCGCCAATCTTTCATAGATTTTGGCTTCTCCACCTTTGGTAAGAGAATGATGTTTGTCTGTTGTACTTCTTCGGGTAACACACCCTCCGTCAACCACCTCTTACCTACTTCAAAAAACTCATCACCGATAAGTCCCCAAAAGTGTTGATAAAAACATGGATTAAACCCGTCAGGACCGGGAGCTTTATCTGCTTCCATCATGAATAACGCCTCTCGAAACTCCACCTTCGTGCTCTGCATGCAGGCTGTGATTATCCTCCTCCGTTATAGATCCGTCAATTACATTAGTTACAGGTACATGATCACTGCCAGTGGTACTGAATATATCTTCAAAATATCGACCCACCACCCCACCGATATCCTCCATCTCCGTGACCACCCGCCCCGACTCATCCTGCAGCTCTTCAATCATCTTCCGCTTCTTCCTACCGTTCGCCACTGCATGTAAATAACGAGTGTTAAGATCTCCATCCTTAAGCCAAAACTGTTTGGCTCTTTGTCTCCAAAAGTCTTCCTCCTTTGCGCCTCCCTTACTGCCTCATCTCCAATCTCATTCCTCAGCCTTTCCAACTCTTCATTTTTCTCCTTAATAGCACGCTGAAACTTCCTCGCTCTCGTCTTACCCCACGCGCCCAGCTTATTTGCGCAACGGTCAAGTTTATGAAATAAGCTCGTATGCCTCGCCTCCCTCCATTCTCCTTCTACCATTGGTTTAAGCTCTGGGTCTCTTCTCCATTGATTTTCAAATCTGAACTTCCACCGATGTCGTACCATATTAATTGGAGACATGATTAACACAATCGGCGAATGATCAGAAATAGGTGCCACCCCATTCACTAACTGTGCCATTGGGAAAGCTTCACTCCACTTACGATTACTCATCACGCGATCCAACCTGCTCTCCACCCCGTGCGGCTCCCCCTTCGCTCTTGCCCACGTGAACGGATAGCCCTGTAATGGGATATCCAAAAGATTACAATCACCCACCGCTTCTCTAAACCCCCTCAATCCACTGTTGTGGTCTTGGGTTCGGCCCCCGTCTCTCACCTGCGTCCAGAATATCGTTGAAATCTCCTATTACGCACCACGGTATCTGCCCTGGTACCGCCACCTCTCTCAACATTTCCCAAGATTGCCGTCTCCTTGAACTTTCCGGATAATCGTAAAAACCAGTAAACCGAAACACCACCCCTGACTCGCTTGTGACATCGGCATTGATTACATTCCTCGTAAAGTTTACAATATTCACTTTACCTGCCTCCCTTCATAATAACCCCAGCCCGCCACTTCTCCCAGCTACGTCCACCAGCATGCATCCATCAAACCTCAACTTCACTCTAACTTCCTCAAGCTTCTGTCTGGCTACCAGAGTTTCAGACAGAAACATAATGTCGGCCTTGTGAGTTTTAACAAGCTCACATAGAACTTGAACTGCTCGGGATTGGCCAAGTCCCCGACAGTTCCAAGCTATGATAATCATGATGCTGGGCAGGTCGTTGACACTCGACCTGCCTGAGACGTGTTTTTTGGATCACGACCATCCTTCTTTAGTGATTTGCTAGGCTTCCCTCCATTGAACACCACTCCTTCCATCCCTTCCCCGCCAGCTCCCTCTCTTATTCGCTTTCTTTGCTCCTCCACAATCTCCAAGGTTATGTCTTCCTCCTCCACCGCCTTCATCCCGTATTTTATTGGTAAGTCTTTAACCTCATCACTAGCTCCAAGATTACTCATCAGCTTCGTCACACTCTTCGGTATTCCCCCTCCCCTATCCTCCTTCTGCCTCCACTTCCTTCACCCACCATCATCGTCCCTCCACGACTTCTCCTACGATCCCCTTCTCTTCCTTTCCCCATATCATCCCTCCTTCTCAGCCATCTATCACCTTCTCTACCTTTCGGTTTCCGTGGAGCAGCACGCAGCTCCTTGTCTCACATCCTCACAATTTGATCTTCCGGCACCCGAAACAACACTTCACAGTATCTATCAATATGCCCCATTTTCCCGCATATGTAACAGAAGTCTGGTAATCCTTCATATTTGAATTTACACTTCGTCGCTTCCCGACCAGCCATCCTCACCTTCTTCTCCCTCTTAAGCGGCATCCTGACATCAAGCTTCACCCGCAATCGCATGAATGACTCCGCTCCCACGTACATGTTGTTCACGTCATACTCCATGAACTCTCCTACGAAATTCCCCAGCCCCTTTCCAACCTCCTCCGAGTACAGCCCCGCCGGTAACCCATGCACCTGCACCCAAAATGTCGCGTGTCTCAGTTCCACTGTGGTCGGTGTCTCTCCTTCTCCCAGCTTTCTCATAACAAGCAAGCTTTGATCAAACGTCCAGGGTCCCGAGTCCAGTACTCTCCACAAGTCAATATTATGGTAAAACCTGAAAAGGATGAGACTATTGCCTATGTCTTCAATGTCCATCTTCCTTCCCGGCCGCCACACCCCCACCATCGTGCTTTGGAACGCGAGAAAGTTGAACCTCTTATCAGTCAATAAGAAGCCCACTACACACATATCATAATTCTCTGTCTCCTCCGCCACTCCATCGAACACCAGTTCGTCCTCCTCGTCCTCAATCGACAACAACGCAACTTGCTCCGCCATCAGTTATTATTGTTTCCTTGTCACAAGCTTCTATGGAGTTTCCAGGTCAGACTCCGATTATGTGGACAGCGCGCCGACTGCAAAACCTTACGAAAACCCTAGCAATCGCCAGAAAACCCTAAAACCCTTATTGCAAGGGAGAGAAAACTCCAATTAGATTAAAGTTATAAATTTAGATTATTTGATGATATGAAGAATTTGAAATCATTAATGCCAATCCGAACTCTGGGAACCATCAACAAAATGAGCACGACAACATCACATTTTATCTTTTCTCTCCAAACAATTTCTAGAATATTATCGATTTTGAGCCACTTGTTTGTTCCTACCAGCGAATCAAAGCTACACTAGTTACGAATCAAAAAAAAATAAAAAAAAAAATAAACTTTTAAAGCCCAACACGTCACTCGCACTGCCGAAGAAAGAAATCAAAATGATCCACAGACTATCCATATCCACCGCTTCGCCGGTCCTCCTCATCTCCACCTCCGCCTCTTCTTCCTCCAAATCACTCCTTTCTTTCCCCAACATACACCAATTTCCACCATCCAAACCCTTCTCCCGTCCTCAATTGTCCAGACCAATCTCTTGTTCAAAGCCCATGAACATCCTTAACAAACTCGGCTTCGGTTTTAAGTCCTCGGACCCCTCCGCCATGGACTCCACAATTCCTCAGAGCCCAGACGACGACGTTCCTTCTG
The DNA here is from genome assembly GCA_034768395.1 of Linum lewisii. Classification (NCBI taxonomy): domain Eukaryota; kingdom Viridiplantae; phylum Streptophyta; class Magnoliopsida; order Malpighiales; family Linaceae; genus Linum; species Linum lewisii. The sequence continues at coordinate 26,077,230 of CM068296.1, read as the reverse complement.
CTGGCCAGCAGTTCGCGCAATTCGGAGCAGGCTGTTTCTGGGGAGTCGAATTGGCTTTCCAGAGAGTCTCTGGCGTTACCAAGACCGAAGTCGGGTATTCACAAGGTCTGCTACACAATCCCAGCTATCAGGACATCTGTACTGGCACTACCAGCCATTCTGAGGTTGTTAGGGTTCAGTTTGACCCTAAGGAGTGTAATTACGACACACTGCTTGATGTCTTCTGGGCTAGACATGACCCTACTACTCTTAATCGTCAGGTTTGTTGGGATTGGAATTGATTTCTTCTTTAGGTTAATCTTTACAATCGGATGTTTTTATCTGTTCCGTGGTTTGAGTATCTTGAATGATCTCTTGTGACCCTTGAAGGAAAATTGTTGGGTGCTTAGGTTCAGAATGATCGACTGTGAGCTCTTCAAACACGAACTTGCCTGCGTCCTTATTTCGGCTGAAATATAAGTTCCATAGCATAGTTAGAGATAGTGATTGCTTTGTTTGAAATCCAATTTTGTACGCGCTGTTGCTGTTGAGAACAGAGACACAGATATTTAGTATGGGCTCGTATCCGTTTGGAAAATGAGGCATAGCTTGTTATTCATCCAAAGGAAATAGCAGCTTCATATTTGTTCATAGGTGATTCAGTCTCTCTAGTTAGTTTTAAGCTCTTCTTGTTAACTATCCTGTAAAATAGTATGTGAACCCACTCTGGATCATTTATGTGACAGTGTATTCCCTGAGGAAGTGTTTGTGAATGATCGTTCAAGTTTGTTTCTAGTGCCCCTTAGACAATCATTATTCAGTTCTATAAAACACAGTGATGCGATTATTTGTTTTGTAGTCGTATTGTGAAACCAGAGCATCCTCGCAGTGTTGTGGAATCTGAAATCATTCCATTCTTATGGCAGGGAAATGATGTGGGAACACAGTACAGATCTGGGATATACTATTATAACCCGGAACAGGAGAAAGCTGCAAATGAGTCCAAGGAACGACATCAGAAGCTCTATAATCGAAACATTGTGACTGAGATATTGCCAGCCAAGAAGTTCTACCGAGCTGAAGAGTACCATCAGCAGTATCTTGCTAAAGGCGGCCGTTTGGGTTTGAAGCAGTCTGCTGAGAAGGGATGCAACGATCCAATCAGATGCTATGGCTAAAGCTAGTTCACTGTCGATAACAAACGGTTGGATGTGAGATTGAAGTTTATCTACCTAGTTCTGGATGCTGTAGAGTTGTTCATGTACGAACACTGTTTAAGCTTTACTGTGTGTCTAGAAGATTAAGTTTGCCTGCATGGGAAGAACAGAACGTAATACTTGTAGCTATGGTAGAACATTGTGTACTGTATATGTCAAGTCATAATGAGTTTGAATTTGTGAGTCAGGATACTTCCCTTAAACTAGTTTATCGTTTCAAGTGAATAAGTTGGTCTCAGTTACACGCACTGCATTGATTCCAAGTTGTGTTACTTACTTCACTATTTTGTAATTCATGATGATAAATTTGGATCGCATTTTTTTAATGGAAATTCCATTTTTTTTTATAGATACTTGGCAAAATAACTAAATTGGTTTTATCGTAGAAATATTTTGTTTTATTTATGAATGAAAATTTATATTTACAGACAAGTGTGGTGTTCAAGATGGCGAGTCTATGCAGTCGCTTTGGCACTATTGGGAACTAGGCGATGGAAAATCGTCTCGCTTTGGTCCTAGGCAATTAATTAGGCAGTGAATTTGTGATGACACTCGATTTGACGTGATTATCAGCCTCATTTAAGCTACATTTCCTTGCTTAAAACGTGATTTTAGAGGTAGAGTAGCGAATATTCACTCAACTACTCTATTTCCTACCGATTTGGTTACTTTGGCCCTTTTTGGGTCTATTTGATGGTTTTCTAGTGTTTTTATGATAGCACAGGTTTTTTGCCATCATTTACGTAGCCACGGACGTGTTCAAGTCCTCAAGGAGTGAACCAGAATCGAACCAGAAATCAAACCAGAGTCAGAACCGAAGATCCAACTGCCCAGCACAATGTTTTCGTCGAAAACACTACACAGTTTTCGGCGAAAATACCTTCAGAAACTCACAGGCGAAGTCACCCGTTTTACACTACAGTTTTCGGCGAAAAGTCCAGAAGAAATCGGCAGAACTTACAAAGAGAAGTTTTCGGCGAAAACTCAAAGTTCTCGCCGAAAACTCTAAGTCCGAAAATCACAGGAGAATCAGCCGACGGATCAGTCATTTATAAAGGAATTTTAGGCAAAAATTTCATCAGATTTTCGCCGAAAAATCCTTCACAAATCCGGCGACTTAGGGTTTAAGTATAAATACTTAAACCGGCGGCCCAAAAGGGGAATCAATCATTATTCATATTTTCACAAATCAGACTTTTGAGAGTCAGCCGACTCTAGGGTCGATAGATAGAGTTTAGAGAGTTCGAAGAATCGTGGAGAGATCGTGACGCCATCCTTCCACCTCGGAGAGCTCGGAGTTTAAAGTTGAAGATCCAGGAGATCGAAGCTTCGCCGGAGTCGTCAGAATTAGGTTTTTCAGTTCTTATCTGTTCTTCCTCTGTATGATAATTTCTTTGTTGCCTTTGATTCTTCTGTTATCATTATGAGTAGCTGAACTTGTAGAGTTTAGATTAGATGAACCCGAAGTGACCCAGGCTTTAAAGCGGTCACGGATTGGCGGTAATTAGATTCGAAGTTCAATCAGTTTCTCTTTGCATGGTTGTTTTGTTCTTCATTGTTTATGTTTCTTCTCTGGTTGATCGCCTAGATTAGGTTTTTGCAAGCTAGGGTTAGTCGCTAGACAGTTCCCTGCTTTGGCGCTTAAACCTGTCTTCCTTGATCACCTAGTTTAGATTCTTGTTAAGCTGAGGATAGAAGCGAACGCTCGCCTCTCTTTAAAACATCAATTCAACCAGTTAACCTATTCATTGGAGTGTGCCTTTCGTAGGAACCAGTTAGGGTTAATCCGCTTCAAGAGTAAGTCATAAATCGTTAGTAATTGCCCCAGTTAGTTCAGCCGTTGCAAGAGGCGACCGTACCCGGGCGACTAATTAATCTTGGTAGTTAGAACGGATAGAGCGAACGTTCACCGGTCTTAAACCTAAGGGTCAGGAGTTATGGTAGTGTATAGAAACCGATTGAATTAGAATTGAAAATCGCTGGTCTTGTGATTGTCGTTGCCTTGGTGATCTAAGGGGGATTCAAAATCTAAGCTCGTCTATCTTCTCGTTAGTCAACCTTTTAATCTTTCTGTTTTTATTTTCCTGCTTTATTAGATTAGAAGTCGTGGAACTCACACCACGCATAACGTGTTTAAATCTGAGTAATTTGCCAACATATTTGAGTAGACAAGAAGAAGAGACCTCGAGTAAAATACAATCTAGTCTACCTTGGTAGATTAGTTATTTGAAGCACGCCAAAAGCGTGTCATCAGTTTGCCTAAGTCGTGTTCGATGGCATTTAGGTGGCCCATCCTCGAGATTAATCGTTGTCTAGGCACATGTCGGTCTTTAACTTAAATAAAATATGAGTTTCTAGTCAAAAAAACTGAACCCTCGAAAAAAGAATTATGTCCGTGCTCTGGAGTTTTCGGAGGCAAACCCTAGGGTTTTGGAGAGCGCGTCGCTGGTGCTGTTCCGGCCGCTGGGCCAAAGGAGGTCGGATTCAAGTCTCCGATCTCTCAAACGATTTCTTCTTGGTTCGGTTCTCGGATGCTGATGATTATAACCGTGCAGCTTTCCAAGGGCCGTGGAAAATGTACGATTATTATATCACAGTGGCGCGTTGGACTCCTAGCTTTAACGAAGATGAACCTGTCAGCAAGATCCTGACGTGGGTTAAATTACCAAAACTACCTATTCATTACTTTAATCAAACCGCGGTCAACAGGATAGGTAATCACATTGGGAAGACGGTTCGATTGGATCTTGCCACTTCGGAGGGAGCTAGGGCACGATATGCTTGGGTTTGTGTGGAAGTTTATCTCACGAAACCCCTCCTTGGCAAATACATGATCGGAGACCGCGTGTTCTACGTGGAGTATGAAAGCATTAAGAATTTTTGGTATCTTTGTGGAATGTATGGCAACAAAGTCGACTCGTGCCCTTCGTGCAAACCTGATATTCCTGCAGCCGAGACTAACTATGCCAATGAGACAGTTAAAGTCTCGTTGGTGGAAAAGGGTTCGAAGTCCGATGAAGGGGATACCGGAAGCTGGATGGTGGTGAGTCGTAAGCAAAAGAAGAAAACCCCTGTTCTGAAGGCTAATTCCCAGCCTGTTAAAGGAAACAAGTTTGCTATTCTCAGTCAAGTGGAGGAGGGCATGTCAGGTAATACTGAGAAGCCTGTTCATACCCCGACAATGACTAAGGCGCTAGGCAGTAAGTAAGTGGAAATCATTAAAAAGCCTTCGGTGAAAGATTCTGTTGGACCTTCGGAGGAGGTCGTCATTAATTGGCCAGTTATTCCAAAAGCTCCCTTGAGTGATATAACGAACATCAAGGCCTCAGATTCAGGAGTATTCAGCCCTGTTAGGTTACAGGAAATTATGGTCTCAGATAACTCTAATTTCGTTGTTCAGGTTCCTGTTACCTATGGGAACCCAATCTTCGAAACTTGCGTTCCCGGGGCTAAGCCAACCCAAGCAAAATGAGTTTCGAAGGGGAAAGCAAGCTTGACAAAGTTGCCAAACCCCCAAAATGATAAGAAAAAAGCAATAACAGAGGGCAGGCCTAAAGCAAGGTTTGAATCAGAAGTCGGGAGTTGCGCTTGTAGTTCCGCAAGCTTTGAGTGGACGACCCCTGATCTGTCCCAGTGAGTGTTGTTCTTCCTTCCCTCTAGATTTATTAATGAATATTTTCTCATTGAATTGTAGGAGAGCGGGACACGTGGATTTTATTCCGTCTTTCGTTCATTATACCAAATTGGTGAAGGCTAATATTTATATCATCATGGAACCACGAATCAGTGGCGATGTCGAAAGGAAGGTGATTGGAAAACTTCGGTTTGACAGTAACTTAGTGGTTGATGCTCAGGGTTTCGCAGGAGGTTGATGGGTCCTTTGGACAACAGCCATGTTCGAATTACTAAGGTTGGCCGGTCTAATCAAATGATTCATTTTGAGGTGGATATCGATGGGGTTACCCGTAACGTTGTGTCAGCTGTTTATGCCAGACCTAATCCTACGGGGCGTGCTTTGTTGTGGGATGAAATGAGGCATTACGTAGATTTTTTCACTCTGCCTTGGTGTCTTATCGGAGATTTCAACTGTATTCTATCAAGCGACGAGAAGAAAGGTGGAGCTCCTTTTAACCCGTACCGGGCAGTTTCATTTCGTAGCTGTGTTGATGACTGTGGCCTTGTTGATCTCGGGTTTGAGGGCCCCAATTTTACTTGGTTTAGAGGACATCTTCGTGAAAGGTTAGATCGGGGGTTAAGTACAGTCAGCTGGATGGCTGCCTTTCCAGGGTTCATCTTAAGACATCTTCCTCGGATTAAGTCAGACCACCGTCCGATTTTATTATGCTCTGATGCGGCGCCAACCGCACACCCGGGGATTAGGCCGTTCAGATTCTTGGCACCTTGGCTTAGCCACAAGGATTTCCCTAGGCTCCTTGCTTCGACTTGGTCCTTGGATGCCGATCTTTCAGTTAATCTTGAGAAGCTGACCCGTCATCTTAAGAAATGGAACAAAGATGTTTTTGGGCACATTTTGAGACGGAAAGAGGCGTTGCAACAACATCTCCTCGAGTTGGAGACGTATTCTAATGGCTCCCCGTCGTCTGATTCGCTGGCAGCAGAAAACAAATGTCGATCTGATCTTGAGAAGACTCTCTGGGAAGTACAACTTTGATGGATGCAGAAAGCTCGGACCAATTGGATTGTTAAAGGGGATAGGAACACCAACTTTTTCCATACCACTACTCTTCGTCGGCGTGGGTTTAACAAGATTTCGATGTTGCGCAATACCGAAGGAAGGTGGGAAGATGATCAGGATGCCCTTCGTGCGCTGGTGACATCCTATTTTGCAGATCTGTTCGCCGATAGGGAGACCCCTCATCGCCTTGATGTTGAGGTTAATTTCGTTGCGATCGATAGCATGTCGTTGAGAAGGATCAGCTCGGTTCCTACAGAAGCTGAAATCAAAGTCGCTATTATGGGAATGGGTAGTCTCAAAGCTCCCGTGAAAGATGAATTTCAGCCTATCTTTTTCTAGAAAAACTGGGATACAGTTGGCAGATGTGTTCACAAACTGATATCTCTTTGTTTTGTTAACCCTACACAAATTGCTGAGATTAACGAGACAATCATTGTCTTATTGCCGAAAAGAGCCAGGCCTGAATCTATGCAGCATTTTCGGCCGATCAGCTTATGTAATACGGTTTATAAGGCATTGATGAAGAGTATTACCACTAGACTCAGGCCGCTCATGCATTACTTAATTCGGTCTAATCAGTCTAGCTTTGTCCCGGGGCGCCAGATTGCAGATAACATCATTCTTTTGCAGGAAGTGGTTCATTCTTTGGAACATGACAAAGGTCGACACAAACGGATGGTGATTAAGGTTGACCTTATGAAGGCCTATGATAGAGTGAGATGGTCCTTTCTTGAAGATACCCTCCTTGCGACTGGCCTTGGAGACTCTCTAACCAGGGTTATTATGAGCTGTGTTCTCTCAGCAAAATTTTACGTACTTTGGAATGGTAGCCTTCCTGTCGGATTCAACCCGGAGCGGGGAATTCGTCAAGGTTGCCCGCTCTCGCCATTCTTGTTCACTTTGTGCATGGAGAGATTAAGCCACATTATTGAGCAAGCAGTTCGCGATGATGAATGGGTGCCAATCAGATTGTCCCCAAACGGGCCGCCTCTCTCACACTTGTTCTACGCAGATGACTTGCTCTTGTTTGCGTCTGCATCCCTCGACCAAGCTTCGGTGGTGATGGATTGTTTGGACAAGTTTGGTATTAGTTCTGGTCTCTCGGTGAACAAAGGGAAGTCCTTGGTGTTCTGTTCCAAAAATTCTGATCGGAATCTCAGTTCTGCGATTGCTGGCAGGTTGGGAATTCTTCTTACTCAAGATTTAGGTCAGTACCTTGGCGTCCCGGTCCTCCACAGTAGAACGACCAAAGATACTTACTAAGGTATTATCGATAAGCTGGATCAGAAACTCAGTGGTTGGAAAGCAAAATCGTTGTCTCTTGCTGGACGTGTTACTCTTGCCCTGTCAGCTTTGGGAGCCATTCCAGCTTATGCAATGCAGACATCAGTTCTTCCTGCAAAACGTGTGAAGCTATTGATCGTCGAATTAAGAATTTCGTTTGGGGGTCAACTACAGAAGAAAGGAAGATGCATTTGGTTTCCTGGGATCAGATCTGTAAACCTAAAACGCTTGGTGGTCTCGGGCTGCGACAAGCTCGTGTTCTCAATCAAGCTTACATGGTCAAGCTCGCGTTTATATTCGTTCAAAAACCAGATTTATTATGGGTCCAAGTGCTTCATGCAAAGTATTTTAAAGATACTGCAACAGGGATTCAGGCTCGGAAATTGGCGTCTAAGTCAGCTCTTTGGAGAGGTATTACTAATGCTTGGCCTGTCATGATTCAAGGGTCTAGAGTTGGGCTAAGGGATGGACAAAGCACTTCTTTTTGGCTTGGCCGTTGGCTCGATTCAGGTGATAAACTTATAGACCATGCTACATCTCTATCTGATGAAATTGATCTTGATGCTCCTGTAAGCAACTTTGTTCAAGATTCAGGGGAGTGGGACCTGGACAAGTTTAATAATTTGCTAAATGCTGATGCTATTCTTCAAGTAATGGGCACGCTACCTCCTGCTTTGGGTAGAGGGGAGGATATATGGAGTTGGGGAGGAGAACCAAATGGAAAATTCACAATTCGGACAACAAATTGCTTACTTCTCGAGCTTAATAACCAAACTTCAGCTCTGAACTGGAAATGTGTTTGGAGTTGGAGAGGTCCGAGTAGAATCCAACATTTTCTTTGGCTTGCGCTGCATAATAAGCTTTTGACAAACGTCGAGGGTAAACGAAGACACCTTACCGATAATAGCTCTTGCCCTCGCTGCAATAGCCATGTGGAGTCGGTAAGCCACGTCCTTCGCGATTGTCAGTTTGCTGCAAATGTTTGGTCTACGCTGGATTTGCATGTGGTCTACCCAAATCAAAATTCGGATGCTGACTGGCTCATGGCGGGTATGAAACATCAAAAGAGCATGCTCTTCGGGATTGGCTGCTGGTATTTATGGAAGGCTCGTAACGAATGGATTTTTTTCAGCCAACCCGCAAACCCCTAATGTCATTGCTGCTAAAGCTCAGAGCTGGAACAATATAGTCGAGTCGGCATTGATTCAAGACAACTCTCTTGGCCCTGTGCCGCCATCTCGTGTGACCACCGAGATAGCTTGGGACCTTGGACCTGCTGGGTGGGTGACTTTGAATACCGACGGTTCGGTGATTCAACCGACGAGCTTTGCGACAGCCGGCAGCCTTTTACGGGATCATCTTGGTCGTTGCTCCTCGGCCTTCTCGGCTAACCTTGGTAAGTGCTCAATTACTCGTGCTGAACTAAGAGGCATTCTCCACAGACTCGAAATTTCTTGGAGGGAGGGTCACAAGAAGGTTCGTGTCCAATCGGACTCCCAAACGGCTGTCATTCTCATCATGGCAGATGATATTCCCTTACACCAGCACGCCATCGAACTATTGGCTATTCGTGAGCTTCTACAACGCAATTGGCAGACTGAAGTTCAACATGTTTATAGAGAAGCCAATGGAGCAACGAATTTTCTTGCCGGTATGGGTTATTCCCTTAGTCTTGGGGTTCATCCCTTTCGTATTTCAGATTGTAATCTTGGTTATTTCCTGAGGAAGGATTGTATGCAGATTGCTGAATCTCGTAATGTTCCATTAATAAATTAGGCGCTTTGCGTCGCTTTCCGATCAGAAAAATAAAATATATCTTCCTAGAAAATAGGAAATCCTAAGTTAGTATGCTAAGTCAACTTTCTTTAGTTTGAATGAAGAATCTAAGGATAAACCCTCTACAAATTGTTGTATAGACTTCAATGATATTGTGTTATTGTTTTCTCTGCCGTTTATCTTATTATGTTTTAACATTTTGTGCTTGTTTGCTTTTTTTGAACTTGGACCTTGCTTAACTTGAACTTTGTTAATTACATAATTGTTATTCAGTGAAGTTATGAAAATAGGGTCAAATACATTAGTGGTCACCTAATTATGGGTCTTGTGTCATTGCAGTCATTACGACTGAGTTGGCCCAATCTATCAACTTAAGTTACTAAGTTGACCCAATTTAAACTTAAATGACTATGATGACATAAGACTCATACTTAGGTGACCACTTAAGTTTTTGACCCATAAAAAATATAAGGCTATGTTTACTATCAATTACTTTTCAATAAATTTCACTTTCTAATTTTTTTTAACTACAAATTCTAACTGGAGTTTTGTTTAGCAGAGAGGGAATTAAAAAATTGAATTTCAAAATTAAAAGATAATTTTCGTCCAATTTAAAAAGTGGAATAAAAGAGAAATACAGATTTTGGAATCCTTAAACCGGGATTTCTGAAATTTTGTTTGATTTTTTACCCTTCAAATTCCAACCCCAACAAATTGAACTATTCTAACGGAATACCTACAAATCTAACAACAAAATACATCCCTCATTCTCAATATATACCTAACTAATGTTTTTTTTTTTCTACATAAATTTTTCTTAACAAAGTCCATATTTCCAGCTTCTTACTCAGTGCCCAGTGGAACAAGTTCAACCATTTAACAAGCTCTCACATGAAACTCATTTAACAATTTAACTCGTCCATTTACAAAACCAATATCAAAGCATCATTCCAATACCCTACAACACCTAGGTTTCATCTTATCTAAAGATAAAGAGTTTAGCTACTCATATCTAAAATCAAAGAATCCAAACTAATACAAAAATTCATGAAATTAGGGTTTATGAGAAAGAATAGAAAAAACTAATTATTCTCATAATCTTGCAACTTCTATCTCCAATATTAAATCCAATCTTTTTGGGATGAATATGAAAGTTTCCTCTACTCCTCTGCTCCAAAATCTCATTTCAATATAGCCCATACTCTATTCTCTCTCTTCCGGTTCGTCCAAGCCCGATATCTCTTCTCAGTTGGGGTAAAAGGGCCCTTATATTGGGCTGTAATCCTTCCTAATAGTGCGCTATATAACATATGAAAAGTGTGTCGAACATATGAAATTCTTCCCTGAAATTTTATTTTGCTGTCTTGTCCAGTCTCGGTCCAATTTTGGTTCTCCATATGTTTTATATCACTTATTCTAGGTTTCCAATTGATGTGTTCTTTGCGATATCCATTACGGTGTATGCGACATGCGCATTGGAGGAAAAACTCTTGAGCACAATATGCTCCACCAAGGCTATTACTGGTCCACCATACGTCGAGACTCAGAAAGTATAATGAAACGTTGTAAGAAGTGTCAGATGTTCGCCACTGATGCGGCTCCAAAGGGTGCCTATCAAAGATAAGTCTTAGCAAGCTAGGGTCAAATTCTGAGGGTCACGCGACGAAATGTTACTCAAGTAGGATGTAGAGCTACCGAGGGGTTTGTGTAGTGTAGGTTACATGGTGAACAAGAGTGCAATGATCTCAAATAGCATAGAACAAAAAGTTAACAAATGGAAAGTCAACAAGGGCTCAAAGAGCATGAAAAGTATGAATTCTAGTTAACTGTTAAGGCTAGAAAACCGGGCAAAGGCAACGAAGAAGGAAGGTCTAGGAGAGGTAAGGGTGGGTTAGGTTCACCTAAGGTTAACACTCATCCAAACATGAAAACCGGGTAGTTAAAGAATAGAAAAAGCGAAGCCACTCTCAATCAACCTTAAACAAGTCAACAAATCACAATCTAAGGTCCCTAACGGGGTCTTAGAACCACGTGAGAGGTAAGGAGATCAATCTTGCGACCTAATCAAGTCAAACTACACACGCACACGAGGTGCTCAACAAAATGCTCGAGTGACAATTCACTCACCAAAGACCCAAAATGCGCCCCTCTTTCGAGTGTCACACATAAATGAGCTATCAAACACTTCAACACAAGATCACATCATACAACTAGGCATTCACGGATCCAATCCACCAACAACAAGGGTCAAAACTCTGTCTAATCTCACATTCAACACCATCAACACCAAGTTTTGGTCATTCTTGGGTAAAAGCATAAGAACATCAAGAGAAAGTCACAAAGTTAGCATCTAAACATCAATTGCACGATGGAATTCATAAAAACAAGCAAGACCCATAGGATCCCGTCAACCCAAACCTTAGGGATCTAGTGTGCCATGGTGGAAGAGAGGATACCGATATGTTTGTGCCAGTGAGAGGAATTCACCAAGGTTGCCCCCTCTCACCGTTCATGTTTACTCTTTGCATGGAGCGCCTTAGCCATATCATTGAGGAAGCAATGGAGTCAGGACGCCGGGAATCGGTCATCCTCTCTCCCGGAGTGCCAGCTCTGTCACATTTATTTTATGTTGACGAGCTTATTTTTTCCCAGAAGCTTCCTTTTTGCAGTGGATGTGATCTTCGAATGCCTTAACCTTTTTTGGGATAGCTCAGGTCAGGTGGTCAATGAGGAGAATTCAGTGATTTTCTAACAGAAGCGTGGCAAGTGCTATCTCGTTGGTCTTGGGATTCCCACTCATACTAGATCTCGGATGGTACCTCAGTGTTTTAATTCTTCACGAACGCACGACATCAAGAACGTACCAAGGTATTGTGGATTGAATCGATCTTAAACTCTTCAGGTGGAAAACAAAGTCCGTTTCTTTGACAGGATGAGTCATGTTAGCCCAAGCATGCTTGACGGTGATTCCAGCCTATGCCATGGAGACATCTGTTGTAACGGTTATGACATGCGAGGCTATTGACAATAGGATAAGAGACTTTGTGTGGGGATCAACTGAGGAGGAGAGGAAAACTTACTTAATGGCGTGGGATTGGGTTTGTGCCCCAAAGGAAAATGGTGGCCTTAGTTTGAAGCTTGCTTGTTTCATGAATAGAGCCTACATGAGTAAGCTCGCCTTTATGTGATCGCATGTGGATCAAGGTACCCTAAAGAAAATATTTCAGAGAATCCGAGCATGGTTTTGTCCCTCGAACCCGATTGTCCTAATCAGCTTTTTTGATTGGGTTGTCTCAGAAGTGGAAAACTATGCTTCGTGGGGCCAGATCCACGATTCAGATGGGACGGACACCTATATGCTAACGTCAAGGTGGGTTGGCATAGGAACTCGGTTGATTTATTGGATTCATGATGAAAGCGAGGGACCCGGTGTGGAGGAAAGAGTGGCAGACTTTGTTGGAATGATTAAACATTAGGATGTGGAGCATCTCTCTCGCAACCTTAAGTCCAATGCAATTGTATTGGTTGGTGGTATGTCCGCCCTACAGAACGGTAGAGTAGAAGACCAATGGGTGTGGGGTGCCGAACATGATGGTAAATTCTCTATTAAGTCGGCGTATACGCTGATCTATGATATTACTTCCAGCCCCATCCCTAATCCGCAGAGCTCTATTTGGGATTGGAAGGGTCCGAATAAGATCAGGCACTTCCGTTAGCTTGCGACTCATGAACGATGTCTAACCAATGACATAAGACGTTGAAGGAATATGACCGAGGATGCCTCTTGCCCCTTCTATCACCAGTCGACGGAAATAGTTGACCATGTGTTGAGGTATTGTAAAATCTTCAATGATGTTTGGTCGCAATTTCATGAGATTGACACGTTTGAAACTCAAATGGGCATTGACTTGGTTGCCTAGCTGTCACTATTTAAAGTCGAAGCAAGGACTTTTGTTTTGAGTGGCTTGCTACCACTTGTTCAAATCGAGAAATGCTAGAGTGTTTACGGAACAGAGTGACTCAACCATCTCAGTGGCCATACGGATTTATTGTTGGACCATAATGGTGGAGAGAGCTTCAGAAATGGATGAGGTCATCTTAGGGACTCGGCCACGACAAGTTATCAACTTGGCATGAGACCTTGTCCCATCGGGTCGGATGACGTTAAACTCAAATAGATCGGTGGATCTTAGTACGCAAAGGGTAATGAAAGCAGGCATTTTACAAGATGCATAGGGACATTGTATGTTTACATATTCGTATAAGATTGAGCACACGAACACAGATTCAACGTGGTTCACCGACACACAGGATGAAATTGGGAAAATATTATTGTGAGTCTTGTAATCTATCACTGGCGGCACAAGCTCATATATATAGGTAGGGTTACACGGAAACTATATATATGCTAACTAATTAGGAAGTCTGAAATCAACAATAAAATATTCAGGCTCCTAAACAAACGGGACAGCTACGCTAACATCCCCCCTCAAATTGATGATGACTCCTCAACATCAATTTGCCATATAAGAACCAGTGGCGACTAGTAGGAACAGCTTTCGTGAGTAAATCTGCTATCTGATCTTCGGAGGTGATGTAGGAAAGTCTAACATCATCATTGTTAACCAAATCACGAATATAGTGAATATGTGTCTCAATATGTTTAGTCCGCTCATGAAGAACGGGATTAGTAGCTATCTGAATGGCACTTGTATTATCACCAAATAGAAGAACAGGTCAATCAATACAAACCCCAAGTTCACCAAGAAGACGTGTAACCCAGGTGATCTCTGAACAAACATCTGACATGGAACGATACTCTGCTTCGGTGGAAGACTTAGAGACACGGTCTTGCTTCTTGCACTTCCAGGAGACAAAGGCATCACCAAGTTTGACACACCAACCAAAAGTAGAGCGACGAGTATCAACACATCCCGCGTAATCAGCATCAGCGAAAGCAGATATCTCAGCAGAGCTACTCCGCGGGAAATAAATACCAAGATCAGGTGTTCCACGCAAGTATCGGAGAATGCGCATAACAGCATCAAGATGAGGTTGACGAGGTGCAGACATGAACTGGCTAGCAATCTGGACAGCATACGCGATATCCGGTCGAGTGGATGTCAAGTAAATAAGGCTACCCACGAGACGACGCTAAGAATTGGCATCTGAGACCAATTCACCAACGTCGCGACCAAGACGAAGGTTAGCCTCCATTGGGGTGGAGGCCGGCTTACAATCCGAGAGATGTGCAGTGTCCAAGAGGTCAATAATATATTTCTTCTGATTAAGTAAGATCCCATTATCAGATCGATGGACCTCAAGTCCAAGAAAATAAGAGAGAGGTCCTAACTCTTTGAGACTGAATCGGCTATGAAGCAAATTTCATATCTCAGTAAGACCCTGTGTATCTGTACCAGAAAGAAACATATCATCAACGTAGAGGAGAAGAACGGTAATCCCTCGCGAAGTATTTTTGATAAACAAGGAGGGATCACTGCGACTTTGAGTGAAACCTGAAGATAAGATAGTAGTTTGAAATGTTTCAAACCAAGCCCGTGGAGCTTGCTTCAAACCATAAAGCGAGCGTCGAAGCTTACAAAAAACATCGCCTGACTGCTTGGCATAACCAGGAGGACACTCCATATACACGGTTTCCTTCAGAGTACCATGAAGAAAAGCATTCTTGACATCCAATTGAAAGAGAGGCCAAGATCGTTGAGCGCTAAAGCAATGAGAAGTCGAACGGTAGTCATCTTGGCAACCGGAGCAAAAGTCTCATCATAGTCGATACCATACTCTTGGCGGAATCCTTGGGCAACGAGTTGAGCCTTATATCTCTCAAGGGTTCCATCAGGATGGAATTTCGCTGTATATACCCAACGAGAACCAATTACCGGAGCATCAGGTGGACGAGACACAATATCCCATGTAACATTATCATGTAGCGCCTGGAGTTCAGTAGCCATAACAGCTTCCCATTCTGGATGACCCCGAGCCTGCTTATACGTGGAAGGAATAGGAACAACGGTGGTAGAGTAAGTGATATAATCCAAATAACGAGGAGGTAACTGACCTTGATTGGGTCGAGAGGATCGCCGGGTCGGAGCACGAACATGTGAAGGTTCAGTATTAGTAGTTGTGGATGATTGCATGGGTAGCATGGAATTAAGAGAGGAAGAGGAAATTATAGGTGAGGTGGACGTGTGTGTGGATAATGAGGTGGTGGATGGTGTAGGTGAGTTATGGGGAGAAGAATTAGGTGATGGTGGGTTTGTATTGGAATCATGAATTGGAGTAGCAGGAGATGGTGAGTGAGTAATGGAGTCATTAATAGGAGTAGTAGGAGAGTCTGTGAACAGTACCTCATCAATGTCGTTAAAACGAGGAAGCACAGGCGGAGAAGAAGTATTAGAATCTGCCATAGCCCGATAATAATATATGTGTTCCAAGAATAAGACGTGGTAGCCATTATAAACATGACGATTTTGAACATCATAACAAAGATACCCTTTATGATGGTCCGTATAACACAAAAAAACACACCTTGCAGTTTTGGAGGAGAGCTTGGTACGATCCTTTCGTGGTAGAAAAACAAAACACACACAACCAAGCGATCGAAGTCGACTATAGTCAGGAAGACGATGATAGAGAGATTCATAAGGAGAAGCATTCTTGAGAACGCCGGTGGGCTGCCGATTAATTAAATAAACAACTGTACGAACTGCCTCAACCCAAAACTGTGGTGGAACACTCGTTTGTAAAAGTAAGGCACGAGTGAGTTCAAGCACATGTCGATGTTTACGTTCGACTAACCCATTTTGTTCAGAAACTCCTGGACACGACTGTTGATACAGGATACCATGATCTCGGTAGAAAGCATGAAGAGCATGAGATGAGAATTCACCCTCGGGATCGGAACAGAAAACCTTAATCGTAGAGCCAAACTGATTTTGAATCATGAGGACAAATTCTTTCGCAGCATTAAGAAGCTCGGATTTCTGTCGTAGAAAATACACCCAAGTAAAACGTGTGCGATGATCGATGAATAAGGCAAAATATCGAAAACCCAAACGAGAAGTCGTAGGTGCTGGTCCCCACAAGTCTGTA
The DNA here is from genome assembly GCA_034768395.1 of Linum lewisii. Classification (NCBI taxonomy): domain Eukaryota; kingdom Viridiplantae; phylum Streptophyta; class Magnoliopsida; order Malpighiales; family Linaceae; genus Linum; species Linum lewisii. Next base: position 26,061,168 of record CM068296.1, on the reverse strand, counting down.
TGAATAAGAGAAAAAGGATATGATATCTCTGTAGTACTATGTGAAAAAGATAAAGCATGAGCTTTCGGCTTAATGCAGTGTTCACAAATAGGAATAGAAAGATCCTTAATAACACAATCGTCAGGTAACAACTTATTCCGAAACATATAACTTAATCTAGCCGAGTGAGGATGACCGAGCCTAGAGTGCCATAGCTCCCACTTCTTGGAAGGAGGCTGAACCGAGAACCCATAGTGCAACCGAGAATCCTCCAAAGAACTAGTATCATCCAACGAATCAAGGAAGAAGCTGCGCCCTTGTTTGCTTCCCGTTCTGATCCTCCTCTTGCTCACCCGATCCTGTATAATACAACCAGTAGAAGTAAACGAGACAGAGTTCCCTGCTTCAGTTAGCTGACTAACGGAGACAAGATTAGGAACATGTAAATTCTGTGGCAAGGTGATAGCCGATGTAGTTACGGTGCCAACGTCAGCAACATGCAGCTTCTGACCATTAGCGACCTCAACATGGATATCATCAACCGTAGTGTAATTTGTAAACAAGGATTTGTCACGTGTCATATGATTGAAAGAGGCTGAATCGATGAACCAAGATTTAGAGTTACCTGTCAATCCAACCGAGGAAAATGCAGCAGTGAGTGCCGAAGGAAGTGCCCGTTGAATAGCATCTTGGACCAATTGATCAATAGAGGCAGTCGTAGAATGAGCAAAAGTGGATGAGGAAGAATTCGCCACATAAGGTTGAGCTGTGTAGGTCGTACCTGAAGCTTGATGCGATCAGAATAACCATTACGAGATTTGCGGAGACGACAATAAGGTAGAATATGTCCCAGGTTCTTACAATAGTTGCATATATTTCGCTTGCGACAGTAGGACATACTATGCCCCATCTCATTGCAAAAACGACACTTGACTTCACTAAAATTGATGCTAGAACCATTGTTACCAACAAATTGCGGACGAGACTTATGAACAACATACCCACCTTGGTCAGAAGAAGAGTGAATGGGCTGTCAGGATTGATTGGCAGAGAATACATTGCCAGTATGAACAACAGCATTATCAAGTTTAACTTGAGTCTTGAGATGAGTTTCAGTCCGATAAAGTTCACCGAGAATGCCGTCGATATCCAAGGTGTTGCTCGTAATAAGCTGCGAACGAGTTTGTTCATATTCCGGCCTCAACTTCATGAGAAATTGCAGATTGCGAGAGCGTTGACGCTCCTGAAGAATCTCCGCCGATTGATTCGCAGCCGAGGGAATTAGGTCAAGTTCTGTCCACAACGAAGAAGTAGCCATATAATATGGATGAATATCCATATCACCTTGGGAAAGAGTTGAGAGAGCAAATTCAAGATCAAATATCCTGGAGGCGCTCACATGAGAGTGAGTTTTTTCAAGATGATGCCAAATAGCCGCAGCTGTCGAGAAGGAACGAAAAGTCAGAGCAATGGTTGGCTCGACAGAAGCAATGAGCTAGGACGTAACCTTGGCGTTGTTGACGTGCCAATCTGCAAGCTCCTTAGCAGCCTTAGTTGCGACAGCCGAGGCCTCTTCGGCCTTATCAGTAGAGGTCATTGGTGTGATTGGCATGGGCTTCGAGCCGTCAAGAAAAGAGAGAAGTCCCTTCCCCTGTACATGGATCCGGAATGAATATTGCCAAAGAGCAAAGCTCTTGTCGTTGAGTTTGACAGCCACGGAATCTGAAGAATCAGTCGCCATAGAGAAATCGGAAGCGGAGGAGATGATCGGAGGCTCTGATACCATATAAGATTGAGCACACGAACACGGATTTAACGTGGTTCACTAACACACAGTCGGCTACTCCACAGATGAAATTGGGAAAATATAATTGTGAGTCTTGTAACCTATCATTGGCGGAACAAGCTCATATATATAGGTAGGGTTACACGGAAACTATATATATGCTAACTAATTAGGAAGTCTTAAATCAACAATAATAAAATATTCAAGCTCCTAAACAAACGGGACAGCTACGCTAACAATTCGATGAACCTTGGAGCTTGTTCTATAACTAGAGCTGAATTGCGAGGAGCCATCACAAGGCTCCAACATGCTCGGGAGGAGGGTCATATAAAGGTGGTTCTTAAACTCGACTCTTTGGCAGTTATCACCATCTTGACAAATAGGAAGGATACAGACCATCAACATAGGATGGAGGTCATTAGATTCCACGAGTTATTGATACGGAGAGGGAAACTATGCGGTAAGCGAGACGAGGGTGTTGAGCACACTTACGGAGAGGGAAACTATGCGGCGGATCACCTCGCTAGTTTGGGATATAATTATCCTTACGGATGCCACATGATACCAGTTTCAGATAGCGATTTTGTCTAATTTTGGCGTTATGATTGTATTGGTATTGCCAAACCGCATTCGATATTGATTAATGACTAAGGAGCCTAACACCGCTTTCTCACCCAAAATAATTCTCAAGATTGATTCAATTCTAAAAATTTAATTAATTAATAATGAATCATTCAATAATTTTATTGGAATGACGGTAAAAAAAATTGTTTACACATAATTGCTGTGTTTTTTCCTAATATTGTTGTCTTTGTAAACAATCTTTCAAATCTAATTGGCTATTATCCTAAAATTATGAAGAGATTTAGAATTTTCAAAATTGTGAAGTCGGAATTTCCTGTTAGATGGAGGATTCAGCCGATTCCTCCTCCTCCTCCTCCTTTTCTTCTTGTTCGTGTTCCTCTTTCATTATCGATTACCCTCTCATCTCGGCTTTGGTCGCCTTCGCCATCACCCAATCCACCAAGTTCTTCATCTCCTGGTACGATTTCACAAATCCATTTTATCAACCGAATTGTCTCGATTGGAGTTTGTTCGACCTAGGTTTTGTGGCTTAATATCCATTTTGGTCATTAACGTATAGGGTTTGTAACAGACCTGTCATTAACCTTTAATTTGTAACCTACTTGTCATTATCCTATAGTGTTTGTACATTTTGGTCATTCCGTCAACTCTCCATCCAAATTTTCCGTTATATACTGACATCAGCATGCCAACTCAGTCCTTTTTCCACCTCACCCCTTGGCACAACACCTAATCAACCCCTGATTCAACCCAACTAACCAAACCAATCCAACCCAAACCTAAACCAACCAACCCAAACCCACCACCCAACCATTTAATTCCAGATAATTAGAGTTGGTAGTCGGACTAAGCTAGAGATTAGCTATTGTAGAGCTTAAACAGATAACTCCTAGATTTGGTGTATAGGTTGTGAGTGTTCTTTGGTCGCATTTCACGACTCGCTGCTGCTGCTGCTGCTGCATTCGTTCTACCTACTGAATTATTTAAATGGTTGTTTTTGGTGCAGGAAATTTAGAAGCTACCTCGTTGAGAATCTTTCTAAGAAAGAGGCGTTCAAAGATTCACTTGAGGAATCTGCACTGAGGTTCTTAAGGGGGGACGAAGCCTCTCACCAAATCTTGTGAGTGTTCTTAAAGATTTTCCTGGATTTCATAGGTACAGGGAAAATCGATGGGATGTGAAGCAGCTAACTGGATCAGGTGGAATGCTGTCTTCCCATTCTTTTATTGTCACTGCATTAGCCATGACCATCGAATTCCAGGAAGGGTTCGAAGGATCTCAGCTTTGATCTTAGCTTGCGTTGTATGGAGTGTAAATGGGGAGACAAAGGCTTTGATGATATTCTCAACGATGAGTCCATTATTGGCGCTGTTGTGGTTCTTGCTGGACAAACTCAAGTTAGACACTGGTGAATTCTTCTCACTGCTAGATCAGCCTTCTTCTCACCAATGCCTGCTTGTTGATTATTGTACCCTTGTTTATATTTATTAGGTCGATGAAGCCATTGGGATAATAAAAAAAGTTCATTTAATTTCCCAAGTTTCTTTATGGTAGGTTAACTATTGTTATAGGAGATGTTGCATAGTCTACATCAAGTACTAAAGGGATGGAACCAACTTCAAGTCACCTGAAGTTGGAAAGATCCAAGACTGAAGAGGCAAAGACCTCACAACATACTTGCTATAGAGGTAGCACAAATTTTTTATGATAAGATTCTTGTTCAGCAGAAGGTAATTCTTATTAGAGTTAATACACCTTTTTAACCTTCTACTATGCAAAGTTAACAAACATACTCCTTTACTATTTTCTAACCGATTTAACACCCTCTACTTTGAAAACTTTAACAAATATGCCCCTCTGTTTAATTTTTCATCTATTTTCCATCCGATGTGTTGATTGTACGTGCCACGTCATATTATTTGTACACCTTATCGCTTTTTGAAATATTCACAATCGAAAATTATTTAAATTAGAAAGAAAAATAAAAAAGAATACCACAAACGCCTCCGTGCATAATAGTGATTATAATGTGCTTTTCCTTTATCTTTTCTTTTTAATTTAAATATTTTCACCTTGTGGACATCCCAATTAGCGATGTTGTGGACAAATAATATGACGTAGCACGTATAGTCAACTCATTAGACGAAAACATAAATGGAGGGGCATATTTGTTAAACTTTTCAAAGTAGAGGGTGTTAAATCGGTTAGAAAATAGTAAAAGGGTATGTTTGTTAACTTTGCATAGTAGAGGGGCAAAAAGGTGTATTAACCCTAATTAATAAGATATTCAGTTTTCTATAATGCTAGAATTTCTGTGTAGCTACTGATCTATGGCATGAAATATGTTGTGCTCCTGTTTTTTTGTTGATGCCTATGGAGCTTTGAGGTTTTGCTGATACCCTACTTGAGACTTTTATTTGTTTTATTAAAATTGTTAAACAGAATAGCTACTATCAAGGGGTCGTTTGTTTGAGTGAATTTCAATTCTCAGAGAATGAGGAAGAATTAGGGGGAATTTAATTCCCTAGAATTCAATTGGAGAGAGAATTTAATTACTTGTTTGGATTCAACTTTCTAAGTGGAATGAAGTAATAGGTGAAATTTAATTATAAAGAAAAAGTCAAAAAAACCCCTTCTCTTTCATGTATCCTCTTACCCAAGCAGCCAAGTTGTTCTATCTTTTTTCTTTCTCCGACCATTTTTGGATTAGTTGGCCTAGTCTTATATAACCAAGTTTATGTAAGGGTTATTGTGTTTGTTTGGTGATTTATTTTGATTTTGAATCAAGTTTGCATTCAATCAAAACAAACCACGTGGATGTGTGTATGAATAAAAACAATGAGAAGAACTAAAGCTGAATAAAACTTGCATGAAAAGTGCAAGGTTGTGAAGATATGTATAAAAATTATTTGTTTGGGTAAACAACAATGATGCTCTGTTAATGTTCTTTAAATGAATCAGCTTTCCGATTAGCATGAGGGTTAATACTTACACATAAGAAACATGAAACGGCGTACCAGCGGGTGAGAAAAAACAGATGAAAAAGGGCAGAAGAATAAATAACGGCAACAATTTTGGGGTAAATCACAACGGCAACGGAGAAAGAATTCTCAACAGAAGAAGTGGCCGGAGCAGAGGTGGCCGGAAAAAGAAGAAAAAAGGGCGGAGTAGAGTTGGCCGCCGACCATAAGAAAGGGTTGGGACGTACCTGTCGCCAACACTGGAGAATGGACGGCCGGACGGTGACGTTACTTTGACGATAGTTAGGGTTCTATGAAAGGATTTGAGTAAGGGCAGTAGGTGTCAATAGAAAAGAGAATTATAATTCCCTGCTCGTGAAAGTGGAATTTAAAATCTCAGAAATGGAGAATTAAAATTCCCTCAAGGAATTTAAAATCAAATTCTTGGACCCAAAGTTGGGCTTGCCAAACATGGAATGTTTTAAATTCCTTCCGCGTAGGGAATTGGGCTCGAATTCCCTTCTCAGATTCACTCAAACAAACGACCCCCAAGGATAATGGGACTGTCGAATTTGAAGTTTCAGGAGATGTTGAACTCCAAGCTCTTGACATCAGAGGCGAAGATGCTTGCAGCACAGCTGCTGGGGATGAGCCTCTCGATGAAGCAGAGCTTCAGTATATTCCACCTTTGCAAGTATTAATGCTAATTGTTGGCACATATGGAGATGTACAACCATTTATTGCAATTGGTAAACGACTACAGGTAAAGGTAAAATTCATGTCTCCTTCTTCTTTTAACGGCAACGCTATATGTGTATCCTCATGCTATTGAGGATGTACTTTATAGAAGCATGACCTGATAGTCTCGTTTTATGTCTCTAGTGGGGCCTTGGTCCATCATACCTTTCTTATTTTGTTCTTCCTAAATTGTGGATCCTTGGAAAGTCCATAGATTTTGGCATTTAGAAGTTAGAGAACATGAATTCAAGCTTCAATTTTGAAGGCTTTTATCTTGGATTTAGTTAGGAAGCATTGGTTCGAAATTTTAAGGAGAGGAACGTCTGAAAGATTAATTTATGTGCATGAAAGTTTTACCCTTTAGGAGGAGATCCAAAGGTTCTTGCGGGTTGTATCTACCTAACACTCTTGTCAATCATCTCTTTTTATCAATTCCATGGTATAGTTATAGTATTCGTATCAGAACACTAAGCTTTATTTTGGAAGGTTTGCACCTTCCTTTTAGCATGTATTGAGGAGAAAACATGTCAAATACAAATTTAAAAGGATCGCAATATTTGATAAATTATTATTGTTATCCTTGTATTTATCCTTCCTTTATTTATGTAACTAAAACCCTATTATTGTGTAACAAATCCATGTACAAATAATAGAAGCATATGCACATAGTTGGGTGTGGGTAAATATTCCAACCAATTCTAAATGGTATCAAGAGCCTCCATTTAAATTCTCTTTTTTTTCCTCACTTCCGCCAAACCCTAATTAACCCTAAAAACAGCCGGCTACAACAAAAATTTTCCCAACCCTAAAACAGCCGCCTAGAAAAAAAAAATTCCCACCTCTGCCGCCGCCGCAGCCATGGCCGCCAACCAACAGCAGATGCCTCCACCTCCTTCGCAACTATTCGTGAAGCTTGATTCATCCAACTATGTGCTCTGGAAATTACAGATCGAACTGTTCCTAGCCGGTTACAATTTGATCTCGCATGTCAAAGACATGGCCAAAGCACCTGCCCGAGAGACTGCCAAAGGGGCCATCACGCCTCAATATGCTAGATGGTATCGTCCGGACCAGCTTGTCCTTGGTTGGTTGATTAACTCACTGTCTCCATCAGTGATACACACCCTTGTTGGTGTTCAGACGACACGGGAAGCCTGGGTAGCGCTCGCTACCGCCTTCGGTTCGTGTAGCCCTGCCCAAATACGCTCCCTTCGAACCCTACTACTGGATCTGAAGATGGGTAACGATAGCGTTGCCGACTATCTCCAACGAGCAAAGAATGCAGCGGACAGGTTCCAGGCGCTCGGACAGCCCATAGCTGACTCCGATCTCGTGACATACGTGACACGAGGGCTGCCGACTTCCTACTGTCCTCTGATCCGCTCCTTACACAACAGGACGGTCGAAGTATCCTTTCTTGAGCTGCACGAGCTTCTTCTCTCGGAGAAGCTCGATCTGAAAATGGAAGAGGCTACCGCGACTCTTGCTCCACATGTTAATTATGCGGCGCCTGGTCCGGACATCTGGGATCGTCAACGAAGGCCTCGGAGCCGTCAGCCTAACTATCCAGCTCCGAATCGGGGCGGCTACCCTCCTGCCCAACCGTACAATCAGAGGCAGCAGCAGAGGTCGAACCAGGGTACTTTTCAGCGGGGTAATCAAAGGCAGCCACCGAGAACTCTTGTTTGCTACAATTGTAACGGGACGGGACATCATTATAGGATGTGTCCGTCACCGCGTTAAGGACAGTCGGCACCTCAAGCACACTACTCGACTTGTCCCTCGCAACCGACAGCTAATCGGGCACTCAACTCGGGCGCGACACACCACCTCACCACTGACCTAGCCAACATAGCTCTCCATTCCGAGTACTGGGGCACCGACCAAGTCCAGCTGAGAGATGGTAATCTCGTCCCTATCTCTCACTCTGGTTCAGCTGATTTTCTTGTTAATGGCTCACGTATTGCTCTAGATAATATGCTTGTTGTACCGGTGGCGTGTCAGAATTTGCTTTCGATTAGTGCCCTAACCCGTGATAACAATCTTGTTATTCTATTCTAAAAAAATTGGGTGTGCATACAGGACCTAGCGAGCCGCGAGATACTCTACCAAAGCTAGAATAGGGATGGTCTCTACCACATTCCCGCTCTCATTCCTTAATCGAGCTCAGCCGAAAGTGAACCTGGTGACCCTTCCGACTTGGCAGAGAAGAATGGGGCATGCGAACATGGAGTGTGTGAAACGGGCTCTACGTACTTCTGATATTTATTTTTCGAATAAGCGCTTATCGCATATTTGCCAGGATTATTGTGTAGGCAAAATGCATAAGCAGCCTTTTCCTTTATCACATTATCGTGCATTTGGACCTCTAGATTTGATATGCAGTGACGTCTGGGGTCCATCGCCTATAGACTCGGTGGATAATCATAGATATTATATTCTCTTTTAAGATCATTATATCAAGTATAGTTGGATTTATTTTGTTAGATATCGATCTGACCTACTTTCTGTTTTCATAAACTTTTGTGCCATTGTAGAAAAATATTCCGGCCGCCCTATTCGATCGTTCCGTGAAGATTGGGGAGGAGAATATCAGAAGTTGGCACAGTATCTGACGAAAGAGGGGATTATATTTCAAAGCTCATGTCCACATACCCCGAAACAAAATGGATGTGCAGAGAGAAAGCACCGACACATCACCGAGATTGGCCGCACTCTCATACATCAAGCTAAACTACCTCTCCAATATTGGACTTTTGCTTTCCGAATGGCTGCTTATCTGATAAATAGATTGCCATCATCTAGCCTAGATCATGATATACCATATCGTTGCCTATTTAATGAGCTTACTGATTACACGCAGCTGAAGATTTTCGGATGCCTATGCTATCCGTGGCTGAAACCATATTCAGCCAATGAGATAGAGCCGAAATCGGCACCTTCGGTCTTTCTAGGATACAGTTTGCAGCATAAAGGATACTACTGCCTCAATTTATCAAATTATAAGATTCATATATCCCGTCATGCCATATTTGATGAGCTGACCTTCCCTTTTCAGGTGCCCTCGGTACTCGATGCAACTTCTCTACGACCGACTGAACCGACCACCCTAGCTCTACCTAACCCGCTTGTCTTGGCTCCTACCACACAACCAGCTACACCTCTTAACACACAGCCATCCGTCCAGCAGCCCAGTGCCCAAAAAGCTCGCCAAGAAGTACCCCTGTCAGTGGACAATGCAAATATTCACCCGATAGTGACTCGATCTAGAACTGGAAGCTTAAAGCCAAGCGTATTCACGGTAGTGGTTGATGAGAATGACGTGGAGCCGACGTGTTTTACGCAAGCATGTCCAAAAGAAAAATGGAGAGGGGCCATGAATGAGGAGTTCAATGCATTGCTACATAATAACACATGGACATTGGAGGAGTCGGCCTCACACAAGAAGGCCATTGGCGACAAATGGGTTCTTAAGATCAAACCGAACCCAGATGGATTCGTGGCTCGATACAAAGCACCCTTAGTGGCCAAGGGATACCATCAAATGAAAGGGATCGACTACACAGAGACGTTTAGGCCGGTAATAAAACCCACAACTATACGACTTATTATTTCAATAGTGATTACAAGGAATTGGATGATTGGACGTATCTAACGCCTTTCTACATGGCAATCTTGAGGAAGTTGTGTATATGGTGCAGCACCGGGATTCACGGCCTGAACCGACCTAATCATATATGATGCTTGAATAAATTGCTATACGGGTTGAAGCAAGCACCGAGAGCGTGGTTCTTCTGCTTAAGAGATGCCTTGGTAGAGCTTGGATTTGAAGGTTCGAAAACGGATCATTCACTGTTCTATATCTCTAACCCCTCGCCGATTATTATTCTCGTATATGTGGACGACATTATTATAACACGAGCTAAATAAGATGAAGTAAGGGCGGTTATCACTAAGTTGGCAGGAAGGTTTAAGCTTAAAGATCTGGGGCAGCTAAGCTACTTCCTAGGGGTTGAGGTACGTAGGACTCATGCATGCATGCATATGTCACAAGCAAAGTATGTACGTGAGCTATTGGAGAAGGCCCGACTCCAAGATTGCAATCCAGTAGCAAAACCTTATTATAAGCCAAAGGAGACGGACGAGAAGCCATTTGATCGGCCAACAGAATTTCGGCAACTACTGGGAAGTCTACAATATCTTCAAATGTCTTGACCAGATATATCGTATGCCGTCAATAAGCTGTCCCAAACTATGCATGCCCCGACTATGGCCGATTGGGTTAATCTCAAACGGGTCCTTCGATATCTCAAAGGAACAATGACTTATGGAATTACACTACGACGCCATTCCACTCACTCTCTCTGTTTTCACAGACGCCGATTGGGCAGGAGATGAGAGTGATCGTCGGTCCACGAGTGCCTATGTTACATATCTCGGGCCAAATATTATATCATGGACAAGCCGGAAGCAGAAAACTGTATCACGCTCATCGACGGAGGCTGAGTACCGAGCGCTTACGACAACCTCGTCGGAGGTACTGTGGCTAACATCTCTTCTAGCTGAAATCGGTTTTCCTATAAGTGCACCACCCATAGTTTAGTGTGACAATATTGGTGCTACCTATCTATCTCGAAATCTGGTTTTTCACGGCCGATCAAAACACTTGGAGATAGATTTCCATTTTGTTCGAGAACAAGTTGCCTCAAAGCACCTACATGTGGCCTACATATCGACAAAGGATCAGATTGCGGATATGCTCACGAAACCACTGCCGGCACCCAGATTTTTGGCTCTACGGCTCAAGCTCAATGTCGGACCCGCCATTGGCTTGCGGGAGGGTGAAAAGGATCACAATATTTGATAAATTATTATTGTTATCTTTGTATTTATCCTTCCTTTATTTATGTAACTTAATCCCTATTATTGTGTAACAAATCCATGTATAAATAATAGAAGCATATGCACATGATTGGGTGTGAGTAAATATTCCAACCAATTCTACACAAATAACACTAAGCTGTTATCCTATTAATTGGTAGGACAACATGTTATTCTCTTAATTCCGAAATAATGGTTACTCTCATGTTTTCATTTGTCAAATGAGATCTAGTCTGCTCAACGCTATGATGTATCAATAGTGAATTCAAGAACAACCCTTGTGACTTGTTGGCTTGTTTTCTGATTGGACATGGTGAAAAATAAAGGCGTCTTGCCATCTGGGCCGTCCGAGATACCAGTGCAACGAACTCAATTGAAGGAAATAATATGGTCCTTGCTTCTTGCTTGTAAGGAACCTAATATTGACTCTGGTATAACCTTTAAGGCAGATGCTATAATTGCGAATCCTCCGACCTCTGGTAAGTGTTTGTCTTTGCAGAGCTGTTCTAGTGTTTTACCTTAAATATATTAATTATGCTTTAGAGAATGATTTCCTGCACCATGTTAGGCATAGAAGGTTGTTGATTGTCGTTCGTAGTTTCTACATAACAATGAGGTTGAATCGCTCTTTCAATAAATTTCAAGAACCTCTGTCTGTCTCATCTTCTTATGTTACTTGTTTGGTTTTCCTGCTTACTTGTGGTTCGTCAATTGTTAATTGCTTTGTTTTTAGTTTTAGTGTTAGTTTTGAGTCCACTGCAAACTTCATGATATATAAATTACAGTTTATCATTAAATATTCTACAACTAACATGCTTGATGGGCATACTCATGTAGCAGAAGCATTGAAAGTCATATGCTTGATCCACATATTCTTCACCATGCCATAGACGCAAGTCACAGCTGGTTGATGCTTCCTGTTTGATAGATATGACTGATGGGAGTTTAGCAAGTTATTTACTTTACACTGCAGTCATCTTTATCATTATTTGTAATTAACACACCTATTATGGCTTACTGATTGAATATTACGGCTATGGGTTGGTTGTAGAATTGGTTGGAAAGTTTACCCACACCCAATCATGTGCTTATGTGTGTATATTTATAAATATGAAATAGATACAAGAATATCAAAGGATAATTACAAATGGGGAAAATAATCCTAATAAATCTTAGTAAATATTCTGTTGCTTACCACCCTTCCGCAAGCCAATGGCGAGGCAGACAGTGAGCTTGAGCCGTAGAGTTGTAAAACGCGGAGCTGGTAGGGGCTTGGTAAGCATATCCGTGATCTGATCTTTCGTGGATATATAAGCTACATGTAAATGCTTGTTGGCCACCTGTTCCCGTACAAAATGAAAATCAATCTCCAAGTGCTTCGAACGAGCGTGGAAAATCGGATTCTTAGACAGGTAGGTTGCCCCTATGTTATCACACCATACCGTAGGAGTTGCCGATATAGGGTACCCGATCTCTCGCAATAATGAGCTCAACAAGAGGACTTCCAACGCAGCTGTTGCTAGAGCTCGATATTCAGCTTCGGCTGAAGACCTCGAGACTGTCCTTTGCTTCCTGCTCGACCATGAGATAATGTTTGGTCCAAGGTATGTGACATAGGCACTAGTCGAGCGCCTATCGGTGGAATCACCAGCCCAATCTACATCGGTATACACGGTTGGAGAGTGTGAAGGATGTCGACGAAGACTTATACCGTGGGATGGCGTGCCCTTCAAGTACACATGCTTGAGATGCGTCCAGACAGCCGTCGTCGGAGAGTGCATCGTCTGGGAAAGTTTGTTTGTGGCATAGGCAATGTCCGGCCTCGTCATTTGAAGGTACTAGAGGCCCCCCTAGCAATTGGCGGATGTCACTGGGTCAATCAAAAACCGCGGCGTCGTTGGTCATGGGCCGATAATACGGGGTTGCAACGAGATTCGAATCTCGAAGTTCATTTTTTGTTAGGAGCTCGCCAATGTATTTAGCTTGGGAAAGATGCATACCATCTGACGTACGTTGCACATGTATACCCAGGAAATATGTTAGAGCTCCCAAGTCCTTTAACATGAATCGGCTGACCAGTTGATTAATCACACCCCTCACGTCGTCCGATGATGCGCCTGTTATAATTATGTCATCCACGTATTTTAGTATAAAAATAGGGGATGAAGATGAGATGTAAAACATGGATGTATCTGTTTTAGAGCCGACGAAGCCTAGCTGAAGGAGAGCATCTCGTAAACACGAGAACCAGGCACGGGGAGCTTGCTTCAAATCGTATAGCGATTTCGTCAAACGGCATACGTGGTTTGGGCGTGTGGCATCCACAAATCCCGGTGGTTGCACCATGTAGACTAACTCCTCCAGATTCCCATGCAAGAAAGCATTTGATACATCGAGTTAATTAGCTATCCAATCTCGTGAAATTGTAATAGATAAAATAAGGCGAATGGTAGCGGGTTTAATTACATGGCTGAACGTCTCTGTAAAGTCGACTCCTTCTTGTTGATGGTACCCCTTTGCTACCAGCCGTGCCTAATACCGAGCAATCGACCCATCGTGGTTCCGTTTTAACTTGAATACCCATTTGTTTCCAATAGGTTTAGTGCCTCGAGGTGGTGGCTCCAACACCCAAGTATTGTTACGTAGCAATGCATTAAATTCTTCACTCATCACCTCACGCCATTCGTTGTGACGAACGGCTTCTGAATAACACGTAGGCTCCACGTCCGAGGATGCCACCTCAGCTCGAACGTTCTTGGTTATAAACTGCCCGTCCTCGAGCGCGTCACCATTTGGTGCTAGGAAGTAGTTGATGATGCTGGTGGATGGGGTGAAGTAGGATGTGTATGTGTTGGTTGGGACGGCTGGACTTGTATGGTTGGAGTAGGAAGGTTGGGTGGTGGCGTGTTGGTAGTAGGCAACAATAGAAGTGGAGTTGGGATGGACATGGTTGGTGATAAAACAGGGGCAAGAGTGGTGGTCAAGTTGAGTACCGGAGACACCTGAAAAGGGAAAACAGCTTCATAAAATAGAACATGACATGAAACATGAATCTTAAAGCTCGTCAAACTCAGACAATAGTAGCCTTTATGTTGAAGGCTATATCCTAAGAAAATACTCGGTGCCGACTTTGGCTCCAGTTTGTTTGCCGCATATGGTTTCAACCAAGGGAAACACAAACACCCAAAGACTCGTAGTAGGGAATAATCCGGAGCCTCGCCGAAGAGACACTGATATGGAGTCTCATATCCAATAGTTGATGAGGGTAGGCAGTTTATTATTAAACCGCCGCTTGAAAAGCATAATTCCAATATTATTGCGGTAGTTTGGCTTGATGGATCAGAGTACGACCAATCTCTGTTATATGACGGTGTTTTCTCTCAGCACACCCATTCTGTTCCGGTGTGTGTGGGCACGAGCTTTGGAAGATTATTCCTTCTTTTGTCAGGTATTGGGACAGATTCTGATACTCTCCTCCCCAATCTGCACGGAAAGAACGAATGGGATGACCAAGTTTTTTTTTCTACCATGGCACGATAAGCTATGAACACAGATAGAAGGTCAGATCGAAAACTGACGAAATAAATCCAACTATATTTGCTATAGTGATCATAAAAAATAATATAATATCATTGCTTATCAACTGAGTCAACCAGATAAGGACCCCAAACATCACTGCATATTAAGTCTAAAGGCCCCGTAGCACGATAATTAGACAAAGGAAATGGCTGTTTATGAATTTTTCCAACACAACAATCCTGGCAGATATTCGTAGTATGCTTATTAGAACAAGAAAAAGCAGTAGTCCGTAACACTCTTTTCACATTCTTCATATTGGCGTGGCCCATCCGTCATTGCCAAGTGGTTAATGACACTGAGTTAGTGCGAGGTCGCGTCCATTGGAGAAGCGAAAGAGGGATGGAATAGAGTCCATCCTTACTCTGGCCTTGGTAGAGAATCTGTCGACTAGTCAAGTCCTGTATAAACACCCATTTATGAAAGAACAAAATTCACAGATTGTTATCACGTGTAAGTGCACTAATCGATAGCAAATTCTGACAAGCCGTAGGAACCATAAGCATATTATCCAAAGATATAGTCGATCCAACAAAAGAAGAACAAGCAGAACCAGAGTGAGTTATGGGAACGAGATTACCATCGCTTAGCTGGACTTGTTCAGTGCCTCGGTACTCAGACTGAAGGGCTAAGTTGGCTAGGTCGTTGGTCAGATGATGGGTTGCGCCAGAGTCGAGAGTCCAGGACGGTTAAGGCTGGGATGGAGACGTGAAATAATGAGCTTGTGGTGGCAGCTGATTGGAGCGGGGAGGCGGACACATTTTATAGTGATGGCCATGTCCGTTACAATTGAAACAGATGAGTGGACGCTGGCCTTAGGTGTGCTGTGCGGGTGGCGGGCGACTCGACGGACGTGGTTGGTAGGCTAACTGCTATACAAACGGAACGACTTGGGTTGGGGAAGGAGCCCCGGTCACGCGGTCGTCAGCTGCGGCCACGGAAACCACCAGATGGGGCAGTGTTATGGACTTGGGGAGGAATGGCACTCGCCGCTTCCTCCATTGACAACTCCAATTATTCCGAGATCAGAATCCCATGCAGCTCCAGGAATCCAGCCAGGACAGCACGGTTATATAAAGCTCGAACCAGGGGCCGGTACTGCGTCGGGAGACCACGAGTTATGTACTCAACGAGGTCCGCCTCTGTGATCGACTGTCCTAGAGCATGAAGACGATCTGCCATGTTCTTCGCTTTCTTTAAGTAATCATCCATAGAATCGTTACTTAATTTAATATCAAGAAGCTGAGACCGGAGTGACTTGATTTTAGCGGGGCTCCCGGAGCCAAAAGTCGTCGCTAGAGAGACCCAAGCTTCTCGAGCTGTCGAGACGCCAAACCGAGTGTGTATAACTGATGGTGAAAGTGAGTTTATCAGCCATCCCAAGACTAGTTGGTCTTGGCGATACCATTTGGTATACTGAGGGGAGACAACACCCTCTACCAAGGTGCGAGCGGGGGCCACGGATGTACCATCAATGTGCCCGATGAGATCATAGCCGGCTAGGAAAGGCTCACTCTAGAGCTTCCATAGCACATAATTGTTTGCGTCTAGCTTCACGGACAGCTGAGACGGTGGGGCCGGCAACTATTGCTGTGGGGCAGCCTTGAGGGAGAGGAAACTGAAGCTGATTGGCGTCGGCTATTAGGGTTATTAGGGTGGCTAGGGTTGCCGAAAAAGGCAGAAAGGGGAAAAAGAATTGTTTGGAGGCTCTTGATACCATGTAGAATTAGTTGGAAAGTTTACCCTGTGTGTATATTTATAGATATGAAATAGATACAAGAATATCAAAGGATAATTGCAAATGGGGAAAATAATCCTAATAAATCTTAGTAAATATTCTATTGCTTATCACTGGTAACAATTTTTATTTTCCATGATTTCGTCTTCATTATGCATGCCTAATGCATAACTGTAGGAGGGGTTTGAAACCATGGCTCCTTTTCATGAACAATTTTGTAGTATTTTTTTTTTGTTAAATGGCTTCCGTTTAGAAGGGGTTTTATTAAAAATCCATGTTTTACCGGTAATTCTAAGAACCCCTGTTAATCTGTTCAACCGTTTAACATAGGTTTAAATTCCTCCTAAACCACAATTATGTTGAAGTGAACCCTCTAAAGTCTCACCGCCTGATGAGCTGCAGAACAGTGATCAAATACTACCAAGCTAGAAGCTAGGGTAGATCGTATTCCACAGGGTTTCTTCCAATTGACTACTCAAAGAAGCTGACAATTTATTCAAGTTTGAACACGTTGTGCGTGGTGTGAGTTCCACGACTTCTAGACTAATATGCAGGAAAATTTAAAATGAAAAAAAAGACAGAATGATTGGTTGGTTCAGACAGATGACAGACAAGCTTAGATTTCGAATCCCCCTTAGATCACCAAGGCAGCAGCAATCACAAGACCAGCGGTTTTCAATTCTCAATCAATCAATTTCTATACACCACCATAACTCCTGACCCTTAGGTTTAAGACCGGCGAACGTTCGCTCTATCCGCTCTAACTACCAAGATTAACTAGCCGTCTGGGTACGGTCGCCTCTCGCAAAGACTTAACTAATTGGTGCAATTACTAACTATTTATGAGTTACTCTTGCAGCGGATTAACCCTAATCGGTTCCTACGAAAGGCACACTCCAATTATAAGGTTAACTGGTTGAATTGATGTTTTAAAGAGAGGCGAGCGTTCGCTTTTATCCTCAGCTTAACAAGAATCTAAACTAGGTGATCATGAAAGACAAGTTTATGCGCCAAAGCAGAGAGATGTCTGGCGACTAACCCTAGCTTGCAAAAACCTAATCTAGGCGATCAACCAGAATAGAAACACAAGAACAACGAAACTAATCTAGGCGTCAACTAGACAAGAAACGCAGTACAACAATGAAGAACAAAACAACCATGCAAAGAGAAACTGATTGAACTTTGAATCTAATCACCGCCGATCCGTGACCGCTTTAAAGCCCTGGGTCACTTAGGGTTCATCTAATCTAAGCTCTACGAGTTTAGCTACTCATATTAGGAACAAGAGAATCGAAAACAAACAAGGAATACATCTCAGGTAGGAAGAACAGAGAAAAACTGTAAAACCTAATTTGACGAATCCGTGAAGCTTCAATCTCCGGTAATCTTCAATCCAAGCTCCGAGTCTCCGAGGTGAAGGGATGGCGTCACGATCTCTCCACGATTCTTTGAACTCTCTAAACTCTCTCTCGAACTCCTCGGTCTAAAAAATTATGATTGATATTATGAGGTCTCCCTTTTATTGGGCCGCCGGTTAAGTATTTATACATAACCCTAATACCGCCGGATTTTAACTAACATTTTCGGCAAAAATATTAATGAATTTTCGAAAATTCCTTCACAAAATAACTGAACGTCGGCTGCTTTTCTTCTGTGGTTTTCGGTCCAACAGTTTTCGGCGAAAACTTGGTGTTTTCGCCGAAAACATCCTTCAGTTGACATCAGCGGATTTGTTCATGCATTTTCGCCGAAAATACTAAGGGATTTTCGGCGAAAATTCCTTTGTAAACCGGGCAGGAATTTGTTTGACCTGTTTGGCTCCTTGGATCGATTCCGGTGCGATTCCTCGAGGTTCCAACGCCTTAGACACGTCCTTGGCTACTTATTTGACGGCAAAAGCCTGTGCTAACATAAAAACACTAGAAAACCATCAAATAGACCCGAAATGGGCCAAGGTAACACAAATGGCACGAGATAGGGCAATTGATTGAATATTCGTTATTCTACCCTAAAAACCATGTCTTAAGCAAGGAAATGTCGCTTAAATGAGGCTGATAATCACGTCAAATCGAGTGTCATCAAAATACCCCACACTTAAGCTTTTGCTTGTCCTCAAGCAAACTGAATAGAAACGCTCATGTTCACAAATGATAAGATCGATTAAATTGGAGCTCAATCAAACACAACCAATTATTAGATAGATAGATCCTAGAACAAGAAACCTAACATGCATACAGATCAACCAAACCACCTGGTCTCACTAATAAACTGCACACGACAAGTAATCGTTACCAATTATGCACGAATTTGACCTGACCGCCCAGACTCCTCACACAAGAAATATTTAGTAAATCAGGAACTCTTACTCTCTGTGTTTAAGGACGTGTTTCTGCTCTCAATCATTTTCTGTTACTGAATTCTGTCATAAGTTTGCATTTTGACCACATCTCCACCACTGTGACAACACGAGTAACCAGTCAAGAAGGACTTCCCTGCTAGGACTGTAACGAATTCTACACTACTTGGGTTTATGATGAGATGGATGATGGGAATGTATGATGATGGCTTTGGTGCAGTGTAGCTTTCGACTAACTTCCCTCAAATCTAATCTGTGGCTTCCTACCATCTAACCAGACACGGGTGGAATAGTGAACGCTCGTCCTAAGATACCCTCAAGCAACCTAGCACTTTATTTTCTTTACGCATTTCTTTTCTTTTGACTTCGTTCTTCCATATGTAGGGAGAAGAACGTTTATTGAACTTGAAGCTTTTTGGCTTCTCTGATTTTTCTTCTTTCTCTTACTTTTTTCGAAATTTGCCAAAAATTAGCTCATTCGGAGCTTTTTTAAATATTGATGAGTTTCCCAAAAATAAGGATGGGGTGTTGAAAATGAACTTTGAGCCCCTGAACGGACGTCTTAGGATGAGAAATTGATTTGGCTCCTTTTATGAATTATGAATGTTACATCGAGATCTAGTTGCCTGCCAAAAATTAGCTCATTCGGAGCTCGTTCAAATTTTGATGATTTCCTAAAACCATGGGTGGGGTGTTGAAATACTAATTTTGAGCCCCCGAACGGACGTCATAGGATGAGAATTTGAACTGGCTTCCTTCATGAATGTTGAATTTTACATCGAGATCTAGTTGTCTACCAAAAATTAGCTCATTCGGAGCTCAGTTTTCGGCAAAAACTTTAGTTGGGTCAGAAAATTTTCGAAAATCTTTTCAAAAAGAGAGTCAAAATATTTTCAAAAATTCCCCTAACCGTCTTTGTTCGACTTTTATTATGTGTGGATCTGGGGCACTTGTCCCGGTATCCTTTTGATCTTTTTGTTGTTTTTGTTTTTTTTAGGAACTTGAGTAGCTACTTCGCTCTACTCCGGACTCTCCGTGCTCATCCGCTACACCGACCATCACTTTCCAGGTTCTTCGTATCTCTCTACTCTAGATTAGTTCTGTGAGGACACAGAACCGTTTAAGTGTGGGGTAGGATGTTAGAATTTGCCTGATCTTGCTTGCTATCTATGATTCTGTGGTTCAAATTTGAAATTTCTCTAGCATAGAATTGCTCAATTCTTGACTTGTGATGTTAAATTGACTTCAATTTTGAACAATGACGTCTAGACTGTTCCACTTAGAACCTGTAACCAACGTGTTGGCACTGAAATCAAATGAGTCTAGGTCAGAACAGATGATAAATCACTTCTGTAGTTGAAACATGAATCAGTTGACTTGTTAATAACAAAGCTCGATAACACAGTTCTAAGATGATAAATGCTAGCTTCTTCCATGTTTTTGTTCACTCCATATTTGATCACTTGTGATTGTGGCTTGAGATTAGACGGAAATCCAATTCGAAGTCTTGTGTAAAAAGTTATAACTAGCTAGGATCAAATGGCTAAATTGTTAAATCAAGTAATCAAGTTGTGCAAATCAATGTTAAGTTCTTTAAAGTGCTGAAAATAAAGCTAGGCAAGCCCGACACCTAAGTGAAGTGTTCGGGTTGAGCACTAGCATAGGCAGAAATACTGTGAGCTAGGCAGGTCCAACACCTAAGTGAAGTGTTTGGTATCGAGCACTAGTATGCAGTAAATAAATGAAGGAAGTTTAAAAATTGTTAGAAATCATTGTTTAAATCGGTCCTAGCTAGAACATATAACGTACAGATCTAGAAATGGATGAAGTCGAATTGATAGCCACGTCACTTTTCCTACCTCCGCATCCACATCATGGCTAGAGCTTAAAGTCTTTTTTATTAGAATTGGTGTTATCGTAGTCGGTTAATCATAATTAATTGTTTTCCCAAGAAACATGCTTTGTTAAAACTACTACTTGAAGTGTGCAAGATTAGTGAGATCGAAAACTTGTTTGGTTGATGTTCTTGCATGTGTAGGTCACTTTTTCTACGTGGAACAGTCTAAACCAAATTGTTAGAATTGAATCTCAGTTTAATCTCGTGTCATTTGTGAATTTTGAGTGTGTTCTAGTTCAGTTTGCTTGAGGACAAGCAAAAACTTAAGTGTGGGGTATTGATGACACTCGATTTGACGTGATTTTCATCCCCATTTAAGCGACATTTCATGCCCCTTTGATGCCATTCTGATGAATATTTGGTGAAAATGTGTTTATTATGTAATTCTAGGCTCTTAGTGCATATATTGTCCATTTATTGGCTATTTTTGCCCTTTTTGTGAGCTTTTATGTTGAGCCTCCAGGTTACCACATTATAGAGTACTCTTTCACGAGTCCAACGCTTCAAACGGGGACCAAATCGGAGTTCAAACGGAGCGGGAATCATCGAAACAAGTTGGAGCTGGTTTTTAACTAACATTTTCGGCGAAAATCTGGTGATGTTTTCGGCGAAAATTCCTTTGAAAATCAGGGCAGAAACCCTAATTTTCAGCCTTTTCCAACTTGTAAAGGGTTTCTAGGGTTATATATAGACTTTTTGAAACCAGATTAGATTTTCGACCACATCTTCGACCACATCCCCGGCAACGGCGCCAATTTGATGAGATGCAGAACAGTGATCAAATACTACCAAGCTAGAAGCTAGGGTAGATCGTATTCCACAGGGTTCTTCCAATTGACTACTCAAAGAAGCTGACAATTTATTCAAGTTTGAACACGTTGTGCATGGTGTGAGTTCCACGACTTCTAGACTAATATGCAGGAAAATTTAAAATGAAATTAAAAGACAGAATGATTGGTTGGTTCAGACAGACGACAGACAAGCTTAGATTTCGAATCCCCCTTAGATCACCAAGGCAGCAGCAATCACAAGACCAGCGGTTTTCAATTCTCATTCAATCAATTTCTATACACCACCATAACTCCTGACCCTTAGGTTTAAGACCGGCGAACGTTCGCTCTATCCGCTCTAACTACCAAGATTAACTAGCCGTCTGGGTACGGTCGCCTCTCGCAAAGACTTAACTAATTGGTGCAATTACTAACGATTTATGAGTTACTCTTGCAGCGGATTAACCCTAATCGGTTCCTACGAAAGGACACTCCAATTATAAGGTTAACTTGTTGAATTGATGTTTTAAAGAGAGGCGAGCGTTCGCTTTTATCCTCAGCTTAACAAGAATCTAAACTAGGTGATCATGAAAGACAAGTTTATGCGCCAAAGCAGAGAGATGTCTGGCGACTAACCCTAGCTTGCAAAAACCTAATCTAGGCGATCAACCAGAATAGAAACACAAGAACAACGAAACTAATCTAGGCGTCAACTAGACAAGAAACGCAGTACAACAATCAAGAACAAAACAACCATGCAAAGAGAAACTGATTGAACTTTGAATCTAATCACCGCCGATCCGTGACCGCTTTAAAGCCCTGGGTCACTTAGGGTTCATCTAATCTAAGCTCTACGAGTTTAGCTACTCATATTAGGAACAAGAGAATTGAAAACAAACAAGGAATACATCTCAGGTAGGAAGAACAGAGAAGAACTGTAAAACCTAATTTGACGAATCCGTGAAGCTTCAATCTCCGGTAATCTTCAATCCAAGCTCCGAGTTTCCGAGGTGAAGGGATGGCGTCACGATCTCTCCACGATTCTTTGAACTCTCTAAACTCTCTCTCGAACTCCTCGGTCTAAAAAATTATGATTGATATTATGAGGTCTCCCTTTTATTGGGCCGCCGGTTAAGTATTTATACTTAACCCTAATACCGCCGGATTTTAACTAACATTTTCGGCGAAAATAGTAAGGAATTTTCGCAGAAAATTCCATCACAAAATAACTGAACGCCGGCTGCTTTTCTTCTGTGGTTTTCGGTTCAACAGTTTTCGGCAAAAACTTGGTGTTTTCGCCGAAAACATCCTTCAGTTGACATCAGCGGATTTGTTCATGCATTTTCACCGAAAATACTAAGGGATTTTCGGCGAAAATTCCTTTGTAAACTGGGCAGGAATTTGTTTGACTTGGTTGGCTCCTTGGATCGATTCCGGTGCGATTCCTCGAGGTTCCAACGTCCTTGGCTACTTATTTGACGGCAAAAACCTGTGCTAACATAAAAACACTAGAAAACCATCAAAAAGACCCGAAATGGGCCAAGGTAACACAAATGGCAAGAGATAAGGCAATTGATTGAATATTCGTTATTCTACCCTAAAAACCATGTCTTAGGCAAGGAAATGTCGCTTAAATGAGGCTGATAATCACGTCAAATCGATTGTCATCAAAATACCCCACACTTAAGCTTTTGCTTGTCCTCAAGCAAACTGAATAGAAACGCTCATGTCCACAAATGATAAGATCGATTAAATTGGAGCTCAATCAAACACAACGAATTATTAGACAGATAGATCCTAGAACAAGAAACCTAACATGCATACAGATCAACCAAACCACCTGGTCTCACTAATAAATTGCACACGACAAGTATTCGTAACCAATTATGCACGAATTTGACCTGACCGCCCAGACTCCTCACACAGGAAATATTTAGTAAATCTGGAACTCTTACTCCCTGTGTTTAAAGACGTGTTTCTGCTCTCAATCATTTTCTGTTACTGAATTCTGTCATAAGTTTGCATTTCGACCACATCTCCCCTGCTAGGACTGTAACGAATTCTACACTACTTGGGTTTATGATGAGATGGATGATGGGAATGTATGATGATGGCTTTGGTGCGGTGTAGCTTCCGACTAACTTCCCTCGAATCTAATCTGTGGCTTCCTACCATCTAACCAGACACGGGTGGAATAGTGAACGCTCGTCCTAAGATACCCTCAAGCAACCTAGCACTTTATTTTCTTTACGCATTTCTTTTCTGTTGACTTCGTTCTTCCATATGTAGGGAGAAGAACGTTTATTGAACTTTTTGGCTTCTCTGATTTTTCTTCTTTCTCTTACTTTTTTCGAAATTTGCTTCTTTTCTTCTTTATTATTTTTTTTCTTTTGTGCCGATTCTTTCTTTTAGTTGCTAGAGGGGTTTACACGTTTGGACATAATAGCTAAGACCACCTGTTTAATGGCTATAGGCAGGTTACCACAAACCGACTTCCGGTAGGTCAATCTAGAACTACAACCACAGGGGATCAACGGGGAATGAAAGAATGGGAAATGGTTGTAATGTATATCGAACCGAAAGAACAGGCCAAGCTCAAGGGTTTAAACCTAATGGATTTAACGTTGGGTAGGTTATCTGGCTTAGTAGCTGAATCTAGGTGCCCCTATCATTCTAGAACTCGTGTCATCGTGTGGTCTCGAGTAGGTCTCATGAAAATTCTAACTCATTCAAGCAAACAGAAAACCACTCAAAAAGAATTGAAATTGCAAGTTACGTGCAATGGATCAAAAGCTCACATTTGGTTTGCTAGTCGGATTCAGTCATTTTCATGCAATCAAGGCTACAAACTACAAGTGTGATTTTTTTAAAAATCTGTTCTGACCAGGCAATTTAGCATCAAAGTATACACGTTTGTTTTCAGGTTCTAGGTTAAGCAGTCTAAGCATCATTATGACAGATTGAACAACAACTTAACATAAAAAATCAAGAACCGAGCAATTCTAATGCTAGAGAAACTGGAAAGGCACCGAGAAACACACAACACACAATTAAGGGCAATCAAGTTCATGCAAGGTTCTCTAGCATCCTACCCCACACTTAAATCGTTCTGTGTCCTCACAGGACTAAACTATAGTAGAGATATACGAAGAAACTGGAATGAGATGGTCGGTGTAGGGGATGAGCACGGATAGCCCGGAGCGGAGCGGAGTAGCTACTCAAGTTCCTACAAAACAAAAACAACAAAAAGATCAAAAGGATACCGGGACAAGTGTCCCGGATCCACACAGAATAAAAGTCGAAACGAAGAAGGTTTAGAGGAATTGTAGAAAATATTTTGACTCTTTTTTTTTCAAAGAATTTTTGGCGAAAAGAAGTGCAGGCTTTCGCCGAAAAGTTCAGTTAAAATGTCTGTCGGTTTTCAAAACAAGTTTTCACCGAAAGGTTTAACTAAAATCGGCTAGAAAACACAGGGGGTTTTCAAAAGAAGTTTTCGCCAAAAATTCAGAGGATTTTCGCCGAAAACTTTACCCTGCAGGATTGAAAATATTTTCGCAATTCCGGCAAACTTCAGAAAATAACAATTTAATCTGACAAAAATCGGAACAACCTCAAACAACTTGCAATTGAAACGATGACAAACATACTACCCGCGAAAAATAAGAAATCAAGCAAACTAACACTTTTGGCTCCCCCGAACTGACTCTGAAACAACGAGTTCGACATAAATTGAAAACTGTCTCCAGCCGTGGGTTGTCTCCCACGAAGCGCTCTTGCTTAACGTCCTTGAGCCGGACGATACCTGGACGGCGATCAAGAGACATCCCAACTCAGGATTTCTCTTAGGCCCGCATCGGAGTTCATGGAATACAGCTTTGGAAATCCTCCGGCAAGTGTGAACTTCTTCCCATTTGCGTGAATTATCTTGGTTCGTTCTTTGGGAAGATGACCAGAATGTTTACAAGGCCCGAAAAGTTCTTTCGGAGAAGCGTCCTTCAGAGGATCATTCTTCCCTGGTGGCTCGGTAGATGGGGGCTGAGCAATCGGCTTCCAAACCGCCTTCGTCTTCTCTTTATTCTCCTTCTTTATGTCGCCAAGATCTTTAACGTTTGGTGATTCATGAGGGGATGCCATCAGATCCTCCTTCTTTCTCAGCTTTTGTGTCGGCAGCTCATTCTTCAGATCAGGGACCTGTCCAACACCTGGCAAGAAGATTTCTACAGAAACTCTAGATTTTTCATTAGAACTAGAGTTGACCGAAGCCAACTCCACAGCTTCAACAGATAAACAATGCATCTCTTCTTTGACTAGGGCTTGCATATCGTCCTTGAGGCGGAATGTCATGGTATCCTTGCCGACCCTTAATGTCAACGAGCCATTCGGGACATTAATGGTAATGCCGACTGTCGCCATAAACGGTCGGCCTAGGAGAAGAGTGACATATTCCTCTCGAGTATCCATGACAACAAAGTCAGTCAGAATAGTAAAAGGACCACAACGGACAACCACGTTTTCTATTATTCCCCTAGGTAATTTAACAGATCTGTCGGCAAACACTAAATGCATGCTAATTGCTTTCAACTCCCCTAGGTTCAATTTCTCAAACAGGCAAGTAGGCATAACATTAATAGAAGCACCTAGATCAATTACACTATGATCAATCTTCACATCATTAATAGTGCAAGGCAAAGTAAAAGCACCGGATCTCGACACTTAGATGGGGGTGGTATGGGTGACGCCTGGCTCTGGATGGTGGAGCATTCTTCCTCGAGGAAGACGGAAGACAACTCTTCCTTCTTCATGTTCTTCGCAGGATCCTTTGCGATTTTGTCAGCCTCCGGTATCACCTGGATAGCATCAGTAACTGGTGTATTCATATTCGTGTTCTTCAAGTATCCATGCCACTTTCTATACCGGGTATCATGATCTTTCTCCTTTGATTGCGCGGCCTTAGGAAACGGGATCCGAGGCTGATATGGAGGGAGAGGTGGCGCAGGTGCTATCTTTGTTAGGGAAGGCGGGGCAGTCACCTCTTCTTTTTCTCTGTCCTCCTCCTCGATCTCTGGCTTGTCAATGGCTATAGCTTCAGGAATTATGGCTGGTTCAGGAGCTACAGTATCAGCTGATTGCTTGTCGCTTCTTGTGGAGACGGCCTTGACGTGCTCCCTCCTAATGGTAGAGTCGACTTGACCCGATGATTGATTAAGGAGGGGCTACTAGTTAGCAAGCTAAACATGTTATTAATCATGCTCTCCATTCGTTGACCTCGAGCTTCATGTTCTTGATTTATGACGGCTTGCAGCTTGAATTTCTCCTCATAGTTATCGAGCCTTGCCATGATCAGTTGAGCTTCTTGTCAACCTCGATATCCCTTGTGTTCCCTGATGTAGATCTCTGAGGTTGATCTTGATAACTATCGCTCAAGTACTGATTCTGACTCTGGTTGAATCCGAAGTAGTAAGGAGGACGATCTTGGAAGCTTCCTTGTTGTTGAGGAGGTTGTCTGAACTGACAATAATCGGGGTAGCCTCTTTGATTGTTGGTGAAGCCTTGGTCAATAAAGTTCACTTCCTCTTAAGACCAGTTACCGAAAATCTTCTTCATTTCTTTATGCACTTCAATCTTGATCTGATCTTCACGGCTTGGTCGGCTCTTAGCTGCTCCAAACTGTCTCTCCCAGCTTCTCAACTTAGATGCGCAGTTTGCAAAGTGAAGAAGAGCAGCTTCCGGTGCGAGTGCAGTGTAATCTCCATCAGCTAAGGAGTTAACCCATTCAGATGACTCTTCGTTCATACCAAGCAATACTCGCTAGCTGCCCGATGAAGCCATGAGAGGCAGCTGTGGAGGAGTTCCTGAATTCATTCAAGCGTCGTATAACCCCTTCTTCTGTCTGACCTTGAGATGTGTCCGGTAAGCATTGTTGGAAGGAGCGGAATTCCTTTAATCGTCGATAAGCATTCCTTCATTTGTGTCTGACCGTGTGGCTTGTGGTAGCCTGTTAACGCCTTGTTTGGGAAGATCGCAAGTAATATTCCGATCAGATAAACCTTTGACAAGGTCCCTCCGATAGGGTAGTGAATCGCGGTGATCTAAAAGACATATACATTGAAGGCCTCCAAATAACGGAAATGAAACCGAAGTAACAATCCAATCCATCACATAAATTCCTCCAATCCAACTAACAGAAATACATAAAAAGAAATCTCATAGTCAACAAATGACAGTAAAAACACTCCGGTAATCCTCCATATGCATTCCGCGAACTTGAAATCACTCGAACAATCAAACCTCATACATCCTCCAATCCAAAGGTCAAGGATAATTTCTTTGAAAAACCCAACATGCCTAGTCAACTGAATGAACCAAAATCCATGGCGTATCCAGTTTACCTCTGTCGCAAGACTCACGAAATCAACTCGAACCAAACCCACCCCTCTACTATGTCACGAGATCCTAAAGAGTGGTGAAAGGGATTATTTCCTATTGAAATTTGACCGGCTACTACGTTGTCCTACTCTAGAGCGTCCAATCGCACAAGAATCAAAGGAACCAAACCACCCCACCAATTTTATTCCTAAAAGCAGTCTAGTATCACGTGCAGTTCTTGTCTCAAGCACAATCATAACAATATCACACAAATAATACTCATCCAGCACACACAACACTCACATACCACTCAACCATCACTACACAACACAACAAAACATTCACATTCATATTATCTAGGTGAGTTATTAGGCGCCAAGGAGTTATCCACACCACCACCGGCCGGCCGACGCACTTCCCTACCGCATGGGAAGTCCTCGCGCTCCCCTACCGCATGGGGAACGCGTTCTCATTAACCATCATCATCATCATCAATCTCATCACTCCCTTGACACCCATGTCAAGGGGATCCACCCCAATGGATCAGACTCAACAACCAGTACCTCGGGTGGGGTAGTGTGGGCTCCTTCCGATTCTATTTCCAACATACAATTCCCAACATCACATTCTCAACTCATACATTACATCTACTACCAACATACAACACAAATCAGCCACATCTCATTCACAGTCCATAGTTCACAAGACATCTCGTCCTCCATGCCCCCTGTCATGTTCACAGCACACACATCACAATCAATAGGATAACCGGCTAGCTCACCGGCCTCCCCCACCTGCAAGTACAGGGGAAACCATGTCATGAGTCTAGGGGTCACCCACCTGTTCCTCTTATTCAGAGCGACCCCACATTGGCAGGGCAACTCTCCTGCATCCACAACCAGAGATTCATAATATCATAGCACCCGCACTCATTTCCCAACCATCCTAATTCTCATTTCTATGTCAATTCATTACTTAATTCACTTCAGTTCACACCCAACCCCAAACCATAGCAATCAACAACAACAATCAACCACGGCAATCATCAATAGCAATCAAGTACATTCACAGAACAATTTATCCCCTTTTACGCTCATCATTTTCATGCATAACCTAGGTTTTGTTCTAAGTCCAATTGAAACTCCTCACGCTGTCCAAACTACTTACACAATGCTAAGCCCTCACCTGAAATAGAAGACGAGGCTCTAATCGTCTTCTAGTTCCCCAGAAACTCGATTCCCAACCACCAAACTCGTAGCTCTATCCTTCCTTACTGCTCACGACCTACACCCAGAAACCCAAAATGGAGGTTAGCGATCTCTTCTCCTTGTCTCTACGAATCCATAGCAACAAACGGAACTCAATTCCGACCTCTACAGCTCCCGGAATCACCCTTCGAAGATTGCTCGCACTAGGTTCGTCAATGGCTTTTCGGGGAGAGAGAAAGGGGAAAGAAGTTATGAATTTCCATGCAAATCCGTCCTTTTATGCACGAAAAGTGCGCCTGGTATGTCAAAAAGTGCGCCGGCGCACATTTTGAATATTCCCCCGAAAGTTTGCTGAATTAATTGAAAAGTGCGCCTGGCACTTCTAAAAGTGCGCCTGCGCACTTCAGGGCCCAAAATCGGCACTTTTTGGTGCATCACCGTTCCCCTCTTTGCAACTTCGACCCAACTTAAACCCGAATGACCCAAAACTCAAGGGGAGCTTAAGAGCACTGATTCCAGTACCCTAGTCTATCGATCTTGAGTTCCAAACCGTTTGGTTGAGCGGGGATGTTACAAGTCTCCACAACTTCAAGGATTTCGTCCCCGAAATCATCCCTAACTCATCCTAGCAATATGATACCGAACACACAGCTAAAATCGCAGCAATCCAAGTATCCTATTGACTTCCGAAATTCCTAACGACGAACCACCAGCCTTCCTTTAACTACTCATCAGCCCTACACCCACTCCCAACACTCTACTTTCACCGAGCACACCCTAGACCTTCGTGGAACCAACACCACAACAAGCAACCACAAAAGCATACATCAAGGGGAATTAATACCTGAATCATACACTTCCACTAACTCCGGGTACCGCCGCCTCATACTCTCCTCAGTCTCCCAAGTAGCCGACTCGCTCTCATGGTTCCTCCATACCACCTTGAGCTGCGGAATCTGCTTATTCCTCAAGACCCGGACTTGCCTATCCACGATCGCGACTGGCTTCTCCTCATAAGTCAAGTCTTGCTCAATCTCCACCTCCTCCGGCTGAATTACATGAGAAGGGTCCCCATGATACCGCCTAAGCACGCTCACATGAAACACATTGTGTATCCTTTCCAACTCCCTCGGCAAAGCCAACACATAAGCCACCGGACCCGACTTAGCGAGGATCTCATAAGGACCGATGTACCGAGGCGCCAACTTCCCTTTTCTACCGAAACGCATCAACCCTTTCCACGGCGACACCTTCAAAAATACCTTATCCCCAACATTGAAACTCAGCTCTCTAGCACGACCGTCGGCATACGCTTTTTGCCTATCTTGAGCCGCTCTCAATCTCTCCTTGATAATCTTAACCCGATCAGCCGTCTCTTGCACAACTTGAGGACCCGACAACACCCTCGCACCTTCCTCATCCCAACACAAAGGCGTCCTACACTTCCTCCCATACAAGGCCTCAAAAGGAGCGGACTTCAAACTACTATGATACGAGTTATTATAGGCGAACTCAATCAAAGGTAGCAATTCAGTCCAAGGGGTTTGAAACTCCATAGCACAGCTTCTCAACAACTCCTCCAAAGTAAGGATCGTTCTCTCCGATTGCCCATCAGTCTGAGGATGATACGCCGTCGAGAACTTGAGCTTAGTTCCCAATGCTGTATGCAGCCCCTCCCAAAAATGAGACGTGAAACTCGGATCCCGATCAGAGACGATGGATTTAGGAACCCCATGCAACCTTACCACCTCTTCTATATATAACTTTGCCAACACCTCCACACTAGGCTTAAACCGAATGGGTATGAAATGCGCAACTTTCGTCAAACGATCGACTATTACCCACACGGCATCCTTCCCCTCTCTAGTCGACGGAAAACCCGATACAAAGTCCATGGTGATGTCCGCAAACTTCCACTCCGGAATAGGTAGGGACTGAAGTAACCCACCCGGAGCTCTATGCTCCGCCTTAGCCTTCTGACAAACCAAACAAGTCGCCACATAACGAGCCACATCCTTCTTCATTCCTGGCCACCAAAAACTTAACTTCAGGTCATTGTACATCTTTGTCATCCCGGGATGCATAGCATACATCGAGGAATGAGCCTCCTCCAAAATCCCCTTCCTCAATTCCTCTACTTCCGGCACGCACACTCGACCCTTGCATTTCAACAATCCGCCAACTACCTCAAATCCATTATCCATGCCTTTTTCAACTTCCCCTCGAATAGCCACTAGAGTAGCATCCTTGAGCTGCTCCTCACCAATCCTATCATTCAGCATAGGCCTAATGTTGAGCTTGGCAAACAAACTTCCCACATCATCTAACTGCATCTCTACCCTTAAAGCTCTAAGATCCACCAACTCCTTTCGACTTAAAGCATCCGCAACCACATTAGCTTTACCAGGATGGTAGTCAATGGTACAGTCATAATCCTTCAAGAGCTCCACCCAACGTCGTTGCCTACCATTCAGCTCCTTTTGATCCATAAGGTGTTTAAGACTCTTGTGATCGGTCATGATCTTAAACGTCTCACCATACAAATAATGCCTCCACAACTTCAAGGCGAACACCACTGCAGCTAACTCCAAATCATGGGTTGGGTAGTTCACCTCATGCACCCTAAGCTGTCGGGAGGCATAAGCGACAACCTTCCCATTCTGCATCAACACATAGCCCAATCCTTGCAAAGACGCATCACTAAACACCACATACTCTCCACCTTCTACTGGCAAAGTCAACACCGGAGCTGAAGTCAACTTCTTCTTCAACTCCTCAAAGCTCCTCTGACATTCCTCGCTCCACTCATACTTCGACTCCTTCCTCAACAACCTATGTAAAGGAGACGCTATGGTAGAGAACCCCTCTACAAACCTTCGGTAGTAACCAGCTAACCCCAAGAAGCTCCTCAGTTGCGACACATCCTTAGGTGGAGACCAATTAACCACCGCTTCAATCTTCTTTGGGTCAACCTCCACGCCTCTTTTAGAAACCACATGCCCAAGAAACAATACTTCTTCCAACCAAAAGGCACACTTCGAGAACTTGGCAAATAGTTGCTGCTCCCTCAACCTATGAAAAACAATCCTCAAGTGCTCCTCATGCTCCTTCCTAGTCTTAGAATAAAT
The DNA here is from genome assembly GCA_034768395.1 of Linum lewisii. Classification (NCBI taxonomy): domain Eukaryota; kingdom Viridiplantae; phylum Streptophyta; class Magnoliopsida; order Malpighiales; family Linaceae; genus Linum; species Linum lewisii. The sequence goes on along the minus strand of CM068296.1, from coordinate 26,029,200 downwards.
GAGGATATCATCGATGAACACTATCACGAACTTATCCAAATATTCATGGAAGACCTTGTTCATGAGAGCCATGAACGCGGTGGAGCAATGGTGAGACCAAACGGCATCACCAGAAACTCATAGTGTCCATAGCGGGTCCTAAAGGCTGTCATTGGCACCGATCCTTCCTCCACCTTCAACTGGTGATAACTCGACCTCAAGTCTATCTTCGAGAACACTTCAGCCCCTTGCAATTGATCAAAGAGATCGTCTATCCTTGGAAGTGGGTAACGATTCTTGATCGTCGCCTTGTTCAACCGCCTATAGTCAATACACATCCGCATCGACCCATCCTTCTTCTTCACAAACAACACCGGTGCCCCCCACGGTGATACACTTGGGCGGATGAACCCCTTATCCAAGAGCTCCTGCAATTGCTCCTTCAACTCCTTTAACTCCGCCGGTGCCATGCGATAAGGTGGAATAGAGATTGGAGCAGTTCCAGGGACCAACTCTATATTGAACTCCACCTCACGCTCGATCGGTGCCCCAGGTAGTTCCTCAAACACATCCGCGAACTCCCGAGCTACAGGTACCTTCTCCAACTCCTCATTCCGTTCAACTGACACTTGCACCAACAAAGCCTCACACCCTTCTTGAATCAGAGAAAAAGCTTGCATTGCTGAAATTACTCCCATAGGTGCGGACTCCCTCTTCCTAACACCCTTGAACACCACCTGGCCGACACCTCCCACCTGAAGCAACACCTCCTTCTTCTGACAATCAAGCAAAGCCCCATGCCTAGCCAACCAATCCATGCCGAGGATAACACCGAATTCGTTGAAAGGAAGCACCACCAAATCAGCTAAGAACTCTACACCTCCCACTAACACTTTACACCTTCTACACACTCTATCCACCCGAACAGAAGTCCCCAAAGGAGTTCTGATGCCCCAACTAACACCCAAACTACTAACTACAACACCCAAACTACTCAAACATTTCTCAGATACAAAGGAATGGGTTGACCCCGAATCAAACAAGGCATAAACTGAAAGGCCCAAGATCGAGATCATACCAGTCACCACGTCGTTCGCATTCTCTGCCGCACCCCTGGTAAGAGCATAAAGCCTCCCTTGCTCCCCTCCAGCTCCAACAGGTGTGGCATTAGCTCCCGTCCCTCGTCCAGCACCCCTACCAAAGCTGCCTCCTCCTCTCCCTCCGTAACTCCCAAACGGAGCTCTAGGGCCCTGCACCGATCCCACAGACTGAGTTGGGGTAGCTCTCTTGGTTGGACAGTTCAGACTCCTGTGTCCGCGCTGCCCACAATTGTAACAGGTCACACCTGCCAACAGATGGCAAACTCCGAAGGGACGCTTCCCACATTTGTCACATAGTGGTAACCCGGACGGTGCTCCTCCCGAACGGACTGTGCCACTAGTACGAGCAGGGCAAGCCACACTCTTATGACCTGGTCGGCCACAAGTGAAACAAGTCATCGTACCCCTCGTTGGCATCGACTGGCTGCCCCTGAACCCAGAAAAGGAAGTCTGAGTTCTCTTCGCCGGGTAACTGTGAATGGCAGACTGAGTAGGCGGGGCAGTTGCCTTCCTCTTCTTCTCTTCCCTCTTTTGATTCTCCAACCTCTCCCTCTCTAGCGCCGCCGCCTTAACCGACACTAAACTCCCCATATCAGCGGTGGTGACTCCCTCCTGAATCTCCACTCTCAACCCATTCTTGAACTTGTTAATGAGCTTCCTCTCCTGGTTGGCCCGCTCATCATACCACTTAGAGAGAGAAGTGAACTCTATGTAATATGCCAGAACGGACTTCTCCCCTTGCTCCAAACTCATGAACTCCTTGGCTTTCTCCTCACGCCAAAGGTCCGGGCAAAACTGATCACGAAACACCTCCACAAACTCATCCAACTCCATCTCTGGCGGAACAACTCGACTCTGTGGCATCGACCGCCACCAATTCAGTGCATGCCCCTTAAGCAGAAAAGTCATTGCTTGCACCTTCAACCCTTCCTCAAGTTCCATTTGCAGGAACTTGTACTCACATTCCTGGAGCCACTGCTCTGCCACCTCAGGATCAGCTGCTTCCCCAATGAACTCCCCAAAATTCCATCCCTTCAACAGACTCGGCTGAAACCTAGGTGCTCCTCCTCCAAAACCCGAGTTCCCAGTGGACCTACTTCCCCTTGCTTGACTGGATTCACTACAGGAGGACATTAAACATTTCAGTTGACCGCTCAAGAAACTTCAAACAACTCAATTCACCACTTGATTTCAAAACATCCCACCCATTTAAAACAGTTTGACAAAAACCCTTGGATTGTCGGTCCCGTACCGATGTCTCATCCTCCCTCCCAACGAGGTTAATTACTCCCCAAAGAGAGAAGATAATCAACCGGTACAGCAGCGACAAACCAGGCTCTGATACCATTTGTAACACCCGTTCCGAATCTACCCGAGTAAACCCGTGGTTGAGCCGGTCCCAGGTACTACCGAGTAGAAACAAGGGTAAAACAGTGAAATTGGCGGTGATCAAAAGACAGTAAAAACATGGAAGGCCTCCATAGAAACGCGAAACTGAAATCCGAGTACAATCCAAACCATCATAAATCCTCCAATCCAACATAAATCAGAAAGTACATAAAAACCCCCAAAATCTCATAGTCAACTGAAATGAACAGAAAAGTCAACTCCGCGTAATCCCAGTCTTCACCTCATGGCTTCCGTCCAGAACTTCACGAAATCAACCTCGAACTCAAACTCCTCAGCTACCTCTACTAGCCACGAGATCCTGAAAAGGGAAAAGGGATCAATTTCCTATTGAAATTGAGTGAACCCACTGGGCCTACCTACACGTTGTCCTACTCTATGGAGCGGTTCCAACTCCGCACAAGACATCCAACAATGGAACCAAACCCAACCCCCCTTTCCATATTTTAATTCCCTAAAAGCAGTCTAGGTGATCACGTTGGTCAGTTCTTGTTCTCAAGCACAATTCATAACAATAGAATCACACAGAATTAATACATCAATCCACGGCACACACAGCATCATCACATCACATCCATCAACCAAGTCACTACCACAACCACAAACACACAAACATTCACATTCATATTATCTAGGTGAGTTATTAGGCGCCAATGAGTTATCCACACCACCACCGGCCGGCCGACGCACTTCCCTACCGCATGGGAAGTCCTCGCGCTCCCCTACCGCATGGGGAACGCATTCTCATTAACCATCATCATCATCATCAATCTCATCATCAATCTCATCACTCCCTTGACACCCATGTCAAGGGGATCCAGCCCAATGGATCAGACTCAACAACCAGTACCTCGGGTGGGGTAGTGTGGGCTCCTTCCGGTTCTATTTCCAACATACAATTCCCAACATCACATTCTCAACTCATACATTACATCTACTACCAGCATACAACACAAATCAGCCACATCTCATTCACAGTCCATAGTTCACAAGACATCTCGTCCTCCATGCCCCCTGTCATGTTCACAGCACACACATCACAATCAATAGGATAACCGGCTAGCTCACCGGCCTCCCCCACCTGCAAGTACAGGGGAAACCTTGTCATGAGTCTAGGGGTCACCCACCTGTTCCTCTTATTCAGAGCGACCCCACATTGGCAGGGCAACTCTCCTGCATCCACAACCAGCGATTCATAATATCATAGCACCCGCACTCATTTCCCAACCATCCTAATTCTCATTTCTTTGTCAATTCATTACTTAATTCACTTCAGTTCACACCCAACCCCAAACCATAGCAATCAACAACAACAATCAACCACGGCAATCATCAATAGCAATCAAGTACATTCACAGAACAATTTATCCCCTTTTACGCTCATCATTTTCATGCATAACCTAGGTTTTGTTCTAAGTCCAATTGAAACTCCTCACGCTGTCCAAACTACTTACACAACGCTAAGCCCTCACCTGAAATAGAAGACGAGGCTCTAATCGTCTTCTAGTTCCCCAGAAACTCGATTCCCAACCACCAAACTCGTAGCTCTACCCTTCCTTACTGCTCACGACCTACACCCAGAAACCCAAAATGGAGTTTAGCGATCTCTTCTCCTCGTCGCTACGAATCCATAGCAACAAACGGAACTCAATTCCGACCTCTACAGCTCCCGGAATCACCCTTCGAAGATTGCTCGCACTAGGTTCGTCAATGGCTTTTCGGGGAGAGAGAAAGGGGAAAGAAGTTATGAATTTCCGTGCAAATCCGTCCTTTTATGCACGAAAAGTGCGCCTGGTATGTCAAGAAGTGCGCCGGCGCACATTGACCCCTAAAAGGCGCACATTTTGAATATTCCGCCGAAAGTTTGCTGAATTAATTGAAAAGTGCGCCTGCGCACTTCAGGGCCCAAAATCGGCACTTTTTGGTGCATCACCGTTCCCCTCTTTGCAACTTCGACCCAACTTAAACCCGAATGACCCAAAACTCTAGGGGAGCTTAAGAGCACTGATTCCAGTACCCTAGTCTACCGATCTTGAGTTCCAAACCGTTTGGTTGAGCGGGGATGTTACACGCAAGCACAAAGTATCCTTATCGAGACTCTGACTCTTAAAGGTCTCGCAAAAAGCAAGGAAATCCACCAAGTGTGTGCATGGATTATCATGAGGCTTTCCTTCAAACTGTAGATCCTTAGAGATCATTACCAAGAAGGCGGTCTTGATCTCATAAGCAGGACCGTCTTCATCGCGCGACACGAAGATGGAAGACCGAATACTAGCAGCACTTGGCTTATTGTAAACCGCAAGACTCTTTTGAGCAGCCATTGTGGTAGGGAAGATGGAACGGAAGTGATTTGATTATGTACCTGCTATGATCTGCAAGGGACAAAAACAAGCACAACCGGTGTAAAATCGAAGTGTGACGGGAAATGAAAGATGGAAAGTAGAAGAATAAAATGCCAACTCTTCTTTCAAACAATATAGAAGAGTCCCCGGCAACGGCGCCAATTTGATGAGCTGAAGAACAGTGATCAAATACTACCAAGCTAGAAGCTAGGGTAGATCGTATTCCACAAGGTTTCTTCCAATTGACTACTCAAAGAAGCTGACAATTTATTCAAGTTTGAACACGTTGTGCGTGGTGTGAGTTCCACGACTTCTAGACTAATATGCAAGAAAATTTAAAATGAAATTAAAAGACAGAATGATTGGTTGTTTCAGACAGACGACAGACAAGCTTAGATTTCGAATCCCCCTTAGATCACCAAGGCAGCAGCAATCACAAGACCAACGGTTTTCAATTCTCATTCAATCAATTTCTATACACCACCATAACTCCTGACCCTTAGGTTTAAGACCGGCAAACATTCACTCTATCCGCTCTAACTACCAAGATTAACTAGCCGCCTGGGTACGGTCGCCTCTCGCAACGACTTAACTAACTGGTGCAATTACTAACGATTTATGAGTTACTCTTGCAGCGGATTAACCCTAATCGGTTCCTACGAAAGGCACACTCCAATTATAAGGTTAACTGGTTGAATTGATGTTTTAAAGAGAGGCGAGCGCTCGCTTTTATCCTCAGTTTAACAAGAATCTAAACTAGGTGATCATGAAAGACAAGTTTATGCGCCAAAGCAGAGAGATGTCTGGCGACTAACCCTAGCTTGCAAAAACCTAATCTAGGCGATCAACCAGAAAAGAAACACAAGAACAACGAAACTAATCTAGGCGTCAACTAGACAAGAAACGCAGTACAACAATCAAGAACAAAACAACCATGCAAAGAGAAACTGATTGAACTTTGAATCTAATCATCGCCGATCCGTGACCGCTTTAAAGCCCTGGGTCACTTAGGGTTCATCTAATCTAAGCTCTACGAGTTTAGCTACTCATATTAGGAACAAGAGAATCGAAAACAAACAAGGAATACATCTCAGGTAGGAAGAACAGAGAAGAACTGTAAAACCTAATTTGACGAATCCGTGAAGCTTCAATCTCAGGTAATCTTCAATCCAAGCTCCGAGTTTCCGAGGTGAAGGGATGGCGTCACGATCTCTCCACGATTCTTTGAACTCTCTAAACTCTCTCTCGAACTCCTCGGTCTGAAAAATTATGATTGATATTATGAGGTCTCCCTTTTATTGGGCCGCCGGTTAAGTATTTATACTTAACCCTAATACCGCCGGATTTTAACTAACATTTTCGGCGAAAATAGTAAGGAATTTTCGCCGAAAATTCCTTCACAAAATAACTGAACGCCGGCTGCTTTTCTTCTGTGGTTTTCAGTCCAACAGTTTTCGGCGAAAACTTGGTGTTTTCGCCGAAAACATCTTTCAATTGACATCAGCGGATTTGTTCATGCATTTTCGCCAAAAATAATAAGGGATTTTCGGCGAAAATTCCTTTGTAAACCGGGCAGGAATTTGTTTGACTTGTTCGCAAAAACCTGTGCTAACATAAAAACACTAGAAAACCATCAAATAGACCCGAAACGGGCCAAGGTAACACAAATGGCACGAGATAAGGCAATTGATTGAATATTCATTATTCTACCCTAAAAACCATGTCTTAAGCAAGGAAATGTCGCTTAAATGAGGCTGATAATCACGTCAAATCGAGTGTCATCACCGCCCTATGTTGTAATATGTTGAAGTTGTATGGTTTCGACGTCAACAACATACCTACCATGCATAGATATCGACTCCTTCGTTTAGATCCAACTCGCTCAACTCAATTCTTAAGTCCTCTTCTTCGCCAATAGCCAGCTGTTGCATGTCCCTTTTCTATGATTGATTGCTTTGTCTCGAGAAAACAAACAGCGAAACTCCAAAAACCCTAGTGTCGCGACTTAGAAAAATCCTAACCCAAAAGAACTCTCTCATAAGGAGGAAAAATATTATAGCAAACAAGAAATTTAATTCTGACAAAATTGTTTTTTTTTTATGCATTGAGCAATTTATATTCACCAAAAACGAGGAATATCAATACAAAAAAGAGACCTTTCAAGACTTGGGGTGTTAACGAACCGAGCCGAGCCGAACTTCATTTTGCTCAAGCTTGGCTCATTGCTTTTTAGACGAGCTCGAGCTAGAATTTTAAGCTTGTGACGTGCTCGAGCCTACTAGAGCCTGGCTCGTTAAATACACTTGACGAGCCAAACTCGAGTTCAAGTCCAACTTATGTTTATTAAAACCACTTGATGCATCCAATTTTAGCTCAATTTGAAGTTTGTGCGACAAAAAACATCAACAAGTTAAGCTAAAAGACAAGTTATCCTAAAATTTACAAGTTTTTCTTGTATATGACAAACCACATGTTTCATTATTGAGTTTATAACAAGTCATATAGTGGAGCTAGTATTCTAGCTGTCTCTCCAGCTCGAGCTCAAGCTAGCTCGCGAGCCTATCGAGTCGAATATAAACTGGCTCAAGGTTGGTTCGTTCAAAATCGAGCCCAGTCACGAGCAAGCTTTTCTCGAGCCGAACGTCGAGCCGATCACGAGCGGCTTGGTTCATCAACAGCCCTATTCAAGACCAAGAAAACTATCTACACTATCCTAGCTAAACTACTCATTTTAGAGTGGCCTATCACATAAGTATAAATCTCCCTCTTATTATAGTCCATAGCCTCCTCCACACCATCATGAGCTTGAGTGCCAAAGATTCTATTGCATCTCTCTCTCTCCAAATCTTCGATATCGTTATGCACCAAAGAAACTTCCTTAACTTTGAATGATCATCATCTCCCATCTTCCCAACTCTAAACCATCTCCATGAAGAGGCAGTTTGTTAAATCTAGGAAAAAATTGGCATAATAGAGCTTTCGAATACCTGCAACTGGTAAAGAAATGGTTCCTGCTGTCTTCTTCTTTGCAAAGGACACATCTAGCATCTACCAGGGGATCCCAAGCTGTAATTTTGTCTCTTGTGGTGATTTGATTAGTAACAATCAACTAGGTAATGAAGGAGAGTTTTGGAATGCAGTAACCATACCAAAACACTTTTGAACCAATCCACCTCTGCAATCCTTGGCCTAATGGAATCCCAAACTTTGCTTAACTAAAACTGTGGCATATAGCTCCCATTCCAAAGATAGTCCCCATCACTGTCAACTATAATGTGAATCTAAGCAATTCCCAGAAACTTTTTTTGTCGTGGAAACTCCCGTTAAGGAGGACCATAGATCGTGCACCATCCTAACTAAAAAAAAGGAGGAGGTTGGGGGTGGGGAGGGGTGGGGGTTTGAATTGAAGGACAGACCTAAACCTAACGCTGATCCTTAATTATGATTTTGGATCGCAAAAAGAGTAAGATTATGCATACAGAACCCAAGCTGCATAAAACTAAGTGCAAATTTAGTCATATCATGTGCAATTGAGTTCCTTGTTCTTTTGATGGTTTTATAAATCACCCTAGGCATCCTTTTAAGAAGAGTTCGAATTTCCTGGATAACGATCCCTGCCAATGGGTGAGATTTGTTTGGATTAAAAACTCGTCCATGTACCTGTTCAGCGTCACCTTCTATTATTAAATTCTGTAAAAACGAGGTTCTTATCCATATAATAGCCGTTCTAACTGCCAAGGCTTCAATTGTGAAAGGATCACAAATAAAAGGAAAGCAGTGGCCACCTGCAAAAAGAATGTTCCCATGAGAATCTCTTACCATCATGCCTATAGCACCTCCTTTGTTATTTAGTATTGCTCCATCCACATTGACTCTGAACCAATCAATGGCTAGTAATAATCCATAATTATTGCTAGTTGTAGGAATTTGACGTAAAGGTTGTGTTTTTGCCAGATAGTTGGTCAAAACTTGTTCTTTTAGGTGAGCTTTAAAGCATTTCTTTAGAATCCTTGGATGTATTTGTTTAAGGTTGAAAACAACCTCATTCATAGATTTTCATATTCGCCACCAAAAGATCAGTACCTTTTGAGGGGAAAATAACTTTTTTTGCAATATTTCTCGCCATGTTATAATAATATTTGGGCCTTGAAAAGAGCTTAGTGGGATTCCAGTTAGATCTCCCAATTTTGTTGCCAGGATACCATACATTAACAAGTGTTCAATTGATTCCTCATGGTCCCAACAAATTGGGCATAAATCTGGAATGTCATTCATTTTTTGCTTAAGAACCGTCCTTGTGGGTAGGATCTGATGGAATAACTTCCAGAGGAAAACTTTAAGTTTTGGTTGGATCTCAAGACTCCAAATTGCTTTCCATAGTTTTCTATCAATTGGAGACGGACCAAATTCCTCCTCAAAAGATGGGACTTGTGTTAACACTTCATAGCCTGATGTCACTGTATAGGCCCCAACATTCAAAAGTTGTCAGGAGATTTTATCCTCGCATTCGAAGAGGAGCAGAGGAATTGAAAGGATTTTGAAAACATCCGACATGGGAAACATCTCCTTTAATATTGGAATGTTCCACAAATTCATGGATATCAATTTAGCCACAACACGATTAGCGAAAGGATAATCATCATTGATATTAAGATGATGCAAAGGGGAAGTTTGGCATCCTAGGGTTCCTAAACATTCTTATGGTCCTCCCATTTTCAATTTTCCATCTCATCCCTTGTATCAATACATCTCTTCCATGCAGGATGCCTCTCCATCCGTACGACGGTCTATATCCTAATTTTGCTGGAAAGAAATCTGATTTGTGAAAGTATCTGCCTTTAATTACTCGAGAGAAGAGTAATTCAGGATTACTCATGATTCACCAACCTTGTAAAGAAGCCTTCTCCAATGCAAGACCCTACAAAAAAATTAACCTATTAAAAGCTTTTATGCTTAAGCCTGTAATAATAAACCCAAACAACCCATATTGATCCTGATCTCAATAATAACTGTCAAATATGTCTTAGAACGTTTGCAATATTCCAACTACGCATATCCCTAATACCAATTCTCCTTCTTCCTTAGAAATCACAATCAAATTCCATGCAGCTTTAGCTCTTCCTCCATCAAATTAATTTACCCCAGAGGAATTGATTACATATTCATTCAACATATTTTATAAGGATGGAATGTAAGAGGAACACTGCCATCCAATATTGAAGTATGCTCTAGATAACAGAGTTAATCAACTGTACTTGCCCAGCATAAGATAACCTTTTAGCCTTCCAATTTGTAACCCTACGGGTTATTTTATCCAAGTGCATCTTACAGTCTGTTCGCCGAAGCTTTTCTGAGGTCATTGGTACACCCAAGTATATGAATGGAGGTCCCCAATACCAAAGCCAGAAGCATGCACTATTATTAAATTGTTATTTTTTTGTTCGAACACTCCCATAGAAGAGAATACCAAGATCACCTAAACTAAAACAGAAAGGGGGTGGAGAGGTGGTGGTGGTAGGCCGGGTGGGGGGTGAAAAGAAATTAGTTACAGACACGAAACAGAAGAGACAACTGAAGGAGGATGGAAGGAGTCGGTCTACTCGAGATGCGAACAAGCGAAGTGAATAAGATTCAACATTCACGTACGAAGTGGTAACATTGTTACAGTGTGTTTGGACAAATTGTGTGTCGCTGAGTTGGCTTCCCGCTTGACTGCGTAGCAACGAATGGAAGCATTGCGGTTTAACAAGCATTTACAATCTTGAATGATAGCCCCAGCTCGTGGATGAAGGCATTTTTATCCAAGATATACGAAGTGACCAGAGCTGCGTCACCTTCAATATCCACGTCAACCAAGGAACGGGCCGTACACCAACGCAATGCTTCTCGGAAAGCCAAGGCCTCAATAGTGAAAGGGTTCGTGAAATGTGGGAGTGACCGTCCTTCAGCAAAGAGAACAACTCATGTGTCATTCCGTAATATTAATCCAATCCCTCCATCGTGCACTCGACGCACAGCACCATCAACGTTAACTTTAACCCGGACTGGAGGGGGTGGCCTCCATCTGTTGGGGGCACTTGCCGGCTGTCTCCTTGGAACCTGCCACATCACTTCTTCCTGATGCAGATCCAACTCTGATTTGGCCATGTGCTGCTCCATTTGAGCCTTTAGTTCTGGCAACAAGAATTGTTTGGTGAGGAAGACAATAGTGTTGCGGGATTTCCATGCTCTCCACCAGAAGAAAATGATTTTCCTTCCAAGTGATGGAGACAATCTCAAGACCTTTTGCCAAACAATGCAGAAGTTTGAATTGGACACAAGGTGAAGGGGAATGTCCCTAAAAGACCCAAAACGGACAACCAAAGGAAAAAACTGGAGCAAATGAGACACTGATTCCTCTGAAATCTCATAGACAAGACACATTCTCAGAATATCTAGACTGCGAGAGTTCAAAACTGTCCTCATGGGAAGAACCCCAAACACGCATTTCCAGACAAAAAAAATGCAGTTTGGGAGGAACTCGGAATGACCATAGCTTGTTCCAAGCGTCAACGTCTGAAAATTGTATCCAGAATGGACCGTGTAAGCTTATGAGTTGAAAAATTGCTAGACAATCTGGTTCGGTATTCTTTCAATTGGTAGAGGGATAGCATAGATGAGCGCCACATTCACTACTGAGAAAGTGCGAGTAAGACGTTGGACGTCCTAGTAACTGTGATTTATTAACATTGCAATACGAATGTACGGACTCCATGGGTGATCAATAGGAACGCGTTCAGGAGGTCGAGGTGGAACCGTTGGGATCCAGTTGTCCTGAAAGGCAATGATTTGGAGTCAGGTGCCCACATGACAACGAAGTCCTTGAACCAATAATTCCCTGCTTGCTAAGATGCTACTCCACCCCCAGTATGGACGGGAACCACAATCTGCCAGTAAAAATGTGGAATCATGGAAGTATTTCCCTTTATACACTTGGGCTTTCGAGACGATTGGCGGTGATGGGAGGAACTCTATTCATGAAGTCATTTGGAGGGTTATCCGTAGAAAATAGCTGTTTATAGAACTCTATTGCAATACGACTCATATCCGCTAACTTCGTGAATGCCTGACCTTGGGGATCCTCGGGGTCATAATGGTTTTTCTCCTCCATTCTTTGCAATAACATGATGAAAGAATTTCGTATTTTGATCTCACAATTTTGTCTACCTGGCTGCCGCCTTTTGTTTCCAGTAAAGCTCTTCTCTATAAGCTGCTTCCACCAGTTCTGTCTGTAGTGAATAAACCTGATCCCAACAAATGGGGGATTCCAATTTAGCCCGTGCAATTTCCTCTTCTAATTCTTTCATTTGTCGGGTTGAATTAGTGGTTCCATTCCTAGATCATTTGAATAACATGTGTCGGATGCGTTTTAGCTTGTCATGTAGTCAAAATTGCGGCGATCCGGTCATAGGACGCTGCCATTCATGTAAAATCATGACTCTAACATCACGGAGTCGAGCCCAATGTGCGTTGAACTTAAACTGTCGCTTGAAAGTAGAGGTATGGGTAGTTTGTCTTAAAATAATATGTAAATGGTCTGAGCCAGCACAATCAACATATGTGACCATGGTTTCTGGCCAAAGACGAAGCCATTCAACGTTGATCAAGTATCGATCCAATCATTGTTTTATAAGGGCGTCATCTGAGTGAGCACAATTCGTCCATGTATAATCTGGTCCCATAAAACCAACATCAAATAAATGTAAATCATTAATGAAGGCTGAAAAATCGGCCAATAATCTTGGGATCGGATCAAGACCACCTTGTCATTCCGAGTTAACTGCAATGGCATTAAAGTCATTACAAACAACGAACGGACTGGAAAGATCCAGTAAAGCATTTCGAAGTTGCTCTAATTGATTAGCACAAACCGACACAACAGTTGAAAGATATACGCCAATATAATGAATCAAAATATTATTAGGGGAATTCCATCTAATACAAATCGCAAATGGAAGTGAAAAAATACGTTGACAAGGAAGCTGAGGCAACCACGCAAGAATGAGTCATCCCCCCGTACCCTCCCCAACAACATGTTCGAAATCCAAAAAACCAAAAGGAGCTAATTTTAATCTAAGACAATCTGAATCCATATGAGTCTCACATAAAAAATAAAAAATGAGGACCAACTTGATGAACAAGTTATAATAACTTCTGATTTGTCAAGGACGTCCCCAATCCCCGACAATTCCATGCGATACAACTCATTATCGATTGGGGGCCGATCCAGGTTGGCTACCTCCACCTCGCTTGGTTCTTCAGCATGACCAAAAATTTCTCCCTCCTCAGAACCTGACACAAAGAGGGCATCTGGATCGAAATTAGTCTCACTGTTAGACACCATCAACCCACAAACAGGTTGACCATCTTGCATTGCACTCCTGTCACTCAACAAGATTCCATCAGCTACGACATGTCCACGAGGAACTTTGGAAGTGGACATATGAGAAATCGGCCCAGCTGCCGGAGGAGATGGGATCCTATCCGCTTCTTCAAAAGCTGACAACAACTTCCTTTTAACCGAACCCGAAGAAGGCGTTAAGTGCAAAGAAGAACCAAGGATCAGCCCAATATTAAGTTTTGATTGAGGATTGGGATGGGCCGGAATCAGTGGAGCTGACCAGTGGCCCAAGGGGGCAGCATTCGACCTGGGAAAGTAAATCGGTGCGGAGGAGGCTCGAGCTGGGCCCACCGGGCCGACTGACACGGCCCACAGAAACTGGCCCGATCACTACTGCTTGTGTCCTTATCTCGGCAGACGAATTGTGTGCACTTGGTATGGGTGGCTGATGAACCGTCGTTGTGCTGAGCAGGTTCAATCAAATAACTATCAAGCTCAAGAGCTAGGATAGATCGTATTCCATGGGCCTTCGAATGATTGGCTACTTCAGAACTAACAAATTATTCAAGGAAAAACACGTTGTGCGTGGTGTGAGTTCCACGACTTCTAATTCTAAGGAATGCAGAAAAATTATAACAAATTAAACTAAAGCAGATTGAGAAATAGGGTTTGGAAACAAGAATGACAGACGAACTTAGACTTTGAATCCCCCTTCGTTCCCCAGAGCATTGGCAATCAACAGACCAGCGGATTTCGATTCTCATTCAATCAATTACTAAGACACCACCATAACTCCTTACCCTTAGGTTTAAGACCGGCGAACGTTCGCTCTATCCGTTCTAACTACCAAGATTAACTAGCCGCCCGGGTACGGTCGCCTCTCGCAACGACTTAATTAATTGGTGTAATTACTAGTGATTAATGAGTTACTCTTGCAGTGAATTAACCCTAACCGGTTCCTACGAAAGGCACACTCCAATTATAAGGTTAATTGTTTAATTCGATGTTCTAAAGTAAGCCGAGCGTTCGCTTCTATCCTTAGCTTAACAAGAATCTAATCTAGGTGATGAATCCAGACAAGAAACATGAACAATGAAGAACGAATCAAACATGAAAAAGAACTGATTGAATTCGAATCTAATCACCGCCGATCCGTGACCGCTTTAAAGCCTGGGTCACTTAGGGTTCATCTAATCTAAGCTCTAACGAGTTTAGCTACTCATGATCATTACAAAAGAAACAAAGACAAAGAAAAAGTTCATCATCACAAGGAAGAACAGAAAAGGATCTGAAAAACCTAATTCAGACGACTCTGACAGACTTCGATCTTTGGTAAGTTACACTCCTAGCTCCGGTTCTCCGAGATGGAAGGGATGGCGTCACGATCTCTATCCGGCTCTTCGAACTCCAACTCTTCACTCCAGAACTTCAGAGAATTCTGATCTCGAAAAGTTGTGTGTTTGTAAATTATGAATTGTCTTTTTTATTTGGGCCGCCGGGTTAAGTATAAATACTTAACCCTAAATTAGTCGGACCAGTGTATTATTTTCGCCGAAAATTCCTTAAGAATTTCGGCGAAAATTCCTTTAAGTTCAAGGGCTCCGCCGGCTGTTCAATATTTTCGGTCCGAGCAGTTGAGTGGTTTCGCCGAAACCATTCTTCACTTGGCACTGGCTGATTTGAACTGCTGGTTTCGCCGAATCTGGGGGCCTGGTTTCGCCGAAACTGTAAGTGTGAATGGCAGATTTTCGGTTTGACTTGATTGACTCCTTTGATCGATTCCGGTTTGATTCCTCGAGGTTCCTACGCCTTAGACACGTCCATGGCTACGCTATTTGATCGGCAAAAACCTGTGTTAACACAAAAACACTAGAAAACCATCAAATAGACCCGAAACGGGCCAAGGTAACACAAATGGCACGAGATAGGGCAATCGATTGAATATTCGTTATTCTACCCTAAAAACCATGTCTTAAGCAAAGAAATGTCGCTTAAATGAGGCTGATAATCACGTCAAATCGAGTGTCATCAAATACCCCACACTTAAGCTTTTGCTTGTCCTCAAGCAAACTGAATAGCAACGCTCATGTTCATAAATGATAAGATCGATTAAATTGGAGCTCAATCAAACACAATGAATTATTAGACAGATCGATCCTAGAACAAGAAACCTAACATGCATACTGATCAGCCAAACTACCTGGTCTCACTAATAAACTGCACACGACAAGGAATTAGCAATCAATCATGCACGAATTTGACCTGACCGACCAGACTTCTCACACAGGATATATTTAGTACAATGGGAACTCTCACTCTCTGTGTTTAAGGACGTGTTTCTGCTCTCGATCGTTTTCTGTTACCGAATTCTGTCATAGGTTTGCATTTTGACCACATCTCCACCACTGTGACAACACGAGTATCTAGTCAAGAAGGACTTCCCTGCTGGGACCGTAATGAAATCTACACTACTCGGGTTTATAATGAGATGGATGATGGGAATGAATGATGATGGCTTGGTGCAGTGTAGCTTCCGACTAACTTCCCTCGAATCTAATCTATGGCTTCCTACCGTCTAACCAAACACTGGTGGAATGATGAACGCTCGTCCTATGATACCCTCAAGCAACCTAGCACTTATTCTTTTTTTCTTTTGCATACATTTTTTTCTTTTCAACTTTTCTTACGACTTCGTTCTTCCATTTGTAGGGAGAAGAACGTTTTATTTGAACTAAACTTTGAACTTTTTCTGATTTTCTTCTTTCTTCATTTTTTTTCTGAAGCTTGCTTCTTTTCTTACTTTATTTTTTCTTTTGTGCCGATTTTTCTTTTAGTTGCTAGAGGGTTTACACGTCTGGACATGATAGCTAAGACCACCTGTTTAATGGCTATAGGCAGGTTACCACAAACCGACTTCCGGTAGGTCAATCTAGAACTACAACCACAGGGGATCAATGGGGAATGAAAGAAATGGGAAATGGCTGTAATGTATTATCGAACCGAAAGAACAGGCCAAGCTCAAGGGTCTAAACCTAGTGGATTTTATCGTTAAGGTAGGCTATCTGGCTTAGTAGCTGAATCTAGGTGCCCCTATCCTTCTAGAACTCGTGTCATCGTGTGGTCTCGAGTAGGTTTCATGCAAATTCTAACTCATTCAAGTAAACAGAAAACCACTCAGAAAGAATTTAAATTGCAAGTTACGTGCAATGGATCAAAAGCTCACAGTTGGTTTGCTAGTCGGATTCGGTCATTTTCATGCAATCAAGGCTACAAACTACAAGTGTGATTTTAAAATTTTGTTCTGACCAGGCAATTTAGCATCAAATGACACAAGTTGGTTCTCAAGTTCTAGGTTAAGCAGTCTAAGCATCATTGTGAAAGTTTGAACAACAACTTAACATCAAAAATCAAGAACTGAGCCATTCTAATGCTAGAGAGACTGGAATGGAATCACGAGGCACACAAAACACAATCAAGGGCAATCAAGTTCATGCAAGGTTCTCTAGCATCCTACCCAACACTTAAATCGGACTGTGTCCTCACAAGACTAATTCTAGAATTCAGAGTGGAATGGAAGAACCTGGAAGAGGACGGTTGATTTCAGAGGGTAAGCACGGATCCAGAGAGCGGAGGTAAGTGTAACAGAACCTGAAGCAAAGGGAGTCTCCCAACTGCCTACAAAACAAAAACAAATGAAACATAAAAAGAAAACCGGGACAAGTGCCCCGGATCCACACAGAAAAAAGTTGGACCGAAGTCCGAAAAGAATAAATAAAAAAAAGACACCAGAAAAGGAATACAACTCGATCACTGCTGGTTCGGTGAACCGGGAGGTGGAAAGTGGAGAAATTCGCCGAGCTGGCGCTGCCACGCCATCTGTGCCTCATACCGCCTGTCGGCGCGGCGCATATGTTGCTGCATATTAGTCCATCGCGCCTCGTGAGCGGCGTTCTCGGTGATGCGCCATTCCTGCAGTCGCTCGTACAGCTCACCAATGTCCGCGGGGTGGTGTTGCGGCTGGTGAGTATGCGCCGGAAATGGATCTGGAATGCGCGGCGGCGACTGGTGGATGTACCCTGCCTGATGGTGTGGCGAGGGTATATAATCTTGAAACTCAGGCGGCGGCTGCTGCTCCTCAGCATCATCTTCGTCCTCCGACTCGACCGCAGGTTGGAGTGGAGGATCTGCTGCTACATGGGGACTGAGGTCGAGTTCTAAGTCGTACTCGACCGCCAAGTCTCCTCCAACGGTCATAATTGGGTGTCGTGGAATGTTAGGGCCATATTCATGGCTGATGCCGAAGGAGAGGATGAGCTGACCGATGAAGTTGCCTCCCAAGAGTTTGCGTGGTAGCTTCTTCCTCTTGGTCCGCTGGCTAAAGATGTGAGCGAGCACCCAGCCGGGGTGGAGAGGGTAGCTCTCTCGGATGGCTCGGTGAAGCACGAGCTCCTCCTTAAGGATATGGTGGCGATCCTTGTCTTTGACATATAAAAGTGACCTCCGCCAAACCATATGAATAAACTTATAGAGCGGGTGAGAGAGAGACTTAACTGAGTTGTTCTTCCGAGGCGATCGCCAGGCACGCCTGTCATGTGGCTCCAGAGGGCGTGTAACTCCTCGTCGTCATCATCATCGCCCCAGCCGAGGTGGTGATCGTGATAGTGCTCGTAGGGGATGCCCAGATGAGCGGCAAACTCATCGTAGGTGAGCTGCCTGTACACCCCACCAAGAAAGAAGGTGATCACCTTCTGGCCCCGTCTCCTCTTATGCTCGTCCAAGTCAAATGTCGCCCAGAACTCCTGGAGAGCAATGTCTGGGAACTCGGCGGCTATGGTGGTCAGCTCTAGGAGACCGGCCGGTGCTAGGGCGTCATGCACGTTCCGGTAGGAATCCTCGTCATGCTCCTGGAGTGACTCCATGGATAAAGGACGCACGTCAGCTCCACGGATGTGTTCGATCTTCTGGAAGTTCCCAAAGTAGAAGTCCGGTAGACGGGCGATGGTGGGATGGTATCCAGCATGGCGAGGGAGTGCAGGTGGAGGACCCAGAATGGCGGGTGTGACGGGAGCGGCAGCTCCTGAGCTCGAGGCGTCATCAAGGCGTGCCTTAGTCCTACGCTCAAAAGTGTTCCTAAAACCAGAAGTGAAACCAGATTAGTCAACTAAGATCCTGCCCCACACTTAGTAGAAAAACTCAATTTCACAAAGAAACAAGGGAAACTAAGTGGGGTAAGTAAAGTGGAGTAACCGGTAATCATAGACATTAAAATACATATTTCGGAACAGCCAGAATCGGATAATTACAATCAGAGTTCAAAAAGTCAAACCGACATTTAGAAAGTCAACATTCAAGCATATTGGACCCTAATCATGGCGAGACTGTCACAACTCGTAGAATGACGGTAAAATATTATTTCAATTGGCAAGCACGATAATATGAACGAGAATGGACACTTGGGGCAGCCAAATGATCAACACAGTTCAAAGTCAAACCGACATTTCTCACAAAAGTCAACATAACAAGAAATTAATCGTATGCATAGAAACACATGACCAAATGATATGGAGATTAAGCACGGAACTCCCTAAGCATCCTAGAACAGTTCTATAAGTTCAGTCAATCCTAGTTCACACGAAACAGTCGGCATGCAAAACGAGGCAAACCAAAAAGTCAACCCCGACAAAATTCAGCAATCTACATGCCAAAAGATTCGTATTGAAAAGTTATACGACTGACCTTCAAGCCATGGAAGCAAAAACTGAACGGGTTGGGAGGAATCGGTGAAAAACTTGAAAACTGGGGTTTCGGAGAACTGGAGCTGCAAAGCTCCGATTCGAACGTTCTAGGGCTTGTTGGGATCGGAATGAGGAAGGGAGAGGTGCGGCGGCGGTCGGCGATGGCGGTGGCGAGTGAAACGGCGGCGACGGCGGGTGTTGAAAGTGGAGCGTTCGGCGATTTCAAAAGGAGAGGGGGGTTTCGGGTAGGCTGAGCGAAAATAAGAGAATGGATGAGAGAGGGGGTGGTCCGAAATTTTAAAGGATAAATTAAGTGATTTTGCAAATCAGTTTCGGCGAAAGTAGGGGGGTGGTTTCGCCGAAACTACTAGTTAAAATGGATTGACCGATTTGAACAGGCGGTTTCGCCGAAAATGGAAGCTCGGTTTAGCCGAAAACTTTAGTTTGGATGGTTTCACCGAGATCAGAAAATTTTCGAACCGAAAATGAGGAACAGGAGAACAGGTTCGAAATTTGAAGATCGGTTTCGCCGAAAACAGGGGTGGTTTCGCCGAAAATTTTGAACTGTTCGGGTTTTAAATATTTTCGTAAATCAGGCCATTTTTAGAAAATCACAGTTAAATCCAGAAAAATTGGAACGACCCCAATCAACTTGCGACTGACTACTATGACATGCAGACTCTACACGAAAAATAATAAATCAAACAAACTGACACTTTTGGCTCTCCCGAACTGACTCTAAAATACCAAGGTTGAAACAAAACAAAACTGACTCCAGCCGTGGGTTGCCTCCCACGAAGCGCTCTTTTATTAACGTCCTTGAGCTGGACGATACCTGGACGGTATTAGGAGACATCCCAACTTAGATTCTCCTTCACGCTCGCGTCGGAGTTCATAAAGTACAGCTTCGGGACTTCTCCGGTAAGCGTGAATTTCTTCCCGTTTGCATGTAGTAGTTTGGTACGTCCATCGGGAAGATGATCAACAAACTTGAATGGTCCGAACAGCTCTCTCGAGAGGTCATCCTTCTTTAGTGTGATGATGGAAGGAATGAGGACTGTCGGTTTCTCTTTTTCCTTCTTCTTCGGCTTGTTATCACCAGGATCGGTGATCATAAGTACTTCCTTAGGAGATGCTTTCGGCTTCTCCCTCCATACTTGTTCCGGCGCCGGTTTCTCGGAACGAATTGGTGGTGCAGCTGGCTCGGTGGAAGACGGTGGAGCTTTTGGTCTCCAGACCATTTGGGTCTTCGTCTTCTTGTTCTTTCCTCGAGGTCTGCTCGGTGGTTTAGAAGAGGCTTGCAGTTCCTTCTTCTTCTTAGGTGGCTTCTGAACCGATATTTCTGGCTTCTTCTCGGTACCCTGTCCAGCACCTGCAGTGTCAATTGATCTCGAAACACTGGAAGAAACATTAGAAATGAAGTTGACCGAGGCCAACTCCACAATCTCTACAGATAAACAATTTAATTCTTCCTTAGGAATGTATTTCATCCCGTCCTTGAGACGGAATGTTGCAGTATCCTTCCCCACCCTTACAGTTAGAGAGCCATTAGGAACATTGACATTAATTCCGACTGTCGCCATGAATGACCGACCCAAGAGAAGGGTAGAATATGTCTCTTGAGTATCCATAACTATATAATCAACGAAAAACCGGAACGGGCCACAGCAAGTGATTACATCCTGGATCATTCCTCTAGGTTCTCTTAGAGTTTTGTCAGCGAACATTAAATTCATGTTGGCAGGTTGTAATTCCCCTAGGTTCAGTTTCTTATATAAACACATAGGCATGACATTTATAGAAGCACCTAGGTCAATTATGCTACGCTCGATTTCAATGTCATTAATGCTCAAAGGTAAAGTAAAAGGGCCAGGGTCGGGGCACTTAGCTGGAATAGGTATGGGTGGTGGTCGAGCGACGATAGCCGAGCACTCTCCCTTATTGGAAATGGGAATTTCCTCCTTCTTAGACGGGCTAGTCTGCTCACTGCTCCTGGTTGTTACGGCCTTAGCGTGCTCGTTCTTCACAGTGGAGCTGTCTGGAGACGGAGCCTGATTGCAAATGGGAATACGAGCCATCGCACTAGCAATTTTATTTATCATATCCTCTATTCTCTGTCCAGATGCTATCTGTTCTTGATTGAGAAGAGCTTGCGCTTTGAATCTTTCCTCGTGATCATCAAGTCTTGCTGTAATTAGATCAAACTTCCTGGCTATTCTCCTCTCCCAATTGTCCTCAGAGATAAGATTCGGAGGCTGCTGTACTCTGGTGAATCTGGAAGGATCTTGATAACCATTGTCCATGTATTGATTTCGGCTCTGGTTGAGTTGGAAGTTGTAGGGAGGACGCTCATAGGAGCCTTCCCGTTGTTGAGGAGGTGTTCTGAACTGACGGTAGTCGGAGTAGCCTCTTTGATCCCTGGTGAAGCTGTAATCAATGAAGTTGACTTCCTTGTTAGGCCAGTTATTAGTTGTACCGAGGATCTCTTCCATTTGTTTCTGTACTGCGATCTTAATCTGATCTTCACAACTTGGTTGACTCTTGGCTGCTCCAAACTGTCTTTCCCTATTTCTGGACTTAGATGCGCAGTCCGCAAAGTGAAGTAGAGCAGCTTCTGGTTCAAGTGCTGTGCAGTCGCCATCAGCTAAGATGTTGACCCATTCAGCTGTTTCTTCATTCATCCCGTGGGCAAAGATTTCAGCTAGTTGCCCCTGGTTGAATCCGTGATGAGGGAATTCAGAGAGAAGCGTTGGAAGTCATTCCACGCGTCGTGTAAACTTACTCCTTCCTTCTGAGAGAATCTAGCGATACTATCCTTGTAGAATGTAGTTCTTGAAGGGGGATAGTATTCTTCTATGAAGTCTTGAGCTAGATGATCCCAGTCGGTGTAGTAGCCAGGTGGTTTCGAGCTGAGCCATACCTTGGCGTTGCTTTTAAGAGAGAATGGAAAAGCTCGTAAGCAAAGATTGTTCTTACTGAGATTCCCGCTCTTAAACGTCTCGCACATGTCCAGAAAGTTAGCCAGATGTGTGCGGGGGTTTTCTTGCAGCTTCCCTTCGAATCGAAGATTCTTAGTGACCATGTTCAGGACGAAGGTTGTGATATTATAATCAGGGTCGTCATCGTTGTGCGGCACGACGACGCTAGCTCGGAGGTAAGCCGCATTTGGTCTACAGTAATCCGCCACGGTGCGCTGAGCAACTAGTACGGAAGGAGAGGGTGGTGGTGAATCTGAAGTAGTGGATGAAGCGGATGAAGATGAGGAGTTCTCTTCAACTCCTCAATCTTTTGAGGGATAGGTGGTGTAGGCGGTGTGGTTATGACTTGCTTCTGAGCTCGCGGTTTCTTCGGCGAAGCAGAATTACCCGGCTTAAACTGAGAATGAGCAATCGAGCGGTTCATGAACCTGTAGAACAACCTACAAGCAACAAAAGCAAACATACCGGCGTAAAATCGAAGTGGGTGGAAAAATGAAAGATGGAAAATAGAAGAATAAATTGCCAGTTCTTCTTTCAACAATCAAAAGAAGTCCACGGCAACGGCGCCAATTTGATGGAACCGTCGTTGTGCTGAGCAGGTTCAATCAAATAACTATCAAGCTCAAGAGATAGGATAGATCGTATTCCATGGGCCTTCGAATGATTGGCTACTTCAGAACTAACAAATTATTCAAGGAAAAACACGTTGTGCGTGGTGTGAGTTCCACGACTTCTAATTCTAAGGAATGCAGAAAAATTATAACAAATTAAACTAAAGCAGATTGAGAAATAGGGTTTGGAAACAAGAATGACAAACGAACTTAGACTTTGAATCCCCCTTCGTTCCCTAGAGCATTGGCAATCAACAGACCAGCGGATTTCGATTCTCATTCAATCAATTACTAAGACACCACCATAACTCCTTACCCTTAGGTTTAAGACCGGCGAACGTTCGCTCTATCCGTTCTAACTACCAAGATTAACTAGCCGCCCTGGGTACGGTCGCCTCTCGCAACGACTTAATTAATTGGTGTAATTACTAGTGATTAATGAGTTACTCTTGCAGTGAATTAACCCTAACCGGTTCCTACGAAAGGCACACTCCAATTATAAGGTTAATTGTTTAATTCGATGTTCCAAAGTAAGGCGAGTGTTCGCTTCTATCCTTAGCTTAACAAGAATCTAATCTAGGTGATCAATCCAGACAAGAAACATGAACAATGAAGAACGAATCAAACATGAAAAAGAACTGATTGAATTTCGAATCTAATCACCGCCGATCCGTGACCGCTTTAAAGCCCTGGGTCACTTAGGGTTCATCTAATCTAAGCTCTAACGAGTTTAGCTACTCATGATCATTACAAAAGAAACAAAGACAAAGAAAAAGTTCATCATCACAAGGAAGAACAGAAAAGGATCTGAAAAACCTAATTCAGACGACTCTGACAGACTTTGATCTTTGGTAAGTTACACTCCTAGCTCCGGTTCTCCGAGATGGAAGGGATGGCATCACGATCTCTATCCGGCTCTTCGAACTCCAACTCTTCACTCCAGAACTTCAGAGAATTCTGATCTCGAAAAGTTGTGTGTTTGTAAATTATGAATTGTATTTTTTATTTGGGCCGCCGGGTTAAGTATAAATACTTAACCCTAAATTAGTCGGACCAGTGTATTATTTTCGCCGAAAATTCCTTTAAGTTCAAGGGCTCCGCCGGCTATTCAATATTTTCGGTCCGAGCAGTTGAGTGGTTTCGCCAAAACCATTCTTCACTTGGCACTGGCTGATTTGAACTGCTGGTTTCGCCGAATCTGGGGGCCTGGTTTCGCCGAAACTGTAAGTGTGAATGGCAGATTTTCGGTTTGACTTGATTGACTCCTTTGATCGATTCCGGTTTGATTCCTCGAGGTTCCTACGCCTTAGACACGTCCATGGCTACGCTATTTGACAGCAAAAACTTGTGTTAACACAAAAACACTAGAAAACCATCAAAAAGACCCGAAACGGGCCAAGGTAACACAAATGGCACGAGATAGGGCAATCGATTGAATATTCGTTATTCTACCCTAAAAACCATGTCTTAAGCAAAGAAATGTCGCTTAAATGAGGCTGATAATCACGTCAAATTGAGTGTCATCAGTGGCCCAGGTGGCGGCCCGACCCTCTTTCCGCTGACACAAAAGAAGCTACTGAAAGTGAATGGGCCTGTGGTTGATCCCGACCAGCCTGACTCGACCCAACCGCCACATGAGACCCAACAGAATCACAACTACCTGGCGCCATGATCTGCAAAGGTCGAGCATTATGAAAACTTGGGCTTGTTGGGCCCGATCCACGTGGGTGACGGCCCGAACCCGAACCACGATGCGGAGTTGGGCCAGGAAGCGCAAGAAAGGGCCTTCGGCCTCCAAAGGCCCGTCCACCACCCCCCCCCCCCCCCCCGCTCCACCAAGCTGACGATCGTGAGTCCACTGTCTTAGAAAATTAGCCGAGACCCCGACAGCAACTGAGGGTGGTAGTCCTCCACTACCCCTTGTATTTTGTGGTTGAGCAATCTGTAGCGGTTCGAGATATAGTCCTTGACTTTCCTTTTCATTCTGCTCATCTTTGCCACACATCCATGAGGCTCGAATGTTTTCATCGAATATCAAATCCGTACGAGGACAATCTTCCATGACATGACCTTACAATCCACAAAGATAACAGATACAAGGAACACTAATATACTGAAAAAATGCTGGTAAAGAAGCACCATTAATCCCAATCACTAGGGTAGTCCTAATGAAAGATTCCAACAAATCCATTCGAAACCTTGCCATGATATAACAACCTTTTGGTGTACCCGCATCAGAGTATCCAATCTTCACAACCTTGCCCAACTTAGCCAATAATTTTCTACCAACAGCAATGGTGAGAGAAGAAAATGGCAAACAATGATCTTAACCCAAATTAACATATATTATAGAGAGTGGAACAATGCTTCATAAGGAATCATGGTGTCAGTGAAGTGAATAATAGAGCGTTGGAAAAACTAAGGTTGGTTCTCGAGAACCCAATTACGTTTGATTACCGAAGGGAAGATGAATTGGTAGAGGCCTGATCCCACATAAAAAATTCGGACTCTGTCACACCCATATAAAAAATTCGGACTTTGTCACACTTCCAAACTTGAATGAACGAGTTCTCCACCACCATGAGTTCCCTTGATTCATCCCAAAATATTCGTGCCAACAGACTGAGCTCCGCCCTCTCCCTAGCATCTTTTAGGTCTTCTTTAGTAAGATGGACAGCCAGTACTTCTTCATTAAAGAACTCAACCTGAGTATCGTCATGAGCAAACACAACCGGCTCATCGTCATGATACAGCTCAGCCGGAACCTTCCCATCAACAACTTCAGCCGGAACATCGTCAGCAACAAATGCAGCTCCATCAAATCCAAGACCATCCATAGCAAACTTCGGAAGGAGAAAGCGACTGCCTAGTTAAAACTCCGGAAGAGA
The DNA here is from genome assembly GCA_034768395.1 of Linum lewisii. Classification (NCBI taxonomy): domain Eukaryota; kingdom Viridiplantae; phylum Streptophyta; class Magnoliopsida; order Malpighiales; family Linaceae; genus Linum; species Linum lewisii. Next base: position 26,003,780 of record CM068296.1, on the reverse strand, counting down.
TAAAGCTCTCGAACAAAAATCCAAACCCACAACAAAAATGGACCAAACCGAAATTCCCTAGATAGTAACCAACCAACCAAAATTGAGTGGAGAGTCCAACAACCCGAACACGAGGAGAGGGAGAACAGATTCAGAGGGAGAACTGAAGGGATGATTGACAGCCCTCCAAGAGGCGCCGTTTCGATATGCAATGGAGTCGAATCGAAATCGATGGTTCCAGCTTGGAGACATCTTCAAATGCTGGAATCTCCAAAGGGAATCCAATTGGGAGCCATCGACGATCAAACTCATCCGGACAAGGCCCTGGTCATGACTGGAAACATATGCAAACAACTGTCCAAGAATCCAAAATATGCAACAAAGATGAAGTAAAATCGCCATAAAGGCGTCATCAGGACTTAGACGGGTCTGTAAATCAGAAAACGGGAAACTCGTGACTGTCATCGTGCCACAACCGTATGACCCTAAAGGCCACCAAACGGAAGGGAGGAACACAGAGGTCAACAAAACAAAACAGAGAGGGGAAGAAAAAGTAGCGGGAGGGAGGGGAGGTGGAATCGAGCTAGAGAAAATGTCGGAGATGCACTTTCGATATCGGCGGGCGTAGCTTGGTCAGATGAGAACCAGAGACGAAAGAAAAAACTGATCGAGAGGGAGAGACGTGACGTTTTTTTTCCTGTGAATTTTGGCAAAGGATCCGGCTCCAACCTTTTTCATGGGTTGGAAGTGTTCTAACATTTTTTCAATCATTAGATCACCCTTTGACCTTTTGACTAATCCAATGGTCTAGATTGATAGGGGTATTTAGGACTTTACACACATAATTTATTTTTTATATTAAATTAAATACAGAATATTCTCAGGTGACCGGGCGGCAACTCTTCGGCGACCGCCGCCATCGCCGATGACTTTTCTAGCGATCGGCTGTCATCGTGACTTTTCCGGCGACCGACCAACTTTCAGCGAGACTCTGACGACTTTTCCGACGAAGGCATGTTAACTAGTTAACAGCTTTTTGTTGATAACTAGTTAACAGTGTTTTTTTAACTGATAACTAGTTAACATGGTTTTTAAACTAATAACTAGTTAACGGGGTTTTTTGTTGATAATTTGTTAACATATTTTAACCTGATAATTAGTTAACGAATAATCATATAATCAAAAAATTTACGAGATTTTTTGTTAACAGGTTATCTAACTAGTTTGTTATTTTTATCTAGTTAACTAGTTAACAGTTTTAGGTGATAACTTGTTATCAACATTAGTTAACTAGTTATCAAAATTAGTTAACAGGCTATTATGATGTTAACTAGTTATTTTATTAGTAACTAGTTAACTAATAGAGTTAACTAGTTAACATCATTATTTAGATAACTAGTTAACTAATTTTTTACTTCATAACTAGTTATTTTGAAAGCATCGTGATTGGGTAACTAGTTAACGAGATTATTGGGTAACTAGATAACATCATGATTTAGATAACTAGTTAACAAAAAACTATTTTGTTATTAACTAATTTACTTATCGAGTTAACTAGTTAACATCATTTCTGAACAACAACAACATTACATAAGCATTTCCCCCACTTATTCAACTTTTCTGCTTAAACCTTACGATGATCTTGAGAAGAAGATCAATTCCTTCCAGATCTGATCATTGATTACCAAACAAAAAGAACTGTAGAGAAAATCATTCCCCAATTCTTCGTCCACTAGATAGGATCTTGTTCTAAAATTGTGAAATAGCACTAGTACTAATCGGGTGGCTACACTTGAGGGCTCCTGGCTAGCTTTCCAAGCAACCTCGTCCATCTTCTCTGCTGATTGAATACTCCCATGATTGACAACAAAGTATCCCATCAATTGTCAGCGACGCGACATGGAAAGAGCACTCGTCAGAGATCTGGATCATTTACCGTGTTTCCCCTGATGGGTTCTCTGGCCATCAGACTAGTGAGGAAACAAGAATCGACATCAAAAGCTGCAGATTGAGAATGACATGTACTTGGTGGCGACGCCGAACAAAAGGCAGGGTTTGTACCTCGCTGGAAGGGAAAGAATTCGGAGAAAAAGTAGCAGCGGGTGGTGGCGTTCTCTCCTCAGAGGCAAGAGAGGGAAAGTGGGGACAAACTCTGCTGCACTGCCAAAGCCGATGCCATTCTCCACGTCCTTTTTTTTTTGGTGGGAAGGCGAAGATGCCAATCAATTAATAGAAATCAATCTGGGTTCAGACATCCCCATACAGTCATAACGAATATGATGAACTAAACAGCTAATAGTTAAATCAAACCAATGAGATCCTCGGGGTTTGGAGTGCCCTCGACTTGTAGGTGGTCCACTGCATAATTGTCCTCTCGGTAGACGTGTCTAATTTTGACTTCCCAATCTTTACTCATCCAGTCTCGAAACTCAAGGACTTCAAGAGCATGGGTATGAGTGATCTCTACATTTTTGTCGGTCAGAATCGCAATGGCTGCCTTTGAATCAATCTGAATTTCGATCCTGCGATAACCCGCATCCCAAGTACGTTTGATGCCTTCAAGCGCCCCACGTATCTCTGCTCTAGTAATTGAGAAAATCCCCAAGTTCATCGAATAGGCTAGCAGCCCTCTGCCCTCGTTATCTCTGAGTATACCTCCAGCTGCAGCTTTCCCCTGGACTACAAACCCATCCGAGCTTAAGGTAACCCATCCAGGCCTCCCAGCTTGCCACCCAATGTCAACTGCTTCTTGAGAGGTCTGTCCGTCGAGAAGTCTAGTATCTCTTTCCAGTGCGCGCTGCACGATATCTCTCCAACGCGAACATTTAAACGCCACAGATACTGAGCTCTCTGTGCTGCCCGTAAAAATTCTCTCATTTCTGGCTCTCCAGAGATACCAGCATGTGATCCCAAATTGGAGGCTTTAATCTGATCTGATAGAATCCTGCAGCCATGTCTGATATGGTTCTGCATCGCTTCAACATTAGTATACATTCCACCAACATGTCGCCATGTCTCAATAGCAAAGGGACTTTCTCTTAGGACGTGAGCAATGGTTTCCTCCCCATCTGCACAATGAGGGCATGACGCATCCTAAGTAAGACCTCTCCTCAAGCTCGCCGCATTCGTTAGCAGCCTTTATTTCGCAGCCAGCCACAAAAAGTATCGGACCCTACTAGGCCCCACCCAATTCCAAATACTTTTCCATTTCTCTGAATCCAGACTGATCTCCAATCTGCTTATCAAGTTATAAGCCGACTTTATGGAGAAAATCCCCGATTTTTCACATCCCCAAATCCAATCGTCAGCTCCTCTGTTCTGTCACGGCGGGTCATTCCAGCAATAACATCCACAACTGCAGGCGGCACGAACATATTAGTAAAGTCGAAATCCCATTGTCCATCTTCAGTTGTGAACTCGGCCACCGAACTATCAATGTTATAGCGCTGAACAGAAGTATCAGCAACATCTAACAGACGCTGTGATGACACTCGATTTGACGTGATTATCAGCCTCATTTAAGCAACATTTCCTTGCTTAAGACATGGTTTTTAGGGTAGAATAACAAATATTCAATCAATTGCCCTATCTCGTGCCATTTGTGTTACCTTGGCCCGTTTCGGGTCTATTTGATGGTTTTCTAGTGTTTTTACGTTAGCACAGGTTTTTGCCGTCAAATAAAGTAGCCATGGACGTGTCTAAGGCATTGGAACCTCGAGGGATTGCACCGGCATCGATCAAAGGAGCCAACCAAGTCAAACAAATTCCTGCCCGGTTTACAAAGGAGTTTTCGCCGAAAATAACCCTTTATTTTCGGCGAAAATATCAGCACAAATCAACTAAGGCCAACTGAAGGATGTTTTCGGCGAAAACATATAGCTTTCGGACCGAGAACTTATTCGGCGAAAATCACAGGAGAATCAGCCGGAGGACCCGTCCATTTGTACCAACATTTTCGGCGAAAATAATCCCTTATTTTCGGTGAAAATAACAGAAGGAATCCGGCGACTTAGGGTTTAAGTATAAATACTTAAACCGGCGGCCCAAAGGACGGAATCAATCACTATTCATATTTTCACAAATAAGACTTTTGAGAGTCAGCCGACTCTAGGGTCGATAGATAGAGTTTAGAGAGTTCGAAGATCCGTGGAGAGATCGTGACGCCATCCTTCACATCGGAGAACCCGGAGCTTAAAGTTGAAGATCCAGGAGATTGAAGCTTCGCGGGAGTCGTCAGAATTAGGTTTTTCAGTTCTTATCTGTTCTTCCTCTGTATGATGATCTTCATTGTTGCCTTTGATTCTCTTGTTTCTGATATGAGTAACTGAACTTGTAGAGCTTAGATTAGATGAACCCTAAGTGACCCAGGGCTTTAAAGCGGTCACGGATCGGCGGTAATTAGATTCGAAGTTCAATCAGTTTCTCCTGCATGGTTGTTTTGTTCTTGATTGTTCATGTTTCTTTTCTGGTTGGTCACCTAGATTAGGTTTTTGCAAGCTAGGGTTAGTCGCTAGACGGTTCCCTGCTTTGGCGCTTAAACTTGTCTTCCTTGATCACCTAGCTTAGAATCTTGTTAAGTTGAGGATAGAAGCGAACGCTCGCCTCTCTTTAAAACATCAATTCAACCAGTTAACCTTATAATTGGAGCGTGCCTTTCGTAGGAACCGGTTAGGGTTAATCCACTGCAAGAGTAACTCATTAATCATTAGTAATCGCACCAGTTAATTAAGTCGTTGCGAGAGGCGACCGTACCCGGCGGCTAGTTAATCTTGGTAGTTAGAACGGATAGAGCGAACGTTCGCCGATCTTAACCCTAAGGGTAAGGAGTTATGGTGGTGTATAGAAACCGATTGAATTAGAATTGAAAACCGCTGATCTTGTGACTGCCGTTGCTCTGGTGATCTAAGGGGATTCGAAATCTAAGTTCGTCTATCTTCTCGTTAGTCAACCTTTTACTTTTCTGTCTTTTATTTTCCTTTGTTCATTAGATTGGAAGTCGTGGAACTCACACCACGCACTAAGTGTTCAAACCTGAGTAATTTGCCAGCTTCTTTGAGTAGTCGATTAGTAGAAACCTGTGGAATACCATCTACCCTAGCTTCACAGCTTGGTAGTATTTGATACCGCTAAAACTGCAACATCACGCTGCCCTGAATTGACCCAGATGTTCGTCCAAAATAGGGTGTCTACTCCGTCCCTAACAAAAGATTTGGCCCCGTCTAACATAGTACTCCATTCGCGGGACATACCTTTCCAAAGAGGGGATTGTGAAAGCAACCTTCGCGGCCTTAAGCCCTCAGATTCTGATTATGTGAAATACTTATGTTGGAGAAGCCAAACCCACAACCGATCTTTGTCCTTAAAGAAGATAAATGCCAGTTTGGTGAGATAAGCTCGATTCAGGAGGCCTACCATCCTCAAACCAAGTCCTCCGTTCTTTTTAGGGAGGCAGATTTTATCCCAAGCAACCAGCGAGATCTTCCTAGCTTTCTTCGTTGTTCCCCACACAAAATTCCTAATCCGACGGTCAATCGCCTCGCAAGTCTTAGGAGGAAGGATGGAGGTCTGCATCGCATAGGCTGGGATAGCCGTGAGGACCGATTTAGCTAGCGTCACCCGCCCCGCCAACGAAAGGGGGCTTGGCCTTCCACCTTGTAAGTCTATTGTCGATTCTATCCAAAACATCCTGGTAGTGTGCACATTAACTCTTTCATGGAGAATGGGGACCCCTAGATACCGTCCCAGGTTTTGGGTCAATGGCATTCCAAGGAGAAGAGAGATAAGCAAACTCACGTGCCGGTTCGTGTTCTTAGAGCAGAAAATTGTTGATTTCTCCCTACTCACTTCCAGGCCTGAAATTGTACTGAAACGATCAAGGCACTTCCTGATTACCCTTGCTTGTTCTTCCGAAGCCTCTGCAAAAAGAATAAGATCGTCAGCATAAAAAGTGGGACAACTTCGGGCCTCTAGGGGACAGAGAAATCGACTTCCAGGAACCGTCGGCAAAAGCCTTGTCAATGATATGACTCAGACGCTCCATGCAGATGGTGAATAAGAATGGGGATAGGGGGCAGCCCTGTCTAATGCCTCGTTGGGGAATGAATTGGTCGGTTAGACCTCCATTCCACTGAATCTCAAACTTGGTAGAACGAACACAAGTCATAATTAAACCCACCAACTCACTTCCAATGCCCGTAGCCATAAGTGACTCTTCCAGGAAGCTCCATCGAATCCTATCATACGCTTTCATCAGGTCCACTTTCACCACCATACGTTTCTCACGCCCTTTCAGTTTTTCCATCGAGTGAACCACTTCTTGGAGAATAATAATATTCTCAGCAATCTGTCTTCCAGGAACGAAGCTAGTTTGATTAGAAGTGATACACTTCGTAAGAATTTTGTAACTCACATTACATAAGTTTATGGGCCGGAAGTGCTGCATGCATTTTGGATGGGTCCTCTTAGGAATTAAAACAATAATTGTTTCATTAATCTGAGCGACTTGGTTCGGATTAATAAAACACTGCTGAATAAGGCTTCCCACCGAAGAGCCAACCGTAGCCCATTGCCATTGAAAGAAGATCGGGTGGAATCCATCTTTACCCGGAGCTTTAACCCCCCCCCCCCCCATGCTTTTCATGATATCGTGGTTTCCTCTTTTGACAGACGCCGTCTCAGTTCAGTAGCCTGGACACCATTGAGGTTAACAAACCCATTTGGAATATTGGTACATATGCCCCCCTGTGTCACTATAAACCCCAATGAAGAACTCTCGTGCCATGGCCTTAAGTCTGATAGCCTCCTCTTCCCAACTCCCATTAGGCCTTCTAAGCATTGATATCTTGTTAAAACTGCGTCTTTTAATAGTTGAAAGGTGGAAGAAATGTGTGTTTTTGTCACCATCCCTAATCCAATCCTTACACGATTTTTGCTTCCACAACATAGCTTCTTCCCAAAGAGTGTGTTCAAGCTCATCACAGATCCGTCTTTCCTGTCTTCATAGAGTCTCTGAGGGGTTCGTCGACATTTTTATTTCTAGGTCAGCCAGCGTTCTTAATAGATCAGCCTTACGACGAAATATGCTCCCGAAGCTCTCTTTATTCCATTTCCTTAATTTCTTAGCAAGTTGCATCAGGTTCACAGCTGCATTACCCTTGTCGTCCCAAGAGCCATCGAGGATTGCAGGAAATTCACGATGGGCCATCCACGAAACCAAGAACCTGAAAGGTCGATCTTCTTTTCTGGGCGGTTCCAAGCCAAAAAAGCTGAGAAGGATCGGCCGATGATCCGACCGGAGCCTTGGAAGGTGTCGGACAACCGAACTTGGATAGAGGCACTTCCATTCTGTCGTAGCCAGGCCCTAGTCAATCCTTTCACCCATATTCCCCTGAAACCAAGTATGCCTAGGACCCACAAAGCCGAGCTCCATTAAACCACAATTATTGATGAATTGCCGGAACGAGACTGCCTGATAAGGATCAAACAGGGCTCCGCCACTCTTGTCAACTGTAGTAAGCATACTGTTGAAATCTCCCACTAAGCACGAAGGCATAGTAAGTCTAGCCTTAATTTCCCTCAGCTCATCCCATAAAATCGTCCGGATCGTCGCATAGGGACTAGCATAAACTGCTGACACCAAGCAGCTTGATCCAGCAATATCACAGACCTCGAAATGGATGGCTTGGTTAGACCGCCTCTGCTCGGTCACTCGAACTGTGTTTTTATTCCACAGACCCAAATACCAACTGCAAATCCTCTAGCCTCCTCTACCAACCGGCAGTCGAAACCAATCTTATCCATCACCTTAGCAGCTACCTCTCCGCTAATCCTGGGTTCCAAAATAACAACAATTGTCGACTTATAAGTACCGAGATAGAAATTCAGGGTCGGGGTGAATTCATCATGTCCCGCCCCTCTACAGTTCCATGAGAAAATAATCATTAAAAGGCAGAAAGAAACGACCTGGTTAGCCTCCTGGTCATTAAAGATAGTTAGGAGGCTTCCTTGTTTCATTAGCGCAAGAATCATTAGCATCGGGTGTGTCTGAGCGACGCAGCAAGGAAACTTTGGGATTCTTTTTCACCGCCCTGGTCTTTTTTCCATTTAAAAACGGAAAAGGGTCCACCTCTTTAACTTTCTTGCTCGCCCTAAGTCTGGGTAACTTAGTTGCGGCCTTTTGAGGTCTATGCTGAGACACAGCAGACTGGAATGTGGGGTTCTGGTAAATCACTGGAACATTCACCAGTTCCGAAGTTACATTCTCAGCAGAGAGGGTAGTTTCTGCCTGGATTCTGCCTTGACTTGGTGCATCTTCCGGAGCCGGAACGGAAGACAGGTTGGTTATCTCCGCAAGAGCTGGCCTACTGCTTCGCGACGGGGTCTTCTGCTGCGTCACAACGGTAGCCAGTTGGGGGTAGATGGTCTTCAAGGACCTTCCTCAGAGCCTCCGCAAACATATTCACCGTTGGGTTGGCTCGAAGGGATCTCAACTTGGATACCCTCTTTGGAATGAGCCGAACCTGGCTGTTTTCCTTGCTGCGGTTCCGCCACCTGTGTTTTTCTTTTCTTAGGCTTACGATTTTGATTGTCGACACTCACTGCTTTCCGCTGACTACGTCTCTGAACCATCATCCACTCTCCAGTATCGTGTTCCTCCATCATCTCAGCCATTTGGGTAAGCTCTTGGGAAACCTGTACATTGACCTGCGGCAGCACTTTTAACGGACACTTCTCTCTCCTATGACCATACATACCACAGTCAAAGCACATATTTTCCAAGCTCTCGTACTCGATCTTTAGGACCCTATCTTCGATCATGTACTTTCCAAGTAAAGGTTTTGAGATATCGACCTCAACACACGCCCTTGCATAGCGGTGTCGAGTACCTTCTGTCGTCGCCAAATCCAAACGCACAGTCTCACCAATGTAGTTTCCAATTCGCTCAACCGCCACTTGGTTGAAATATTGAATAGGTAGCTTCGGGAGTCTCACCCATGTGAGAATCATTTTGAACGGATCCTCTTCACTAAACGATGGGGACCACTGAGCAACTGCGAAAGAAATCATATATTTTCCAGGGGCCTCCAAAAGCCGCCGCTTTGTAATCATTCTCTTGAGCTAAACGAACGAGGAACAAGCTGTTATCCGAATCCGAAACTTGAATCGGACCAGAGCGTGCCCACACGAACTCTAGTCTTCGTTTCATTGCCAGGAACGAGAACGATTTTTCGAGCACTTTGACCACAAGGGCCTTGGACCAAGGTTTACAGAAGTTTTTAATTTCTTCATCTGTGAACGCGATTCTGGGGCATCTCGGATTTGCAGCTTGATTGTCCATCATCGGTTGGGGCGGCAGAGGTAGCTCATTCAAATCAGTTGCGGCGAACCATTGAGAGGAGCTCGTTGCACGCTGGTACGACTTAGGGCAACTGTTTCAGCAAAGGACTGGCGGGTCGGAGTACCCTTCCCCGATTCAGGAACCTTCACAGTTCTTTCCACGTCAGACACATGAGAAAAAGGATTCAGGGCTTCCCGGGGACATTTCCTCGGCCCGGTATCCAGGTCAGAGGTCGAGGGTAAGGGGATTGCTCCAGTCACCCTAGGGAAATCGAGGTCTGGTGGTCGTATAAGATCCTTCGGCGACGCCGACGTCGAGGCGCTAGGGTTAAGCTCCGACATCTCCTCCGCTCCTTTCAATAATTTTTCTTTAATACAAATAAAAGAGATTTTAATCAGCAAATTATTTCGTAAATAGCTTGTTATTCTCCACGTCTTTCCAATAGAAAAATTTAAAATACTACCCCTCTGATTCCAACCTAATTTGGTTGGACTGGGATCCGGACCCTTGAATTTTCAATAAATTGTTAAATGTTAATTTGACTAAAATTATGTTTTTGTGAAATTAACAGTTTCACCGGAATTTGAATTTTACAGATAAAATAATACCTTGTCAAATCCATTGGTAAATTAAACGGATAGTATAAGGAAATTTTACCAATTTAAATCCAACGTAAACTACCAAGAGCTGAAAACGATGAGAGGAACAATAAATCATTAAAAAAACGAACAATTTTTATAATAAAAGAAAAAGAAAGAGTGGGAGAGACAGACAGGGAGAAGATGCGCATATTTTTTTCCCCCCCTTGGTTAGTCAGTGTTATAAAATCACATCAGCAGCCACCATTACAAAATAACAAAATCAACACACACACAGATCAAGAATTTTCAGGGAGGAATGGCGGGAATGGATCTGGAGACTGAGAGGTGTCCATCTACGCCTAAAGTGATAAGGTTTCTTTCTTGTCTCCTCCAGCGAGTGTCTGATTCAAATGACTCCAGAATTAGCCAATTTGGGGTCTCTTCATCTTCATCTTCTGAAAAGTCTTCCACAACCACCATTTCCATCTTCCATGGCCTCACTCCACCCACCATCTCCATCCACAGCTACCTAGAAAGGATATTCAACTACGCCAATTGCAGCCCTTCTTGTTTCGTTGTAGCCTACGTCTATCTGGATCGCTTTGTTCAGAAACAGCCTTGTCTTCCCATCACTTCTCTCAACGTACATCGCCTCCTCATTACCAGTGTCTTGGTCTCCGTCAAGTTCATGGACGATATGTAAGTTCTGTTGAAAACATTATTGGTCATTAGATCCCCTGTTTCATGTTTGTGATCTGATCTGATTCTTTGGACCTACACCTTACTCTGTTACCATGTTACCAGTTTGGTTTCGATTTAATTAACTAAAAAAGAAGAACAAGTTTGGGGGGAAATTAGAGATGATGATGATAAAAGCAGTCCAGCTCATAATGGTATACTCACCCACGTGACAAGAACCAGCACACCACAAATGGGGGCTGTTATTTTGTCTGTTTCGTTTTTCCAGCAAGGACGACGACTAGTAATATTGTAATTGTATTGTTTGTTGTTTCATCACCCATCAACATCATTCAAACATACAGCTCAATCCCACCAAGCTAGCTAGCTTGCTTGCTTTTTGCCTTGTTCATTCATTTGATCCTAACTAATGATTGTATTCTGTGTCTGTATATTTTGGTTGGGGATTGTCAGATACTACAACAATGCGTACTATGCTAAAGTAGGAGGGATCAGTAGAGCAGAGATGAATCTGATGGAAGTTGATTTCCTGTTTGGTATAGGATTCGATTTAAATGTGACTCCCACCACATTCCACACTTATTGCTCTCACCTCCACACACAGATGGCTATTCTTCAATCACCTCCTTTACAGCTAAGCCATCAAACTCTCCAAAACATGCAGCCTCAGGACACAGCAGCCACTACTACAAACAGATCGACATCAAAGCTACATCATTGTTGCTACAATGAAGAGTTAGAGGAGGAGTCAGCCCAACATCAACAACTCGCAGTTTGACACTCTACCCTATTTCTTTCTCTATGTGGGAAATAGCTAGCTAGGTTCACGTTGCTGCCTTCCTGTAGAATCTTTTTCTTGTTTCTTTTTTTTTTTTTTTTTTTCTTTTTGTAGATCCAGCAGTTTTTGTTTACAAAGGAAAGCACATTGGGGACCATGTTCTTCTTGTAACCAACCCTCTCAAATCTCTAATTTGCCCACATTTAATTAGATTGCACGAACTTATCAAAATCTTAAATCTAACTCAATTTTTCAAATTGTTAACACCATCAGTCCTTGTTTATAAAATATTAAACATTTTAAACTAAATAGTGAACTTAAAAAGTTAGGTGACTTGTTTGTAAAATTCCTAGGATCATAATTTTTTTTCACAAACAAGTCACCTAATGTCTGTTATTGATTATCATTGTCAGATTTCTCTAACCTCCTTAACAAGAGCTCAACTAAATTTTGTCCAATTGAATGATTCATATTATAATTCTCTATGAATACTACATCATTAAGTATGTGTTTATAATTTTTGAACTCCATCTCTTTTCGAGCTAACTTTTAAGAATTAGTTTTACCCAAGGATTGTAACAATTGGTATTAAAGTTTGGTTATTACCTCAACTTTAGTTTAGGGGAGGGTTGACTTTCAAATAGAGAAATTGGAGCTAAATTATAAAACAAACAATGGACTTTTTGGTCAGTTACTTCTATGGGCTTCTCACTAGGACAATTGGTTACTAACTTTATTTGACACTAGGGAATTCGAAGAGAGATGAGAGAGTGAGAGAGAAATGGTAAAGGGTAGGTAGGGGGGGGGGGGGGGGGAGGGGTAAAGTTTAGTGAACCGGGGTCACTGCTAGCAAAATGCAGCTTGGACTCAACTCGTTGTTCCTTGGTGGTGAGTCACTTCGTGTTTAAGGGGATCAAGATGATGAAAATTTGTGGTTTGCAATATGGTTAGATCTTTTTTATTTTGATCTAAAGGGATCTGCGATCGGGAGGATGGAGGTCGCTTTTGAGTTCTATTCAGTCGTGGAGCTCCATCTCGTGTCTTCCATCTTTCGAGAATTCCTTTGTAGAATGGTGCGGCGTAATGTGCTGCCAGAAGGAGGTAGGTGCATCGTGGAGGTTAGTGACAAGGAGCGGTTTGTTAGAATGGGAGGATGTTGGGGTGAAGGACAGTTTAGATTTCTTGGCTTATTGGTTGGTTATTCGTTTCTCCTTGTCGATTGAGGTGGTTTGGACAGAGTTCAGGCTTTGGGTGGCGGCTGGGTGAAGCACTCCGACGGAATTCCCCATTCTCCGCCTTGTAGTTACTTGATGTTTCATAAAAGGAAAAGGTCAAGCGTATTATGGCTCTAGGAAGATGGTGTTTCAGTAACATTTCTATCCATATGGATGAGTGGATCAAAGATGCGTGCAGATCATTCATCTCTGTGGAAAAGGGAGTGGTTTGGATCTTGACTTCCCGAAATTCTCGTCGCTCGCTTTTGGTCTTTTCTCATGCAGTAGAGGGGGTCCTAATGGCGGCGGAGACGTATGTTTCCCTCTGGGGTAAGGAGTGCCTCGGGGCAGCGGCATTGTTAGGATTCTCTGAATCGCTTCTTTCTAGGATGGCAGGAGAAGATATAGAGATTGGATCTTGAGGAGGGATGTTTGTGGGTTTACGGTTGGGGTCGAACATGATTTTGGTGTTTATGCCTCAGGTTCGGTTAGAGAAACTAGAGATGTTGGAGAGCCTCCTTCTGTCTTCAGGGGCATAGTGTTTGGGCTTGGGCCGTGCGGATTGTAACACCTGTGCCGAATCGCCATGGTCGAACCCATGGTTAGACCGGGAACTAGTGCTACGATTTCACATAAAACAAGGATCGAGTATAAACCAATTTAAATCATAATAAAAATAAACATAACCCAAAGGAAAAACGGAAGCGCTTCCATTAATCAAAATCCAAAATCCAGTTAAAATGGTAAAATCCAAATCCAAGGATCACAATTCTAGTTAAAATGGTAAAATCCAAATCCAATGATCACAATACAATCCCAAAGTTCAAAAACCAATCCGATACAAAACATCCCAACCCAAAAAAAGTTAACTTCAAGTAAAAGAATGGTCAAATCCTGGTCCAAGTCTTCGAAGATCCTCTCCACGCTTCTTGCCACCACTTCAACCCTCACAAGCAACTCCATCAACTAAGCACCAACTGCAACTTCAGCACTCAACACCAAACCACAAAGAACTGGGAGAAGATCATCTTCCTAATGAAATTGAGTGAACCCACTAGGTTAACTATGCGCCGAACTAAACCTCAAAGAGATGTCTCAACACTCCACATTCAACACTAGCAATGGGACTCAACCTAGTCTAAACCAATATTAATCCTTAACAGTAGTGCTAGGTGATCAAACAAAAGTCGCTACTCTAGCATGCTCATCAACTCATCAAGAACCATATTCATACTCATGAACAACATTCATGAATTCACCGGCATAATCATCCATTGGCAGTCTGGGTTATCAACCAAGTGCAGTTCTCTATACTAGCATTCATAATTCATAACATCGTCATAACCACATTTCAACATAAACAATTCCACCATCACTACAAGAAAATTGCACATTTGTCACAGTTTATTAGTCACGGATTGTGAAACTGTGACTAATTTGTCACGGTTTATTAAAACCGTGAATAATTGTCACAGTTTAAATACAAACTGTGACAAATTCGTCACAGTTTATATGCAAATCGAGTCACAGTTTATATGCAAACCGTGACTAATTTGTCACGGTTCTAATTTCTAACGATTTGCTTCACCGACCGATGGAGTTCGACGCAGTGAATCTCCTCCCTTCCTTCCTTCCTGTCTCGACGAACCTTCCCGATTTTTGCCGACAACTAGATATTGAGGATCCAAGTTCTACCCAGCGACAAAAATCGAGTTCACCTCCCTTCCTCCCCTTCTCGACGACCCTTCCGATGATTTGCATCGCCGACTGAAGGACTTAGACGCCGTCAATATGAAAACGCCACCTTCCTTGCCCACTGCCGCCGACCATACTTTTGCCAAAAACTAGATCTAGGCCGCTCGATTCTCATCGCCGACGGATAGAAAAAGAAGAGGAAAATATGACTTAAATTTGACCTTTGGATCGTCTACTGAACTGGTCATTAACTTTGGATTAGTAACAATTTGGTCACTTATTAACGAAAGGAGTTTAATTGGGACACTTAAAAATGGAGTGACCGATTTGTATAACCGAATGAGTTTAATTGGGACCTTTTGTTAACTTTCTAAGTTTATGGATCAGTTTGCATAATGGAAAGGAGTTGAGGATCAGTTTGTCCAACGAAAATGACAAATTGGGTCACTGGAAAGTTCTTGAGAACACTTTGGTCACTAGATTTGTCACGGTTTACTAGAAAAGTGTGACAAACATTGGTCACGGTTTTAGGTAAGCCATGACTAAACATGTTAAAATCCCAATCCAAGAATCACAATACAATCCCAAAGTTCAAAAATCAATTCGATACAAAACATCTCAACCTAAAATTGTCAACTCTTGGTCCAAGTCTTCGAAGATCCTCTCCACACATCCTACCAGCAGTTCAACCCTCATTAGCTGCAACTCCAGCAACTAAGTACCAACTGCAACTCCAGCACTCAACACCTAACCACAAAGAACTGGGAGAGGATCAGCTTCCTAATGAGTGAACGCATTGGGCTTAACTATGCGCCAAAATAAATCTGAAATTGTTGTCCCAACTCTAGCAATGGGACTCAACCTACGTGTAAACCAATATTAATCCCTAACAGTAATGCTAGGTGATCAAACATAAGTCGCTACTCTAGCATGCTCATCAACTCATCAACAACCATATTCATACGCATGAACAACATTCATGAATTCACCAGTTCACATAATCATCCCTAGGTAGTCTAGGTTATCACCCAAGTGAAGTTCTCTATACTAGCATTGATAATTCATAACATCATCATAACCACATTTCAATAGAAATAGTTCCACCATTCAACACATCATCACACGGTAATTCACATATCAAATCCAACATAGTTCACAACATGTCACATCACAACTTGTATCCAACTCATTTCCTTCTCAACTCCCCAAGTCACACCATAGCACAAGACCACTTTTTCCCCGATTACATAACCCTTTTTCCAATGCCCAAACGCACAAGCTACCAACATTAATCAACACTTACAAGCCATACAACCACTACTAAATACTTAACCCACGCTTGTCCAATTAAACCACATGCTGCAGCAAAACACAACAACCCTTAACATACCAATTTCATACACCAACTCAAACCCGAGACTCAATTCCAAATCCTTAATCAACTTGACATTCCAACCCCTTCCCCAACTTCGAGATCAACTCCTCCAACACACCCAACACAAACATCCAACAACTCAATAACCAACACCGCAATTAAACCAACAAGGCACAAGAGAAAAACACACCCATCTAGCAACCAAAATCAAAGGACACAACCAAACCTTTAGCATCACATGCTCCACCCTACCATACTCCTAGTGCACCACAAGCAAGTTTCACAATCCAACAGTTCCTTCTGACCCCGTTAAGACCTAAGACTTTCGTGACCTGTTATGATCCTTCACCCCTCTCCGCGTGGGTGGTGTCTCCACAACTTCAAGGCAAACACCCCTCCATTTCACACGCACATACCCCAGCTTTGCAAAGAACCATCACTATGCAGAGCCCAACGCCACCATCCATTTGGCAAACATCACCGAAACTTGAGTAACCCCTTATGACTTAACCAATGCTCATAAAAACATTAAGACGATAAATGCTCCATCCCTCTACCACTTTACTCATCCTTTCCCACTTACTCCAACTTCGTCGCAACAGTAATCCCCCCTAAACCACCGACTTCCGAAATCCCAAGCAAGTATTTTTCCTAAAGTCACAACATTTGCAAATTCTCTTCAACTCAACCAAGACGTAAAAAAATTTGCTTCTCCTTTAAAACCACAATCAATAGAATCACATCCTTTACTTTCAACCTAAATTGATAGAATCAACACATTTATTAATTCAGTAAATCATTTTACAATTCTTTAACACAATTTTAATCATAGCTAACTAATCATGAAGCTCCAAACCCAAACACATTAAAATCTGAAATCATAAGTTATCATTTCGTCTAAGGTTAAATCCCCAAAATGTGTCTTCTCCTTTTTTAAATGGTTCAAAACTGAAGTATGAAAACTCAAAATTCAAAACTTCTTCCATCGATTTCAATTCCAAAACTCACTCTCATTTGTTTCAACCCACTAATTCAAAGAATCTTAGAAACTTTAAGATCAAACATTTCCCTAAAACCTTTTTCAAATTAACGACACCCCTCCAAAAGTATAAACTCATTGAAACACCAACCATTTAAATCCCCTTTTCAAAAACCAACTACCCGACTCCGCTTTAGTTTCTTGTACTCCTTCTCAGTCTAGCTCTTCCACCATCTTCAACTCCATTTCCACAATCTTACTCCGCATCCAAAACCTTGTCTTCCCAACTCAGTCTCTACAACTCCTTCTCACCGTTTAGTTTAATTCCTCCATTTACTTTTACTTCACCGTTACAAGAATCTCTTCACCACCGGTTTTCAAATCACAAGACTCATTTTTCAAAGTTGAAAACGTTTGCAAATTTTTATTTCAAATCCACCTAAAATTCAAGATAATAACTTTCCAAAACCAATTTTAGTAAAATCAAACCTCGTCTTGGTTAAAATATCAAATCACTAAAATTTTTTTTCAAATTCTCAACACAAGTTGCATCAAGGAGAACTAATACCAAAACTTAACACGCAAAAGACATTAACAGTTTGAAATCATAAAAAATTTCATGCCTCAAAATCTCAAATTCTAAAGGACAGTTCTTCTTTTCCAAAACATTTTAAAATCTCAAACATGGCAACCAAATTCAAAATTCATTTAAAGTTAAAATCCTAAAAGAATCTCCCTTTTTTCCAAAATGGTATAAAATATGAAGTACGAAAAGCAAAGTTTCAAAAATTTCCTCAATAGATTAAAACCTCATTTAAACGCACCCTTGAAATCTACCACTAGTTGAAACTTGACAGACTGTACGGTTGTTCAAATAAATATCCCACAAAAGTAGGATAGATCGTATTCCATGGGGTCCTTCTTTCACGTTTACTCAAAGAAGTTAGTAACTACCCAGTTTAAACTAGTTGTGTGGTGTGAGTTCCATGAAATTTCTATAACTAGCATGCAAAGAAAGAAATAACTAATTAAAGCTAACAGATTGATTGATTGATTTCAATTAACAAGTCGAGAGCTTAGACTCGAATTCCCCTAAGATCACCAAGGCATTGGCAATCACAAGACCAACAAGTTTCAGACTTAATTCATTCAGTTCTTAGTCACCGCCGTAGCTCCTTACCCATAGGTCTAAGTCCACAAACGTTCGCTACTATTGAACTAGCTACCAAGATCAGTTATCTGTCTGTGCGTTCGCTTCTACAATGGATAACAAATTGGTTCATCGATTTTAATTCGATGAGCTCCTCTTGAAACGGGTTAACCCTAAACGACCCTTATTGGTGAAGTGAATTCACTGAATAGGTTAACTACTTGATTCGACGTTCTAGAATCAGGCAGACGTTCACCACTATCCTTTATCCTAACAAGAATCTAATCTAGGTGATCAGATCAGAGAAGAAACATAATTAAAGAACAAATCAAATATGAATAAGAAAAGTCTGAATTATAGTCTAACCGTCTACCGATTCATGACCGCTTCAAATCCCCAGGTCACTTAGGGTTCATCTAATCTAAACTAGAAAATTTAGCTACTCATTTCCGATAAACAAGATTCAGAAACTATAAAAGAATTCATCATAGAAAGGAAGAATAGAGGAAAACTAAAAAATGTAATCATGATGATTCTGTGCATCTTCGATCTTGAAAATCTTCAACTCTGATGCTCCGAGCATCTTCCGGATGGATTAATCGTGTTTGTGATCTCTCCTAATAATCCAAAATATGCTCTCAACTCTCTCCAGGTCGTGGCTCAGTTTGGAAAATCAAATGTCTTTTGAAAAGGGGCTGAATAGGTGCTTAAATAGTATTGGGATCAGTTTCTGTCTGCGATCTGAAAAGCCCAAGGTTCTCGGTGAGAACCTCTTCACAAATAATTTAGAAAACTTGACGAGATTTTTATGGTTATTTCACGACCTTCTCGGCGAGAACCTTGAAGTTCTCACCGAGTACTTTCCCACTGTGATCGGTTCTTGATTTCTTCTTCTTCGTTTGACTCTCTGATGGCTCTGGGCTCCTCCTTGATGCTCCATTGCATTCCGAGCACATCCGACAGGTACTTATTCCATCTAAAAACTTTTGTACTCAAAGAGACACTAGAAAACACATCAATTAGACCCGAAACGGGACAAGGTAACCAAATCGATAAGAAATAGAGTGAATGAACCAAAATCCACTACATTATTCCTAAAACATGCTACAGATAATGGAATGTCACTTAATTGGGGAGATAATCAAGGCTAATCTAGTGTCATCAAATCATCCCACACTTAAGCTTTTGCTTATCCTCAAGCAATGTTTGTTCAGAAATACATGTAAATTCACATATGACGAGACTAGTTAAATCGAAGTTCAATTCCTAACAAATCTGTTTGCACTGTTCCACTTAGAAAATGCAACCTACACATGCAAGAACATCAACCAAAGAAGTCTAGATCTGACTGCTTTATGCACACTTCAAGTAGTAGTTTAAAGACCAAGTTGATTATACTTCCATTAAAAACGGGTTCCTTACCAAAAGCTACGATAAAACCAACTCTAATCAAAAGGTCTTAAGCTCGAGTTTTGATGCAGCTTAGGTGGAGGTAGGTAAAACTTGAGAAATAGTGGGTGAAAGTGACGTGGATTTTGACTCAACTTCATCCGCTTTTAAACCTACACGTTACATGTTCTAGCTAGGTCCGATTCCAGTAACAATTTTTTTCAAGATTTTATACTTCTTCTATCCAATTACTGCATACTAATGCTCAATCCGAACACTTCACTTAGGTGTCGGACTTGCCTAGCTCACAGCATTTGTGCTTATACTAGTAATTTAACATTGCAAATAAAAATTCGAGTATACCCCAATCGGAGAAGTAACATATATAACAGAGAAGAAACATCCCTCATAGAAATAAAATCTCACCCCACACTTAGTTGGGATTGTGCCCTAACAGAACCAAAGAAAGTCAGAGTGCACGGAGTACCTAGAGTGCGGTGGAGGAAGTCGACGATGGGGATGGAGAGCTCGGAAAGGAGCGAAGAAGCTATAGAGTCATACACAAACAAAAACAAAAGAATGATAAGGAAACCGGGACAAGTGTCCCGGATCCACACAGAATAAAGTCGAAACGAAGAGGGTTAGGGGGATTTTGAAAAGTTTTTCTCTCTTTTTTTTCTTAAAAGTCCAATACCCAAGTTCTTGGCGAGAAACCTCTTGAGAAACTGCCCGAAAACTGGGCCGATACAAAATCTCACAAGAAACACCAACCTTTTCACCAAGAACCTTGAGGTTCTCGGCGAGAACCTCTTCAAAAACTATAAAATTTTTGGTTTGAGACAAAATCACCAAAACAAATTTGGCCACCTTCTCGCTGAGAACTTCTTCAAAGAACACAAAATTTTTGGACCGATACAAAATCTAAGCAAAATCAACAAGATTCTCGACGAGAACTCTAGGGTTTTCAGTGAGAACCTTAGACCTATGCACACAATAAATTTTAGAACAAAAACTAAGGACCCGAACTTTGACAAAACGCAACAAAATTAAAAAAAAAATCAGAAAAATCCCAAATAAATTGGCAAACAACCAACAACACAAGACACACTTAGAAAAATTAAAAATTAAGGAACTAACACTTTCCCCCCCGAAACTGACCTGAATGACTAAAAACAGAAAGAACTGACTCCAATCGTGGGTTGCCTCCCACGAAGCGCTCTTATTTAACGTTCTTGAGCCAGACGATACCTGGATAAAGGGTCAGGGAAGTGGGACGATGTCATGCACGACGAGAAGATCTTGGAGGTGTTTGTTGAGGTGATCACCATTCACTATGAATGGTTCTTGATCGGCGCCTTTGATTTCCACTACTCCACCGTGAAAGGACCGGACCACTAGGACTTTAGTCTTCCCTGGGAGAGCTTCACTCGTGAGCTATAGAGCAGGACATCATCATCGGGATAAAATTTCTCTAGATCCGCTCCAAAGAATCAACAGATAGATAATCAGCTTCTTGAGTAGCAGAATATTGCATACCGTCCTTGAGGAAAAATGTCACACTATCCTTTCTGACCTTTAAAGTCAACGAACCATCCTTAACATTGATGTTAGCGTTGGACGTTGCTAGAAAGGGTCGGCCCAAGATAAAAGTTACATCTACCTCTCGGGTATCAAACACAACGAAATCAGCTAAGATGGTAAACAGGTCGCAACGAATAGCTACATCCTCTACCATTCCCCTAGGTATCTTCATAGATCTATCAGCTAACACAAGATGCAAACTAATAGCTTCAGTTCTCCTAGATGAAGTTTCTCATATAAGCACGTAGGCATCACATTAATAGAAGCACCTAAGTCAGCTAAGCTACGTTCAATCTTACTACCATTAGTAAAAGAGCTAGGATCGCGACACTTAGCTGGAAGGGGTAGGGATGGTGATCGGTAGAGGACGGAAGAGCACTCCTCATTGAGCGACATAGAAGACACCTCTTCTTTCTTTGTGTTCTTCATAAAATCCTTCAAGAATTTCCCGAGAGGTGGTATCGTCTCTATAACATCAGTGAGTGGCATCTTGAGCTCCGTGTTATTGAAAAATGAGTACCACTTCTTGTACTGGTTGTCGTGGGTCTTTTACTTATTCTTCAAGGCCTTAGGAAATGGAATCTTAGGCTGATATGGAGGCAGGATAGGCGTAGACAATGGTGGTGGGGGAGGCGGGACATTCACCTCCTCTTCTGCATCCTCGACCGTGATGTCCTCAATTTCTGGCATGTCAATGGTAATGTCATCAGGAACCATGACTGGAGTAGTACCAGGGACTGTAGGACCGGCTAGTTGTTTACCGCTTCTCGTTGAGATGGGCTTGGTGTGCTCATTCCTAGTATTCAGATCCGTCTGGCTAGGCAATTGACCTATTAGACGACCACTAGAGAGAAAGTTGACGATATTGCTGAGTTGGCTCTCCATCCTTTATCCTTGAGCTATCTACCCTTGATTCAATGCTGCTTGCCTTGAACTGGTTGTCGTGGTCATCAAGTTTGTCTAGGATCTGATTGAGCTTCTTGTGCATCTCGCTCTCCTTGGGATCATGTTGCACCGTCTTCTGGGGTGGCTTCCCTCCAGTGAACCCAGGTGGTCCTTGATAGCGGTAGGTTGTTGCATACTGATTCTGGTGGTCGCCCGATGTTGTACCATAGTTGCCTTGGTTCCAGTGTGGTGGCTAGTAGACTCCTATTGATTTATTTGTTGGCTTATGCTCCCGAGATGACCCAGACGGTCAGCCGGTCTGATTCTGATTCATGCTGGAGTTGTAAGGCGGACGCTCTTGGAAGCTTCCCTGTTGCATGCGTTGAGCTGTCTGTATTGGCGGTAGCTAGAATACCCTTGCTAGTTGTTAGTGAAGCCTTATCCAAAAAAAATCTAGCACTTCTAAAGACCAGAAACCTGCGTTGCCAAAATTCTGGCAGTTTCTTCCATTGTGCGCGCATGCGCCACACCACTCATAGTTGGTGACGAAGACAGAAGCTGATGGCGAGGTGATTGGTGCTCTGGCTTTCTTGACATACTTCTGGACTCCAACCTTGATATGCTCTTTGATACCCAATTGGCTCTTGGTTCCTTCAGATTGTCTCTTCTAGTTTCTGGATTTAGAGGCACAACTTGCAAAATGGAGAAGAGCAGCTTCCGAGGTAAGGGCGGTGCAGTTACCTTCGGCCAAGGAGTTTACCCACTTGGTAGACTCAACGTTCATCCCTCTAGCAAAGATCTCGTCCAACTGTCTGATGTGATCCAGACCACCAACCCCAGCACGAATGTTTATTCTTACACCCCACCAGGGTCACCAACTAGAGGCAGAAGCTTAGGGCCTTACAAGAAGCACTTGGAACCATATGACTTGCTTACAACCGGGCCTAACAAGGGTTCCTCAAGCCTAAGTATGAGACTCTATTCAAATATAAGCTTTCTCCAGCAGCTAAACAAGCCAGGATGAGAGTCAGGCCACTCTAGGCACTTATGCTGGCCATGGTCCCAGATCTTGGCCCCGAGCCGAGGCTTGAACCAAGCCTCGCATCCAGCATAGGCTCTAACTCAATTCCTATGAGCCCTGAAGACAAGGACCAGTCCAGAGACCCTCTTGAGGTCTTTCTAGAGGAGCACCAAAGAAAGAGGGCTGAAGGCTTGGTCACAAAAGATAGAATCCCTGAGCCAAGCCCCGACACATGCCTCGGACTAGGCCTAGTACCAGGGCTAGGCCCCTGGGCAGTTCCCATGAGTCCTAGGACTCAACCTGCTCTTGAAGATCCATTGGAGGCATTTCTAAAGACCTGGCCGAGACAAAATTCCAAAGGCCTAGCCAGATTTGAAGGGGGCGAGAGCTGAACCTGCCCAGGCGCTGAGCCCAAGCCGGGAAGCATCAGAGAGGCGCCTATGGCCGAGCCAACAATTGTCCCGTGCCTTTTGGGAATTTCCAAAGGCACTGAGAACCTTATGGCCCCAGGATCAGCCTCCAGCAGCCCTTGTTGAAATCAGAGGAGACCCGCACGCCCCGACACATATACACATCCCACGCCCAGCCGAGAGGCCCGCCGTGGTCACGGACGGGCCACGAATGTGGCCAGGCGCGGCACCATCTAATCTGACAAGCACCCAGACCTTGCAGCAGCCCCAAGAGGCTCTGAAGACCTCCCTGAAGGATAGCCCGAGCCAAATGGCCAAGGGCCAAGAGCCGAGCCCGGCATCAGCAGCAGCCCCGGGCCAGGGCGCCACACAGGCGGGCTTTGGACCGAGCCACATTTCCAGTCGCGCCTTTCGGAATGTCTCTCAGCCAAAGGAATCCTTGTGCTTCAAGGACAACCCTCTCCAAATCCCAGCACAATTTGGAGAAGGATTCCCCGAGAATGTCGACTCCTAGTCTAACTAGGATTCCTAGTCCGGCACGGACGCGGGTGCGGCCACACTCACGCTTAGGATTTTTGCCTTATTATGGTGTTTTGAGACAATTTTGGAGTTTTCTTCCTTTTTAGTATTTATCTTGGATTTTCCTTTCTAGTTTCGTTTATTTAGGAATATTTTAGTCCTTTTAGTGATCTAATTATGACTCTTGTTTTATTTCTGTAATAGTTTAGAGTTAGAGTTTAAGGCGGATTCATCACAAATCCCTCCCCTATAAATAGAGGCCACCAACCTCTCTTGTAGAACTCAACCTTTGATTAAATAAAACCCCTTTCAGAACATTGTTCTTTTTTCCTTCAAGTTTTTGTTAGTTGTTGCATAGCTTAAGGTCTATGCTTATCGTCAAGAGCATTCATCTCTTGGAGTGGCGCCATCGACTGGACACTTAGGGTTCCTAGACTTCGTGTGATAGTGGGTCCAAGTACTTATCTGCCCCCGGTTTAATAGGTTCGACTTGAGAGCTAGAAGATCAGCTTGCGGTGTTCGAATCACGGAGCATAGCTGGCTGTGGTTCACATCACTGTCACTGCTTGAAACTTCATCCTTCTGCCAGAAGCGGGCGATACTTTCTTTGTGTGTTGTAGTCCTGGAGGAGGGAAGTACTCTTCCACAAAATCTTGAGTGAGGTAGTCCGGTGGCTTGCTGTTGATCCATTGCTTGGCGGCGCCCCTCAATGAAATCGAAATGCACGTAGATAGAGTGCATTC
This sequence comes from Linum lewisii, assembly GCA_034768395.1. Classification (NCBI taxonomy): domain Eukaryota; kingdom Viridiplantae; phylum Streptophyta; class Magnoliopsida; order Malpighiales; family Linaceae; genus Linum; species Linum lewisii. The sequence continues at coordinate 25,979,445 of CM068296.1, read as the reverse complement.
TTATTTAGCCCCCTGGATTTTAATGTGGCACACAAAGGAAGAAAGTCTGCTAGGTGAGTGCAAGGATTGTTATGTGGCTTCCCTTCGAACTGAATGTCCTTAGTGACCATGCCCAGAAATGGAATCATGATCTCATAGTCTGGATCTACTTAGTAATTGGGACAGAGATGCTCGACCGGATGCTAGCTGCGCTCGGTTTGTTGAAATCCACCATGGTCCTTCAGCTGCCATTGCGAGATGTTCTACGGTGCGAGGAGTGAGTGGTGGTATTCTCGAAGATGTAGATGGTGTAGTGATGAACGATGCAGAGCAGGTTTAGCAAATAACTACCAAGCTTAGAAAGCTAGGGTAGATTGTATTCCACGGGTCTTCTAATGATTGATTACTCAAATGTAAAGGCAAGTTACTCAGGTTTAACACTTCGTGCGTGGTGTGAGTTCCACGACTTCTAATTCTAAGAAATGCACGGAAATTAAAAATTGAAACTGAAAACAGATTGAAAGATTGGTTGATTAAGACAAAGATGACAGAAAAACTTAGACTTTGAATCCCCCTTCGTTCACCAGAGCATTGGCAATCAACAGATCAGCGGATTTCGATTCTCGTTCAATCAATTCTAAGACACCACCATAACTCCTTACCCTTAGGTTTAAGACTGGCGACGTTCGCTCTATCCGATCTAGATACCAAGATTAATTAGCCGCCCGGGTACGGTTGCCTCTCGCAACGACTTAACTTACACTACAAGAAAAACCAACATTTGTCACGGTTTTTTAGTCACGTTTTTGAAACTAAATTAGTCACGGTTTTGGAAACCGTGACTAATTTAGTCACGGTTTTATATGAAACCGTGACAAAATTAGTCACGGTTTCATATAAAACCGTGACTAATTTTATTGGCTCCACTTCCCTATCCCTTTCTTATTTCCGTGTCCCTTCCCCAACCTCTTATTCCTTCTTTCTTCTTTCCTGCCACACACACATCCTCTTATTCTTCTTTCTTCTTTCCTCTTCCCACACACACATCCTCTTATACTTCTTTCTTCTTTCCTCTTCCCACACACACACATCCGCTTCTTCACCACCAACAACAACAAACTCTATGAACATCTAATAGCCCCAATCTGCCGCCGTCGAGACCAGCAACCACCACCAGTAACCCCAATCTCACCCTCTTCTTCTCCTCATCCATAACCCCATCTCCGTCGTCTCTCTCCTAAACCACCACCGCTTCAAATCCCGATGGAACCACGTCCGAACTCTCCTCTCTTCTTCCTCCGACCACACCCCACTTTTTCTTCCGACTTCTCCCAGATCGCCCTCTAGCTCAAATCCAACCTTCGCTTAGCCCTCCGGAGTGAAGTAAACAAGGACGCCGGAGCGGGACGGAAAAAGATATTAATTAGTGACCTATTAGAAACCCCAAAAAAATGGAATGACTATTTTGAAATTACCAAAATTTACCTTGGTAGTCACCAACTGTGAATTTGTTACAAATAAGGACTTGGGTTATAACTTGGGACTTTTTGTTAACTTTCTAAATTTCTGGATTAAAGGAGTTAACTTTCTAAATTTCTGGTCACAGCAAAATTCTTAAGAACAAATTGGTCACTACAAAATTCTTAAGAACAAATTGATCACTACATTTGTCATGGTTTACATGGAAAACCGTGACAAATATTAGTCACAGTTTCTATAAAAAATCGTGACTAAATCGGCCTAATTTAGTCACGGCTTTTATAGAAACCGTGACTAATATTAGTCACGGTTTCTATGAAAACCGTGACAAAAAAATTTAGTCACGGTTCCTACTGAAACCGTGACAAAAAATGATCGATTTAGTCACGGTTTTCAAAACCGTGACTAATTTTTTTTGTCATGGTAAAAACCGTGACTAAAGACAAAAAAAAAATCGTGACTAATGTGCTGTTTTCTTGTAGTGTTAACTGGTACTATTACTAATGATTTATGAGTTACTCTTGCAGTGGATTAACCCTAACTGGTTCCTACGAAAGGAACACTCCAATGATTAGGTTAATTGCTGATTTGATGTTTTAAAGTAAGGCGAGCGTTCGCTTCTATCCTTAGCTTAACAAGAATCTAATCTAGGTGATCAATCCAGACAAGAACCATAAACAACGGAGAACAAATCTAACATGAAAGAGAAACTGATTGAACTTTGAATCTAATCACCGCCGATCCGTGACCGCTTTAAAGCCCTAGGTCACTTAGGGTTCATCTAGTCTAAGCTCTACGAGTTTAGCTACTCATGTTTTTCACAAAAGAATCAAAGACAAAGATAGAGTTCATCTTGAAAAGAGGAAGAACAGAAAAGAATCTGAAAAACCTAATTAAGACGGCTCCGGCAGAACTTCGATCTCCGGTAAACTGCAATCCTACCTCCGAGTCTTGGAGATGAAAGGGATGGCGTCACGATCTCTTCCCGACTCTTCGAACTCTAAACTCTACTTCAGAACTCTTGAGAATCCTCGAAGTATTTGGTATTAGTTGGAATTATGATGTAAATTCTGTCTGGTATGAAGTATATCCTATTATGGGCCGCCGGTTAAGTATTTATACCTAACCCTAATACCGCCGGATTTTTGCCTGGAATTTTTGACCGAAAATATGAAGGAATTTTCACCAAAAATTCCTTTGTACAATGACTGATCGCCGGCTGAATTCTCCTGTGATTTTCGGATGCCGGGGTTCTCGGCGAAAACTTGGAGTTTTCTCCGAAAACTTCTTCTTGTCAGCACTGCCGATTCCTTCATGAGTTTTCGCCGAAAACCTTGGGGGATTTCGCCGAAAACTTCAGTGTAAAACGAGGCAGGGTTTCGTTCGACTTGATTGACTCCTTGGATCAATTCCGGTGCGATTCATCGAGGTTCCAATGCTTTAGACACGTCCTTGGCTACTTATTTGACGGCAAAAACCTGTGCTAACATAGAAACACTAGAAAACCATCAAATAGACCTGAAACGGGCCAAAGTAACACAAATGGCACGAGATAGAGCAATTGATTGAATATTCGCTATTCTACCCTAAAAACCATGTCTTAAGCAAGGAAATGTCGCTTAAATGAGGCTGATAATCACGTCAAATCGAGTGTCATCAAAATACCCCACACTTAAGCTTTTGCTTGTCCTCAAGCAAACTGAATAGAAACGCTCATGTTCACAAATGATAAGATTTATTAAATTGGAGTTCAATCAAACACAATGAATTATTAGATAGATAATTCCTATAACAAGAAACCTAACATGCATACTGATCAGCCAAACAACCTGGTCTCACTAATAAGCTGCACACGACTAGTGATCGCAACCAATTATGCACGAATTTGACCTGACCGACCAGACTCCTCACATAGGAAATATTTAGTAAATGGGGAACTCTCACTCTCTGTGTTTAAGGACGTGTTTTTGCTCTCAATCATTTTCTGTTACTGAATTCTGTCATAAGTTTGCAATTCGACCACATCTCCACCACTGTGACAACACGAGTAACTAGTCAAGAAGGACTTCCCTGCTAGGACTGTGACGAATTCTACACTACAAGGGTTTATAATGAGAAGGATGATGGGAATGTATGATGATGGCTTTGGTGCGGTGTAGCTTTCGACTAACTTCCCTCGAATCTAGTCTATGGTTTCCTATCGTCTCACCAGACACGGGTGGAATAGTGAACGCTCGTCCTATGATACCCTCAAGCAACCTAGCACTTTATTTTATTTTTTTTTTACACATTTCTTTTCTTTTCTGACTTTTCTTTTGACTTCGTTCTTCCATTTGTATTGAGAAGAACGTTTTATTAAAACTAAACTTGAAACTTTTCTGATTTTTCTGCTTTTTTTCTTTTTCGACATTTTTCTTTTATTTCTTTTCTTCTATATTTTTTTTTTGTGCCGATTCTTTCTTTTAGTTGCTAGAGGGGTTTACACGTCTGGACATAATAGCTAAGACCACCTGTTTAATGGCTATAGGCAGGTTACCACAAACCGACTTCCGGTAGGTCAATCTAGAACTACAACCACAGGGGATCAACGGGGAATGAAAGAATGGGAAATGGCTGTAATGTATTATCGAACCGAAAGACAGGCCAAGCTCAAGGGTTTAAACCTAATGGATTTATCGTTTTGTAGGCTATCTGGCTTAGTAGCTGAATCTAGGTGCCCCTATCATTCTAAAACTCGTGTCATCGTGTGGTCTCGAGTAGGTCTCATGCAAATTCTAACTCATTCAAGCAAACAGAAAATCACTCGAAAAGAATTGAAATTGCAAGTTCGTGCAATGGATCAAAAACTCACAGTTGGTTTGCTAGTCGGATTCGGTCATTTTCATGCAATCAAGGCTACAAACTACAAGGGTGATTTTAAAAATTCTGTTCTGACAAGGCAATTTAGCATCAAAGTAAACATGTTGGTTCTCAAGTTCTAGGTTAAGCATTCTAAGCATCATTATGAAAGATTGAACAACAACTTAACATCAAAAATCAAGAACTGAGCCATTCTAATGCTAGAGGGACTGGACAGGAATCACGAGGCACACAAAAACACAATCAAGGGCAATCAAGTTCATGCAAGGTTCTCTAGCATCCTACCCCACACTTAAATCTGACTGTGTCCTCACAGGACTAAATCTAGAGTTCAGAGTGAAGTAGAAGAACCTGGACCGAGGTGGTTGGCGTAGGGGATGAGCACGGATCCTCGGAGCAGAGGCAATCTACCAAAGAGAAGCAACGGGAATCTACTGATTGCCTGCAAAACAAAAACAAAAGAAAGATAAAAAGGAAACCGGGACAAGTGTCCCGGATCCACACAGAAAAAAAGTTGGATCGAAATCCGAAAAGAAGAAATAAAAAGAAAGGACAAGGAAAAGGACACCACCCGATCATAGCTGGTCAGGGGCGTCGGGGGTGGAAGGTGTAGGGCATCGCCGACCCGACGTTGCCACGCCAGCTGTGCCTCATACCGCTCGTCGGAGCGGTGCATGTGTTGCTGCATAATAATCCATCTCGCCTCCTGAGCGGCGTTGTCAGTGATGCGCCACTCCTGGAGACGCTCATACAGCTCTCCAACATCCACGGGATGCGGTCGGTGCTGAGGGTGAGGCGCCTGATATGGCTCTGGAATGGGCGGCGGTGACTGGCGTGCATACCCTGCCTGATGATGTGGCGAGGGTGTATGATCATGGTATCTCGCCTCTGGCTAGGTGGGGCTGCTGCTCCTCTTCATCATCTTCTTCTTCTGACTCTTCCATATGCTGGAGGGGAGGATCTGCTGCTACCTGGGGACTGAGGTCCAGCTCGAGGTCGTACTCGACCGCCAAATCACCTCCGACGGTGTGTACTCTGCGTCGTGGGACGTCCGGGCCATATTCATGGCTGATACCGAAAGAGATGATGAGCTAGCCCACGAAGTTGCCTCCCAGGAGTGTGCGAGGTGGCCTCGGCCTCTAAGTCTTCTGGCGGAGTAAGCGTGCAAGCACCCATCCAGGATGAAGAGGAAAATTCTCCCAGATGGCGCGAAGGAGAAGAAGCTCGTCTCGGCTGATATGGTGGCGGTCCTTCTCTGGAGCAAACAAAAGAGTACGACGCCAAACCATGTGAATGAATTTATAGAGAGGGTGAGAGAGAGACTTAACTGAATTATGCTTCGTGGTACGATCGCCGGGCACTCTAGTCATGTGGCTCCAGAGCGCATCGTACTCCTCTCCGTCGCCATCGTTGTTCTCCCAGCCGAGGTGATGACCCTCGTAGCGCTCACGGGGGATCCCGAGATGAGCTGCAAACTCATCATAGGTGAGTGTCCTGTGCACCCCACCCAGATAGAAGGTGACAACCTTCTTGTGCTGCCTCCTCTTGTGCTCGTCCAGATCGAATGTCGCCCAAAACTTTGGAGAGCGACGTCTGGGAAGTCAGCGGCTAGCTTGGTCAGCTCTAGCAGTCCGGCAGGTACTAATGCGTCGAGCACATTCGATGCCAGTTCTCATCGTGCTCGAAGAGTGAGTCCATGGATAATGGACGGACATCAGCTCCAGGAACATGCTCGAGCCGCTGGTAGCGCTCGAAGTAGTACGGGGGTAGGCGAGCAACAGTGGGGTGGTACCCAACACGGTCAGGGAAGGCTGGTGGAGGACCGTGGATTGCGAGTGTGACGGGAGCGGCGGCTCGGGAGCTAGAGGCGGTGTCAAGTCTCTGCTTGGTCCTGCGCTCATGAGTTACATTCCTAAAACCAGAAACGAAACCAGATTAATTAACTAATAACCCACCCCACACTTAGTAGAAAAACTCAATTTCACAAAGAAATGAGGAAAACCGATTGGGGTTAAGCAAAGCAGATTAACCGGTAATCACTAACAATTAAAACACATGCTTAGGAACAGACAGAATGGAATCATCACAATCAGAGTTCGGAAGTCAAACCGACATTCAAAAAGTCAACATAATAGCACATTGAACCCTAATCATGGCAATACTAGCACAAAGCGGGAAATGACGGCATAATGAATAACTCAGATCGCAAGCACAATAATACGAACGTGAATGAACACACATGGCAACCAAATGAACATAGACAAGTCAAGGTTCAAACCGACATTTCTCATAAAGTCAACACCGCAAAGAATAGGTCTTGAGCATAGCAACACATGATCAATCAACATTAAAATTCAGCACAATTCTCCCTAAGCATGCTAGATCAGTCCAAAGAGTTCAGCTAACCTAGTTCACACGAAATCAGTCGGCACGCAAATCGAGGTAAATCGAAAAGTCAACCAAAAGTCAACACCGACGAAATTCAGCATTCAACATGTCAAAAGATTCGGAATGAAAAGTTCTACAACTTACCTTGAAGCCATGAGTGCTGAAAATGAACAAAGAGAGAGAAATCGGAGGAAAACTCGAAAAACTAGGGTTTGGCTGAACTAGAGCTCTAGAGCTCCGATTCGGACGATCTACGTCTCAAAATGACCGGAAGAGAGAGGGGAAGTGTGCGGCGGTGGTCGGCGATGGCGGCGGCAAACGGGCGGCGGCGGGTAATTGGTGGCGGCGGCGGCGGATTTTTTAAAACAGGGGAGGTTTTTGCTTTTGTTCGAAAATGAAAAGTGAGGGGGAGAGAGAGAATGACCGGGAAAATAAGGGAAAAAGATTGTTGATTTTCACTCAAGTTTTCGGCGAAAATATGTGCAATTTTTCGCCGAAAACCCAAGGCAAAATGGTCTGCCGGTTTTCAAATACATTTCCGCCGAAAACTTCATAGAGTTTTCACCAAAAAGTTTAACTAAAATCGTCTGGAAAACACAGTGGAATTTCAAAGGAAGTTTTCGCCGAAAAATTTTGACCTGTACGATTGAAAATATTTTCGCAATCCTGGCTAACTTCATAAAATCACAATTAAATCCTTAAAAATCGGAACAACCTCAAACAACTTGCGATTGAAACGATGACACAAAGACTACACACGTAAAATAAGAAATCATGCAAACTGACACTTTTGGCTCCCCCAAACCGACTCTAAAACACTAAGGTTGACACAAATGAAAAACTGACTCCAGCCGTGGGTTGCCTCCCACGCAGCGCTCTTTAATTAACATCCTTGAGCTGGACGATACCTGGACGGTGTTAGGAGACATCCCAACTCAGGTTCTCCTTAACGCTAGCATCGGAGTTCATGAACTAGAGCTTCGGGGCATCTCCGTTAAGCGTGAACTTCTTCCCGTTGGCATGTAAGAGCTTGGTACGTCCGTCGGGAAGGTGATCAGTGATCTTGAACGAACCAAAGAGTTATGTTGAGGGGTCATCCTCTACAAGGAAGACGGTGGAAGGGATGAGAATGATCGGCTTCGTCTTCTCATTATCCTCCGGCTTTGTATCACCAGGATCGGTGATCGTAGGTATTTCCTTAGGAGATGCTTTTGGCTTCTCCTTCAATACTTGTTTCGGCGCCGGTAGCTCGGAACGAATTGGTGGTGCAGCTGGCTCGGATGAAGGTGGCGGCACAACTGGTCTCCAGACCATTTGAGTCTTCGTCTTCTTGTTCTTCCCTCGGGGCCTGCTAGGTTTCTTGCTTGGCGGTGAAGAAGAGGCTTGTAGTTCCTTCTTCTTTGGCGGCTTCTGAACCGAAATGTCTGGCTTCTTCTTCATAACCTGTTCAACATCTGCAGCAACAACTGATCTAGAAACATGGAAGAGACATCAGTAACGGAGTTGACCGGAGTCAACTCCACAGTTTCAACAGCTAGACAGTGAGATTCTTCATTCCTAGGGGTATATTTCATTCCGTCTTTAAGGCGGAACGTTATCGTGTCTTTACCAACCCTCAAAGTTAAAGAACCATTTGGCACGTTAATTTGCATTCTAGTTGTAGCCATGAAGGGTCGTCCTATGAGAATGGTAGAATCCTCTTCACTAGTATCAATGATCACATAGTCAGCTAAGAATGTAAAAGGACCACATTTAGTAATAACGTCTTTTATCTCTCCTCTAGGGGTTTTCAAGATCTATCAGCAAAGACAAGTTGTATGGTAGTTGGTTCAAGTTATCCTAGATTCAGTTTCTTATACAGACTCATAGGCATAACATTAACAGACGCGCCCAGATCAACCAAACAACGTTCTATCTCAATATCATTAATGACTAGAGGTAAAGTGAAAGAACCAGGATCGGAGCACTTATCTGGATATGGAGAGGAAGGTTTCTTGCTACAGAAAGAAGGATATCCTTCTTTGTTTCCCTTCATGCCAGTCTTGATCCTTGCATTTGGTAGCAATGCTCTTGGAAAAGGAGGCTTCACATAGTACGGAGCAAGAGGAGGATCATACTCCTTAGGTGCCACTTTCTATGCTTCCTTCTTCTCCGGAGTTTCAGGAATCCTGCATAAATCAGAAGAAGCAATAGTAGATGAGTTTGTAAAATCTTGAACAGTTACCATCTTAGCTTGCTCCTTTCTCGGATTCGGCTCTGTCTGGCTCGGGAGTTGGCCAAATGGTCGACCAGATGCTAGCATGCTCGAGATGTGGTTCACAGCCTGTTCAATTCTTTGACCGGATGCGATCTGTTCTTGATTGAGAAGAGCTTGAGCCTTGAACTGACTGTCGTGGTCGTCAAGTCTGGTGATGATCTGACTAAGCTTCTTGTCGAGGTCACTGACGTTGTTCTCCTTCTGGTGCTGCTGACCTGTATAGGTATTATTCAGATATTGATTCTGGCGATTGCCAGGAGCAGTTCCATAGTTACCCGGATTGCGGTGCGGTGGCTGGTAGACACCTACCGGCGGATGGTTCGGCTTCTGATCCTGAGCTGGACCTGCTGGGCGGCTATTCTGATTCTGGTTATGGTTGGCGCCAGTATTGTAGGGAGGTTGGTCTTGATAGTTCCCTTGCTGCCTGAAGTTACGGTAGCCAACATAACCATTCTGATTGTTGTTGAAGCCCTGTTGAACAAAATTGACTTCTTCGACAGACCAGACTTTTGTTTTACCAAAATTCTGGCATCGGCCTCAATTATGTGCACAAGCTCCACACCACTCGCAATCGGCAACGTAGACAAAAGCTGCTGGCGGCTTGATTGGTGTAGAAGACTTCTTCAGATGCTTCTCTACTTCTGCCTTGATAGTAGCTTCGAGATCAATCTTGCTTCTTGATCCTTCGGATTGTCGTTCTCAGTTCCTCGACTTGGAAGTACAGTTCGCGAAATGAAGAAGAGCAGCTTCAGGTGTAAGCGTAGTGCAATCCCCTTCAGCTAGGGAATTGACCCACTTGGCAGATTCTTCTCGAAGACCTCGAGCAAAGATTTCAGCTAACTGCCTCTGCTCGAAATCGTGATGCGGACAGTTGTAGAGAAGTTCTTGGAATTGATTCCAAGTATCATATAAGCTTACGCCTTCCTTCTGAGAGAATCTGGCGATGCTGTCCTTGATGGCTGTTGTTCTGGCAGGAGGAAAGTACTCTTCAACGAAGTCCTTAGCAAGAGTATCTTAGTCGGTATAGTAGCCAGGTGGTTTGCCAGTAAGCCACCTCTTAGCTGCGCCTTTCAGAGAGAACGGGAAAGCTCTCAAGCAAAGAGTCTTCTTGTCGAGATTTCCGTTCTTGAAAGTGTTGCAGAGATTAAGGAAATCCGCCAGATGTGTGCACGGATTGTCTAGTGGCCTGCCATCAAACTGTAGATCCCTAGAGATCATAGTCAAGAATGGAATCTTGATCTCATAGTCAGGATCTCCTTCAAGTGCGGCACGGTGATGGAAGATCGAACGCTAGTCGCGCTCGGCTTGTTATAGTCTGCTAGACTCTTCTGTGCAACTGGTGGTGGTGGTGGTTTATTACCGCCTGGTGGTGGTGGTGGTAACAACTGATTATCCATGGTAGGAGATGGAGGAGGTGAAAGTGACTCGGTGTATGAAGCGGATGAAGATGAGGAACTCTCCTTCAGTTCCTCGATCTTGATTGGAGTGACGCATGGAGGTGGATTGGTTCTGCCTCTCCTTGGAATCTGTGATTGTCGAGGTGGAGCAGAACTGCCTGGTCTCTCTATGCTCTTAGCCTTGTCGGTTTGAGAGCGAGTCCAAGGGCGGTGATGCATACACCTGTGAACAACCTACAAATAACAACAACAAACAAAACTAGTGTAAAATCGAAGTGGATGGAAAAATGAAAGATGGAAAGTAGAAGAATAAAATGCCAGTTCTTCTTTCGAAGAATAAAAAAAAACTCCCCGGCAACGGCGCCAATTTGATGAACGCTGCAGAGCAGGTTTAGCAAATAACTACCAAGCTTAGAAAGCTAGGGTAGATCGTATTCCTCGGGTCTTCTAATGATTGATTACTCAAATGTAAAGGCAAGTTACTCAGGTTTAACACTTCGTGCGTGGTGTGAGTTCCACGACTTCTAATTCTAAGAAATGCACGGAAATTAAAAATTGAAACTGAAAACAGATTGAAAGATTGGTTGATTAAGACAAAGATGACAGACAAACTTAGACTTTGAATCCCCCTTCGTTCACCAGAGCATTGGCAATCAACATATCAGTGGATTTCGATTCTCGTTCAATCAATTCTAAGACACCACATAACTCCTTACCCTTAGGTTTAAGACTGGCAAACGTTCGCTCTATCCGATCTAGCTACCAAGATTAATTAGCCGCCCGGGTACGGTCGCCTCTTGCAACGACTTAACTTAACTGGTGCAATTACTAATGATTTATGAGTTACTCTTGCAGTGGATTAACCCTAACTGGTTCCTACGAAAGGCACACTCCAATGATTAGGTTAATTGTTCGATTTGATGTTTTAAAGTAAGGCGAGCGTTCGCTTCTATCCTTAGCTTAACAAAATCTAATCTAGGTGATCAATCCAGACAAGAAACATGAACAATGAAGAACAAATCAAACATGAAAGAGAAATTGATTGAACTTTGAATCTAATCACCGCCGATCCGTGACCGCTTTAAAGCCCTGGGTCACTTAGGGTTCATCTAGTCTAAGCTCTACGAGTTTAGCTACTCATGTTTTTCACAAAAGAATCAAAGACAAAGATAGAGTTCATCTTGAAAAGAGGAAGAACAGAAAAGAATCTGAAAAACCTAATTAAGACGGCTCCGGCAGAACTTCGATCTCCGGTAAACTGCAATCCTAGCTCGAGTCTTGGAGATGAAAGGGATGGCGTCACGATCTCTTCCCGGCTCTTCGAACTCTAAACTCTACTTCAGAACTCTTGAGAATCCTCGAAGTATTTGGTATTAGTTGGAATTATGATGTAAATTCTGTCTGGTATGAAGTATATCCTGTTATGGGCCGCCAATTAAGTATTTATACTTAACCCTAATACCGTCGGATTTTGCCTGGAATTTTCACCAAAAATATGAAGGAATTTTCGCCGAAAATTCCTTTGTAAAATGACTGATCGCCGGCTGAATTCTCTTGTGATTTTCGGACGCCGGCAGAAAACTTCTTCTTGTCAGCACTGCCGATTCCTTCATGAGTTTTCGCCGAAAACTTCAGTGTAAAACGGGGCAGGGTTTGGTTCGACTTGATTGACTCCTTGGATCGATTCCGATGTGATTCATCGAGGTTCCAACGCTTTAGACACGTCCTTGGCTACTTATTTGACGGTAAAAACCTGTGCTAACATAGAAACACTAGAAAACCATCAAATAAACCCGAAACGGGCCAAAGTAACACAAATGGCACGAGATAGAGCAATTGATTGAATATTCGCTATTCTACCCTAAAAACCATGTCTTAAGCAAGGAAATGTCGCTTAAATGAGGCTGATAATCACGTCAAATCGAGTGTCATCATGTAGACGATGAAGATAATTCTTCCTTAGCCTCCTCGATCTTGATGGGAGAGGATGGATCGGTTGGTACTTTCTTATTTCCTTGCTTTTGCTTTTCCAGTATGGAACTGCCTGGAACTTCTAAGCTCTTAGTCTTGATTGACTTAAGCTGAGAATGAGTAGCTGGACGGTTCATATACCTGCATACAAACCTACAATTTCAACAAAAATAAGAACAACCAATGTAAAATCGAAGTGTAATGGAAAGATGATAAGATGGAAGGTAAAAGAATAGTTACCAACCCTTTCAAGCATGTGTAAGAAGAGTCCCCAGCAACGGCGCCAATTTGATAGACTGTAAACGGTTGTTCAAAAAACTATCCCACAAAAGTAGGGTAGATCTTCTTTCACGTTTACTCAAAGAAGTTAGTAACTACTCAGTTTAAATAAGTTGTGTGGCGTGAGTTCCACGAGATTTCTATAACTAGCATGCAAAGAAAGAAATAACTAATTAAAGCTAACATATTAATTGATTTATTGATTTCAATTAACGAGACGAGAGCTTAGACTCGAATCCTCATAAGATCACCAAGGCATTGACAATCACAAGACCAGCAGGTTTCAGACTTAATTCATGCAGTTCTGAATCACCGTCGTAGCTCCTTACCCTTAGGTACCAAGAATAATTATCCGTCCGTGTGTTTGCTTCTGCGACAGATTACTGATTAGTGCATCGATTTTAATACTATGAGCTACTCTTGAAACGGATTAACCCTAAATGGCCCTTATTGCTCAAGTGAATCCGCTGAATAGGTTAACTGCTTCATTCAACATTCTAAAACAAGGCGGACGTTCGCCACTATCCTTTATCCTAACAAGAATCTAATCTAGGTGATCAGCCCATAGAAGAAACAGAATTAAAGAACTAATCAAACATGGATAAGAAAAGTCTGAATTAAAGTCTAGCTGCCTACTGATTCGTGACCGCTTTAAAGCCCCAAGTCACTTAGGGTTCATCTAATCTAATCTATAAAATTTTAGCTACTCATATCCGATAAACAAGATTAGAAACTATAAAAGAATTCATCATAGAAAGGAAGAACAGAGGAAAACTAAAAAAACGTAATATTGATGATTCCATGCAGCTTGATCTTGAAAATCTTCAACTCTGATGCTCCGAGTGTCTTCCAGATGGATTAATCGTGTTTGTGATCTCTCATAATACTCCAAAATATTCTCTCAACTCTCTCCAGGTCGTGGCTCGCGCTGGAAAATGGAATGTCTCTTGAAAAGGGGCTGAACAACTGCTTAAATAGTGCTGGAATCCGTTTCTGTCTGCGATCTGGAAAACCCAAGGTTCTCAGCGAGAACCTCTTCACAAATAATTCAGAAAAATTGATGAAATTTGTATGGGTTATTTCACGACCTTCTCGGCGAGAACCTTCCCACCGTGATCGGTTCTTGATTTCTTCCTTTGACTCTCTAATGCCTTCAGACTCCTCCTTGATGGTCCATTGCATTATGAGCACGTCCGAGACAAGTACTTATTCGACAGCAAAAACCTATGTACTCAAAGAGACACTAGAAAACACATCAAACAGACCTGAAACCGGCCAAGATAACCAAATCGATAAGAAATAGAGTGAAGGAACTGAAATCCACTAAACTATTCCTAAAACTTGCTACAGACAACAGAATGTCGCTTAATCGGGGGTGATAATCACAGTTAATCTAGTGTCATCAAAACCCAACCTTCTATCTTTTCAAACGAACCAACTTAAAAGAATTTCAGAACATGATTCAAAACAAGATTTCCAAGACTTTTCAAACTTTTCAAACCACTCTCCTCTAAAAAATGAAAAGCTCAAACCTTGAAGAATTTATACATCACTTTAAAATCTCAATCAAAATGTCGAGATGGATTCTTGTAACTCCGGCCAATTCCTCTCTTCACCAACTTCGTCCTGTAGACGAATACTTGACCACTTGAAAACTTAACCACGTGAACTGACTCTTGACTCCCTTTGTCTGTCCATTTCCTTTTCTTCCTACAAGGAACTTGCAGCTCATTCACTTGAATATTTGGTAATTAATATCCTGATTAAACTAATGCTTCATGTTCTACCGTTCGTTCACCCTTCCATTCCCGACACTCCATTCCAACTTAACCAATTACAAAAAGTCACAACCTTTCATCTCCTAACTTTCTTCGTGACTTAGGAGGACCGAGGACAAAAGAATTTCACTTGACAATTTTCAAAGCACTTTCTTTCTTTAAAAACTCACTTTCACTTCCAAAATCCCAACTCATTTTTTTATAGTTTGGAAGACCCTTGAAAGGTCAGTATTGCATAGATGTCCCTTTCAAGAGGGTGATCTATCTGTCAACTAGGCTCTGATACCATCTGTAAAACCCGTCCCAGACCGCCATGGTCGAACCCATGGATAGACCGAGAACCAGTGCTACAATTTCACTTAAAATAAGGATCTAGTATAAACTAATTTAAATCATAATAAAAAAAACATAACCCAAAGGAAAAACATAAGCGCTTCCATTAATCAAAATCCAAAATCCAGTTGCAATGGTAAAATCACAATCCAAGAATCACAATACAATCCCAAAGTTCAAAAATCAATCCGCTACAAAACATCCCAACCTAAAATAGTCAACTTCAAAGTAAAATAATGATCAACTCCTGGTCCAAGTCTTCGAAGATCCTCTTCACGCTTCTTGTCAGCACTTCAACCCTCATTAGCTGCAACTCCAACAACTAAGTACCAACTGCAACTCCAGCACTCAACACCTAGCCATAAAGAACTGGGAGGGGATCATCTTCCTAATGAGTGAACCCACTGGGCTTAACTATGTGCCAAAATAAACCTCAAAGAGTTGTCCCAACACTCCACAGTCAACACTAGCAATGGGACTCAACCTACGTGTAAACAAATATTAATCCCTAACAGTAATGCTAGGTGATCAAACACAAGTAGCATGCTCGTAAACTCATCAACAACCATATTCATACTCATCAACAACATTCATGAATTCACCAGTTCACATAATCATCCCTAGGCAGTTTAAGTTATCACCCAAGTGCAGTTCTCTATACTAGCATTCATAATTCACAAAATCATCATAACCACATTTCAATAGAAACAGTTCCACCATTCAACACATCATCACACGCTATTTCACAGATCAAATCCAACATAGTTCACAACATGTCACATCACAATTAATTCTCGGTGTGTTACTAGGCACCAAGGAATTATCATACACCACCCCCCACCGGCCACCAATCCAGACGCATCCTTATTGGATCCTTCCATGAAGGAGAATACATCACAACTAAGCATGAATTCCTATAATGGTGAACCACCCGAGTGGTTCGGACTCAAATACTTCATAATACACAGGTGGGGGCAGTGTAGGTTCCTCCAGATTCTATCATATTTCATTTAGCAAAGAAAGATACTACATCAGAACCATATTGTTCCAATTCACAACACTCATTCACTGAATACAACATAGTTCACAACATTAGCCTCATTCCCAACAATTCCATCATGCACCATCATCTCATAATATCACAATCACAATAAGGGCAAACGGCTAGCTTGCCGGCCACCCCAACTGTATAACAACATAGAGAGATAGCCATGTTGCAAGTCTAGGGTTACCCTCATGTTTGTCCTTCATAGGATGATTCTATATTGGCAGAACCATCCTCCTACATCAACAACTGACAACAGCAATACTTCACAAATAAAACAGAAAACCCCTTTTTGCATCCTATCACTCATTTCTATCCTAATCCATTAATAGCATTACCTGCAACATCCCATTTCCGAGTTTTAGGTCAGAAAATTTAAAAATGGTTAAACCACATTGGTTAAAACTTGAGGATTTTTTATGAATAATTACTAGATTTCAATCACCAAATGAACCAAAATAGGCAACAGCCTATAATGGGAAAAGTGAAGGCGTACAAAAGACTCAGAAAACAAACATAGAGTAAGATTTGATCCCTTGTATCCTCATCTCCCTTTTTTGAAAGGTGTCTATTTCAACTCGGGCCAAATCACTATGAGAAAAGGAAACTACAATCTAACACAGTCAGCCAAAGAGGCAAAGGATCTCAAGGGATCTCAATCACCAAATGAACCAAAATAGGCAACAGCCTATAATGGGAAAAGTGAATGCGTACAAAAGACTCAGAAAACAAACATATAGTAAGATTTGATCCCTTGTATCCTCGTCTCCCTTTTTTGAAAGGAGTCCGTTTCAACTCGGGCCAAATCACTCTGAGGAAAGGAAACTACAATCTAACACAGTCAGCCAAAAAGGCAAAGAATCTCAGACTAGAATCTGGTGCTAACTTCAAATTGAATTAACTCAATAAGCTCCTTGGGTGTCCTTGCACACTCTCCGCATTTCTTCGGCATTTTTCATACACAGACATAGCATCCTGCTAGGTTTAATAATATCCTCTCCCCAATTCAAAGCTCTCCAAGATTACCATGGCAGCCACTAATAACCTCTGTAACATAACTACAACCATGGAAAATATGAGACCTTTCATCCACTCCCTGCTGGCAGAAATAACAGCTTATGTTAGTTGACAGGCCCCAATTTGCTATATCTACTTTACAAGTGATCCTCTTCAGAATTATCAACCAAGTGATAAACGAGTGTTTGGGAATACTTGGATTCCCCCAAACCAGCTGATACCAATTCACAGGATCTGATTTTTCCCTTAAGCTCTCACACACCATAGTAACAATATACTTTGTCATTGGTCTGCCATCCCAATACACTTCATCATTTTGGACCAGTAAATGTGGCTAGAGCTGGGCTCTAATCTTCATCAATCTCCTCCAAACCTAGGAATGATAAGGCTGAGTTTTGCAGCCCCAAATATCTCCCTACTTAATTCTCTCTACATTCCATGTGCTTAAGTCTTTAATCCCTAACCCACCCTCTGACTTCGGCTTATCAATATCTTTCCAACAAACTTTAGCACGTTTCTTATTCGTAGCTCCCATGTTCCAGAGGAACTCATTACACTTATGCTCAACTTTCTTAATGACAGACTTAGGTAGAAGAAAGATGCTCATCCAAAACTGATTTAGAGTAGTAAGGACAATATTTACTAGCAACAATCTTCCAGCATAGCTCAGGGTTCTAACCTTCTAACCACTTATATATCTTTTCCGTAATCCTTTCTACCAAAATATCACACTCTTTAGTTAGCTACTTACGTGAAATGAGGAGAACCCCAAGGTATCTAACTGGCAGTTGTCCTTCCCTGAAACCTGTGACATTAGTGATTCCAATTTGAATGTCTTCCATTAACTGAGTTGGAGTAGAAGATCTCTGATTTCTCAGGATTAATACTCAAACCAGAGATGCTATGGAATCTGATTAAGATCTCTTGAATTTCTTTAACCCCCTCTAAGGTACCATTCGAGAATACCAGGAGATCGTCCGCAAAGCACAACTGGATAATATCCTGCTTCTTGCATTTAGGATGATAGGAAATTTTCCCATTAGAGCCAACTCTATGTAGCGGGACATGATCCACGTCCTACCCCTCCAGGGTTGGAACGTTACAACCTTCTACCCGGAGGGGTATTTTGGTCTTTTACAAAATATGAATTAAATATTCCCCTAAAAATCCCCTGCACCAGCAAACTTCTCCACCGGCGTTCACGCCACTAGGCGACGGAGGGATATCGTTGTCGGCTCTATTCATTATATGACGGCCGAAAAACAAACGGAAAGACTCGTGATGTGGATTTCGAATCGCTAGGAAACGGACGGCGGTCATAGGCCCAGATTCAGATCTAGAAGGGAAGACTCGGCCATCGGCGACACTGCAGGAGGTGGAGCTTCGTCGGAAGAGCCATTACGACAAACGTCGAAGGCTCGGAGCATCGGTGGTGTCGGCAACGACGGAGCATCGTCGGAGGTTCAAGGTTGAAGATGATTATGATTTAGCAATTATGGCAAATTACAATTTTAGTCACTATATTTTAAGTTATAGTTAGTTTGATTGTTTAGTATTAATAATTACAGTTTCAGTCACTAAATTTTATGTTGTTGACAATGTTGGAATAATCTTTGGACTATATAATTGATTGGTTAACTAGTTAACTCGATTAGATAACTATTTAACTTGATCGTTAACTAGTTAAATCGATTGTTAACTAATTAACTCGATTGTTAACTAGTTAACTCGATTGGTAACTAGTTAACTCGATTGCTAACTAGTTAACAAGTTGATAAGTTAACTAGTTAACAACTTGATAACTAGTTAACTCGATTAGATAACTAGTTAACTCGATAAGTTAACTAGTTAACTCAATTTGTTAACTAGTTAACAAGTTATCAACTAAATATATTGTTAACTAGTTATCTTAAGCATAATGTTAACTAGTTAACAACAACATATTAGTTAGATAATCTATCAACAAAAATATTGTTAAAAAATTGATCATGAAAATTCGTTAACTAGTTATAAGAGAATAACCTCTGAACTGGTTCAGATAACTAGTTATCAACAGAAAAATTTGTTAACTAGTTAACAGCAAAAACAGGTGTTAACTAGTTATTAGCAAAAAAAAGTTGTTAACTAGTTAACATGTATTTCGCCGGAAAAGTCACGGAGTTTGGTCGGTCACCGGATAAGTTGTCGGAGTTTCGCCAGAAAAGTCGTAGGAGGCCGGTCGCCGGAAAATTCGTCAGAGACCGGCGGCCGGTCGCCGGAAAAGTAACAGGAGAGATGGAATATTTAAAAAATAAAATAAAAAATTAAATTATGTGTGAAATGTCCTAAATAACCCCTAGTAATATAGACCATTGGATTAGTCAAAAGAATGAAAACGTGGTCAAATGACGCTGCTGATCAGCTGCCCTATGTAGCAAGCAGTGAAGAATCTCCATTATTATGACAAAAAGGGAAGGGGAGAGAAGATCTCCATGTCTCAATCCTACCTTGCTCTTAGAATAGCCCACATAGCCTCCATTCAATACCAGACTAAGCATCACAGTTCCCAAGCATCCTTTAATCAACTTGACAAACATGGGAGGAAAACCCATAGCAATAATCGCATTTATTAAGAACTCTGTGTTAATTGAATCAAAATCTTTACGAAGATCGATTTTCAGAGCACACCTTGGAGTGGTATTCTTCAGATGATTGGCGCTGACCAATTCATGCACCATTAATATGTTATCCCCAATCTGCCTTCTTGAACAAATGTAGACTGGCTACTACTTATGACCTCCGAGAGACAAACTGAGAACCTTTTCGTAATGATTTTCGTCACAAACTTGAGGAATTTTTAACCAGGATTTAATTAATTAATTCACGAGGGTAATTTATTTCATTGGCGGAATAAGTCATTTTTGGGTTAATTGTTGGGTCCAAGTCCTGAATCGGTGAGCCGAATCAAATTGGTCGAACCAATTGATCCGACCAAGAAGGAAGGGCTAGACTTAAAGCCTTGACCCTTGCTTCCGTGAATTTAAATGAGCAAAGGGATGGGCTGTGAGCCCAGCCATGTCACCAACGGCATGAAAAGGGAGAGGGGGTCGGGCCTTCCAGCTGGTCGTTTAACAAGTAGAGGAGATGCGTTTGGGCCGACCCGTGCAGCAGCTGGGTTGGCAAGGAATTAAGGGCCTTTGACCCCAACAAAATAGTGTTTGTGCGGTAAAGCAGAAGGGCGGCTGGTTTGGTTTCCAGCGGAGGAGAGTTGGGCAACCGGGCTTAAAGCCCAACGCATTGTAGCTTGGGAAGGAAGGAGGGATAAGAGTTTTCGGCTTGGGGGAAGTGGGGCACAGAAATCAAGGAGCTTGGCGGCTCCCACTTTGATGGAAAGGAAGAGAGAAGGGAGGCGCCGGCAAAGGATTCGGATGGCTGGGGTCGAGAAGCGATGGCGGCCGGCTGTTCACGTGAGAGAGAGAGGGGCTACGGAGGCTGATGACCCTTTGGCGGCGGTCCAAGTTAGGCTCTTTAAGGAGTTGGACGCGGTGGCAGAAGCCGACGATGGCGGCCGAAGCTTACCGGCGGCGACAGGGATCGTCGGAGAAGACGAAGACCTGAATTGTCGTCTTTTAGAACTTCAACAACCTTTTTTCATTTACTGAAAGATAAGTGGCCTCTTTGTGGTTTCTTTAACTCTGTGGTTTGATTGGAAATTTTAGCTAAGGGCACGTTTGGCAGGAAGGCATGAGGCTTTGGGTTGGTGATTCAAAGATTCGGGCGTAACTTCCTCGTTTGAGCTCAAATGACGAACCGTCAGGACCGGTGGAATCAGAAGGAGTAGACGGTTCATGTCATACAGAAATATGGGATGTCACATCAGTTCAGGTGAGAGGTTTTACAGTTTATGTTTACCTCAAGCTCGAGGGTTAATTCGGTTAAGGTTCAAGGAACGGTTTGGTTGTTTGTGCGTCTTTATGATGGGTATTTAAGTCTAGCCACCAGTTGGCTAGATGGGATAAGGGTTAAAGAATAAATAACGGTTAATTTCAGACATCGGTTCTGGCTAGGGCCAGAGGCCGGGTGATGTGAACCACGACAGTCGTGTGTCGAGACCCTAACCACCAGAAGCTGATTACCCTAGCAACAAGTCGAACCTATGAAACCTAGATGGAAAGTACTTGGACCCACTAGCAATAAAGAGCTAGGAACCCTAAGTGTCCGGTCGAAGGTGCCACACCAAGGGGTGAATACCCAAGATGATAAACCAACCTTAAGCTAAGCAACAACAAGCAAAAGCTTGAAGGAAACAAAGAACATGTGTTCTGAAATTTATTTAATCAAAGTCTACCTTACATCGATGGCTAAAGGCCTTTATTTATAGTGAGAGATTCGGGAACAAGCTCTCTGAATCCTACTCTTATTCTACCTCTAAAAAGCTTAAAATATTCCTAACCAATCGGAAACTAGAAAGGAAGTCCGAATAAAACACTTAAAAAGACTAAATAGGAAGATAAACACTAATCCGGCAAATCCGGAGAAACCCTAATTCAGCTTCGGGCTTGAATCTGTGTCCAATCCGGATTATGTGAGCAGAATCCTAATCGGGCAAGGACTCTAGGAGTTCTTCTCCAAATACAATAAGGATTGATGGAGGGTTATCATGGGGCCATAAGGATTCCTTGGCCGAGGAAAATCCTGAAAAGCATGGGCGGATTGTTGGCTCGGCTCAAGTCACCTTGGTGCAGTGCCCGGGCCTGACGCCTGTGTCAGGTTCGGCTCTCGGCCTTTGAGTTTTTTGGTCAGGCCTTCAGTCTTCTGTCTTGGGCTGGCTTTCATGAATGCTTCAAGTGTGTCTCTAGGCTGCAGCTTGGACTTGGGGCTCGTAGGAGCTGGCCTGTGCCCGTGGCTCGGTGTTAGCTCGGCCCGGGGCTCATGTCTCGGCCCGGCATCAACATCAGTGTCTGGCTCGGCATCACTTCCTTGGCTCGATCCGGCATCAGTTCCTAGGGTGGCTCATTTTTCTCCAAGAGTGTGTAGCCTTCTCTAGTGAACCTCTTTACATTCTCTTCATGGCCACCTTCGCTCCAAGCCTTCATGTAGGAATTGAGTGGATCCTAGATGGCTTCTTAATTGGCTCCTGGTTAGGGGAAGCTCCGGTCGGGTCCAGAGTACAGGTGGCTCATCATCCCCCTCTTCTTGAGAAGGATTCAGCCTTGAGTCCGGATATGCATACACATCATCATAATAGGGAGTTAAGTAAAAAACATTGAAGGTAGCACTAACTCCATAAGAATTTGGCAAATCAAGGACATAGGCATTATTATTGATCCTTTGAAGAACTGTATAGGGTCCATCCCCTCTAGGTAGTAGCTTGGATTTCCTTTGCTCAGGAAACCTGTCCTTCCTAAAGAAGATCCACACTTGATCTCCAACTTCAAAAATCTTCTCCTTCCTGCCACTATTAGCATTGCAGATGTATTGGGCAGTCCTTCTCTTAATGTTGGCTTTTGTCTTCTCATGCAGCTTCCGAACATACTCAGCTTTTTCTTGGCCATCTGCATCTAAAACTCATGTATAGGCAGTGCTGATAAATCTAAAGGGGTTAAGGGGTTAAATCCATAAACAAGTTCAAAAGGGGAGTATTGAGTGGCTGAGTGAACAACCCTATTGTATGCAAACTCTAAGTGTTGAAAGCAATCTTCCCATGTTTTAATGTTGGTTTGGATGATAGCCCTAAACATTTGAAATAAAGATCTATTCACTACTTCAGTTTGGTCATCAGTTTGTGGGTGGAAAGTGGTTGAGAACATCAATCTAGTGCCCAATTTAGCCCACAAGTTTTCCAAAAGTAGCTTAGGAATTTTGAATCCCTATCTGAGACTATAGTTTTGGGGACTCCATGCAACCTAACTACTTTTCTAAAGAATAAATCTGCTATGTGGGATGCATCATCAGCCTTGTGGCATGCAATAAAATAACCTATCTTAGAAAATCTATCGACTACCACAAAGATGAAATCTCTACCCTTCCTAGTTGTAGGCAATCCTAGTATGAAATCCATAGATAAATCAACCCAAGGGTGTTCAGGAATAGGCAAATGGGTGTATAAACCGTAGGGTTGGAGATGTGATTTAGCTCTTTGGCATTTGGCACATTGAGCAATGAGCTTCTCCACATCATGGCGCATCCGTGGCCAATAAAAGGGCTCCTTGAGGTATGCTATGGTCTTGGCCACTCCAAAATGTCCCATAAGTCCTCCTCCATGAGCTTTTCTAGCTAGGACAATCCTGCATGAATGGTTAGGTAAACAAAGCATTGACTCCTTAAACAAGTAACCATCTTGCTTGTAGAACTTCCAAAATCCTCCCTATCCACAAGCTTCATACATGTCTGTAAAATCAAGGTCAGTGGCATAGAGGTCTTTGATATGTTCAAAAGCAATGAATTTTGAACTCAAGACAGTGATTAGAGTATACCTCCTAGATAGGGCATCGACTACCACATTTTCCTTAACTTGCTTGTACTGAATAATGTAGGGAAAGGATTCAATAAACTCCACCCACCGTGCATGTCTCTTGTTGACCTTATGTTGATCCCTCAAGTACTTAAGGGATTCATGATCCGTATGGATGATGAATTCCTTTGACCCCAAGTAATGTTGCCTAGTCTTCAAGGCCCTCACCAATGCATATAATTCTTTGTCGTAGGTGGGATAATTGAGTGTGGCTCCACTCAATTTCTCACTGAAGTATGCTATGGGCCTCCTTTCTTGCATAAGGACAAATCCAATTCCCACTTCAAAGGCATCACACTCGATTTCAAAGGGCGTGGTGAAATCAGGCAGCATGAGCAGTGGGCCTTCAGTCAGCTTCTTCTTCAAGGCTTCAAAGGCCTCTTGTTGTAGTGTACCCCATTCGAAGGGTACATTCTTCTTCATCACAACCATGAGTGGGGCAGCAATGGTACTGAAGTCCCTCACGAACCTCCTGTAAAAGCTGGCCAGTCCATGAAAGCTCCTAACATCAGTGATGTTTTGCGGGGTTGGCCATGACTTTATAGCTTTGATGTTGTCTTCATCAATCCTTATACCTACTGAACTAACAACAAAGCCAAGAAAGACAAGGTGATCTGTGCAAAAGGTGCACTTAGCCATGTTAGCATACAATTGTTCTTTCCTTAGGGTTTCTAAGACAGATTTTAGGTGCCTTAGGTGATCGTCTAGGTTTTTGGAATAAATCAGGATGTCATCAAAACAAACCACGACAAATTTTCCAATGTATGACCTAAGAACCTGATTTATTAACCTCATGCTAGCTGCATTAGTTAATCCAAAAGGCATAATCATCCATTCATACAAACCTAGCTTAGTTTTAAAGGCAGTTTTTCATCACCTTCCTTCATTCGGATTTGGTGATAGCCTGACTTAAATTTTAGAGAAAATAGTAGATCCATGCAGTTCATTAAACATATCATCTAACCTAAAAATGGGGATACTTTGTTATTTGGCTTCTTTGGAAGGCCCGCTGAAGCTGTATTTGAGCATATCTATGCGACAAGCGATCAGCTCCGCCTACGAGTCCTTCATTGGATCGCGGGTTCGAGAGACAATGAGAACAGACTCGTAGATTTTGCTCAAAACGGCTAATCGGCGAGGTGAGGTTTTGGTATAGTGAAAGCATCCATCTGAACACTACATGGCGGTCAACACCAATGGCTCTGTTTTTGAACCACACGACCATGCTTCAGTGGAGGGCGTACTCCGGGATTGGCAAAGTAGAAAATTTGCCATCTTTGCATCTAACTTAGGTGCGTGCTCCATTATGCGAGCTGAGCTTCGTGCTGCAGATATCGGTTTGAAGATTGCCTGAAAGATGGGATTTAAGAAAGTCCAATTATAGATGGACTCGATGGATGCCGTCTGTAGTAACCCTATTTTGTCAGGATTCTCGAATTACTTTCATGGCAATTTTCTTTCATAAATTTTTACCCAATTTAAAAAAAAAATCAAATATCATTTATTTGTTTTGTTTCTCGAAATATGAACTAATTTTGAAGAACATCAGATTATCGGGCTATGTTATCGTAGTTTAGTTATCAACGTGAATTTCAAACTAGTTAAATCTCGAAATGAATGTCACTTTGGGCTTTAGGCCCAGTTTTTATGTTGTTTGGCTTTAGGCCCATTTTCAACGTTTTTGGGTTGGTCTTTGGCCCACAGAAATTTCCTAAAAAATATATCTGACTATTTAAAAGTGCAGATTAATTCAAAAAAATACAAATTAAAATAAAATACAAATATTTAATCAAAATTTTGTTCTTATCTGTTCCTCATTCCTTCTATATAAGCAGCTCCCATACAATCGGAGAAAGAGGGGCAGACACAGCAACAGAAAACCCCTGGGGGACCGCAACCACAAAAAAAAAAAACGCCTGCACATACCTTCTTCTTTCTTCTTCTTCTTCTCATCATCTGCTGCAAAACAGAAAAATACCATATAAAAAAGCTCTAAGAACCACACAAAAGTAGCTGCTGCTTCTTCTTCAGTTTGGCCGAAGCCTCTGCTTCTTTTCTTCTTCATCATCTTCTTCTTCCTTCCTTGCTTTCACCTGAAAAAATGGAGTTTCATTATCAGTCTCATTATCTATGATTTTCTAACTTTCATTATCTATTGCTTTCCTAGTCCAGTATCCAGCCTCATTATCTCTTCAATATCTATGCATTACATAGCTTTCAAGCACATTTGTACTTATTTTCTACGAGGCCAAATGAAAAGCATATAGGATTCTATTGCCTTTGTTCCAAAGAACAAAGACCTAAGCAAATAGATCTTTAGCTTTGAGGCTTCTTTCTTTGATCTAAATCAGTTTGTATTGTCATAATTATTCCAAAATCAAATAAAATGATAAGTATCGAATAACCCTCTAAATCACTTTGTTCAATGAACAAAGCCAACACTAAAGGGATTTCTACTTTGATTATGCTAACCTCAACTTCTACCACTTATTTTCAAGATCCTAACTTGTGACAATATTACATTTTATTTGAGGTGTTACATTTGTGTTATACTGACCATGCTAACATCTTACATCTAATACTAACCTTGCAATTTACAATACTTATTCCTCTGACATTTATCATGCTACTAATTCATTTTCATTCTCTTATTACGCTAACATGTTTAACACATCCCAAGCAATTACAGTCCAAAAATGTAGTCAATAAGCAATCCACCAAAACCATTCTAAAAATCCAAACGATAGGAACAAAGAGTGAAGCTTTTACCTTCCGAATCCTTCTCTTCGATCTTCATCCAAGTCAACTTTCATCCGATCTGCGATGATCTACACCAACCCCTTTACCAATCCAAAAATCATTCACCATCAGTCAAGTTAACAAATAAAATAACAAGTCTGAACGAGAATGGGAATGAAGCCTCTTACTCAATCGGCCTGGTTCGGCCAATCTCCTTCCCAAACCATTCATTTTTTTTATCTTTCAAGGGCGGCGGCTGTGACGAAATACTCCGGCGGCACGGCAGATAGAAGGCGGCGGCATGACGCCTTTCTTCCTCGACAGCGCACGGCGGTTCGGGAACAACGGACGGCTGGAGATGACGGATCTACGACGGCGACCATCAACCCACAAGTAATAGCGGCGATTGGAGATGAACAACATCGGATCGATGAGTCAGTGGGAGAAGAAGACCGGCGACACGATGGAATCAGCGGCGACCGATCGGTGGAGAATCAGACGACGGTGGTGCTCGGGACGGCTCCAAGATCGTCAGAGCGAAGCAGATCGGCGATTTCGACTGCGACTCGGACGGCGGCGGTTTCATTATGCAGGTGAGTTTACTATTCTTACTTGTTAGGGTTTGTTGTCTTGGGTCAAATACTTAAAACTTCCCGAAACTATGGGGTGTGTTACAAATTTATCCTAAAACTTTAATTCGTTACAGAGTGGTCCTATTACTTTGAAATGGGATACAGAGTAGTCCTAATGATGTCATCAGTGTACTTTTCCAGCCATTTTGCCACGTCAACATTGACACGTCATCAAAAATATAATTTAAATTTTTATCTTTAACTGATTAAAATTTAAATCAAATCAATCTGACTCGTTAGATTTAGTTTTGAATCAGATTTTATAAGTTAGATGAGTTTAAATTTAGATTTGAATTAGATTGTTGAATTTTAAATTATGTTTTTGATGACATGTCAACGGTGATGTGGTGAAATGGCTGAAAAAAGTACATTGATGACGTCATTAGGACTAATTCGTAACACATTTCATAGTAATAAGATCACTTTGTAATGAATTGAAGTTTTAGGATGATTTTGTAACCCACCCTATAGTTTTGGGACCTTTTGAGTATTTGACCCGTTGTCTTGGTTCTTCAAAAGAATAGAGAATAGATAAGAGAGAGAGATTGGGAGAAATTAGAGGAAGAGGGGACGGCGCCGAAAGAGAGAGAAAAGAGGCTGAATTTTGGTCCAATTTGGGCTTATATATGTCTTCGATTAGGTTTTCTTCAGCTATTTCATATTTACGGAATTGCCACCGTTGAGCAAAAGAGGCGGGTCGGGCCGTTTATTCGACGGGGTCGTGCATCACAACGGGCCTGAGTTTGAATTATGGGTTTAGCCCTTCCCATTATTGTTTAAATGAACCTATTATAATGAAATAATTCTAGTCCATTAAATTAATTTTACATATCATTGTATTTAGCTCATATAAAATATGGTTAGGTTAAAGTTAACAAGTTAATTAAAGTTTAATTAAAATATTTTATAATTTAATTGTCAATTCCCCTTTTAAACATAAAATTATATTTTTGCCATTAACTATTTTTCCCTTAAATTATTAAAATCAATGATTAGAATTAACCTAAGATAAGTATTGTTAGCCTCGACCCTAGTGGTGCCACGTGAAAATTCCTCACCGTATATCACTTATCACTTTAATCGATTTTATCAAAATTAAACAAATCTCAAAACTCTATCCAAATTAAGTCACGTTTTTCACTCGCCCGAACTACGAGGCTTTGATTCCGATATGAATCGGATACGTAGGCAGTCATCGACGCAAGCCCAACAAATAAAAATTCATTGATCTCTTAGATCGTGAATCTATTTCATAAAATAAAACAAACTATATTTACAACTAAAATTGAGCTGAGTAACGTCGGACTTTATAATAAATTGGCGTGAAACCCTCACACCTAAAAATCAGAAACTTTCAAAATAACTAAAAACAAACCGAGACCACTCGGTTGCAAACCAACTCTTCAAATCGAACTACGTGGACTTTGATTCCGGTTTTCGGATACGTAGGCAGTCATGAGACTCGAGTCCAACTTTAAAACAATTTTATCTTTAAAACCTTTTTTTATCCAAAATTATCGGGGTCAGTAGCGTTCGTCTTCACACTTGGACGGTGAGGTAGACACGTGAATATCTCAATTCATAAATTAAGCACAATTTAATTAAAAGCACATCAATGACTTATCGAATTTGGTAGTACCGGTTTACCGGGCGTTGTGGGGGGTGCTAATCCTTCCCCACGCGTAATCGTCCCCCTTATCCAGATCTCTGAACGCAGACCTAGCCCGGTTTAGGTTCAATAACCTGAATCGGGCTCCAAGTGTCCAATCCACTTTTAAGTGATTGGTGGCGACTCCAAACATTTTATCAAATCCCAACGAAGAGGCCTGACGCGACGTCGGGTGATCGCGCATCGCGGACGGAAACGTTCACGTGTCGAAGAGGATTCACGCCACTGGCAGACGGTTAGCAGTATCCGGGATTGCTTGAGCAGAGAGTGGGAAGTTCAGATTTTCCATGTGTACCGCAAAGCCAATAAGGTGGCTGATTTGTTGGCCAACCATGGCCATTCTCTTTCTTTTGGTTGTTTTGTCAATTGTGTGTACCCTCCAAAGATCGATAGAGATCTGGAATGATTTTTTGTGGGCTACTTCCCCACATTTGGTTTTACAGAATGAGTAAGGGTGTCTGGTACGGCAGCTGATCTCATCCAACCATATCCAAGGGTTGGAAATTTCCAACGTTCATCTCAACCATTAGATCACCCTTTGACCAATCCAATGGTCTAGATTGTTAGGGGTATTTAGGACTTTATACATATTATTTAATTATTATATCTAAAATTAATAATTTAATTTCCAAGGTCTGCCGTTGGCTCTCCGGCGGCCGGCCACCGTCGCCGGAGACTTTTTCGGCGACCGGCCGCCGTCGCCGGAGAGGCTCCGGCGAAATTTTTTTTTTTTAATTTTAAAAAAAAACTAGTTAACAATGTTTTTTTAACTGATAACAAGTTAACATGGTTTTTACTTGATAACTAGTTAACATGGTTTTTACTTGATAACTAGTTAACATGGTTTTTACTTGATAACTAGTTAACATCATTTTTTGTTTGATAACTAGTTAATATCATGATTTAGATAACTAGTTAACAAAAAATTTAGTTGATTACTAGTTAACACATTTTTTTTGCTATTAACTAGTTAACAATATTTTTTTAATTGATAACTAGTTAACATGGTTTTTATCTAATAACTAGTTAACAACGTATTTTGTTTGATAACTAGTTAACAAAAAATTTAGTTGATTACTAGTTATCAAAATTAGTTAACTAGTTAACACATTTTTTGTTGTTAACTAGTTAACAGTGTTTTTTTTAACTGATAACTAGTTAACATGATTTTTATCTGATAACTAGTTAACAACGTTTTTTGTTTGATAACTTGTTATCAACATTAGTTAACTAATTAACTAATTAACACTTTTTTGTTGTTAACTAGTTAACACTATTTTGTTGTTAACTAGTTAACAGTGTTTTTTTAACTAATAACAAGTTAACATGATTTTTACCTGATAACTAGTTAACATCGCTTTTTGTTTGATAACTAGTTAACATCATGATTTAGATAACTAGTTAACAAAAAATTTGGTTGATTACTAGTTATCAAAATTAGTTAATTAGTTAACACATTTTTTTGCTGTTAACTTGTTAACAATATTTTTTTAACTGATAACAAGTTAACATGATTTTTATCTGATAACTAGTTAACAACGTTTTTGTTTGATAACTTGTTATCAAAATTAATTAACAAGTCATTAACAAATTAGCATAATTAGTTAACTAGATAACTTATCGAGTTAACTAGTTAACATTTTTTTAAGATGATAACTAGTTAACCAATCGAGTTAACTAGTTAACATCATGACTAAAATAACTATTTAACATTTTTTTAAGATGATAACTAGTTAACCAATCCAGTTAACTAGTTATCAAAATTAGTTAACTAGTTAGCATATTTTCTTGATGTTAACTAGTTAACCGTGTTTTTTTACTAATAACTAGTTAACATGATTTTTAAACTAATAACTAGTTAACATGGTTTTTAAATTGATAACTAGTTAACAACGTTTTTTGTTTGATAACTTGTTAACGAATTTTAACCTGAAAACTAGTTAACAAGAATTTTTGTTAACTAGTTAACATCATGATTAAGATAACTAGTTAACATTTTGTTAAGAAGATAACTAGTTACCAAATTTAGTTAATTAGTTAATATCACAATTTGGTAACTAGTTAACAAGATTATTAGAAAATTAGTTAACGAGATTATTTGATAACTAGATAACATCATGATTAGTTAACTAGTTATACGAACTAGGTAACATGTTATTCGACGATCATATTATAAGCTATTCCAATAATATTTACATTCAATTTTTTATAAAATGCCCAAAATCCTAAACTGTCAACAACAAAAAAAATAGTGACTGAAATGTAATTTTACCAATTTGTTTCCTTTTCCCCTAGATCCATCTCTACCGAACCGCCACCAACTCTGCCCAACGCCGCACCATCAACTCCGGCGTCCATTCCAGCTGGACGGTCGATTAAGATGAATTGAGGTGATCCTTCTGGTCGTTCTTTCAATGAATCGACCAGCCATACTAGGTCTTTACCTCCGAACCCTAGCGAGAGCTTCGATCACGGTTTTGAGATGCAGACCAGCTCAAAATTCGACCACCGCTTGTCGCGGACTAAGGCCTAGTCGAGTTGGCAGTCGCCGTTGAGGACCTCGACGAGCGTGTAGTTGACGCGATTCTCGAGGCCGAGGGGAGGTCGAGGTTGCGGAGGCCGCCAAATCCATTCAGCACTACCACTGCTGTTTACTTCTGCCTGTACGTACTGCCTTCGAATATGGATCTGAATTTCGTTGGGGTTCCGGAAGCGACGATTTTGGTGAGCTGCTGGTAGGGGTTTCAGATCTAGGGATTCGTCGGAGTCATCGTCGGGTTGAGAGTGTATTTAACGAAATCGTCGTTGGAGGAGGAAGCAGAGAAACGTCGGCCGGTGAAGGGATGGTGTCGGGCTATGCTTTTAGAGTTGATGAAGCCGCTTCTCGTCGCCATCGTCGGCCAAAGCTGCTGGCCGGGAACTAAGTTTAGAAGAGGACAGAGATGTGGTTTCATTAAATTTTTCAAAATACCAGAAATGCCCTCCGGTTAAATGGGCCTGAGCCCTGATGCCCTAGGGAAGAAGAAAAAGTGGAAGAAACGGAAAGGGAAGGGGAGTTCCCAGCAGGACAATTCAGCTCATGGGGCTGGTACTTCAGGCAATGATCCTGAGATCTCTTCTGGGATGGAGGGGTCACCTGAGGCTAGTCCTGGTGATGCTACTGCTGGAGGGGTAGCAGACAATGTAACTAAGTCCTCATGTGAGGAGGAGGTTCCATCTGCTAACCAGACAGTTATCGAAACCCAGGTGGAGATAGCTAATCTGGGCTCTAACTCTCCTATGAAGGGTAAGCTTGCTGAGGTTGAAGGTAGAATTGTTACCTTTGGAGACTTTGCAGATGCTGGCAAAGTTGCTTCTCCGCCGGTTACAGCTTTTGTGCTGACTCGTCAGCAGCACAATAAACGTAAGAAATGAATTTCTGGGTGTGGAATATCAGGGATTCAATGCCCCTGATAAATTTACTGCATTACTTAAATATGTTAATAAGTATAGTATAGATGTCATTGCTTCACTAGAACCTAGAGTGAAAGTGGATAAGGCTGATGCGATGTTTAAGGAAAGATTTGGTGATTGGAAGGTTGAGATGTGCTATGAGGGTTGCCTTGGTAAAATATGGTTGATATGGAAGCCGGATGTACCTTTGCAGATTCTTCAGAAGAGTAGTCAGCTTATTCATGTGCGTATTGACTTGCCTAAGGCATTGTTGTGTACGTTTGTGTATGCTTCTACTGAATTATATAAGCGAAGAGACCTTTATAGGGATATTCAAGCCATTGGTAAGGGTAATTATCCCTGGATAGTAGGAGGAGACTTTAACGCGATTCTGGATTCTGGAGAAGCATCTAATAGACTGAGTTCCTTTACGAGTATGGAAGATTTTAAAAACTTGGTTCGAAGTTGTGACTTTGAGGAGCACTCATCTTCGGGTCCATTCTATACTTGGACAAACAATCGGGCTTTAGATCCTATTTCTCGAAGGTTGGACAGAGTCCTGGTGAGTAATGACTGGCATGCTAATTTCCCAGGAAGTACAGTAACGATTGTCCCTTGTAGTGTTTCTGATCATTGTGCTATTCTCTTTTCAACTGGGGTTGATCAAGTGTCTAGGCCAAAAGCCTTTAAGTATTATAGGTATTGGGCTGAGCATCCACAATTTAATGGTATCCTGCAGAGAATATGGAGTAAAGTAACTACTGATAACCCTTATTTTAGGCTTTATGGTAAGCTTAGAAGCCTGAAGACTGAATTGAAGAAGTTAAATGTGGAGCATTATTCTGATATCAGTAAAAGGGTGATGAGGAAGCGTGAGGAGTTGACTGCCAAGAAAAGAGCGGTGTTTGAGAATCCGAGTGAAGCTAGCATCAATGATGTTAAAGACTGTAGAGCAGCACTTGATCAGTTGGAAAAAAGATGAGGAGAGCTTTCTACGACTCAAATCAAGAACACTCTGGATTTGTGAGGGGAATAAGAACTCTAAGTATTTTTTCAACCAAGTGAGAACAAGGTCTCTTAAAAATACTATTAGACAGTTGAAGAGAAGTGATGGGGTTATGGTGGATGACTATGATGATATGAAGGATATAGTGGTAGAGTTTTACAAAAATCTGCTGGGTACTAAGAAGTGTGTGGAGAGAATAGAGCTAGATGGTGACTGCTCAGGGTGATTGCCTTGTACAAGAGGTCACAACCAAGGAAATATTGGAGGCTTTTAATAGTATGCCAGGGGATAAGGCACCGGGGCCAGATGGGTATCCAGTGTCTTTCTACAAACAGCATTGGAGTACAGTTGGGGGTGATGTGGTGGATGCAGTGCTATACTTCTTCAGAACAGGTAAGATTTCTGCTTTTGTGAACTCAGTCATTCTGACTTTGATTCCAAAAAGAACGAATGCCTGTGATATTAAGGACTATAGGCCCATCTCGTGTTGCAACGTTATATATAAATTAATCTCAAAGGTCATTGCAAATAGGATGAGAGTGGTATTGCCTGGGTTAATTAGTCCTGCTCAGTCAGCTTTCATTAAGCAGCGGCTTATCAGTGACAATATTATGTTGGCTCATGAACTATTAAGGACTTATAATATCAAGAACATCTCCCCCCGAATTGCTATGAAGGTTGACCTAATGAAGGCCTTTGATAGTGTTAGTTGGGAGTTTCTTGTTCAAGTGCTTAAGGAGATGGGGTTCCCGGTTCTCTTTGTGAGTTGGATAGAAGTGTGTCTGAAATCGACAATGCTTACAGTAAATTTGAATGGGACTCTTGTGGGAATTTTAATGCTTGCAAGGGGTTATGTCAAGGTGATCCAATATCACCCTATTTATTTGTTGTCACAATGGAAGTACTAAGTAGGATGCTGGATCAAGGTGTGAAGGATGGGAAGTTTGATTATCATCCTCAATGCAAGAATCTAATGTCACACTTGGCTTTTGCTGATGACCTCATTATATTTTCCAAGGGTAATGAGAAGTCTGTTAGGGGTATTATGACTATCCTTGATATGTTTCATAGAATTTCAGGACTGCAGAGTAATCCTGATAAAAGTGAGCTTTATTATGCTGGAGTTTCTAGTGCTGATCTTGATGCAATTAAGAGAGCTTGTGGGTTCAATCAGGGATCATTGCCCTTTCGCTATCTTGGAATCCCTTTAAATGCAGGAAAGCTCAAGAAAGCTGAAAGCAAGGCTCTTATGGATAGAATAACAACAAGGATTTCTGACTGGAAAACTAAATCACTATCCTATGCTGGGAGATTGCAGCTGGTTACCTCTGTTATTGGAGGTATACTGCAGTATTGGCTATCAGTATTCCTGTTGCCTAGAAGCCTTATGATAGATATTGAAAAGGCATGTAACAGATTCCTTTGGGGTAAAGTGGATGGCGGGAGAGCTAAGATTGCATGGAAGCATATAGCCTTGCCTAGAGCGGAAGGAGGTGCTGGGGTAAGAGATATACAGAGTTGGAATGTTGCAAATGCTGCAAAGCACCTTTGGAATCTGTTTGTTCGAGGAGGCTCTTTATAGATAGCATGGATCTTAAAATATAGATTGAAGGGTAAATGTATGTGGGATGTTCGTGCAGATAATGGCTCTTGGATTTGGAAGAGATTGATGAAGCTAAGGCCATTGGTTAAAGATTTTATGTCCATTGATTCTGATGGCAGGAGCTGCTGGGAAGGAGCTCCAGTACAAAATCTCCGCCCTCGAAAAATCTGGGAGTCCATAAGGACAAAGCATACTGAGGTTCATTGGTACAAGCTTGTTTGGTGTGAGTTTTCTATACCCAGGATCAACTTTGTCTCTTGGCTGATAATGATCCGGAAGATTATGACTAAGGATAGGGTATTAAAGTGGGACAACAATGTTGAGCTAGAATGTGTCTTATGCAGTGGCTGTGATAAATCAGTTACCCATCTGTTTTATGAATGTGATTTCACCCAAAGATTGCTAAGTGCCCTCATTCCAGAGTTGTGGGGTGTCACGGATTGGGGAGAAGTGCATGCTAAAGCAATAAGCTGGGCAGAGGGAACTATTGAAACTAACACTACAAAAAAACGCTAATTAGCGTCGGTTGAAACATAGCAATTTAGCGTCGGTCGGTCATCAACCGACGCTAAGTGGTTGATCTCGCATTTTAGCGTCGGCTGATAGGCGACCGACGCTAAAATGGGACAAAGAGCCGACGCTATTATCCGGTTTTGGTTCTTTTTTTGGCTGACCGGACGGTTAAATTGGCGTCGGTCAGCAGAAAGATAATAGCGTCGGTTATGACTGACGCTAAAACGCGTGTTTATAGCGTCGGCTGACACCCGTTTTAGCGTCGGTCATCGACCGACGCTAAAACGCGTAAGTATTTAAACCCTCATCCTAACCCTAATCTCAAATCTCTCAATCCTCTCCTCTCTCAATCCTCTCCTCTCTCTCCTGAAACTCTCCCAAACACCACCCTCCTCCTCCAAACTCTCCCAACCACCACCCTCCTCCTCCTCCAAACTCTCCCAACCACCACCCTCCTCCTCCTCCAAAATCTCCTCCTCCTCCAAACTCTCCAACCACCAAACTCTCCTCCTCCAAACTCTCCAGCCACCGCATCCCAGCCGCCACCACAACTCCGCCGCCGTTCCATCGTTCCGCGTTCCACCGCAGTCCGCCTTCACTTCCTCCTCCAGCCGCCGCATCCCAGCCGCCACCACAACCCAGCCGCCTAGCGCCAGATCTGGGAAAAAACCCAAATCTGGAAAAAAACCTAGATTAGAAAAAAATAAAAATAAAAACGAAAATAATAAATGAAAACAAAAAACGAAAAAATTGGGTTGGTCAGCCACCCATTCGATCAACCCATATTTTAGCGTCGGTCGTACTTTATTTTAGCGTCGTTGACCAAACGACCGACGCTATTTATTTTGGCGTCGGTCATGACCGACGCCAAATAGCATTTTTTTGTAGTGTAAGGTGAAGAGTCTGAAGTGGAATATGATAGTTAACTCTGTTTGGAGAAGTAGAAATATGAAGATTTTTGCCAACAAAGTGATAGAAGTCAACAGTTGCATTGAGCAAATTAAGTGGGATATTGAAGCTTTCGCTAGATCTTCGAGTGATTGCTTCAAAATTTTGAGACATGTATAGGCTTTGTCTTTTAGTCTTGTAAATATCTCTTTGTAGGTTCTTAATTGCTTTTTTGATGGAATGAAATTACTAATTCATCAAAAAAAAAATGGGTTGGATCGATCCAACCTATATTTGGTTGGACGCAGATCGCGTGCCGTCTGGTACCCGTCTTCCTAAAAAAAAAAGTAATTGAATCAAGAAAGGAATTCAATTACCATCATTGAATTTGTTTATTTTTTGCAGTATTAGTTTCCAATTTAGATACACGACACCTGTCTAGAGCGGAACAACTAATTTTTGGGTTTGAAAGAGGTTACTTTTAAAACTGAGCAATCAACGTCTATTTTTTTAGGATTATGAACTTTACTACAGCTTCTATGAAGACTGAACGACTACATGAGGAGTTTAATCGAGACCCTATCTTTATACCTATGAAACAGTAGAGATTTTCTTTAAAGATTGTAAATTTCCTTTCAAGATAGAGTAACAAGATTTCTGGTATGATATTACGGGTTGCTATTGACTCCAATTCCGGAGACAACCATATTTTTGGCTGGTTCGGATGCAACCTTAATCTGGACCCTTGGTTCTCCAAATAATCCAAGGGTCTAAATTAATTAGGGATAAAATGGTCATTTCATATTTTATTTAATTTATTCTTTTATTTGTTTTTTCCACCAGTTGTTTCCGGCTACCGGATCACCAGCTCCGGTCACCGGACCACCGACCCCGATCATCGGACCACCACCTCCTATCTCCGGAAAGCTTCTCGATAAATTTCGCAATGAGATAAACCTTCGTTAACGAAATTTTTTTCACCCACGTGATCACAATCATCAGTTTTGTGTTTCTAGAAAAAAAAAATTTTGTACAAATTTTTCGTTGCTTAGTTGTACAAGTTGTATATTGTTTGTACAACGTGTATACAAATTGTATACACTCTGTACGGGATTGTACACTTCGTATCACGATGTATAGTATGTATAGTATGACATTACACTTTGTATTTAAAATTTACACTTTATATGTGGTCTATACAAAGTGTATACAAGTTATATACACTTGTACGATGTTGTACACTCTGTATTATGTTGTATAGTTTGTATTTGGCGTACATTTTGTATTTACGATTTACACTTTAGTATTATATGTATTTTTTTCTTACACTTTGTATTTATGATTTACACTTTGTATGTGGTCTATACAAAGTGTTTATATACAAGTTATATACACTTTGTACAAAGTTGTATAGTACAGTTTGTATTTGACGTACATTTTGTATTTATGATTTACATGTTGTATAGTAAAGTATGTATGTATTGTTTTCGTACATTTTGTACTTGTGATATATACTTTCTATTTATGGTTTACACTTTGTATGTGGTCTATATAAAGTGTATACAAGTTGTATACACTTTGTATTATCTTGTACAATCTGTATTTGGCGTACATTTTGTATTTATGATTTGCACTGAGGCATGTATAAACTGTAAAATATTGTATACACTTTATTCAAAATTTTCACAATATGTATTATGTCGTACAGTCTGTACTTATTTATTATACAATTTATATCATACATACCATCTGTATTTATTATACATATGTATTTCTCGTATCGTACAAAGTGTACGGGCATTATAGTGTATAAAAGTGTAGCTGAGTCAGTTAATATTACTTCAAATATATGAAGAAACTAACACATTAAGAACTTTTCTTGCACGTGTACAGAGCACTTATTTTTTTCTTCCATCTATTCATTGAACCAACCGTTCTAAATTCTCTCATTCTCATCTAAGATCTCTTTCTCACTAACCTCTCTAGCCGAGTTTCTTTCTCCAAAGCAATCCTCTTTTCAACTCTATTTTTCTGCTCTCGCTTTGTCTTTAATTTAAACCTCCAATTTTTCTATCTATGAACTCTTAACACATTTTTCGATCATTAGGATTTTACTTCACATGTTAAATCTAATGCTGGAGCTCATAAATTCTTTGTGCAAGCAATCAACAAGTCAAACATCTAATAATAATAACTCGACACGGCGGAATTGCTGGATTCAATGGAGTTGATGGGAAGTGAAGAGGTGGAGCAGAGAGGCACAAAACCATCAGTGATTGGGATCGATAGATCTCTGGGCAAATCAATAAAATCTAGTAACAGATGTAGCTTCCTCCACTATGAAAGTATTAGATCCATATGGCTTGAAATTTGATAGTCCGACGAGCCGAGTTGCAGAGGTTGAAGACGGAGTAGAACGTGATTCCGTGGAGTCCAACGAAGAAGACAATTGAATATTAAAATCCCAACTTTACACCTGTAATTATCATTCGTTAGATCTAGGAGTATTATGTTTGGACGGTTATGATTCATTGCATCGGAGACAGTGAGAATTTCGCTGTCTCCAGAATTGAACTCGGTTGCTATTTGCAGTCCGTGTTTTACTGTATGCAGTCCGTATTTTCACATAAATGGACAATTTACCCCTAATTAAAAAATACTACTTATACGGACTGCGTTAGTAAAACATGGACTGCGTTAGTAAAACACGAACTGTATTAGTTAAACCCGGACTGTATTAGTAAAAACGGAAAATAAATTCAAATTGTATGAATTAGCCAAAACAGTAGAAATCCAAAACCTAAATTGAAAATGATTTCATAACACATAACATAAACTAAAAAGAATTGGTTTGTTAATAAATAGAGATTCTGCACAAATTAATGAATAAATTGTTCTTAATTCATCAAATTCTTTGTGAACTTCGTCATTCAGGTTTGTCAATTTTATCAACTTTTGACAATATTTTTGATTCAACAAAATTTTAATTATATCTTTGATTCAACAAATTAGTTCATTGTTCATTAATTCAACAAATTAGTTGTTATTATCAATTTATCATGAGCATCATCATCATTCAGTATTAGTGCAAAATCAATTCAGTTAACGCCATTGTCATCCAGTTATAATCAATTCAGTATTAGCTGCATCATCATTTAGTTATAATCAATTCAGTATTAGTCCATTGTCATTGGAGCTGGATGCTGTGGGGAACTCTTCCTTCGTTGTCTCCACACACCTCCAATCATTGAATGCCAGCCAACGATGGTGGATGGTGTACGGCACAGCAGAGATCAAGATTAAAAGACCCAACATAATCTGTTTCTGTTAGGTTAGCTAGGTTTTGGCTGTTTGTTAAGAAGAAGAAGAAGAAGAAGAAGAATGTCCAGACTCTGAAGATTGAATGAAATGTGCATCCCGATTGTGACGATTATGAGCACAGTAACTGCAAACGCGATGACTTCCCACGATTCAAGGTGCCACAGCCACTAGAACAAGCTGGCAATTCACCAGACAAGCAGTGTTGACCATACAATGAAGACCTGCAGAGGATCCAGGATCATGGTTATGATCGCTGAATGTGTCCTTCAGTCTCTTAACCGATCCACCTTAACCAGGACCGATGATGGAAGAAGAAGAGCTTTCTACATTCTTGAGGGAACCCTTCTACTGTTCTTGCCATTGTGACTTCTGCAGATATTCTTAACCCACGAGCTCCTGAATAGCGTACTCGATTAGTGTGGCGAGGGTTTTTTTTCCGGTGAAGATAGAGATTGAAGAAGGAAGAGGGGAGGGGGCTGCGGCGCAGATGGAGGAGAAGGGAGGAGGAGTGGGGTGGAAAGTTAACCTAATTACTAATTGGGCTTATTTGTAGGCTCATGAGTAAAGAATTGGGCTTATTTATAAAATTGGTTAGACTCAAATTAAGAAACCAAATTAAATCATGCATTTCACTATAATTTTGATATGTTTAAAATTAACTATTCAATATTAATTATCAATTTCAAAATTACTTTCGGATGATTTTAATCTAAAATTATTTATAAATTTTAATCGTAAAACATAAGTATTTATTTTTTGCAGGCAACGCACAAAAATTATCGAAATGGACTTGGTGAATTCTAACGATGTGGAAGAGGTATATGATAGATTTTGTTATTATTGTATTTAATCTTATTATTTAGCATTTGTGATTTAATTTCATATTTTTTGTATACGATAGATTTTGTTATTATTGTATTTAATATTATTATTTAGCATTGATGATTTACTTTCATATTCTCTTTATAATTTTTTTGTTTCAATTATGCAGGTAGAAAATCGTAATGATGATTACTCACATTCTTTCACAACCGCGAAAATCTTCGAGTCTCATGATATTGCATTTGATTGGGCTAACGCAATTGCATTGGAAACGGGTTTTAACTTGGTCAAGGCGAGTAAAAAGATACTAATGGGGACAGGTCTAGCTTATTTCTACGTTACTTGTGACAGAGCTGGGAAATATCGAGGTAGTAAGGCAGATCATGGAGCTAAGAAGCGGAAACATACAACTACGAAGAAATATGAATGTCCATTTATGTTGAAGATAAACGAGGAGATGCGTGGAAACTATTTGCTAACCATCATCAGAGGAACACACAATTATCAACCAACGATTTATCATGATGGACACAGACGACGGGTTGCTTCGATGATGATCAATTGAATTATATACGAGATCAATATACTTCTCAAGTAAAGCCGTCCAAGATAAGACATGGAATGCATGTACGAAATCCTGAAAAGCCGCAACCAGCCATAAAACAGATTTACAACACTACATGTAAATTGAGATCATTAGAAAGAGGGGGGAGAAATCACACGCAACATATGTGGGCATTGGCTACTGAACACCAGTATGTGGTCTTTTTTGACCAATGTGTTGAATCGGCTTCTGTTACCCATGTTTTTATGGCTCACCCGGAGGCAGTGAAAGTGTATTGAGCATATCCTTATGTGGTTTTACTAGATTCGACGTACAAGACTAATAGGTACGGCTACCCACTGGTCGAGTTGATTGGGATTACACTAGTGAGGAAAAGTTTCACTATTGCATATGTTATCATGAAGGATGAGTCAATTGACAGCTACAAATGGGTCTTAGAGAAGTTGAAGATGTTGGTGGAGGAAGATTCTGGCCAAATGTTATCGTAACCTTCCACTACGTGTTGCTCCTGGTTGTGCTGCACCGTACGATATTCTATGGATTTTGCATATAAGAAACCACTTCATGCGGATACATGTTCGTGATAGCTGTCCTATGCCTCCCATCAATATTTTGTGGAAGTACAATAAGGACGTAACCGTGACTCAATTTGAATCTATTTATACAGATAGAATTGAATTATGGAAAAAGTATTTTGGGACATCAAACTAAATGTAAACAATAACATCTATATTTTTCGGATATTTTCGGATATATGTAATAGCTTATAGTTGTTCAATTTTTTTGAGATATTAAATTATTTTTTTATTTTAATGATATATCATGTATTTTAGTTTTGTAGTTTTGAATGTGTAATTTTTCTTTTTTAATTGCATAATTTCTTAGCCATAATTTCTCTCAATATTATTAATTTTAAGAAGTATAACATTTTAATCAATATAATTTTTATAATTTTTTCCATCAGAGATTAGTTTTTAGACGTATATAATTTTACATCATTATTATGAATTTATTTCAACATTTATATTTTTTCATCAGTATTTTTTATCAATATTATTAATTTATTTTAAAATTTTAAAGTGCTATTTGAATATTTTTGTCTTTTTTGTAATAAAAATGGACTGTGTTAGTAAAAACGGACTGCGCTAGTAAAAAATGGACTGCGTTAGTAAAAACAGATTGCGTTAGTAAAAATGGACTGTGTTAGTAAAAATTGAATTGTGTTAGTAAAAAATGGACTGCGTTAGTAAAAAACGAACTGGGTTAGTAAAAACGGACCGCGTTAGTAAAAAACGGACTGCGTTAGTAAAACGAATTGCGTTAGTAAAAAACGGATTGCGTTAGTAAAAATGGACTGCATTTGTAAAAAAATGGTCTGCGGTAGTAAAAATGGATTGCGTTAGTAAAAAACGAACTGCGTTAGTAAAAACTAACTACGTTAGTAAAAAAAATAGACCGTGTTAGTAAATACGGACTACAAGGGCATAGTTGTCCATTTAAATTAAAAAATACGGACTGTTTTAGTAAAACGCGGACTGCAAATAGCAGCACCCATGATATTTCAGATATTAAAGGAATTTTATTCTCAGTTGCAATAAAGCTTTTCGTGAGAGGAAAGTTTTATGCTAAAACATAAAAACATCTATGGTTTGGCAAAAAGGAACCAAACTATGATTGAAAGAATCTGTAATCTGGGTAACATCCCATAAGAAGGAAAATTCCCCACAATAAGGGTAAGGTCCCATAGTCGGGTAAAGTCCCATAAGCGGCTAAAAAGTCACCTAATCGAGTAGCTCCTAGAGTTAGGTAAAATCCCATAAGCGGGTAATAAAATCCTAATCAAGTAGAGATCCCATGAACGAGGAGAGTTTTCTGTTCAAGAACATATTAGCATATATGACACATAGGCACATATATGCTTGAGTTTAGAGTATGGACCTAGGACGCTTAGAAGATCCCTAATGATTGTCTCTCAACCCTCAATTGATGTTGGATCTTCAATAAAATCTTACAAATCTCTCAAAAGGGATAACTATCGCTTTAATCCAGTCTCTTCCCACCGAGACTTTCACCCTCGACTTCACTGTCTCTAATGTCGCCACCCGAAGCAGCTTCTTCGCGTCGTCGATGGTCAGCATCTCATCCAAAAATCTGTCTCTAATCTCTCGACCGGAGGGAAGATACCATCTAGTTGAATCCTGTCCATGTCGATAATAAAGGTTATTTAAAGAGAATCTAGATTGAGTTATTAATTCAGATTTAATGGTGTTTATTTTTATTAATGTCAATTCATTAAATAATGGTCAGTGAATAGTGCAAGTAATAATTGGGGTTATGATGAGTGTTGGAATGGTAAAGGACGGGCAACTTCTAGGGTGACATAAGGAATTCTTATGTCTCCTAGACATAACCAATGAAAAGCCTCCGCCTCACATCTTTTAGTTGTTATAAGATAGGATAGTTAATAAGTAGTTATTTCTAATTAATATCTTAATGAATTATCTTCAATATTTTAATTACCTAATTTACTTTAAATCAAATATTCTTATATTTAATGATTTTATTTTGCAGATTTCCCTACTAATTAACCGGCCAAATTTGAGAGTTTAAAAGCCATTGAAACTTCTTCATATTGCCGCTGCTTTGTCTTCTTCGAATTCTTCTTCTTCTTCTTCTTCTTTTTATTCGTTCTAATACAATGAATAATCCTGAATCAAGCAAACAAGCAATCGATCCAAAGCCCACTTGTTTTTTTATTTGAATGCTATGCCCGATGAACCAATTGAAGAAGAACAATCGACAGACGCTCCGATTATTACCAACTCTGAAGCTATTCCGGAAATTACGGACGGACTAGGTAACTTGTTAGAACTATTTCATTGACAATTTTTACAAATAGAACAGTTTTTTTTATTCTCTATTTGTTATTTTTATCCCAGGAAGTAATTCCCCATGATTCTACCAATTGATCAGTGTAGTTTCTTTTTGTTATTGTATAACTTGTTTTATATATTCCATTGTATATTACGAATACTATTTTTTCGTTCAAGTGAGTAATGCTAGTATTAATATTTACATTATTTTTTTCCATTGTTTTTTTACGCCCCTTCGAAGTTGATCCTTCATCTGTTCCCTTAACAGTTTTCCCCTTGTTCTGCCCAAATTTTGCCTTAGAAGTTGTCATCCTGCACAATCAGTGGAAAATGAAATTATTTTAGTTGCCAAACACGATTCAATATGCATTGAGCAAAAATAGCTAATACTAGTATTAATATAGAATGAATACTAGTATCATAAAATTGTGTTTCTAAAAAAACAATGAAATCATCTCAAACAATCAAACCTAGCTATACACACAAATCACATTGAGACCACATAACAACAACAAGGTCATTCATCTAAATCAAACAAGCTTCACATTAAACAAAAACTTTCACGGCATCTATACCAACACTAAATAAAAAGTCTTCATTTTCAGTACAATTACTAATCTAAGTCAGTTTGGACAATAATCTTAAAGAAGTTGCATATTCTATGAGCAATAATGGTAATACTAGTTTTGACATTATCTTCAGTTATGAGCTTCCAACACAAGTTTTTGATAATGTTCTATCTGAAGGAAAGATATTCAATACTAGCATGAAACAAGTCATTCCAATTAGATGAAATAATTTGAAAAACAACTACAAAAAATATGAAACTTGTGATTTCAGCATCCCTCTGTCAAAATTTACACTACCAAAACCGAAACTTGTGATGCCGGGAAATTGCAGATCTAACTAATTCCGAATCAAACGTTGAATACTAGGATTAGTGATTCATGAAAGTACAAAACAAATAAAGCCTGATAGTAGAAAGAGTTCATGGAAAAGATGCAAAAAACTATAATTTCGAATTTCATTAACAAAATTTCATATTCGTGCCTGAATCTGAAACTTTAACTGTTCCGAATACAATCTAACTCCCATTCAAGATTTCAATACTAGTATTAGTGCTTTTAGTGCTTTTTAACTAATAAAAAGTATAAATCAA
This sequence comes from Linum lewisii, assembly GCA_034768395.1. Classification (NCBI taxonomy): domain Eukaryota; kingdom Viridiplantae; phylum Streptophyta; class Magnoliopsida; order Malpighiales; family Linaceae; genus Linum; species Linum lewisii. The sequence continues at coordinate 25,934,948 of CM068296.1, read as the reverse complement.
ACATCAGCAAAATAGTCAACAGAGTTCATAGACAAGATACCAAAACATACATCCTTGGAGTTCACTGTCAAAGTTGCATACTCTAACCTGAAACTGAATTTTTTAATGTTGCGAATCTAATCTAATTATCATTCAAACATGCAATACTAGTATTAGAGCTACTAAACTGTCAATACTAGTATTAGTGTTCAATTCGAATTGAAGGAGATATCAAACACCAACAAACAATCGAAAGTGTTCAAAGACAAGATACCAAGAACAATATGCATAAACGAGCCTGAATCTGAAACTTCTATTGCGGATTAGTCATATTCCAATCTAATCCAAATTAAATCTTAAATACTAGTATTAGTGTTATTTCAATGTCTAAAAAAATATAAAACCCCATCAATCTTCAAACTTGTGCTAAACTACTAGAGATCTGCACAATAATCCTAATGTATAAAACAATGACGACTATTGCTCCTTTCTGAAATCAAAATCTTCACAACAAGTACTAAATAAAGCATCACGATTCCAAGATTTATGGGGTTTGTTATTTTTTTAGACATTGACATAACACTAATACTAGTATTTAATTTTAACAACAACAAAAACCCAATTTCCAAATCCCAAACTTGAAAACAGAGGACATAAACTACACTCCCAATTTTGAAAACAGAGTGTATACTTCTTACCTCTCATTCGAAGTCGATATCAACATGCAACACCCAAGATTGAAAGATCAAAGCAAAGAAGAAGTGGTTTACTTGAACGGACCACCGGCCGGGCTGAGTTTCGGTTTGAAGACAGAAGAAGGATGAACGGCGGCGAATTCCTTTTACAGACGGAAAAAAACAAGAATGGGAACCGGCAACCGACACAGGGGAACTTCTACGGTAGTCCGGCGTTCTGATTCACCGACGGCGAGCACGAAACCGAGCTGTCGGAGGGATTTCCGGGAGAGGGTTTTGCACCCAATTTTTCCAGCGGCGGCGGGTTTTGGTAAAAAGAAAAGAAAGATGAAAGAGGGGAGTTACCTGTTTAAAGAAAGATGAAAGAAGGTAGAAAATAGGGCTCCACAAAAGGTAAGAATATTAAATTAGTAGAATTAATATGGGTTTTAATAAAATATTAATTATATATTTTCTACACCATTGGATCTAATTGAAGGTGATCCAAAGGCTAGGAGGGATTATGTCTAAGGGACATAAGGCCCCCCTTATGTCATCCTATGCCTTCCCTTAAAGGACGGGAGCACATAGGCTGACTTAAGGGACCTTATGTTCCTTAGACATAACCCTTAAGAGTCCTTAGATCTAATAGGAACAGATCTAATGGTGAAGGGAAAATAATATTATAAAATGATATTTAATTTTTCCCCATTTAAATACTTACCATAATTGTTGCCCTATTATTTACCATCCCATTTTTTTTTCTATTGTCGCCACTTATACCCAAGCAACTACCATCCCCTTCCCCATAGCTTCGACGGTCCCCCCACTGAAATTAACCGCTTACTCTCGGTGAGGACGAAGCCGGGGTGCCGATCTGAAACACCACCGACATCGGTTTGCATCCTTGGAAGAAGATTGTGCTTTTGTTTAGTCGTTGTTGTACTTGAAGAAACGGGGGAATCGCGATTTGACCTAAAATCCAACACCGACCGTGAAAAGTGCCTCTCGTCAGAAGTTTGGTGAGGTAAGCTTCTTCAACTGCATCTCCGAGGTTGATTGTTGATTTGCATGTCAAAAACCTCCAATTTTGAATTCTTGATTTTCAGATTGGGTTTCAGACAACCCTTGTTTTGGAATTGTTTATTTTATAAACCGTGTTCGACAAACTGATTTATTAGAATATGCTAGTATTTTTTAGTGGTTTTGTTTGGTTTCGAATTGTATTGATGATACTAGTATTGAAATTTGCTTATGGATATAGATATAGGGATCAAGTAAAGAGAAGTTTTAGAAATCAGAGGTATACGACTTTGGGGTTTCTATGGATCAAGTAAAGAGAAGTTTTAGAAATCAGAGGTATATGACTTTGGGGTTTCTATGTTCTAAGATTTGTGGTTGAAATAAGAGGTGTGAATTTCTATACTAGTATTATTTTTTATTTTGATTTGATCTCCGATGATGATTGATAATACTGGTGCTTCTACTAATAAATTAGGTGTGACTGGTAGTGTATTGATTGTAAAACCAATACTAGTATTGCTCAGTGTTCTTGGTTGATCCTAGAATGGCTTGATAGAACTACTATTTCAAATGGACCTGCAATCTGTGATTCGAAATTGGAATTCTAAAGTTTTGTGCTTTTTCACTTCTGCGTACAAAACAAACAGTTAATCATCCATATATTACTATTAGTCAAAATACTAGTATTCATCAAAATACTAGGATTCATCAATAAATTGGTTATTGTTTGTTTTTAGTATGAAAATCGAACATGGGTTTCTTTTTGGTTTTTTGTTTATAGGATATGAGTTCAATCACTAACTGGGTAATAATTCTTTGCAGGATGACTACTATTAAAGGAAATGTTGGACAGGAAAATACGAATATAAAAAAGGGACAAGTTAAAAAAGCAAGTTATGAGCATAGTCCCTATAAAATTGTTTAGCCTCCTTTACAGTCTTGAACTCCAACAAGGACCAGTTAAAATCTACATCAGGAACGTCTACAAGAAAGAAAACGTAGTTCAGAAACAAATATTAAATTAAATGACAAAACAACGTAAATGGAAATACTAGTATTATGTACGTAAATGGAAATACTAGTATATTAAAAACTAATATAATATACAGTGGAATATAAACAATAATTAATAATATTATTACCTGAGCAGTCTTGATATACCACTGAATACATTTTTTTATCCTAGTAAGTTAGCTGATCAGCAAAAAAACATAACAAATTAGATAGTAATAGTAAACCACTCACTTGAAACAATTGAATATTTTAACCAATTTACAGTTAGAATATTAGTATAAAAAAATAATATTCTAGCAAGTTACCTAGTCAGTCCGTAATATCCAGAATAGCTTTAGAGCGGAGAATAATCGGATTGGGTGTCGAATGACCATCATCAATTGGGTCATCGGGCATAGCATTCAAATAAAAAAAAGAAGTCTAGGACGGTTCAATTGCTTGATTTCTTGCTTCGGGAATATCCATTGTATTTAAAAGAAAGGAAAGAAGAAGAAAGGAAATAAGAGTTGGTCGGTGGCAGCAATATTCTTTCAAAAATGAAAGAATTGTGATTTTGGCAGGTGCAATGTTATGATTAAAAAGGGGGATTATAATTTGGGCACACTCCAATTCCAATTCCTCATTTAATAATAAAATATTAGCTTTAATAAAAATAAGGTAATAAAAATATGAAAGATAATTATTAAAGATACCTATTGATTATCAATAACTATCATATCACATAAAAACAAAAATAAATGATGTGGAGGATTTTTATTAGTTATGTCTAGGGGATATAAGAATCCCTTGTGTCACCCTAGAAATTCCCTTAAAGTACATATATGTATCTTGACTAAAATGGAGAAGTGAAGTAATAAACAAGAAAATAACTTGGAATAGTCCCGTTTAAGGTTATTTGAGGTTGGGGTGGTAGGATATTACTTGAGGTTGGGGTGGTAGGATATTAAATATTAATTAAAATTGGAATACAACTGGAGAAGTAATGGAATCCGAAATTATAGTGGGATTCGGACGGTTTTAATTATTGTTAAAATTTGAAAAAGAATCAGAAAAGCCTAGACCCTCCCACGTTCCTTATTTAAGCAGCAGTAAACTCCTATCTCAAACCCACAATAGTCGTTTCTCCTAGGTCAAAACCCAAACCGACAACCATGATTCCTTCTCCGCTGCATTGCCAACACTCTGCAACCCCCTCCTCCCTCCTCCCCAGCCGCTTCATCTCTTGGTGCCTGGTATGTTCTTCTTCTTCTTATTCTTCTTTGCTTGTATTTTTCTATTAGCAACCATTAGTTTAGTTTTCTTAAACGATAAAATGATAAAGAATCCATTCTACTACCCTCGACCTCCTTGTTACTGCCTCAAAGCAGAAGCAACTGGCAGAGGAACCTCTATTTTCTAGGTCCCAAGATTGCAGCACTGACCCCATCATTTGGAACAAATCAATAGGACCATCAAACCACTCGGTAACTATATCTGATAACCTCCCTCTTTCTATTGGTTTCGTTCCTCTAGAAAAGGACAAGGAAGAAGTAGTGCTTCCTTTTAAATATCCTCCTTGTAGGATACCAAAAGGGGTTTATGCAACACGGGATTTTCCTCCCGGCTGTGGCCCCTTACAAGAACATCTTAATTCTAATTCCCAAGTCAACCTTGTTAAGAATAAACGACGACGCCTTTCCGTCCCTCCAAAAAGGTCCAATGTCATCAACGGCGGTGATTCTCTGGCTGCTTGTGCTTACATGTCACCGGGATTTGATCCTCAATCGGAGCACGATAGAGTCCGCATTCAAGTCAAGGACGTCCTCCAACTATTTGGCAAAACCCTAGCTGATTTCCAAGATACTTTTTCTCTTCCAAAAGCAAAGAAGAAGAATACGTTCGTTGCAGCGGCAAGCATGCTGAAGCGCAATGGAAGATGGATTAACAATGAACGAAGGTTGGGGCATATCCCTGGAATAGAGATTGGTGATGAATTTGGGTCTGGAGCAGAGATGGTTGTGATCGGCTTGCACAGGGAATTCATCAATGGTATTGACACCATTAACAATGACAGTGATTTGTTGGCCACCTGTATTGTAGCAACAGATAGGTACTCAAACAATTACGTGGGATCTAAGAACTGCTTGCACTATTCTGGGCAGGGGGGAACCTCAAGGCGTCAAATGGTGCAGTTGTTGAAGATCAAAAGCTCACCGGTGGTAATTATGCGCTTCATAATAGCATCAAGGAGAAGACACCTCTGCGAGTCATCAGGAAGAAAGGCGTCTTTGGGAAAACTAGGTATGTCTACGATGGGCTGTATATAGTTAAGGATTTTTCTAAAATGAAAGGAGTGAATGGCAACTTGGTGTTCGTATTTCACTTGATAAAAATGAAAAATCAGACAAGAACCGGACACCTCGATGATATTATGCACATTGTTGAGGGTGAGGATAACAAGTTGGACGGTTGTGATTGCAATCATGGGCCAATGAGTGTTGGTTCTCCATGATCAACAATCTAGGGAAGTTTTCCTATAATTATGGCCAACAAAATGAGGCCGATAGGGTTATGAAATTGAGAGCTAAGATCCACAGGGCTATTCGAGGACTTCAAATTGCTTGGGAGGCATACCACAAAAAAGTTCTCCTACGAATGGATTCAATGGCAGTAATTTCTTTGCTGGGCTAGCGAAAATGACACTTCACACGGCCTAGAAGTTATAATCTTTCAAGAGCTTCGCAGGCGCAATTCGAGAATAGAGGTTAAGCATGTTTATAGTGAAGGAAACCATGCAGCTGACCATCTTGCGAGTTTGGGTTATGGCTATCTGCTTGGAAGTCACACAATTAATGTTAACTGTAATAATCTTGTTTATTCCGCCAATACAATTGTATGGGAGTTGTTGAACCTTGTTTGATTTCAATTACTGATTAGGCGTTAACCACCACTTTCTTACCAAAAAAATATATACTACACTATAAAAGTATTGATTTGTGTTCATCTAGACTATAATGTTTATTTGTGTTTTAGGTAGCTAGTATATTTCAATTTGTCACTCAGTGCAATCATAGAATGCGGTTTACATTTCTTAATCGCCTTCTTAGCATGATTTTCAGATTCGTGCTGGTGATTGAGTCGGTGAGGCAAAAGGTTCAAGGTTTAATGGTTTAATCAGGGTTGAACCAGGCTCCGGATCCGGACCCAACCTTTAATGGTTGGACCAAATCCAACCAAAAACAGGGAGGGACATTCTTGGTATTTTGCAAAAAGTCATTAAACCCTAATCTTTTTGAAGACATCCGCCGCTATCCTCTACAGCCCACCTTTTCACCTTCGCCGCCTGCTTCCTCCTCTACCTCTTCTCCTACCCCCTCGGCTCCCGCCACCGGCAAAACATCACCCTCCCACCCATCTCATACACCACCGCCACCATCGACTTCACCGCCCACCATGAAGACGTTGCCGACGACAACATAAAATCGTACCCGCCGTGCGTGGCGAACTTTAGTGAGTACACGCCTATTCGTTCTTAGGTTCAATCGGAGTTTTCTTCCTGTTGAAGCATAGGAACAAGTGTCTAGATTCTGTAAACAATATGCTTATTTCCACCGGAGCTCCGCCATGGCTTGCGATGATTCGGATTTCCAGCTAAAAAATACGTCATCGCATCAGATGGAATTGGAAGAGCTGTCGCCGCCATCCGCCGGATTTCCCTCCATCTTACCCCAATCCCGTGACCATTGCCTGAGATCCGCGACAACAGAAACGGCGATGGATGCCCAGATCCTATCATTTTGCTGAAAATGTTAACTTTTAACGTTAACATTTTCAGCTTTTAAACGCCAACATTTTCAGTCACCGAAAAATAAAAGTTAACATTTTGAGTCACTTAAAAATATGTTATTAATAGTTTGATATTTTATTTTCTTATTTTGTAAAATTTTGAACATATTGAAATAACCTATAACTATATAAGTTTGTCAGAAAAATAACATTCTGGTAACTAGTTATCTGCTATAACACGGATTATGTATGGTGAGAAATCTTATAGATTTCTTATTTAAGAACTCTATTATGAACCTTTAGATCTTATAGTACCAATCCAATGGCTGATAAAATATAGTTAGTTAGAAGGATATATTTGTCAAATAAATTATTTAAAAACTACCTTATTTATAATTTAATAATAATGATACCAATCTTCAAAACCCTAATAATTGAAAAAAAGTAACTGTTGTTTCCATGCCGGCGATGCAACACTCCTACACTACAATATTCAATTCAATGTATTTTTTGACCGGTGACGTAATTAATCTGGCGGTTCTTTGTATTTCCGGAGGCTCTCTTCGTCCTTCGGCAAGGCGGGGGCCAGGGTCTCTTCTCCACTGAAGATTTCGTATCACCGCCAACAGGTCTTCTTCCTCAGGTAAGGCGGCTTTCTTGTTCCTCCGACACGACGGCGGCCCGCGGTCCTCCAACCGCAAGGCTTCTCTTTCAGTCCGACTATCTTCTTCCGTCGATACGATGGAGACTCATCCTCCTTCAGCTCGCCTATCTTCGTCCTCTGGTCAGCATCTCTTATTTCCCAGATCGACAACGTTAGTTCTCCGACGATGACATTGATTCCGTAGGTATTTGAATTTTATTGTTTAATTCTGGTTGAGACTGTACCATATGTTATTAAATTGTACCGTTTACACGTTTCATGTCATTTGTTAGTATTTTGTAACATTCGTGTAGTTTGTACCATTTGTAAGTCGGATGTACCATTCATGTCTTGTCCTTACTATTACTTACAATAATACAACTTCCACATTCTAGATAAAATAATTAAAAGATAACTTCATTATGGGCAGATGGACCATTGATGATGGTGGGTGATAGATGAGCTGATACCATTCGTAAATTAAATTTACCATTCGATGTTAAATAGTACCGTTTGTTTATAAATCGTACCATTCGTTGTTAAATTGTACCATTCATTTTTAAAATGATACCAATTATCAACAAATGGTACCATATACAAAAGCGTTAGAAGCATATTGCTCACAAAATATGCGAAGAGTACCACCTATAAATCAGTGACTTCTACGAATTTAAAAATATGCGTTAGAATCCGACCCAGTTTATTTCTTATATGATATGAATGGTGCAATATAATTTAGTTTCTTACACCGTATGCTATATGAAGAATGAATAATTATGTAATGTTATATGGTATATTATGGTTTTTAATGACACCGTCATAAAATATACAATGGATGTAATTTACAAATGAATGATTTCATCACTTGAATGGTACAATTACTCGTAAAATATTCTAAATGTAATTTACGAATGAATGGTACCATCACTAGTGATATAAGAGTGGTACAATTTATGAATCAATGGTACTATCACTTAATAGACGAGTGGTAATTTACGAATGAATGATATCATCACTTAATATACGAGTGGTGCAATTTACGAATGAAAGATATCATCACTTGAGTGGTACAATTTACGAATGAATGGTATCATCACGTGAGTGGTACAATTTACGAATGAATGGTATCATCACTTGAGTGGTACAATTTACGAATGAAATGTATCATCACTTGAGTGGTACAATTTACGAATGAATGGTATCATCACGTGAGTGGTACAATTTACGAATGAATGGTATCATCACGTGAGTGGTACAATTTACGAATGAAAGGTATCATCACTTGAGTGGTACAATTTACGAATGAAAGGTATCATCACTTGAGTGGTACAATTTACGAATGAATGGTATCATCACTTGAGTGGTACAATTTACGAATGAATGATATCATCATAGTGTACAATTTAGAATGAATGGTATCATCATTAGTGTGCATTTACGAATGAATGGTATCATCACTTGAGTGGTGCAATTTACGAATGAATGGTATCATCACTTGAGTGGTGCAATTTATGAATAAATGGTGCCATCACTTAATAGTTAATATACAAGTGAAACAATTACGAATAAATGATATAATCGCTTAATATAAAAGTGGTACAATTTACAAATCAATGACATCACCAATTTATATGTATATGAGAAATATAATATATAAATGAATGAGATTTTGACATAATATACAAGAGGTACAATTTACACCTGAATGATACTAAACGTAATAAACATCTACTATCTATAATAACACTATTATAATATTGAGTTTTTTTATAAAGGTATGTAATAAAGAGAATAATTTTTTTTTATTTAAGAATTTGAACCAATTTAAAAAAAAATAATCACAAAATTAAAAAGAAAAACTAAATTTAAACCGCCAGCAACATAAAACGTGGGGGGTGATGGGTGGGTTTTTTATTTGATTTTTGAACGTGAGTTATTTGTTGTAAAATTTTAATATGAATTAGTATTCAATTACTTAAATACCCTTTGGTACATTTTGTACCATTAGATTAAAAATAAAAATCAACGGTGGAGATCTAATTTCTTATATAAGAAATTTATTAGATTTCTCACCTTAAAATTTCCCGCTATAACATATTAACTAGTTATCAGTAAAAAATCAGATTAACTAGTTATCAGTAAAAAATCCGGTTAACTAGTTATCAGTTAAAAGAACATGTTAACTAGTTTAGATAACTAGTTAATAAGTTAATAGTTAATAAGTTAACTAGTTAACTCGATTGGTTAACTAGTTATCATCTTCAAAAATGTTAACTTGTTATCGTAGTCATGATGTTAACTAGTTAACTCGATAAGTTATCTACTTAACTAATTATGCTAATTCGTTAACATCAGAATACCTGTTAACTAATGTTGATAACTAGTTAACTAATGTTGATAACAAGTTATCATCTAAAACTATTAACTAGTTAACTAGGTAAAAATAACATAGCTAGTTAGATAACTTGTTAACAAAAAATCTTGTTAAAATTTTGATTATATATTATTCGTTAACTAGTTATCAGGTTAAAATCTGTTAACAAGTTATCAAACAAAAAACACTGTTAACTAGTTCTCAGTTAAAAACTATGTTAACTAGTTATCAGTTAAAAAAACACTGTTAACTAGTTATCAGCAAAAAAAAGTGTTAACTAGTTAACATGTCTTCGTCGGAAAAGTCGCCGGAAGTTGGCCTATCGTGGAAAAGTCTTTGGAGTCTTGCCAGAAAAGTCGCCGGCGATGGCGGCAGGTCGCCAGAAAGGCCACCAGCGACGGTAGCCGGTCGTCGAAAAAGTATGAGATTTTCAATGTCAATGCATGTGGTACCATTCAATATTAAATAGTACCATTCGTGAAACATATGATTGGTACAATTTAAAAATGAATTGTACCATTCGTGAGGGGGTTTGTTTATCATATTTGGAGGGAAAGGTGTTGTCGTATTTACGAAGAGGGTAGAAGTTTTGATTCTGGTAGACTAGCCGTTCTTATTTTACGTAACCTCCGTAGCTTACAAGGTCTTGGACGTATCCCCTTAGTTACTAGTCTCCTAAAGGTTTTTTGTACATGTTGAACTTCATGTCTCGACCCTATTTGGGTCGTTACTTTGATGAATGAGAAGCTAAAACGTTCATAAAAAAAATTTGAATGGTAAAATTTAAAAATACATGATATCATTAATATGAATGGTACAATTTCACAACGAACAATACAACATATGAATGGTACAATTTAGCAACGAATGGTACCACATTAAAAAACTGTGAAATCATATTGCTCACAAAATCTGCAAAGAGTACAATTCACAAATCGGTGACATCAACAACAAAAAATATCAACTACTGATTCAAATTAAGATTAAACGACAAGATTCGTGTTAAGACAATGTCAATTTACTCCCGATCGCCTCTGCAGCTATTGCAACACCTTCGTCCGAAACCGCATCGCTTCTCTTGATCGGAACGTAGTAAATCCCTAAGCAGTTCCCGAAGTAGGTTTCCGTGAGTCCAATCGGGAGGCGGCGGCGACAATCGACGACGAAGCTCATGTGGTATAGAACGTCGTCGTTTAATGGTTCATCGGATTTAATCAGAGTGATCCAGATGAAAGCAAAGGTCAAAACGAAGGAGGATAAATGAAACGACGTCGTATTAGTTTTCCTAACCCAGATCTTCATCTTCTCGATGTTCTCCGGCGTAATCAGAAAAGTAGATTAGACTTTATCGGTGAGATCCTTGAACTTCACCAGACCCGAATCGAAATCCCACGATGATCGGAATTGAAACCACTGATTCAACAGAGCTGATTCCAGATCTGGATAAGCTCTCCGAATTAATTCCCAATCGTGAGACGACAATGAAATAGTTGTGGAGCTGTTAATATAATCACGAGATTTAAACAGAGCAGCCCAGAATTTGATGAAATGTTGGAATCCCATCCTGTCGGAGACGACGTGTGCAAATTCGCCTCTGATGCATAATCCTCTCCCGGGGAAGATCGTGATCTAGAGAGCTAGTAGAGAAACGAACTTCGTTCCGTCGGACATTAAAATTGAATCCGGCAGCTTCGGAACGAACGGACGAAGATCCGTAGCGTCTCTGGGAGGATCATCGTTGTTGGTGCTGGCGACGATTTGGTCGAAATCGACGATTGACTCGGCGACAGTGAGTGGAACAGAGGAGTTAGGGGAATCGCAAACGAGGTGGGGGAGGTGAGGCGGCGGAGGGGAGACGAGGCGGCCGTCGAGAGGGAAGAAGTGGCGGAGGGCGGCGGAGAGGGAGAGGTTGAGTTCCGGAGGATTGTTTCGATGAAGTGATGGGTTGGGCGAGGGAAGTCGTATAAGAAGAGGTGCTGCATCGGACGACAGAGTAGCCATGGGTAGTCGAGGAAAGTGAGGTGGAGGTTGACGGCGGCCGCCGCCGCCGGGGAGATTTGGAAATGGTGGAGGAGATTCAGGGATGGATTACTATTGTTATCCATTAGTGTTTACTTCTGTAATTACGAATTGGTGATCGAGAATCAAAGAAGTGGTTATAGTAGGGAAAATAGTACTTTAGCCCCCTCTACTTTTCCAACTTAACAAATAGCCTCAAACACTATAAATCTCTTGTTTTTTACCTTCTCCTAATTCGATTATTTTGCCATTTTGGTCCTTTCGTTTCAATTTTCGTCTTCTTAACATTAAATCTGGATACATCCACACACCAAAAAAGAGAGATATCAGAGGCATGAGATTAAGAATTGGTTAGAGAGGTTATTTGGGGAGGTATCACGAAGAGTATAGTGAAATACTAAGGATTTTAAGACCACATTTTATTTGTCAATTTCATCCTATTGAAATGGAGCTAACATATGTGTATTTCTAACCATATATATACACGTATGTGTACTGAATGGAGCTAACATATGTGTACTTCAACGATTTCACAATTATTGGAGCTATCATGGTATACTGAATGCGCATCAATTAACGTTACAAAGATGAAAGTTGGAATGGAAGGACCCAAACGAAAAAGGGAATTGGAATTTTGTAGCCTAATTTAAAATTTTATGTACCGTCAGTAGCTAATTGCGTAACTATGTCCAAAACTAGCACAATCTGACTGGCAGCCAGCGCGTAGCCAGCCAGCCAGCGCGTTGCTGGCCAGCCAGCGCAGCGCTGGCTAGCTAGCGTAATTCCCTTTTGGAATTTGCAAATGAAATATCAAATATTGACAAATAGCAATTTAGTCACTTTCTTTACCTATTTTACAAATGAGTTATTATTACTATTAATATTATTAATTTGATAATATAAGCCAACCTTGATAAAATGATAATATATATAAGCTAGAATTAATTAAAGAAAATTATATTAGCCATCACAATCTCTCGAGTTACGCATCCCGATGTCACGTTTGTTAGAGGCACAACGATGAAGGAGACAACGACTTCCAATAATAGTTTTAGCTTTGAATCAATCAGTGCATAACCAGCGCAACGCATAGCCAGACCAGCGGGAAGTGACCTCGGGTCACGTTTGTTTTAACTTTGAATTATGAATCCCAATGTCACGTTTGTCGTTGTTTTCACTTTGAATTGTTGTGCCTCCAACAAACGTGACATCGGGATGCGTAACTCGAGAGATTGTGATGGCTAATATAATTTTCTTTAATTAATTCTAGCTTATATATATTATCATTTTATCAAGGTTGGCTTATATTATCAAATTAATAATATAATAGTAATAATAACTCATTTGTAAAATAGGTAAAGAAAGTGACTAAATTGCTATTTGTCAATATTTGATATTTCATTTGCAAATTCCAAAAGGGAATTATCGCTAGCTAGCCAGCGCTGCGCTGGCTGGCTGGCTACGCGCTGGCTGCCAGTCAGATTGTGCTAGTTTTGGACATAGTTACGCAATTGGCTACTGACGGTACATAAAATTTTAAATTAGGCTACAAAATTCCAATTCCCAACGAAAAAGTTGTCAAAGTAGGAGGGGTAAAACGAGTAATTTATAGTATATGGGTATTTGTTAAGTTGCCAAAGTAGAGGGGCAAAGTGCTATTTTCCCTTACTGATAACGACAAGGAAAAAATATTTTGCATTTTGGATTACGAAATTTGATTGATTTAGATCGTTTAATTTGTCATGTTGTGTGTAAAAGTTTTACGCGCCATAATATAATTGCCTAATATTAATTACTTTTAGGGAAAATAACACTTTCACCCCTCTACTTTGACAACTTAACATATAGCTCCTAAATTATAAATCACTCTTTTTACCCCCTCTTACTTTGAACACTTTGCCATTTGGATCCTTTCATTCCACCTTTCATTTTCCTAAGTCATAACATTAAATCTGGACACATTCGCACCCGACGAAGAGAGATATTGGAGGTAGGAGATGAAGAGTTGGTTAGAGAGGTAAATTGTGGAAGTAGATGCCAATTCTAAAAAATGAATCAATGGTTGAGATTGGTCCTTGACACAATCAAGGAAGTTAAAATTGTTTGATGGCAAGCCGGACTCCTAACTAGACTTCTTGTTAGGTTACGTCTTGGAATTGGCATCTGCTCAACTCGAGTATGGCTCAAAATCGGTTTGGTTGTGGTTGAACCAAATGCCGATTACCTCGCTATAGTGGTGTACGATTAAGTATTAACAGTAATTAGTGATTAATAAGTATCTGTTTCTCATATTATTCCAAAGATCTAAAAAACACTCTTTCTTTTGTATTATAAAAATTATTCATCCGTTTATAATTAAAATAAATAAATTTAAATCTATAAATTATAATAAAAATATTAAAAAAGCATAATTATATCATTAAAAAAATATAGTTGATTATAGTGTTGACTATAACATGTTTTGTTTGCTAAATATGCTATATTATTTGTTAAAGATACAAATGTTATAATTTTTGTTTATATTATATAATATGTTATATATAATATTTTATATATTTACATTCTTTCTTAATGTTGGGACATCCTATTCTAGTTTTCTTTCCATTTATTATTTATTGTTAATATCATTAAAAAGTATATTATAGAGTTTGAACTGTTTAAATGTTGAGACAAATAAATAATTATAGAATAACCGGTTACAAGATAAAATAACTAGTTAGATGACTTCTCATAATATAATTATAGTAACATAATTTAATAACTAGTCACTTTAAATGCATTAATGATTGTGATATTTTTCCTAGCAAGCAAGTAGTAAATCTAACTTAGTTAAGCCGAATAAATTACCTTCTTATTAACATGTGAAATCACAGTTGAGAGAAACCATTTGAGCCTTTTCTAGGGTGACATAAGTTTTTCTTATGTCCCCTAGACATAACCAATCACAAGCCTCCATTCTATTTTTTTTTTTGGTAGGAAAATAGGTGTCAAGCACCCTTACTCATTCGGAATAATCAAACGAGGAAAACAAGCCCCAATATAGTCGTCCCAGATTATCTTATCGATATCTGTGGGGTACACAAAATTAATAAAAGTACCAAAATTCAAACTAGAGCAATTCGGTCGGCGACCTTGTTCCCTTCTCTGTAAATATGATACGTAGTAACGTCCCAATCTCTTTCGAGCATGTCATGTATATTCTTGATGGTTTGGCTATGGCGAGTAACATCAGTTTGCTGGTTGGATATAGCTCCCACTGCCACCATGGAGTCCAGTTGAAGGTGAGCTCTCCTGTAGCCCAAATCCCACGCAATTCGAAGGCCGATGTCGGCGGCTCTCAACTCGGCACGCGTAATGGTGCACGCTCCAAGGTTGGCTGCGAACACCGCTAAGGGCCTTCCCATCCAATCCCGAAGAATACCCCCAGCAGCAGCATTGCCGTTCTGAGGGAGATACGATCCGTCCGTATTGATTGTGACGAATCCCTCCGGTGCAGGTTTCCACTGAACCAGGGTTTGCTCTGTCCGAGAGGGCGTCTCTGACAAAGTCAGTGAGTCAGCTTTCATTGTCTCTCGAACCCCGGCGATCCAGTAAAGGACTCGTAGGCGGAGCTGATCGCTTGTCACTGGCTTATGATCAAAGACGGCCTCGTTACGAGCTTTCCAAATACTCCAAATTGCGATCCCAAAAGTCAAGCTCAAGTCCAAGTGTTGCAGTCCCTTACACAGCCAAACCTGAAAAGCCTCAGAGAAAAAGGTGTTTGTATTGGATTGGGGAAACAGCTTCATCCAAACCTCACGAGCAACTTTACAGTCCCCGAAGGACGTGTGACAGGTCTTCCGGGATCCCTGAACATAAATGGCAATTTGTATCTTGGCTTATATGACGACGAGCTCGCTCGGCGTTGGTCATAATTTTCCCATGGCCAACAAGCCACAGGAAATGTCTGATGCGGTTTGGCCCCTTCCAGTTCCAGATAGTTTTCCAAGTGTTCCTGTCATCTGTGTTCACGTTACAGTCAAGGATTTCATAGGCCGATTTAACTGAAAACTTACCATGTGGATCCGGTCCCCAAATCATCTCGTCATCTCCTTCCTCGAGTCTAGGAGGGTCCATCCCAGCAACATGCCTGATAATATTCAGAGGCAGAGCCCTATGAAGGTAGTCCCAATCCCAATCACCACTCTCATTGGTAACTTTCGCGACCGTCATCTGCTTGTCTGATTCCGAAAGATCGATAAGAGCATGATCCGCTAGTATGATGTCACTGTCTGTCCATCTCGCCAGCCAAAACAAGGTGTCTTTGCCATTTCGGACACTATGCTGGCAAGCCCCAGCCATCGTGTGCCAAGTGCTTCTGATTCCTCTCCAAAGCACTGATCCTCCTGTTTTCCGTCTCAGCACAGGTCCGACAGGAGTCTCCTTGAGGTATTTAGCAGTCAGAATTCTCACCCAAAGCTTATTTGGTTCCTTCAAGATCGCCCATCCCAACTTCATAAGATAAGCGCGGTTCAGCTTCTTAGCTTTCCGGAGTCCGAGTCCTCCTTGAGTCTTTGGCCTACAAACATTGTCCCAAGCAATGAGATTAGGTTTCCTCTTATCATGAGTACCACCCCAAACAAATTTACGGATAATAGCATCGATCCTATTGGTGATAGATACAGGAAGGACCGAGGTTTGCATAGCAAAGGTGGGGATAGAATTAAGCACTGACACTGCAAGCGTCACCCGTCCCGCAAGGGAGAGTGAACTACCCTTCCAGCCGTCGAGCTCGCGATTCATCCGCTCAATAATGTACTCATAAGTATTCTTAAGGACACGACCATGCAAAGCCGGAACACCCAAATACAACCCAAAATTATTAGTTTCGTTAAAGCCCAAAATACTGATAATCTTCCGCCGAGCTTCCGAGGGGGTGTTTTTGGAGAAAAATATACGAGATTTTTCTTTACTAACTACCTGACCGGAAGCTCCACAGAAAGACGACAAAAAAAGATTCATGACACGACTTTGGTTAGCGTTAGCGTCACCAAAGAGGATCAAGTCGTCGGCAAAAAAGATGTGAGAGAGATTCGGACCATCCTTAGATAGCTGAATCGGCTTCCAATCTTTTTTGACGACAGCAGCAGAAATCAAAATACTAAGGTGCTCAATACAAAGAGTGAAGAGAAAAGGAGATAAGGGACATCCCTGATGAAGCCCGCGACCCGGTTGGAAGCTCGATGTGAGGCTACCGTTCCAAAGGACTTGAGTGGAGACAATCGAAATGCACGCCATGATAAGTCGAATAAGGCAGTCTGGGAGGTTAGCCAGCTTGAGCGTGTCCTCCACAAAGCACCACTCAATCCTATCGTACGCTTTAGCAAGGTCCAGTTTGATGGTCATGATGCCCCGTTTCCCGGTTCTATGGCGCATCGAGTGAAGAACTTCTTGCAAAATGATGATATTGTCTGTGATCTGGCGGCCCGGAACAAAGCTTGTCTAGCTTTCACCAATTAACTTGTTCATGAACGGCCTCAGCCGATCAGCCACACACTTAGTAATAGTCTTGTACACGACGTTGCACAGACTGATCGGCCTGAACTGGGAAATTGTTTCCGGCTTCGCCAGCTTCGGGATCAGCACAACGATGGTTTCATTGACCCGTTCAATATTTTCTGGGGCCCTGAAACAACATTTAACAAAATCAGTAACATCGTGACCCACAGTAGACCAATACTTTTGAAAGAAGATAGGATGGAAACCGTCCTTCCCTGGTGATTTCAGGCTTCCCATAGATTTGACAGCGGCGAGGATTTCTGCCTCATAGGGTCCGCTCCCAGTCTTTGGCTCAAGTTATCCGAGATAGGAAACTCGAACTTTGCCGAGTCCAGGACAAGGCCAGAGACTAAACCTCTAGTAAAGAGTTGTTTAAAATGCTCCACTGCCAACTCCTGAAGCTCCCGATCATCAAACACCCAAGTGTCGTCCTCCCTTCGCAACCCCTTAATGGTGTTGAATTTACGTCTTTTGATGGTCGAGAGATGGAAGAATTTTGTGTTCCGATCCCCGTCTTTGAGCCATTGGATTCGAGATTTTTGACGCCAGAGCATGCTTTCCTCCCAGAGGGTTTTTTCCAACTGCAAACGGACGTCCTCCTCTTCCTTAGCCCACCTCTCCGAGACCTGAAATTGGTTTTTAGATTCAAGCCATCTCAACTCTCCAGGTAGCTCTTACGCTTGAAAATGTGGCCGAAAATCTCTGTGTTCCAAGTTTTGCAACTGGCTTCAAGGTCCTACAAAGAAGAGCACACATCCTTTCCCCGTCTCCAGGAGAGATCAAGAAAGGAAGGGAAACCCTCGTGGCCAAGCCACGCTGCGTTGAACCTAAAAGGCCGGGGTTTACGAGTGTACCTGTCGGATTTGAGGATTTGAACAAGAAGAGGCCGATGATCCGACTTGATGCGTTCCAAATGGTAAGTGGTGGACTCCGGGAACATCGTCAGCCAGGCAGCGTTACAGAGGCTTCTATCGAGGCGCTCTCTCAAACTACCCCGAAACCAGGTGAACCGGGGTCCGGAGAAGCCCATATCAAAGAGCAAGCAATTAGCGATGCATTCACGGAAATCACGAGCTTGAATTTTGTTAAAGCCACCTCCTCCCATTTTTTCCGTAGAGTCAACCATCGCATTAAAATCTCCAACGATCATCCACGCCGTCGAAACAGTTGACGAAATGTCCAGGAGACTCTGCCAAAGCTCCCGACGACAGTTAAGATGGGGAGAAGCGTACACAAACGAGATCTCACACCGTTTCCCTGAGTCCCATTCCAAGGAGGCGTGGATGAGTTGATTGCAGCTAGACGATGTCTGGACTGATAGGTCCGTATCATTCCAAAGCAGCCAAATTCCACCACTAAAACCCCGCGCCTCCACAATGAACGAAAATTGGAAACCAAGCTTGTCGCGGACAGCCCGACCCTTATCGCCACCAACGCGTGGCTCGAGAATAGCCACAAACTGAGGATTGTGAGCCTGCACATAAAAATTCAAAGCTGAAAGGAAGGAGTTTGAGCCGGCTCCCCGGCAATTCCAGACAAAAACACTATTCATAAGGAAAACGAAAAGAAAAGGAACGAACTGACCCAGATGAATCATTCTGGCTGGGGGAGTTCAGATCCCAGCCACTCTCGGTAGCCTTACCCTCAGTTAATTCAGGGGTCACCTCCTTCACAGGGAAATCTTCACCATCAATGATCATGTCAGAATCCTCAATCTCCTTTCCAGCATCTCCTTGAACTTCAGCCACGGAATGTCCATCTCCTTCCCCAGCCGCGTCGGATTGGATAGCCCTCGGTCCGGGATCGATCTCAAGAGTGAGATGCTTTTTAGTAGCTTCCTTTGATAGACCGGATGTTGACTTCCTATCCATCAACGACTTGATTTCGAGTTTAGAACTTGCTAAGCCCTTGGGATCAATTTTGGTTCGCCGCCTTTTGTCAAAGATAGAGGAAGATGGGTAGAAAGAGTGGGGCGGTGGTATCTGGATAACAGCGACCCCTTCGAAAAGAGGTTTGGTTCGTTCTTCCGGTTGGGTGGTCTCGCTAACCGACCCAGCACCCGAACCCTCTTTAACCACGGGTTCTTTCAAATTCTTTTTGGATTTTCTAGTAGAGACTGATTTTTGCCTCACAAGAGTTGTCGACTGGGCTTCCAGGCCCATTTTGGAGGATCCAGCCGGATCTCCCCCACCCAAGATAACAAAAGGAGCAGGCTCCTGCACATCTTTCCTTTTAAGTGTCTTACCCGAACCTTTCCTTCCTGATTTTCCTCCCGTTGCCTCCTCTCGCTCCGAGACCTCGTTCGTAGCTTTGTTGGAGTCCGAAGAGGAAGGTCCAACAGTCGCTTTCCCTTCCTTAGGATCAGTTTTCCTTTGCTGATTCTTAGGGATTGATTCGATCCCAATGATCCCACTTACCATACCCGGATTACCTTCCTTTCTTGGCCGTCTTCCTTTCTGTTCCACCAGCATCCACGTCCAAACTTTTCGACGTCAGCTCCGGCGGGGTCTTCGAGCCAGCCTCCACCGTAGGTTCCTCAACCGGCTGAATCGCAGCATCAGCAGGCTTCATTGTGGACGGGCAGACTTGTTTCTCATGTCCAATTTTCCCGCAGCCAAAACAGAGAGTAGGCATATTCTCATACTCTATCAGTTGAAGAGAACCATCGATTTCCACCACCGGAGCCAAGGGCTCATCCAGATCCAACTCGATTGTAATCCTGGCAAATTTGCCACGTTCGGCCTTTTGGGTATTAAAGTCAATCTTAATCGTTTTACCGACCAAGTTTCCCAGGGAGGTAAGAATTTGGGGATGATATGGATAGGCAGATGAGGGAATCTAACCCACACAACCATCTTCTTTGGGAGCTCATCGGAAATTCTGAAAGAGTGATCCCATTGCTGGATCGCCAGATAATGATCAAGGATCATCCAAGGCCCCCCGTAAGAGCCTTAAAATAGTCCTGTTCCAGAGCAAACTTCACCAAGAAACAGTTCCTATCCAAGTCGACGATGTGGATATGCCCCAAGGACTTCCAGATTGCATGAAGCCGATGGCATAAGTACGCGTAGCCAATATTCTTTCCGAGGAGTCTAACAACCACTGAGTTCGACCAGGCTTACATAGCTTCTCCGTAAAAACCTTTGAAATTTGTAGCGATTTAATACCGTTCCTAACGTCAGCCACGATGTCATTCTCTCCAACCGGGATCCAAGCTTGACGGTCTGACGTAAGCGAGGCTTCGTGACCTCCTAAGGCATTGCGGTAAGATTTACCCAACGACGATCCCAGAATCACTTGCTTTCCTGATTGCGGCTCTCCAGATCCTGACAAGGGGCTTTCCCCCCCAATGGAATCAGGGGGACGTCCAAACGGATCCGAGCCCGGGGCCGGCGGCCTGAAGTTAGTCGCCGACGAGTTCATAGAGAGCTTCTTTCTATTTTTATGGCTGGATGAACTTCATTCTATTTTTTTATGATAATTAAATATATTAATTGTGCATCAGCAGGCTTCGTTGTGGACGGGCAGACTTGTTTCTCATGTCCAATTTTCCCGCAGCCAAAACAGAGAGTAGGCATATTCTCATACTCTATCAGTTGAAGAGAACCATCGATTTCCACCACCGGAGCCAAGGGCTCATCCAGATCCAACTCGATTGCAATCCTGGCAAATTTGCCACGTTCGGCCTTTTGGGTATTAAAGTCAATCTTAATCGTTTTACCGACCAAGTTTCCCAGGGAGGTAAGAATTTGGGGATGATATGGATAGGCAGATGAGGGAATCTAACCCACACAACCTCTTCTTTGGGAGCTCATCGGAAATTCTGAAAGAGTGATCCCATTCTGGATCGCCAGATAATGATCAAGGATCATCCAAGGCCCCCCGTAAGAGCCTTAAAATAGTCCTGTTCCAAGAACTTCCCAGAGCACAACTTCCCTAATCAAGTCGACGATGTATTCCCAAGGATCCAATTCTGAAGCGAGTGGATAATCGCTAAGCCAATTAGCTTCCAGAATCTTAAGAAGCCAGATTGACAGGCTTACAGTAGCTCGTCCGTACGCTGTTTAGACTTTAATCTGTACATTTTTTAATCAGCAGAGTTCTAACATCAACTGATCTCGTACAGGCTCGTTCCTAGCATTGTACCAACTTGACATTTTACCGATTAATCGTTCTGAACGTCACCATGAATTCATACCTATAACGTCGAGCCCGGCGCGTAAGTTAGTCGCGCGATCATAACTTCTTCTATTTTATGGCTGATGACTTCATCTATTTTTATGATAATAAAATATTAATTGTGCACACAATCATACTCCTTTTATTTTTTTCTTGTCTATTTATTTATTTTGATATTAAAAATATAAATCTATGCACATCAAAAATCATATAAATAATATATTAAACTACCCATTGACTATTTTATCTATTTGAAGTAGTATTTCATTGTCAAAAAAAAAAATATGAAGTAGTATTTCTGAGATGAATACTAGTATTTCATATCAGGGGTCAATACTAGTATTGTTACCCGAGCCAATTTACTAATTTAGTTCACGATACATACTTAGTATACCAATACTAGTATTTTTCAGAACGTGTCAAATCAAAGGATAATAGTTACAAATGTTTCACAAGCATATAAAGAAATACAAAGAATAAAACAATGCACATAGATAGAAAAATTACTAGTATCTTAATAACACAATACACCTTAACAATGCACACATACAAATATAAAATTGTGCTAGTGTACCAAAATACTATTATTGAAATAATACTAGTATCTTAATAACAAAATCAACCTTAACATCGACTAGTATTTTTTTAGAGGTGACATAACATCCATTCTAATATTGAAACATCAATGAATTGGTTTCCTTCTGAAAATACTAGTATGATGTCGATTGACATTTATCGATTTGATCATCTGTTATTTCAGATTCTGAAATAACATTAAGATATAAAAAAAGAACGATGAGGGACTGTTAGCTTGATTGCTTTCGTCGGGAAAATTCATGAAAAATAGGTCAGTTTTAAATACTAGAATTAGTGTACTAGTAGCAAATTAAGGTTAGTCAGAGGTAGGATTTGTAGAATTATGGGTAATATTTAATAGGAAATTTAAATATGTTAATTGTCATAATAAAAGTATTTAATATGAAAATAAATGAGGTAAGAATGAAAAAAGAATAAAAAATATTGGGAATAATCATTAAAGTAGGGCATTAATTATAGTAATTCATAATAAATAGGTAATAAATGTCTTTTTTATTAATATTTTTCTATATCATTGGATCTGTTTCTATAAAATCTAAAGGTTGTAATTCATTATGTCTAAGGGACATAATCCTCCCTTATGTTAGCCTCTGCGCTCCCCCTCTTCGCTTGCTCCCTGGTCAAAGAATGATTTCGTGTCTGGTCGAAATACCACCTTCAATCACTCGTCTTTCTTCTCCCTTCCCCTTCCTCACGCCTCAGCCCTTTTCGTCCCGTTCTTCTATCCCCCTCCTTGCTATCGTTATCTTACTCCGAAAAGAGAAAAAAAAAATCAAAAGCTAAAGAAAAACAACTTCTCTTCATATCAAACATTTTAATCTTAATAATCACTACGTTGACTATCATCAAACATTTTAATATTTTATCATTTAAATACCCCCACACAATGCCTTAATTCCCCCCAACTTTCTTGAATTCTTCTTTTGCTCCCTAAACTTCAACTTATTACAAATATCAGCTTTTGAATTATTTAAGCTTTGTTTACGATACAAAATGCCGCATACAACTAGTCTTAGACTCCAAGGTTATCCACGGATGGAGACGAAAGTCTTCGTGTTTGCAATTACGGGATATTTCCTCATTCTTCTCAGCATCTTGAAAGATCTAGTGTATGTAACTATAGTTATTTTGATGTATTTGTTTGGTATTCAATGTGTACTAACATGTTTTATTTGGTAACATTGTTTTGGTATTTAATGTGTACTAACATGTTTTATTTGGTAATTCAATGTGTAACTATGTTATATTTTTTGTCATTTAACATGTTTTATTTCTTAAATATATCGTATCACTCGTTAAAAAATGTAGCTGGTTGTATTGTTGGTTATAACATGTTTTATTTTCTAAATGATTATTTGTTAAAGATACAAATGTTATAATGTTTGTTAATAATACTATGTATAATATGTTCTATTTTTTTGTTATATATGACATGTTATATATTTATTAAGTAAACACGTTATTTATTAATGTTTTTTTTTGAGAAAATTATTTATTAATGTTGAGACATCCTATCCTAGTCTTCTTGAGCACAGTTTTGGAGATAGCAATAATAATGTTGTCTCCAATGCAGCATTAATCTCAGCCCTTCATTTAATCTAACGATCAATATTTTACTTGTTCTTTTTAAGCTTTTCATCTCATATGAACGGGGTCTCTTTTTGGCAAACTATTTTCTCGGTCGAATAACGAGTTGGCCGGAGAGAGATCCTAATTTTTGGGACATCATTTATGTATGGGACCGTCAATGATGACACACTGAATTTTTTCGTCTCTACAGTCTGTACGAATTTCATACAGAGTGTATGTCTCATACAGGTTGTACAATGACATACAAAGTGTACGAATTTCATATAGATTGTATACAATTTGTATGAACTATTTACAATCCTAATGTATGAAAAAACAAATTGTACAAAAATAAATACAGAGTGTACCACTATCGTACAAAGTGTATATAGTTGGTATACAAATTGTACAAAAATAAATACATAATGTATAATTCACGGACAATGTGTATACAGTTCCCCAACAGACTGTACAACAATAAATATAGAGTGTACAACTCTCGTACAAAGTGTATAAAGTCTGTATACAACTTGTATAAACAACAATACGAGATGTATACAGTGTGTATAGACCGCATACAAACTGTACAGACGAGTCAACAAGAAATTTGTCAAGGAAAATATTTTTTTTTCCAGAAAAATAATTTTTTTCCAGAATTATAGATCTAATGACAACGATCATGTAGGTAGAAAAATTTCCGTCAACGGAGGCTCGTGTGATCGGGAAATTCGTTGGGAAACTTTTCGTTGATGGAAAATTGGAGGAAACTCCAACAAACTAAAATAATTTGGAAATATAAATATAGGATTGAGACAACATGATTAAACAACTAAGATCTAACGGTGGATAATAATTGTTGCATTGGATGCAACAAAGTTGCACCATTGTCATGGGAATTGTAGTCCGTCTTCTTTCCATTTATTATTTATTGTTAATATCATTAAAAAGTATGCTAGTAAGTTTAAATTGTTTAATGGTTGTATTGGTTAATAAGGAAACAATATAATTTGTTTTTAATTGTAATTATCTTTTTCCTTTATTTTAGATATTTGTATAGCTGTAGAGTTTATCTTCTTGTATTTCCTTCCTACTTTGTATCAAACTCTTTTGGCTATTTGGCTATTTAATAAATTCCACCAGGCCAAGGTTGGCAGGTGAGTGATTTCCTCTTCATGGTATCAAGAGCTGGTTATCTCGGTTCAATTTGACCGATCCATCCCTTTTTTTTTTCTTTCTTCCCTCTCTCTTTCTTCCCTTCCATTGCCGTGCCCCCATCTTCCTTAAGCCATGACCACAAACACTGCAAACACCACACTGACCTTGCCAACACTGCCATCCAACCAAATCAAGTTAACAGCTGAGAATTATCTTCTATGGAAGCTCCAATTCGAGCCGCTCCTAGCAAGTCACGACCTATACGGTCATATTGATGGAAGCACAACCGCTCCCGAAGCTACTATTGCCGACGGAACAGCCAATCCGTTGTACGTTACCTGGCGTCGTAAGGACCAATTCGTCCTAGGCTGGATCATCGGCTCAATCTCAGAGGCCGCTTTACACACTCTCGTTGGTGCCACATCCGCCCGTGACGCGTGGAACGCTCTCGCCGCTGCCTACGGTACAGGCAGCAAATCACAGATAAGATCCTTGAAATCACAACTCTATGCTTTACAACAAAACACCGACTCGGTTTTGGTGTATTTAACACGGGCTAAGTCGATCTACGATCGACTGAAATCTCTTGGTGCAACAGTTAATGAGGAGGACTTCACAGAGCTGGTGATGAAAGGCTTGAACCCTGCCTTCCGTCCATTCATACGAAGCGTACGGAACAGAGAAACACCGGCGCCGTTCCTCGAGCTGTATGGACTGCTGGTGGCTGAGGAGGCGGACATCTCCATTGACGATCTCTCCAGCCCGCCACAAGCTAACTTCAGCCGCCAAGGCCCTCTGCCGCCTCGTTATCGTGGAAACCGACAGCAGCAGCAGCGGCGACCAGAGTCACGCCGTATCCCTACTTGGCAGCAGCAACGGAATGGGCCAGGCCCGACTCCTTCTCATTCTCAGCATCAGAGACCAGACTTGGGCCAATTTCAGGGCCATGGGCCGCAGCACTATATAGGCCCAAATCGGCAGCCACAGTTTCAGGGCCAAAGACCAATGATCTGTTTTAATTGTCAAGGCCAAGGGCATCACTTCCGTCACTGCCCCTCTCCTCGTCAACCAAACTCGCAACTTCCGCCGACCGCTCACTATGCCACCTCGCCACATCAGCCTAACCATTCTACCTGGACGCTGGACTCGGGAGCAAACCACCACTTAACCAACGACCTAGCCAATCTCTCCATCCACTCGGAATACCAGGGGACGGACCAAGTGCAGCTTAGCGATGGTAAACACGTTCCTATCTCACACTCTGGAAATTCTACTATGCTAATATCTGATGCTTCGGTTACTTTAAATCGCATGCTTTATGTGCCTCGGTCGTGTCAAAATCTTCTATCCATAAGTGCTTTGACCCGTGATAATAATGTGGTTGTTACTTTCTATCATAACTTGGTTACCATACAGGATTTGAAAACACACAAGGTACTGTTTCGAGGCCGGAGTAGCAACGGCTTGTACCCGATTCCTTTGGCCATGCTCGACGATGTGCTTCGACCCCAGGTGTACTCGGCGACTCTACCGACTTGGCATAACAGGCTTGGCCATGCGAATCTCGAAACAGTGAAGCGGGTGCTTCGTCAGAATAATTTACCTTTTTCGAATAAGCATTTTCCTGCTATTTGTCCTGACTGTTGCTTAGGAAAAATGCACAAGTTACCTTTTCCAGTTTCTTCGTATCGTGCAGAAGGACCTTTAGATTTAATATGCAGTGACGTATGGGGACCGTCACCGGTTGATTCAGTGGATAATCAGAAATATTATATTCTATTTTATGATCATTATAGCAAATATTCGTGGATATATTTTGCTCGTTACAGGTCTGATCTACTAGGTATATTCATCCGGTTCCGCAATTTGGTTGAAAATTACTTCGGGCGGCCGATCCGATCGTTCCGAGCGGACTGGGGGGGCGAGTACCAACGCCTCTCCTCATATCTTAAGGAACACGGAATCCTAGAGCAGACGTCGTGTCCTCATACCCCAGAACAGAATGGATGTGCGGAGCGAAAACATCGACACATCGTTGAAACTGGACGGACGCTTATTCATCAAGCCAAGCTCCCACTACAATACTGGACATATGCTTTCGAGGCGGCAGTTCATATTATAAACCGCCTCCCCACTCAGATATTGGATTATGATACTCCTTATTATCGATTATTTGCTTCTAACCCGGATTATGCTTCTTTAAGGGTTTTCGGATGCTTATGTTTTCCTTGGCTAAAACCGTATGCGACTCACAAGTTGGATCCTAAGTCGGCTCCTAGCGTATTTTTGGGCTACAGTTCGCGTCATAAAGGCTATTATTGTTTGAGCTTGCACACTATGAAAGTTCATATTTCACGACATGTTCTGTTTGACGAATCGGTTCTCCCGTTTCAGGTACCCACTTACACACAACCTGCACCGAGTCCAGCAAGGTCGCCAACCCCTTTCCTCCGGCCCACGATGCAAATACCTCCTGCCAACATCAACATGACCCAAATGCCAATCTCACATCAACTCACTCTTCCCGCCAATACAACAGCTGCAACTGAGTCTCCTGTCCCAAACTCAAGCCCGGACCCGCAGCCGCCCCTAATTGCTACTACCCAAGATGATGCTTCTGGCCCAAGTTCCACAGCAGGCCCATCTGATCCAAACGTGCCAAGCACTGCAGTAGACATCCAGCCGCCGACGAGCTCGAAGCACCCGATGGTCACACGTCTCCGCACGGGTTCTCTAAAACCACGTGCATGGATTGCCAACACGCATGACACTATCGACGACGAGCCAACATGCTTCACGAAGGCAAATGTAATGCCCCAATGGCGGGCGGCCATGAGTGAAGAATTTACAGCTCTTTTACAAAATCACACGTGGAAGCTAGTGCCTCGGCCGAATAACCTACGGATACTAGGCAACAAATGGGTGTTCCGGATTAAGAAAAATCCAGATGGCTCGATAGCTCGTCACAAGGCGCGTCTCGTTGCGAAAGGGTATCATCAAACAGAAGGAGTCGACTACACGGAAACTTTTAGCCCGGTAATCAAACCCGCATGCATTCGTCTTATTTTATCGATTGCTGTGTCTAATAATTGGCAAATAAAACAACTTGACGTATCCAATGCTTTTTTACATGGCTCACTGGAGGAGACGGTGTACATGGAGCAACCACCAGGATTCCGAGATCCTCATCGGCCTCACCACGTCTGTCTCTTGCAAAAGTCGCTATATGGACTAAAGCAAGCTCCTCGTGCCTGGTTCTCCTGCCTTCGAGATGCCTTGATAGCATTCGGTTTCAGCGGCTCCAAGACGGATCATTCTCTTTTTTACTATCACAAAAATGGTGCCGCACTTTACCTCCTTGTCTACGTCGACGACATCATTCTCACTGGCTCCTCACCCACGATGATGGAGCACTTGCTAAGGTACCTCGCCGACAAATTTAAAATAAAAGATCTTGGTTGCTTACATTACTTCTTGGGCATCGAAGTGTCAATTACAGGCTCGGGCATGCACTTACGACAGACGAAGTACATCACCGAGCTCCTTCATCGAGCAGGCATGGAAACCGCAAAGCCCTTAGGCACACCAACGACTACTACACCTCAACCACCAACCGAGTCCCCATTTCACAACCCAACTCTATTCAGACAATTAGTTGGTGGGTTGCAGTATTTATCAATGACGCGGCCAGATTTGGCGTACGCCACCACACGCCTGTCCCAAAGCATGCATTCACCGACCGAGGCACATTGGGCAATGCTCAAGCGCACCTTCCGTTATTTAAGAGGTACAGCCGAGATGGGGCTGCTCATCCGCCCATCGCTCACGTCCACTCTACAAGGTTTCTCTGACGCGGATTGGGGAGGTGACACCACAGATAGACGATCCACGAGCGGGTACGCAACTTACTATGGCCCCAACATTATTTCATGGTCAAGTCGGAAGCAACGAACAGTCGCGAGGTCCTCCACTGAAGCAGAATATCGCGCACTCGCCACCGTAGCATCGGAAATCACGTGGCTAGCCTCCGTGCTCAAAGAAATAGGGCGTCCGCTCCAAACTGCACCAACACTATGGTGTGACAACATCAGTGCTACGTATCTCTCAGCTAATCCGGTATTTCATTCACGCTCCAAGCATCTCGAGATCGATTTCCACTTCGTACGAGAAAAGGTAGCGGATCGCTCATTACATGTTGCTTACATCTCGTCAAAGGATCAAATTGCCGATGTTCTCACTAAGCCGCTATCCACGACCCGGTTTGCTACCTTACGATCCAAGCTCAAAGTTCAATTGCCCTTTGGCTTGCGGGAGGGTAATAAGGAAACAATATAATTTGTTTTTAATTGTAATTATCTCTTTCCTTTATTTTAGATATTTGTATAGCTGTAGAGTTTATCTTCTTGTATTTCCTTCCTACTTTGTATCAAACTCTTTTGGCTATTTGGCTATTTAATAAATTCCACCAGGCCAAGGTTGGCAGGTGAGTGATTTCCTCTTCATTGGTTTTATTTAATTGAGATTTGTTCTTCATGATTTATTGATTTTATTATATTTCATATAAAGACATGGTAGTCGAGGAACGTGAAGGGGAGATTGACGGCGGCCGTCGGCGGCGAATCTGTCGCCGGGGAGATTTGGAAAAGGTGGAGGAGCTTCAGGGATGGATTAGGATTATCATCCATTTTAGTGTTTTCTTTTGATCATTCTACACGTACATACGTAAAGAAGTATATAATCAAATTCCATAATTATTATAAAGACGTATTAACCATCCATTCCATACGTATAAAATATATATCATCTAATTACATAATTATAGTAAAGACATTATAACAAAAAAAATTCATTTAAATAGCCCCACATGCTTCACATTTCGTTCGTATGCCCCACTTTGCCCCCCAACTTTTCTTGATTTCGTTTTTCTCTCCTTCAACTTCAACTTATTGCAAATTCCATCTTTTCAATTATTCAATTTTTGTTTACTATACAAAATGCGGGATACATATATTCCTAAACTCCAAGGTCATCCACGGTTGCAGACTAAGGTGTTCGTGTTTGCAATCACGGGATATCTGTTCATTCTGCTTGGCATCCTGAACGATCTTGTGTAAGTAACTTTAGTCATTTGTGATGTATTTCTTTGGTATTTAATGTGTACTAATTAAGTAATCGTGACTTTGGCAGGCGGTCGGTTTGGTGAATGAAGAACGACCACTCGTATGCGACGACATACACTACTCGCTATTATGCTGGGTTTGTGTCTCACATGTTGTGTCTCATTGCCTATATTTACATCGTATGGTATGTACTCTAATTATAATTTTCAAAACTTATATCATAGATCAATTAAGGGAAAATAGCATTCCACCTATTTTGCCAACTTAATAAATAGCCCCCTTAGTCTTCCGCGCATGTGGAGTTGGCCTCCAGGCTTGTTCTGTCACGCTCTTTACCTTACTGACACCAGCAAGTCACCTACCTATGGTGCGTGATACAAAGGTCGTGGAGATCTCATTGCAGACTTCAAATAATTCTCATTCAATAATTACTATTTGTTGGGTTAAATAGTTATTTTTATAACTTGAATGAGTATCTTTAGTACTATACTAATATTATTATAATATTGTCATCGCACTTCGTAATATTACAAATTGGTCACTCAACTTCGCCACTGATAACGTAGCTAACTTATGTATCATTCTCTTGAATTGCTTCTCTACTCACCAACTCTCTACATGCATATAAACAAAAACAGTTAGAATATAGTAAAACATACATTAATGTTGAAGTTTTTGTATATATTATTATAAGGAACCTTGTATTTCACTACTCAAGTCTTATATTTAAATTACAAAGAACATATATTATATGTTATATTTTTTTATTTAACATGTTTTATTTGGTAAACATATTGTATCACTCGTTAAAATTACAGTTGATTATAACATGTTTTTTAAACTAAATATGTTATATTGTTGGTTAAAAACACAAATGTTATAAAGTTTGTTTATATTATACAATATATGATTTTTTTTTGTTATATATAACATGTTATATAATTTTTTAAATAAACACATTCTTTGTTAGTATGTCATATTTTTTCTTTAGTATATTGGATTTAATACCAAAATATTGGAACAATATTTAATATATTCAAATAAGCAGAAAAAACATGCCATATCTGTAGTACAACAGGTAGTGCGGGATCAGTGGTCGGCTGAGAATCAATAGGAGTACATGATGACGAGATCCCTACATGTCCTGTTTGCTCCTATTACTATAACAGTTGGTTGTTGGCCACTTATAAGAACAACGTAGCCAAATGTACATTCTATAAGTGTCTCTAACCTAATAATGTATCAGTGATATATGGCACTTCGATCTAGCCTTGACATTATAGCGTATAACATGTAACAACAAAGGAACTAGGATTGATTCGAAAACTTCTAACAACATCTAGGATATAACATTATATGTCAAGTGTCCTAAGCTAACGTTGGTGCTATATATAACATTTCCTATTTCAGAACGTATAGGATTAAGGGATACTGAAGTTACGTACTTTTATACAAAATATATTTTATGGGAAACGTTCCCTGTAAAACGGTCACCTAAAACTACAAATATGGTCACTGAATAGGTTTAATCACTTTGAGTGTTATAATCAATTTATAATAAAAATTTGTTGACTTGAGGTGCGAAGATAACATTGAGGTATGTACTTACATGGGGTCAAAGATGATCCCGAGTAATGTGAATGAGAAGCCTGAGAGTCCCAACACCAACACCACGATCTGCAGGACGGGTTTTTCCTCGAACCTGGCCATCGGTATAGGACGCATCTTGTATACCTGGCCATTTCAAGATCCTAAATATATCGTATCACTCGGTTAAAAAATGTAGCTGGTTAGATTGTTGGTTATAACATGTTTTGTTTGCTAAATAATTATTTGTTAAAGATACAAATGTTATAATGTTTGTTTATATTATATAATATTATATTTTTTTTGTTATTATATATTTATAAAATAAACACATTCTTTGTTAATATTGGACATATCCTATTCTAGTCTTCTTTCCATTTATAATTTATTGTTAACATCGTTAAAAAGTATGTTAGTGATTTTAAATTGTTTAATGGTTGTATTGGTTTGGTTTAATTGAGATTTGTTCTTCATGGTTTATTGATTTTTTAATATTTCATATAAAGATAATTCGATTGGGTTTTAATTATGTATATTTTGTAGAGGTTATGTATGGTAAATGATTTAAAAAGTTTATTTTAAATGATATATTAGATAACAAATTTATTTGTATCGACTAACATATTCTAATTTTGTAAAGTTGTTTTATATTGACAGGTACTATTCCCTTCGTATATCAACTCGACTTCGTTGCGGTGATAACATTTGGGGTGATTGCTGAATTGGCATTCACGTACACACTGCATCACTATCTCACGGATTTGAAGCAAAAACTGGTCGTACTAATGTCATTTGTGGCCACGTGCACGGTCGCAATCGGCGTCATTCTCAGCTCATACTTTTTGTTCGATGAAAAAATCTTTCCTTTGTCTTATTAAATAGAAACATCAATTTATATTATTACAGTTTTAGTTATGTATATTTTGTAGAGGTTATGTATGGTAAATGATTTAAAAAGTTTATTTTAAATGATATATTAGATAACAAATTTATTTGTATCGACTAACATATTCTAATTTTGTAAAGTTGTTTTATATTGACAGGTACTATTCCCTTCGTATATCAACTCGACTTCGCTGCGGTGATAACATTTGGGGTGATTGCTGAATTGGCATTCACGTACACACTGCATCACTATCTCACGGGTTTGAAGCAAAAACTGGTCGTACTAATGTCATTTGTGGCCACGTGCACGGTCGCAATCGGCGTCATTCTCAGCTCATACTTTTTGTTCGATGAAAAAATCTTTCCTTTGTCTTATTAAATAGAAACATCAATTTATATTATTACAGTTTTAGTTTCTCTCATTAGTTATTACACAGCGAACTCAAAAACTATCTTTCCTTTGTCTTATTAAATAGAAACATCAATATATACTTATAAAAAATAATATCATCAAAATCTATAAATTATAATAAGAGCATATAACCAAAAACATAATTCTAACAAGCACTTAAATAAGAATATTAAATGTTATTTTTATTATTTAACAAATTTTATTTGGTAAACATATTGTATCACTCGTAAAAAGAATGCAACTGTTGGTTATAATATGTATTGTTTGCTAAATAGGTTATATTTTATGTTAAATATACAAATATTCTAATGTTTATTTATATTATAAAATATGTTATATTTTTGTTATATATAACATGTTATATCATTTGTTAAATAAATACATTCTTTGTATTATATCTTTTCTATAGTAAATTGAATTTAATAACAAAAAATAATAGAAAATAGTTAAAATATTCAAACACATGGACAAACCTTGCTAGTTATTTATTTAAGACAATGCCAATTTACTCCATGATAGAATACAATTTGGTGAAGATACTTATGCTTCTACTAATAAATTAGGTGTGAATGGTAGTGTATTGATTGTAAAACCAATATTAGTATTGCTCAATGTTCTCGTTGATCCTAGAATGGCTTGATGGTACTACTATTTCAAATGGACCTGCAATCAGTGATTTGAAATTGGAATTCTAAAATTTTGTGCTTTTTCGCTTCTGCGTACAAAACAAACAGTTAATCATCCATATATTACTATTAGTCCAAATACTAGTATTCGCCAGAATACTAGGATTCATCAATAAATTGGTTATTGTTTGTTTTTAGTATGAAAATCAAACATGGGTTTCTTCTTGGTTTTTTGTTTATAGGATATGAGTTCAGTCACTAACGTGGGTACTAATTCTTTGCAGGATGACTACTATTAAAGGAAATGTTGGACATGAAAGACGAATACCAAAAAGGGACAAGTTAAAAAAGCAAGTTATAAGCATAGTCCCTATAAAATTGTTCAGCCTCCTTTACAGTCTTGAACTCCAACAAGGACCAATCAAAATCTACATCAGGAACGTCTACAACAAAAGAAAACGTAGTTCAGAAACAAATATTAAATTAAATGACAAAACAACACGTAGTTCATAAATAAATATTAAATTAAATGACAAAACAACATAAATGGAAATACTAGTATTATGTACGTAAATGGAAATACTAGTATATTAAAAACTAATCTAATATACAGTGGAATATAAACAATAATTAATAATATTATTACCCGAGCAGCCTTGATATACCACTGAATACATTTGTTTATCCTAGCAAGTTAGCTGATCAACAAAAAACATAACAAATTAGATAGTAATAGTAAACCACTCTTCAAACAATTGAATATTTTAACCAATTTACAGTTAGAATACTAGTATAAAAAAGTAATATTCTAGCAAGTTACTTAGTTCGTCCGTAATATCCAGAATAGCTTGAGAGTGGGGAATAATCGGATCGGGTGTCGAATGACCTTCATCGATTGGGTCATCGGGCATAGCATTCAAATAAATAAATAAAAAGTCTAGGACGGATCAATTGCTTGGTTGCTTGATTCGGGAATATCCATTGTATTA
This sequence comes from Linum lewisii, assembly GCA_034768395.1. Taxonomy (NCBI): domain Eukaryota; kingdom Viridiplantae; phylum Streptophyta; class Magnoliopsida; order Malpighiales; family Linaceae; genus Linum; species Linum lewisii. Next base: position 25,900,800 of record CM068296.1, on the reverse strand, counting down.
AAAAGAAACGAAAGAAGAAGAAAAAGAAAAAGAAAAAGAAAGGAAATAAGAGTTGGTCGCTGGCGGCAGTATTCTTTCAAAAATGAAAGAATTGTGATTTTGGCAGGTGTAATGTTATGATTTAAAAAGGGGATTTATAATCTGGGTAAAGGATCTGCGTCCAAGAATTAAAGTTTGGAAAGTTCCAAACCTAAAACACGGAGGAGCAAAATCGTCAATTTGAAAAAATAAAAAAAAACCCTAAATTCTAATTTTCCAGCTCCTGTTCGCCGCCGCCATTCCACTGTTCTGTTCCGATCATCGCCTCTCCCTCTCCCGTGGACTCTCGATCAAGCCGCCGGCCGTCGTCTCCCCTTCCTCTCCCTCTCCCGTGGCCTCTCCCTCCCTCATAGACTTCCGATCAAGCCGTCGGCCGCCATCTACCCATTCCAGCTTCGTCTGAGGCAGAGGATATTCGGAAAGCTGCTGTTCTGGCGGCGGAGATGTTCCGTGTGAGGACCACTTGGGAATATTCGGGATCTGAACAGCAGAAGGATGATGCGGAGGATGGATTATTATTTGATTGGGATGAAGAAGCAAGTTTCGAACTACCGGGGTTGATTGCCGGATTGGCGGAAGGGCTTTTAATCCCTCCGCCGGTGGGATATGCAGAGGGTAAATTGGCTTTGTGGAGTCATTCCATTTGATTTTACCACCTCTGATTGTATTTCTACATTTGATGACTTTTTTCTGTTTGATTTGTACAACTTTCGTATATTATAATTAGAAGATTTCCCTGACTTTTATTTGGGGAATTTGGGAAACAGAGAGGGAAACAGAGTTTCGTGTAAATGGTGTACGTGGCTGCTTATTATCAATTCCAGTGTATGATGAAATGTTAATGTTTTTGTTTTACTCAGTTGCGATATCTTCATGTTGGTCACTTATTAAAATTTAGAATATTTGATTATAAGTTAACTAGTTAACTCAATTGGTTAACTAGTTAACACGAGTTAGATAACTTGTTAACTAACTAGTAACTCTATTAGATAATTGGATAACTAAATTCTAGAAGTTAACTGTTAACCGTGATTGTTAACTAGTTAACAAGTTGTAACTAGTTAACTCGATTAGTTTCTAAATCATAATGTTAATTAGTTAACTAATTACATAACAACAATTGATTAATTTTGATAACTGTTAACTAGTTATCAACAAAAAATCATGTAACAAAGTTATTAGTAAAAATCAGGTTAACTACAAGTTATCTAAATTAACTCGACAAGTTAATTAATTAACTCGAGTAGATAACTTGTTAACTTGGTTAGTTTAACTATTAACTCGATTAGAATAACTAGTTAACTTGATTGGGTAACTAGTTAACTCAATCAGACGCTAATACTAGCGAGTAAGTTTTGGTACTGATAACTTGGTTAACTACAGTTAACATCGAAATTGGATAATAAATTCTAGAAGTAATAGTTAACTATTGTTAACAGTTAAAATTGGTAACTAGTTAACTCGATAGTTATTTCAAATGTTAATCTAGTTAACTAATTAACAGTTAATTTTGATAACTAGTTAACTAGTTATCAATAAAAAATCATGCTAACAAGTTATTAGTAAAAATCAGGTTAACTACAGTTACTAATTAATCGACAGTTAATTATATTAACTCGAGTATAACTGAAATTGGTTAACTAGTTAACTCGTATAAATCATTATTGTAACTAGTTAACTCATAAGTAACATATTGTAACTAGTTAATCAGTAACAATGTTAAATAGTTAACTCGTTTATCTATAACTCTGGTTAACTAGTTATTAGCTAACGTATAAATCAGGTTAACTAGTTAACAACTTGATAAATAGTTAATCAATTGGTTAACTAGTAAATTGTAAAAACTCGACTGTTAACTATTAACTTATTAACAATGTTAATCAGTTAACTAATTATAACAGTAACTAACAATCATGTTAACAAGTTATTAGTAAAAATCAGGTCTAACGTCGGAAAAGTCACGAGTTTGTCATCTCCGAACCTCCCGAAAGTGCCTGAAAAGTCATCGGAAACATGTTAACTAACTAGTTAACTGTAAAAATCCAAGTTAACTAGTTATCAATAAAAAATCATGCTAACAAGTTATTAGTAAAAATCAGGTTAACTAGTTAACTTGTCCCCCGCCGGAAAAGTCGTCGGAAAACATGTTAACTAACTAGTTAACTGTAAAAACCCAATTTAACTAGTTAACTAGTTATCAATTAAAAAAAATGCTAACAAGTTAATAATAAAAATCAGGTTAACTAGTTAACTTCTCCTCACCGGAAAAGTCGCAAAAAAAATTGTCGAAAAAATCACCGAAAAAGTCGCCGGCGACCGGCGACCGGCGGCCGGCGGCCGGCGAAGGTGGCCGGCAGCCGGGAACAGTGGCTGCTACTGTGCAGATAAAAATAAAACATTTAAATATAAAATAATAATAATATATTTAAATTAAATATAATAATTAAAGTATTTGTGTAAAGTCTTAAATACCCCTGACAGATCTGGACCATTAGATTGGTCAAAGAGTCAACTAGATCTAATGGTTGAGAATGGGTTTGGAACTTTCCAAACCCACATTCTCTTGGATGCTGATCCACTCCCTATAATCTGGGCGCACTCCAATTCCAATTCCTCATTTAATAATAAAATATTAGCATTAATAAAAATAAGGTAATAAAAATATGAAAGATAATTATTAGGGTTAATACACCTTTTTGCCCCTGTACTATGCAAAGTTAACAAACATACCTTTGTACTATTTTCTAACCGATTTAACACCCTCTACTTTGAAAAGTTTAACAAATATGCCCCTCCATTTATATTTTCATCTATTTTTCATCTAATGAGTTGATTATACGTGCTACGTCATATTATTTGTCAACAACATCATTGATCAGGATGTCCACAAGGTTAAAATATTTAAATTAAAAAGAAAAGAAAAAGAAAATTCATTATAATCACCATTATGTACAAATGTGTTTGTGGTATTCCTTTTTCTTTTTCTTTCTAATTTAAATAATTTTGGATTGTGAACATTCCAATCAACGATGAGGTGTACAAATAATATGAAGTAGCACGTATAATCAACTCATTAGACGAAAAATAGATGAAAAGATAAACTGAGGGGCATATTTGTTAAACTTTTCAAAGTAGAGGGTGTTAAATCGGTTAGAAAATAATACAAGGGTATGTTTGTTAACTTTGCATAGTACAGGGGCAAAAAGGTGTATTAACCCTAATTATTAAAGATACCTATTAATTATCAATAACTATCATATCACATAAAAACAAAAATAAATGATTTGGAGGATTTTTATTGGTTATGTCTAGGGGATATAAGAATCTCTTGTGTCACCCTAGAAATTCCCTTAAAGTACATATATGTATCTTGACTAAAAAGGAGAAGTTAAGTAATAAACAAGAAAATAACTTGGAATAGTCCCGTTTAAGGTTACTTGAGGTTGGGGTGGTAGGATATTAAATATTAATTAGAATTGGAATACAACTGGAGAAGTAATGGAATCCGAAATTCCATTATTGGTTTCGAACGATTTTAATCATTGTTAAAATTTGAAAAGGAATATGAAAAGCCTAGACCCTCCCACGTTCCTTATTTAAGCAGCAGTAAACTCCTATCTCAAACCCACAATAGTCGTTTTCTTCTCCTAGGTCAACACCCAAACCGACAGCCATGATTCCTTCTCCGCCGCATTTCCAACACTCTGCAACCCCCTTCTTCTTCTTCTTCTTCTTCTTCTTTCTTCTTCTTCTCTTCTTCTTCTTCTTCTCTCTTCTTCTTCTTCTTCTTTCTTCTTCTTCTCTTCTTCTTCTCTTCTTCTCTCTTCTTCTTCTTCTTCTTCTTCTTCTTCTTCTTCTTCTTCTTCTTCTTCTTCTTCTTCTTCTTCTTCTTCTTCTTCTTCTTTCTTCTTCTTCTTCTTCTTCTTCTTCTTCTTCTTCTTCTCTTCTTCTTCTTCTTCTTCTTCTTCTTCTTCTTCTTCTTCTTCTTCTTCTTCTTCGATAAAGAGTCCATTCTAATACCCATCGACCTCATTGTTACTGCCTCAAAGCAGAAGCAACTGGCAGAGGAACCTCTATTTTCTAGGTCCCAAGGTTGCAGGTCTGACCCCATCATTTGGAACAAATCAATAGGATCACCAAACCACTCGGTAACTATATCTGATAACCTCCTTCTTTCTATTGATTCCGTTCCTCTAGAAAAGGACAAGGAAGAAGTAGTGCTTCCTTTTAAATATCCTCCTCGCAGGATACCAAAAGGGGTTTATGCAACACAGGATTTTCCTCCCGGCTATGGCCCCTTACAAGAACATCTTAATTCTAATTCCCAAGTCAACCTTGTTAAGAATAAACGACGACGCCTTTCCGTCCCTCCAAAAAGGTCCAATGTCATCAACGGCGGTGATTCTCTGGCTGCTTGTGCTTACATGTCACCGGGATTTGATCCTCAATCGGAGCACGATAGAGTCCGCATTCAAGTCAAGGACGTCCTCCAACTATTTGGCAAAACCCTAGCTGATTTCCAAGATACTTTTTCTCTTGCAAAAGCAAAGAAGAAGAATGCGTTCGTTGTAGCGGCAAGCATGCTGAAGCGCAAGGGGAGTGGATTAACAATGAACGAAGGTTGGGGCATATCCCTGGAATAGAGATTGGTGATGAATTTGGGTCTCGAGCAGAGATGGTTGTGATCGGCTTGCACAGGAATTCATCAATGGTATTGACAACATTAACAATGACAGTGATTTGTTGGCCACCTGTATTGTAGCAACGGATAGGTACTCAAATAATTACATGGGATCTAAGAACTGTTTGCACTATTCTGGGCAGGGAGGAAATCTCAAGGTGTCAAATGGTGCAGTTGTTGAAGATCAAAAGCTAGGGGTGGGCACTCATCCGCCTCGCACCGCACCGCACCGCACCGAACCGCAATTTTTTTTATCCGCACCGCACCGAACCGCATTACGAATAATACGCGGTGCAGTTTTATTTTCATGCTCGTAGTCTACGGTTCGGTTGAGTCGTAACCGCGATTTGACGGTTCAAACCGCAAACCGCAAATCATAATCAAAACCATTGAATCAATGGGCTAAGGGATTTGAGCACAATTAATTAAGCCCAACTACGCACAGTGTAGGGTTCCTCCGCCGCTTCTCTTCTCTCGACTCGAGTCGAGAGTCTCGACTGCAACGGCGACTGAGTATCTCGCCGACTCATTCCTCCTCCGGCTTCCGCTGCTCTCCATCGCCGAACCTCGCCGGAGCCGCCGCCTGCCGACCCGGAACCTGATTTCGTGACGAACTGAAGTGAAGAGTTGCACTGAACTCAGAAGTCATCCAGCCCTAGCATGTTGCACTGAACTGAAGAGTCGGCCACTACTGTTCCTACCAAGCTTAGGTAATTCTTCTTCTTCTTCTTCTTCCTCCTCCGCATCCTCTTCTTCTGCAATTCAGCATACAGGAAGATTTATGTTTTCCGAGCATGACAAACAGTCCCTAGATAAGTTGGGTGATTCTCACCAATCGACAGCTTCGTAGCGAATAAGTCAACCTGTCCTAACTGTAAGGTTCGACACACTATATAGCTTTACAAGTCACCAGGGTCTGCATATTATTTCGCATTACTCGATTGCTTTCACTTGTATTGTCTGTCATCCCATTTTGAGTTGTTAAGCTGCTAGCAACAATATCTTGGTTTTGGTCAAATGTTGCTTGGTTTGAGGTATATGTGCTTGGTTAAGATTTCTTCCATTCAGGCTAGCTATTCGCCTTTTACGTACCTGAGAAATTATGTAGAAGCATAAGGGTTTCCTCCAGGACAACATAACTGAGTTGTTATAGGTGTTTGATTGCAGATTGCTCAAATGTTAGTCTGTACTTAGCTTTCTTGAAGGTGGCAATGGACCGGGACTGATTCTTACAGGTGTTTGATTGCAGATTGCTCAAATGGGTTCTCCATCTAACATTCCTATGTCTGTCACTGCAACGTTAACTCCAACACTGGCCTCTTTGTCAACACAAAAAGTATGTTCCTCATAATCAATCAAATGCTCTGCCGTTGAATTTGGTCTTTTACTCTTTAGTATTTGTGCTCAAGCTTGAGTAATGATTGTGCTTTTTTACTTGCTCAAGCTTGAGTACTATGCGTTTTCTGCATATCTGAAGTGTCTTACTTCTCTGTGCGTTTTACTGCAGTTCTAATGGTATCTATTGGTTGACATTTTGACTTTGTTTAGGCATAGCTGTTTGTGCATTCATGCTAGATTAGTAGGAACTGAATTGCATATCTGAAGTGCCTTACTATTCCGTGTGTTGGACTGCATATACCATGAGTTTTTGACTAAATATGATATAATATGATGTTGGTTTTTTACTGTTCTTGTTTCTGAAATTAGTATGGTTTAGTGTTATACACTGTGGGTTCTTTTATTACGAAAGAAGGGTTGGTAGTAGCCATCTTCAAACAGGGAAAGGTTAAAAGGTTCAAGAAGACAGTAATATATGGTATTACATAAAAATGGAGTAAAAGAAGACAAAATGAATTGTAATCAGGCTATTGGGGATCTGGGGACAATTTGTCGCTATCATTCTTTACTTGGCAAAATGGGTGATTCCCTGTTTTGTTGTCCACAGAGTTAATAATATATGTATGTTGGTTCCATTAAAGAGGATAAGGACCTAATAGCTTAGCTAGAATACTACGCTATCATACTATCATCTACTTCTGAATTTGATATTGACTAAACATGCTTTGCAGATCAGTTTGGTATAATTTATTACCATTACATATTGAGTTCCTTCCTTGTGTTGTTTAGATGGCAGAACAAGAAACAATGGCGGAGGAAGAGATGAGAGAGCAAGAAGTTCAAAGTTCCAATATCGAAGAAACAAATGATCAAATGGAGGTAGAAGCAAATCAAGAAGGCTTAGTTTCAAGTCCAACAAGAAGGAAAGGAAAGAGCAAGGGAAATCTTAGATCAGTGGTTTGGAATCACTTTAAGAGGATCCAAATTGAAACTGGAGAGCAAGATGCAACACTTGTGGAAAGTTGTATGTATCCCGTTCACACACAAGTGGTACTTCCTACCTTCGGGCTCATATTAATCGAGGGTGTTCAGATCCAGGTATTTCTAAGATACTAACAAAACTTCTTGATGCTAAATGTGGAGATAGAAAAGGACTTGGCTCAATCAATTTGAGATTTGATCAGACAGCAGTAAGAAGAGCATTGATCTAAATGATACGCCAGATCCCAAGTTCAATGTGTTGGATTGGTGGAAATTAAATTCTCACCGTTATCGAATCCTTTCTCAGATGGCTAGAGATGTGTTGGCTGTCCCTATTTCGACAGTATCATCAGAGTCTGCCTTTAGCACCGGAGGGAGAGTGCTTGATGCATTTAGGAGCTCGTTGACTCCTAGGATTGTGGAGGCCTTAATTTGCACTCAAGATTGGCTTCGTGCAGACTCTCGTGCTCCTTCAATTGAAGAAGATCAGTTGGATATCGACAAAATTGATGAAGGTAAGCTTTCAAATTATTCAGAATGCTCCAATTATTCTGACTTGAGAGTACTAATTGTTCTTTTTATTTCTTGTGAACTTCAGAATTGAGCAAGGTGTTGAGAACAATTGGGATTAGTGACATCTCGCTTCCTCATGATCATTCTACTCTTAGTTCTTGTGTAGGAGCAAATGGTGAGACTTCCACACTTGTGCCGGAGTCCACTTAGGTAAAAAATCGCTATCTCTCGTCTCTCATTCAATACTTTTGCTCCCTGTTTGGATTGTGGATTTGTACATTGAACTCGGTTGTTATAATTATGGAATGGTTCTGTGTCGTGCTCTACTCTGTTGGTTGTGGATTCTGATGAGATAATCAAATTTGCTGGTTGAATTATATTTTTCTTCAGTTTGTTGATTGTTTGAGGTTGTTGGTGGAGTTTGAGAATTTGCAGTATTAATCTACTATTGACAATACCTTAATCTTTTATTGACAATAGTCTATTGTGTATAACCCACAGTGGGTTCTTTTATTACAAAACCTTAATCTTTCGTCTTCTTACTGTTTGTTGTTGTTGGTTTTTTACTGTGTCTTGTGTCTTATCCATGCACTGCATAAACTCATCCATGTAGCTCTGTATTAGAAGACTTACTGTCCCAACTTGTTATCTATTAGGTGTTGAGGATTGATTATGATCTGCTCTTAATCAGCTTGTAATTGGTTTGTTGCAGGTTCGAACTGTAATGTTGCAGATCATCTTGGTGGTTGGTACGAAGCTGCAAAATAGAACTGAATGTGTCTACTGTTGGCGTGTTTTCGGAATTAGTAATGATTGATAGATTATTGGTAGTCATGAACATGTGTGTGATGATAAGGTGGATGTTTCTTTGTGGATTTAAGGATTGTTGAAACTAGAGATTATGTGATTTGTGGATTTAAGGATTTGTGATTAACCTCTATAATTATTATTATTTTTATTTTTGCGGTTTGTGGTTTAAATCGCACCGAAACCGCAAATATTGCGGTGCGGTTTAAACCGAACCAAATATGAATGCGGTGCGGTTTGAACCGCAATGTATGCGGTGCGGGTTCCTGCGAATTTTCATCAATACGGTGCGGTTCGGTTCAAACCGCACTGTTGCCCACCCCTATCAAAAGCTCACCGGTGGTAATTATGCGCTTCGGAATAGCATCAAGGAGAAGACACCTCTGCGAGTCATCAGGAAGAAAGTCGTCTTTGGCAAAACTAGGTATGTCTACGACGGGCTGTGTATAATTAACGATTTTTCTAAAATGAAAGGAGTGAATGGCAACTTGGTGTTCGTATTTCACTTGATAAAAATGAAAAATCAGACAAGAACCGGACACCTCGATGGTATTATGCACATTGTTGAGGGTGAGGATAACAAGTTGGACGGTTGTGATTGCAATCATGGGCCAATGAGTGTTGGTTCTCCATGATCAACAATCTAGGGAAGTTTTCCTATAATTATGGCCAACAAAATGAGGCCGATAGGGTTATGAAATTGAGAGCTAAGATCCACAGGGCTATTCGAGGACTTCAAATTGCTTGGGAGGCATACCACAAAAAAGTTCTCCTACGAATGGATTCAATGGCAGTAATTTCTTTGCTGACTAGCGAAAATGACACTTCACACGGCCTAGAAGTTCTAATATTTCGAGAGCTTCGCAGGCGCAATTCGAGAATAGAGGTTAAGCATGTTTATAGTGAAGGAAACCATGCAGCTGACCATCTTGCGAGTTTGGGTTATGGCTATCTGCTTGGAAGTCACACAATTAATGTTAACTGTAATAATCTTGTTTATTTCCTCCAATACAATTGTATGGGAGTTGTTGAACCTTGTTTGATTTCAATTACTGAACGCCACTTTCTTACCAAAAAAAATATACTAAACCGTAAAAGTATTGATTCGTGTTCATCTAGACTATAATGTTTATTTGTGTTTTAGGTAGCTAGTATATTTCAATTTGTCGCTCAGTGCAATCATAGACTGCGGTTTACATTTTTTAATCGCCTTCTTAGCATGATTTTCAAAATCGTGCTGGTGATTGAGTCGGTAAGGCAAAAGGTTCAAGGTTTAATGGTTTAATCAGGGTTGAACCGGGCTCCGGATCTGGACCCAACCTTTAAAGGTTGGACCAAATCCAACCAAAAACAGGGAGGGACATTCTTCGTATTTTGCAAAAAATCATTAAACCCTAATCTTTTTGAAGACAGCCACCGCTATCCTCTACAGCCCACCTTTTCACCTTCGCCGTCTGCGTCCTCCTCTACCTCTTCTCCTACCCCCTCAGCTTCCGCCACTGCCAAAACATCACCCTCCCACCCATCTCCTACACCACCGCCACCATCGACTTCACCGCCCACCACGAAGACGCCGCCGCCTTCGTCGTCGCCGACAACATAAAATCGTACCCGCCGTGCGTGGCGAACTTCAGTGAGTACACGCCTATTCGTTCTTAGGTTCAATTGGAGTTTTCTTCCTATTGAAGCATAGGAACAAGTCTCTAGATTCTGTAAACAATATGCTTATTTCCACCGAAGCTAAGCCATGGCTTGCGATGATTCAGATTTCCAGCTGAAAAATACGTCGTAGAATCAGATGGAATCGGAAGAGCCGTCGTCGCCATCCGCCGACTTTCCCTCCATCTTACCCCAATCCCGTGGCCATTGCCTTAGATCGGCGACAACAGAATCAGCGATGGATGCCCAGATCCTATCGTTTTGCTGAAAATGTTAACTTTTAACGTTAACATTTTCAGCTTTTAAACGCCAACATTTTGAGTCACTGAAAAATAAAAGTCAACATTTTGAGTCATTTAAAAATATGTTATTAATAGTTTGATATTTTATTTTCTTATTTTATAAAATTTTGAACATATTGAAATAACCTATAACTATATAAGTTTGTCAGCAAAATAACATGTTAACTAGTTATCTGCTATAACATATTAACAGTTATCAGTAAAAAATCAGGTTAACTAGTTATCAGTAAAAAATCAGGTAACTAGTTATTAGTAAAAAATCAGGTTAACTAGTTATCAGTAAAAAATCAGGTTAACTAGTTATTAGTAAAAAATCAGGTTAACTAGTTATCAGTAAAAAGAACATGTTAACTAGTTAATAAGTTAACTAGTTAACTCGATTGGTTAACTAGTTATCATCTTCAAAAATGTTAACTAGTTATCGTAGTCATGATGTTAACTAGTTATCGTAGTCATGATATTAACTAGTTAACTCGATAAGTTATCTACTTAACTAATTATGCTAATTCGTTAACATCAGAATACCTGTTAACCAATGTTGATAACTAGTTAACTAATGTTGATAACAAGTTATCATCTAAAACTATAACTAGTTACTAGGTAAAAATAACATAACTAGTAAGATAACTTGTTAACAAAATATCTTGTTAAAATTTTCATTATATGATTATTCGTTAACTAGTTATCAGGTTAAAATCTGTTAACAAGTTATCAAACAAAAAACACTGTTAACTAGTTATCAGTTAAAAACTATGTTAACTAGTTATTAGTTAAAAAGGGTTAATATTTCCAAAAACCCTAAACTTTGCCAATATATAATAAAAATGCACTAAGTTTAAAAAACCCCAAAATCTATCCCAGACTTAACGTCGTTAGTCCTTGTTTGTAAAATTTTAAACATTTTGAACCAAGTGGCTAACAGAATTAACTTTTAAGTTTTTTGTCTTCTAAAATCAGTAACCCAAGTTTTCCCAAATTACATTTCGATCCTTCTTAATTCCATCCCTTACAAATCCTCCCTCTTCTTCGACTCCACCGAGGAAGTTTCTTCACAAGTTCAACCTCGCCGCTGGACTCCACCTGCCAACATGTCGTCGCCTTCTTCCTGATCCAGGTCTCTCGATTTTCAGCCGCCGAACAGAAACTCTCAAACCCGACTCCAAAAAACTCCCCTACGACTCAAACCGACTTCAACCAACTCCCGCTGCTGGCTTCCACCCACGCACCCGACCGCCGCCAACCGACACCGCTGCCAATTGTCGTAGCCCGCCGACCCGAGCTTCTTCACAGCCTGTGAGAATTGAATCCTCCTTTAGACCTAATCTCATTGCTCTTGTTCAGGTACTCCAGGATCACCGCCAGATCCTTCGCCGACACGTGGTCGAACAACGGAATTGGCTCCGGCGAGGAGGAGGAGGAATGCTCGGCATGGTCTTCGAGGACGCTCTTCACCAACACCATCTGCTTCACGATTGACTCCTCCACCTCGAACAGCTCCCTGTCAGACGATTTCAGTGTCACCGTCTTCCTCGGCTCCTCCTTAGCGACGAATTCAGTCTCCGATTCGATGCTCTTCTTCTTCTTCTCCCCCGCCTTCTCCTTGCAGTCAGTGGAGGCCTCGATCGACTTGGATTTCATCTCCGCTTCGACGGCCGTCTTCTCGCCGTCAGATGTTAGAGTCATATTGTTCAATTCCACGACAGTGTTCTCAATTTCAGATTTTATCTTAGCGGCGGCGGTGGCTATTTCGCAGTTGATTTCGGACACCATTGTTCAATTGGGGTTTACTCTTCATTCAGGTGAATCCGGTAATCAACAAGCAGAGTTGAGAGAAGAGATGATCGGAGGCTGGGCGGCAGTTGTGGCGGAGTTGACATGGCGGCGACGGTGTTCATCAGGGTTGAGAGAAGAGATGATCGGAGAAGGTTTGTAAGGGATGGAATTAAGAAGGATCGAAATGTAATTTGGGAAAACTTGGATTACTGATTTTAGAAGACAAAAAACTTAAAAGTTAATTCCGTTAACCACTTGGTTCAAAATATTTAAAATTTTACAAACAAGTACTAACGGCGTTAAGTCTGGGATAGATTTGGGGTTTTTTAAACTTAGTGCATTTTTATTATATATTGGCAAAGTTTAGGGTTTTTGGAAACATTAACCCTTAAAAAAACATTGTTAACTAGTTATCAGCAAAAAAAGTGTTAACTAGTTAACATGTCTTCGTCGAAAAGTCGTCGGAATCTCGCCGGAAGTTGGCCGATCGTGGAAAGGTCTTTGGAGTCTCGCCAGAAAAGTCACCGGCGATGGCGGCAGGTCACCGGAAAGGCCACCAGCGATGGTAGCCGGTCGCCAAAAAAGTATGAGATTTTCAATGTCAATGCATGTGGTACCATTCAATATTAAATAGTATCATTCGTGAAACATATGATTGGTACAATTTAAAAATGAATTGTACCATTCGTGAGGGGGTTTGTTTATCATATTTGGAGGGAAAGGTGTTGTCGTATTTACGATGAGGGTAGAAGTTTTGATTCTGGTAGACTAGCCGTTCTTATTTTACGTAACCTCCGTAGCTTACAAGGTCTTGGATGTATCCCCTTAGTTACTAGTCTCCTATAGGTTTTTTGTACTTGTTGAACTTCATGTCTCGACCCTATTTGGGTCGTTACTTTGATGAATGAGAGGCTAAAACGTTCATAAAAAATTGAATGGTAAAATTTAAAAATAAATGATATCATTAATATGAATGGTACAATTTCACAACGAACAATACAACATATGAATGGTACAATTTAGCAACGAATGGTACCACATTAAAAAACTGTGAAATCATATCGCTCACAAAATATGCAAATAGTACAATTCACAAATCGGTGACATCAACAACAAAAAATATCAACTACTGATTCAAATTAAAATTAAACGACAAGATTCGTGTTAATCATGAAAAACGTTAGTTTTGTTCGATAAATCCATATTTTGAGAGAAGAAATCCAAAGAAACAAGTTGAGAAAACAAAGTTTTGACTGAAAAGTGTAGTCTTTAAAAAAAATACAAAACAAAAAAATGCCGCAAAACATAAAAAATAACCACCAACTAAATGAGTGGGAAGTTATCCACGATTATGTCCATCAAAATAATATAAATTATATATTTTATTATTATTGTACAATTACTAAAATATTTTTTGGTACATCTAGTACTATTTGATTCAATGTACAGATCCAACGGTCCAGATTTAATTTCTTAAATAAGAAATTTCAGTGATTTCTCATCTTAAAATCTCTCAGCATCATCAATGGAGGATACAAGATCCCAATATCAAGAACCACAATTCATCTTACCAACTACTATCACCTGAAACTCTGTCATCTTTGTCATTTTAGATTCAGAAGGTGGCACACAACATTTGTCGTTGCTGCATCTTCTTTGCCACCACTCACCGCAACATCTTCTTCCCTAAGTCATTTTCACCACCTCTGTCACTGCCATCGATGATCGACAGAGCTCATCCGATCTAGGGGTAAGGAATTTTTTATGCACTACAAAACATCGTTATTTTCACCATCTTTGTTGTCGCCTATGATTAGTAAGGAATCCCTATGCACTACAAGCAACAATTTCTTGGAGCTGCTATAATTTCAGATGTAGGATGAGACAACTACTGGGGTTGGATGAAATGGTCTAATCGACGACATGAAAAAATTATTCAACTTGTCGGTTCTCGTTGTTCAATCGTGTTAGTGCTTGGTTTGACAGTTTGTCTTGAAGCTGTGTGTCGCTACCGAAAATATAGTTGGCTTATGATCGGACCGGCCCTCGTCGTCCCAGCTTCTTGTTCACCACTTCTTAGCTCCTCCCCTATATTAAATAAAATACTTCAAATTTAAAGCCTTTCTTTTAAATTTTTAATTAAGACAACAACAATACTTTCTTTTTATATATTTTTTATTATTAATTTTTAGAGAAAAAAAATAACACTCAAAGGGCCTCAACAAATTGTAAATTCCAATTTACTTCTGAATATTAAATTTTTATATTAATTATTCATCAGTCCCGGATCCAAGTCTAAAACCAATACGAAAGGTCGTTGACCGAGAATAATGTGGCGAATTGATGTATCACTTACGCCGAACGAAATGGTCCATTTTTAGCCGAAGCTAACCGGCCTGTTTCGGTTCAGAATCTGGCCGGCACGGTAGATAAACGAGTGATCGCTTTGCATCAATCTAACCATTCCTATCAATTTCATAGGTTTTGATAATAGTTTGAAGTGTTGCCAGCTAAAATGTCATAGCACATCCTATATCGGTTAAGTCGAATCCATGGCGGAATTTTGAAACAGCTGTAATTCATGAATGCAAGTGTGGTGAACATAGTTGGAGGATGGCAACGATCCCTTCGCCAAACCGCGGTCTCCACGAGTGTCCCTCTCGGCGAAGGCGACATCGATTCGCAGTCCCTCACTGCGTAGCCGGCGTCCGGCCCTGAGGCGGGCGGACTCCCGCCGAATCAGGGACCTCGGGAGCTTGGACGATTGAATAGTGCTCCGCCTCTGATTTTCCATACGACAGACACTTCTCTCCGTCGGTTCCGCACCAGTATTGTGGGGCAGAAGTATCGTGGCACTTATTCCCTCGAAGCTGCTGCAGTTCTTCGTTCGTAGTAGCTCATCCGAATTGGTTCGATCATCGACGCCATGGATTGAAACAGAATCGGAACTCTGGTATCGCATCGCTAGATTAGTCAACGATGGAGTCAATTTTTTAGGATTGTTTATATAATCGGATGAAAATTGTTGTAATTGAATTGAGATTTAACCTTGGGGGGTAGAAGGAGATGAGAGGTGGGAATGATAATCATAAGCGGGGAAAACGCCGACGGACTTAGCAATTCCCTCTTTATTGTTTCATATTTCCTCGGGGTTTGTTTAAACGACAATAGAGTAAACCCTAAAATTGAAAATTCAACCGACGATAAATCAGAAGTCGTGAATATCGGCTCGGTCCTCCGTTACGATTCGGTTTCGGTTTAACGAAATACCTACCGACTGCCTCCTTAATTCCAATTATTGATCACTTTAATTTTTATGGGTTAAATAAATAATATTTCACGTACCAAATTTTCTAAAATCACATAATTATAGATTAATATTAAATGAGGATTTTGTAAACAATAATTCAAAAATTAATTACCCCATTGAAAAAGTATTCTACCTTCAAAATAAGGTTTAAATTAGTATATTATATTATGAGTGTCTAGCGCTCTGAATGGTAAATATCTACATTCTGTATTTGCGTTAATCGTAATTGACCATTATTCTTCAATGGATCATAGGTTTGAATTAATTATAAATTATAATGTTATTTTTTCAATTCAAACTAAAAAATTTCAATATGCAACCTAGTATGGAGATACTAAAAAGTCCTCGAATTTATTGAGTTAATTAAAATGACACGTGTAACTTTCAATGTTAATGCCAACAACTTCATCCTTACTTCCACAACCTCTGTTGATAACAATGCAAGCATCTGAACGCCATGAAGGTGTGGCGTCAGCGATGGGATGATGGAATCACCAACCGGTTATAATTGTTCGATCGGGGATTATGTGACGACAGAGTGATTTGTCGACGATGGAGACGACTGCGTCCCCTGTTAGATCGTCACTAGCCCCTTCGATTCCCCGGTGATCCAACTCCGATTCTCTCTGAATCAGGTCGACTTGTGCAACTTTGCTCTTGAATGAGATAGCAGATGGTCAATGATGAAGGACAGACTAATTCTGCTGCGACAAAGTGGAGTTCGTTGCAACCAATATTGTCGGCGCAAGAAGTTTGCTGGTTAGGTCGGCGCTGCGAAGCTGGGAGGTTCTGGGTCGTTAGTTGTAGGTTGTTCGGTCCGATAATTAAATCAGGGTCGGGTTGAGTGGTCAAACTTGCCTGGTTAATTAATTAAAATCAGTTGGAGATTGTATTTTTTTTATTTCCTTATTCAGCGGTTAGCTTGATATTATTAATTAGGGTTAATACACCTTTTTACCCATCTACTATGCAAAGTTAACAAACATATCCCTTTACTATTTTCTAACCGATTTAACACCCTCTACTTTGAAAACTTTAACAAATATGCCCCTCTGTTTAATTTTTCATATATTTTCCATCCGATGTGTTGATTGTATGTGCCACGTCATATTATTTGTACACCTTATCACTGATTGGAATGTTCACACTCGAAAATTATTTAAATTAGAAAGAAAAATATAAAGGAATACCACAAAGACCTCCGTACATAATAGTGATTATAATGTGCTTTTCCTTTATCTTTTCTTTTTAATTTAAATATTTTCACCTCGTGAACATCCCAATTAGCGATGTTGTGGACAAATAATATGACGTAATACATATAATCAACTCATTAGACGAAAAATAGATGAAAAGGTAAATGGAGGGGCATATTTGTTAAATTTTTCAAAGTAGAGGGTGTTAAATCGATTAGAAAATAGAAAAAGGATATGTTTGTTAACTTTGCATAGTAGAGGGACAAAAATGTATATTAACCCTATTAATTATTTTTAATCTAATATTAATGTTTAGCTAAATACTCCTACATTTTGTAATTTTTACGCTTAATAATGGATTTTGCAATAGACCCATCTTCATTCAGAGTAATCAATAATAATAAAATAAATAAGAATAATAGTATATTTCTTTTCAATTCATAACTGTAATACAAATAGGAATAGGAGTCAGACAAATAATCCTAATCAATCCCTAAGGCCTGTTCACATATAAAAAATGGATAATCATTCGACTGGAAAAAATTAATTATCTTTTTCTTTTTGAAAAGTGGTTATTAAGACTCATGGTCTATCAAACAAAGTTCGGCAAGCACCTCGTCAAGCCACTCCGGAGAGTCTGAGCCGCAAAAAGGCTAAAGAAAAGAGATAGAGTGCTTCGCTAAAGTGTGAGCCACCCTATTCCTATCTCTTCTAATAAAACGAACAACAAAACCTGGATGTCGACTGAGGATCGCTCGACAACTATTCATCAGATCGCCGAACTCCGAGTTGTCTTCCGACAGTGAGCACAAAGCATTCACCACTCCAAGAGCATCCGATTCAAATATCACTTCGATGAAGCCTTCCCACTCCGTCCAGCTGAGTGCTTCAAGTAAATCTCGAGCTTTTGCTTCCTTGCTCCGCCAAATTCCTCCCCAGGACGACATTCTGTATTTAACAATTTTTCCCCCATCTCCTCGAATCACCATCCCAACACCCGTTCTGTTGCTTCTCACATCCACAGTTGCGTCCGTATTGCACTTAAACGACCCCCGGTGAGGAGGATGCCACAACTTGCACCCGTGGTCCTCAATCGGGTTCCTCACGTCCCTGTCCACTGCACGGGCCTCCAGCCATTCACTCAACGCCTCCCTCCCTTTTCTAGCAGTCCACTTCGATGTTGCCTCTCTCCTCGACCAAACTCGGGCGTTTCTTTCTTCCCACAAGCTCCACAATGTCATCATCACCTCCTGCACACTCTCCATCGGATTAGAAGCAATGAAGTTTAGCAGCCAATCCGTGAACCCAACTCTTCCCATCATAGATGCTTCGACTCTCCCCCGTTGACCCACGACTGTCCAGCATGCCTTTGCAAAAAGGGCACGCCAAGAAGAGGTGCCAAGTCATCTCAAAATTTCCCCCACAACATCCACACTCACCCCAACAAAGATTCCCCTCCCATGCAACGATTCCTTAGTCGGAACAACTCCTCGAGCTAGTCTCCAAATGAAATGTTTGACTTTCGGTGGCAAACACAATCTCCACAGCTCCGTCCATCTCCCATCAACCACAAAGTGAGACCGCGTGACGACCCTCTCCATGTACAGTCGGTATGCAGATCGCACCGAGTAACATCCAAGCTTCCCAAAATGCCAAACAAGCTCATCCTCAACTCTTTGCCGCGGCAGTGGCATGCTTAATATGATAGCTGCATCTCTATCATTAAAAAGTGCTTGTACATGCTCTTCATCCTACTCCAACAACCCCGAAACCATTAAATCTGCAACTACCAAATCCTCCATCCCTCTAATCACCAGAGTCGAGATTTTAAAGGATTCATCATCTCGCAACCACGATTGAGTCCACACATTAATCTTTTCTCCACAACCGACTTTCCATCGAGTGCCACTCTCCACGAGTTCTTGAGAAGACCAAATGCTTTTCCAAACTAGGCTCGGGTTTGACCGCTCTTTAGCCGACAAAAAACTTCCCATAGGAAAATATTTAGCTTTGAAGACCTTTGAAACTAAAGCATCAGGGTTAGTGATAAATCGCCAACCTTGTTTTCCCAACATCGATAGATTGAAGCCTCGTAGGTCACGGAAACCAAGACCGCCATGCGCCTTTCTAATACACAACCTCTCCCACCTCATCCACGTCACCCCTCCACCTTCGGCTCCCATTGTACCCACACCAAAGACTATTTATCATCCTCTCAATTTCTTCCATAAGCGTCTTAGATAGCAAGAATTCATTCATACAATATATAGGAATTGCCTAGAGAACTGCTTTAACTAAAACCTCCTTCCCATCATACGAGAGAAAGCTACCTTGCCAACTACAAATCTTGCGCTAAATATGATATTTTATATACCCAAAAACCTGACGCTTGTTCCTCCCAACTAGTGATGGTAGACCAAGGTATTTACCAGGATTTAGAGCATTGGAAATACCAAGGATAGCCGACATCCCCTCCTGAAGCAATGTATGGGTATTCCTGCTGAAGAAAATACCCGACTTATCAAAATTGATAGCCTACCCCGAAGCTAGCTCATATGCGCCGAAAATATGCTTCAGCTCTCGAGTCTCCGAAATGCTAGCACTGCAAAAAAAAAGAAATTATCTTCAGCGAAAAAGAGGTGAGAGACGCAAGGCGCGCCTCTGCACACTCGGACTCCGTGAACTCGCCCCTCCCTCTCTGCCTTTCTCATCATTGTCGAAAGCCCTTCAGCACATAATAGAAATAAAAAAGGTAAAACCGGACAGCCTTGTCTAAAGCCTCTTCCTGGATTAATAGGCCCCACCTTCTCATTATTCTCCACTACTGAATACTCCACCGATCTAACACACATCATCATCCAATCAATCCACCTCTCCTCAAAACCCATTTTCTTCATCACCGCCTCCAAATACTCCCAAGAAACCCTATCATAGACTTTGGAAATGTCGATCTTAATTGCTACCTTGCCTTCCTTTGCTTTTTGCAATCGTTTCATGCGGTGTAACGATTCAAAAGCAACCATCACGTTATCAATAATCCACCTCCCTCCGATAAACGCCGACTGTTCCAAAGCAATAATCGTAGTCGGTTAGCCAGCACTTTCGTGACTATTCGATATAACACATTACAAAGAGATATTAGGCGTAAATCCTTCATCTTCTCGGGATATCAACTTTAGGAATCAAAAAAATATTCGTCAATTGTGCCAAAGTCGACAGCCGCCCCTCGTCAAGCTAGGCATTACAAGTCAGAAAAAAATCATCACCAAGAATAGACCAGAAAGCTTGATAAAAACCTGGGTTGAAACCGTCCGGGGTGGGCGATTTATTCGGGTCCATGGCGAAAAGAGCAAGTTTGAACTCATCTTTAGTAAAAGGTTGTATTAAACGTGCATTATCCTCCGGGTTGACTCGTGCATGGATACACCACACAACCTCCTCCACCTGTATTTCCTTCCTCTCGAACAGCCCTTCAAAATACATTCTCACCACCTGCTCCATGTCGCCAGCATCCTCAACCCAAGAACCGCCTCGTCGACGTAGACGAGCAATCTTCTTTATCCTCTTTCGTCCACTCGCCACTGCATGGAAATACCGTGTGTTGAAGTCTCCATCTCTTAGCAATAATGTTTAGCTCGTTGAGCCCAATGCGCCTCCTCCTTCTTCATTAAGTCAAGCAACTCCACTCGGCATCTCTCATACTCCTCACCTGCTTCCTCTCGTCCATCCGACCTCAAGATATCCAACTGGCTTTTACAAGCATTGATCTCATCTCTAAATTTTCGATTATGCACCTTCCCAAACTCCTTAAGATCAACTGCACATCCCGCCAGCTTCTCCTCCATACTACGTCCTCCCCAACACTCCTCCACCTTGTCCCTCAGATCAGGTTCTTGCAATCACTTATTTTCAAACCTAAATTGCCAAGTTCCACCCTTCACCTGTCACCCTCTCGTTTCAAGTAAAATCAGTGAGTGGTCCGAGATTGGTGCAATTAGATTTGTAAGAGTAGCAAGGATTGTCAATATGCCATTTATCATTTGCCATTGCCCGGTCAAGGCATTCCTCAACGTGGTTCGGCTTCCCTTTAGATCTTTTCCATGTGAAAGGATGGCCGATAAGTGATAAATCGACAAGGCCACAATCACTTACTGCCTCCCAGAAACCATCCAAAAGGCTTTGTGGATGGGATGTATTCCATGTTTGTCCTCTTGATTTAATAAGTCATTGTAATCACCTATGCACACCCACGGTACGTCCACCTTTATCGACCTAAGCATATCCCAAGAATCCAGTCTCCGACTTCAGTCCGAATACCCATAGAAACCTGTAAGACGAAACACCTTTCCATCCTCATCCTTGGCGTCCATATTTACAAAATTTCTAGAGTAGTATACCAGATTTATCTGATCAGCTTCTCTCCATATCACTCCGATACCACCACTATGTCCATCCGCGTCCACTGCAAAGAACCCTTCAAACTTCAACTTCCTTCTAATCTCCTCGATCCGTTTTTTCTCACAAAAGGTTTCAATCAAAATCACCACGTCCGGCCGATGAGCTTTTACGAGCTCATCCACAACGCGAACCGCTCGAGGTTGGCCAAGTCCCCGGCAGTTCCAACATAAGACAATCATTGTGCTGGGCAGGTCCCGGACACCGGGCCTTCCTTCTTCAAGTTTTTTGGGATCTGCACCCCTGAAGTAAATGGTGTAACAATCGCTTCCCTCTCCCAGCTACCCCCACCCCATTACTTCTTCTTTTCTTATCAGCCGGCACTTCCACTCCCTCTACGCCCTCCATATCTTCATTACCTCTCCCCCAACGGTCTCCACCCTCCGTGTTCACCCTCGCACCCAGATTGTTCATGAGTTCCTTAAGGTTTGGAAACTCCCTCCCTAGGTTCGGCACATTGGTGTTCACCGTCCCTAAAACCAGCCGTCCTTTCGTCGACTCCTGCACCTCCCCATTTGCCTTCTTAGGGACCAAATACTGTTCGCCTCCCCAATAACATCGACTTCTTATACTCAGCCCGTAACTCAGCGCCCCTATTCCGAACTAGGTCCGTTCCTAGAGTCTGATAGAAGATCTCACAATGTCGCTCCACATGGCCAATTCTTTCGCACACATAACAGAAAGTCGTTAACTTCTCATACCGAAATTTTCCCAATAGCCATTCTCCTCCCGATCGCCGCACTTTCCTTTCCTTCTTTAGATGCTTTGTTATATCAATCCGTACCTTCACCCTCATATACGGGGTGGCCGCCGAGAACATCGTCTTATCATCAAATGATATGAAACTTCCAACAAATTCTCCCAGAATCTTACCCACTCGCTCCGTGCAAAAGGCTGCAGGTAGCTCGTGAATCTGTACCCAAAAATCAGCCACGTTTAATGTACAGTAGTTGGTATCTCACCAGGCTGGAAAACCCGCATCAAAAGTAACGCGCTATCGAAAGTCCAGGGGCCTCGCTCCATAACCTATTGCAGGTCCGATTCATTGTAGAATTGAAAGAGGATTAACTTCTGACCCATCTCCTCCACCGTCATACCCTTCCCCGGTCTCCAGAGTCCAGCCATGCGGTGCTGGAAAAAGTTGAAGTTATATGCTCGTGTGGTCAATAGCATGTCTACTACATAGAGGTCATAAACCTCCACGACTTCATTCAAATCTAACTCCGCCAGCTTGATATGACTTTATTTAGTGCATTTTGAGCCTATGATTGACCTACGAAATGCCCGTGTTTAATTGTGAGATGCCATGCTCTATATGTTTTTATTGATATTTTGCGCAAAGTGTCCATTTGTTGTCCGGTTGCCACTTTGGAGCCAAATTCGTGGTCTATTGGAGTTTCATCTGTGCATTTTCAGGTTGTGGCATCGAAGTACGGATGACAAGGGAGCAAACGGGAGGTCATTTGGAGTCCGGAAGAGGGAGATATGAGCATTACAAGATCAATTTTTCTGCAGAGTGCATGGGTGCACGCCGTGCACTGCCCCTGCACTATAAATAATCTCGTTTTTTACTCTTTGGAGGCATTCTTTCATCTCCCTTGAACCCCAAACACATACCCACGAACCCTCAAACCCTAGAACACATTTTTGGCACAATTTGAATACATTGGAGCTAGGATTGAAGCCAACAAACCTTGGGAGAAGTGCTTACAAGTGGAGAAGTGAAGATCATCACAAGGATTCATCCATGGTGTTCTTGGTGACCATTCTTCCTTCTCTTCTCTTTACTCCCTTAGCTATGTGTGGCTGAGTTTCTAGGGTTCATTCTTGGATGGGTAGATTAGTTGTGCCATGATAGAGGCATGATTGTATAGACTTGCCATGATTGATCTTGGTTGTATGAGGATGATTTCTAGACTTGTTCTTATTGCCAATTTATGCCATGTTTGCTTGATTTGGTCCATTCAATGTGATTTAATGCATGAGAGTGCTTGGATTGCATGGATTGTAGGTCTAGGGATTGAAGTGAGTGTGTTCTAAGAGATTAGATCATCTTGTTTCAACCATTTTCACTTGATTTTTCTCTTGGGCATTTTATCGAACACTTGGTGTGCATGTGGATTTTCATTCAATTGAGTTTTGAAAAGGCTTTTTGGTGAATCTCTTAGTGTTAGGGCATTGATATGAGAGTGTTGTGGCATGTGGCATAGACCTGGTGGATTTAGATTGCTGAGTTTCTGTATTTTGAATGTTTTCACAGTTGCTAGACTTCTATGCTCAGAGCATATACTGTGTTTTCTCTAGTTGCTAGACCCTCCAATAAAACTTAGAAGTTAGCTACGAAACAATTTGAGTCTTGTCCCCTTGAGCATGATGAAACTACCCACCAAGAGAACCCCCTTTGTCTTTGATTTGAACCACCTTTCTCTCTTGTTTAATCTTTGTTAGTATTGTGAATCTTTGCTTTTGTTTCTGAATTTCTTTTCAAACCAAACCAATTTCAAATGTCTAGACCGTCTATGAGAAGTGTGAGTATTGGTTTATGAGAGGACCCCGTGGAATACGACCTTGGTAAAATCTTTTATCACAGCTCCACTCCAAGATCCTCCTTCTCACCGTCGAGATTTACTGTCGCATTCAGGTGCACGATTCAGCGTTGTTGCAAGAAAACAGATGGAAAACTGCACCGAAAAAACAAAGAAGGGAAGAAAACCCTAACAAGAGCCGACAAAAAACCCTAAAAGAAGAGCACTCTCTCTCATACGGAGAAAATCCATCATACGGGGAAAACTTAATAAACCAAAATTAATTATCTTACTTTCTTAATTTTTGGTCTACATTGTAAATAAATAACGTGTATAATTTTTCATATCCACAATTAATAGAGTGATATTAGTATATTTTCAAGATTTGATTTTCTGAAATATACACATTTTTATGAACATTTCATCCCAAAAAATTATTTATAAAATATCCTAAATGAAAGAAAAAACCAATGTTGTCAGAACCGGACCGATCATCGAACCGGTGAAGCGAAAGGTTTGAGGATTAAAAGTTCGACCGGGATCAGACCGTAAAAGCTGGTGCAAAAAATCGTTCATTAAATAACCTAATAAAAGCATGATATCATTATTCATTACCTAAACTATAAGTACTTTTTCGAAAACAATATAAACTATAGGTATCAAAATGCAATCTCAATTTTATATATAATTAAAAGATGAGAAAAAATACCCTAAATCTATTCTTCTATTTACCGTCGCCTCTTCAGTAAAACCCACTTATTCTTCTCCTCTTGTTAATCTTTTGTTCTTTACCATATCACTTCTTCTTTAAACGGAGTCTCAATCCTATAAACGTCATTTAAAATCATTTAAGGATTTTCCTCTTCTCCATAACGCCTTTTTCATTAAGGGCACCCTCAAATTTTGCTTCTCAGTCAACTCCTGCCCACTTCAATGTTAATTCCAAGGTTACCAATTTCAGCTTTAAGTACTAATGGAGACATGACAATTTCTTTAATTACTCTCCACAATTGTTTTTTTCTCATGAGCAGGAAGGCCAACTTAACCAGCGCTAGAAAGATTTACGTTAATGCCATAGCTCCTCAGAGTTACAAGATATGCACTTTTTTGCCAACTCCCCTTCCAAGGAATGACCACCACGCTTGAAATCTAACTTCACATTTACCCCCCTCCAACCTTCCTCCACCCCCCTCCCTCCGCCCCCTCCGTCCTTCCCTTTCTCTTCTCTCCCTTCTTGCTATCGTTATTACTTCTCCGAAAGGAGTGATATAGAAAAAAATATCACTTCTTCTTCTTTTCTTCTACCATAAGGTGAATCTGTTCTTCTTTTCTTCTACCATAAGGTGAATCGATGAATCTCTTCATTCCAATCGGCGAGGGAGGCAGTTATGTCGGTGCATCTCTTCATCGATGAGAAACCATCTCCAGGTCTCCATGTCGTCAATAGGTGAAGGAGGTTGTTGATGCTGCTTCTCGTCTATACCCGCCGCAACTTCGATCCTCCTCTTCCTAGTGACATCTCTCCCATCGTCCTCTTCTCCTTGGTGTCTCATCGTCTTCTCGTCTCCAAGTTCAACCGCTGGAACCGGCTCAGCGGGTCGACCGATTTTAAGTCGGTTTTTCCGGTTCGACCGGACTTTAGAGCCTAATTCAGCCGGTGATGATTTAGGGGCCGACCAGACCAGCTTGGGCGCCGGTTCCGAGTTTTCTCGATCGAACCGGCCGGTCTAGTCCGATAATGACTACACTGGAAAAAACTACCTTTTAGATTAATGTAAATTACCAATAAATAAAATGTTAATTAACTTCGATAGTATTTATACAATTTAGAATATTATTCACATTTTGTTGGTATGAATTTAATTTCTTATCCTTAATAGTATTTTAGAAAAAAAATTTTGTTTGTGTTAGATAGCTCCGTGAGGAGAATCAAGGTAGTAAGCATTAAAATAACTACAATCTACCCAGGGAGTGAGGACTACCGGCAACAGACCCTGGGAGATATCTAAGAGCCATACGTGCCACAGAAAGGGCGACCCTGATCGCTGTACAACAAATCGTAAGCAACTTAAAGCTTGAACTGGAGCCCAGTAGATGAAGGATCTCCTAGACGATGATCCCCCCATAGGATCTTGACCTTTCTTGATCACGAACTGATTTCAAAACCAGCTCTGCATCTCCTTCAAAATCAACCTGAAACAGACCAGAAGATACACACCAAGCCACCGTATCCCTACATGCTAATAGTTCAATGATGAAGGGATATAGAATACCTAGGTACGGAGTCCCTACGGTCTGAAAGAAACCGTCTCGTGACCCCTCTAGTGAAATCGTGGGAAAGATTAAACTTGATCTCTACTTCTTCCTCTTGACACCATCTCTCACCACCTAGACTTATCCGCAACCACAATCCACAACCCCTTGACATATACCTCTGCCTTCATTGAAGTAAGACCAACTCCCATGCCAACTTTACCCTTTGTAGGCATGCGCATCTCGACAATGCCACTAAAAGGGTGGCTTAATTTGCAGGAAGGCGAACTGTTTGGAGATAATAAGCATCCCCTACAATATCTACCTACAAAGCTCCGAAGGAGACACCAGAAAACCATGCAATCATGGAAGACCCACCCCGCCGCCACTGCTTGGACGGATTGAGGGACGAGATTTTTCGTTGTCTCCATTGATGTCTCTCAACCACTTACCACCGTCGTATGTTGTTGTGGTCACCAGTCCTTCTACGAACTATCATATGTTCATGCATCCCATAACCACTTCCAAATTACTCAACAACACTAAAATTTTCTTTGTCGTAACTAAAGATGGATGCACCAGCAGAAGAAGAAAAAAAAACCCGAGTAAACTTCTCCACCAAACTGGAGAGATAACTTTCCAGGGAATATCGATCCAATAATGGATAAAATCATTAGATCAATCAACATCTTAAAGTAAGTAAATGATCTTGTTTAACTGTGCGAGATTAAACATCATCATATGACTTATTTTTTTTTCGTATAAAAGGATAGTTGAATGATTAATCTCAGTCCTTCCAATAGAGTTATTCTCTGGAGTTTACCAACTAAAAGAGACGACAAGACTGCATCTGCCGGCGGGAAAGATGAACGCTTATGGTAGGGGAGTAACCGCTGCAGAGTACATGGTTACAAACCAGCAATTCTTATCCCTATACTCCAAATAAAGGGAATGGAACTGATGGGTGAACCCATCTCCGGTAACCGAAACAACTGTCCATCCTAGAATCAGATGGAAATAACCATGTTTCCAACCAACAGGGTGGTGTAATATCGGATAAAAACTGATAAGAGAGGCCATAGCCTTGTTACTGATCAAAAGAATCAGATTAAACTTTGCTTCTTGCAACGTAATAGTGCACTTTCCCTTTACTTTTCTTATTTGCGGGAACAAGACCTGTGACGAAAGCAGTACGACCAGTTGCGTCGATTCCATTAGTAACTTCCTCAATAGTATTTTAGAAATTTTGTTGGTAAGATTTTATTTTTAAACTCTGATATTAATGAATATTTTAGAATTTAGGTCATAGATGTCAATATAAATATGTGGACACAAACGGTGCATCAAGAGATTTATGATAAAAAAACATAGTATTTGAGACCGTAAATTTATCAAAAAAATTCAGCCTCGTATACATTAGAACTCATATGATCATGTGAAAAATGTTTTCCAATTACATCTTGTTCCACGGGAATTCCTACCGTTAGGACACCCCTTAGTGTCCTCATATGAGGACACCTCTTAGAGCATCTCCAATGGTCTTATTTAAAAGGTTTAAAGCTTTTACAAAAAGCTTTATAACCATAGAAGAGGTTGAGGTGGCACTAAAAGCTTTATATACATAAAGCTTTAGGGACTACAATGGTAGAGTTTAAAAGTTTAAAGTTTTAAGTGTAAATATTATATTCTATAAAATAATATGAGGTGACAATTTTGGAAGAGAGAGAATGCAAAAGCTGTGTAGATTGAAAGCTTTTGCAAAAAGCTTTATGAAATTCACCAATCAACCCATTTCTATCTCCTAATTTTTTACATATTTTAAAATTTTTATTTAAATCACTCATTTATTTAATATTTTCCTACCAATTTCAATTAATCAAAATGACATATAAATGTATCACTACGAATGTACATTAACATGAATGACTGCATAAATTTAAAACATCAATATTCCAGTAAAATTGGTACATCTAAATTTAAAATGCAATAAAAACACAAATAATATAAAGATTGCAGTGACACATTTATTTAAAAAATTGCAACATGGGTTCAATGTTCAGTGTCATCTCCGAAACGTTGCCAAATATGCTCCACCAAATCTGCTCTCAGTTGTTGATGTACTTCACGGCCACGTAATTCTGCATGCCTGCGGAGATATTGATGAAACCCTTCAACTGATCCACGAGACACCGATATTGGAGGATCAACATCATCGTCTGACCATGTACTTATTGCATTCCCTTCGTTTTCTACAATCATATTATGCAATATGACACAAGCATACATTATATCTTTAAGTTTTTGGCGTTGCCAAAATCAAGCTGCACCACGTACAATTGCCCACCGTGCTTGGAGAACTCCAAATGCTCGTTCCACATCCTTTCTTGCAGCTTCTTACATTTTCTTGAATTTCTTCCTCTTCGGATCTTCTGGGTATGCAAAGCTCTTCACCATCGTAGCCCATTCTGGATATTCCATCAGCAAGATAATAACCTTTCGTGTACGTTGTGCCATTAACTGTAAATTGAATATCTGGTGAGTACCCCCCCCCCCCTAATACGTCATTGAACAATGGGGATTGGTTTAGTACGTTGATGTCATTGTTAGATCCTGCGACACCAAAAAATGCATGTCATATCCAAAGGTCAATATTAAATGGATATAAGGGTAATTTCATTGTTTGAGATATTGCAGATTTTTTAGTTTGATTTTTTTCATAACGATAATTATTACATTAATTTTGAATTTTCAGTTATGATGCAGATTCTTTTAGTGCAATTAATTTATTTATTTTGAAAATTCATTTTCTGCCCCATTTTGTTTTTTAAAAATTACATATTTTTAGTAACTAATTAATTCCTTTTTTTAGATGATCATGATTTCTATTTTTTTCTTCACTTTCCTTAATATTTATTAAGAAGTATCAATCTTTATTTGGTAATCAATATTCCTATAATTAATTTAACAATATCCTACGATTTCTTCCCAAACTTTACTCCCCTTTTTTTTTTTGAAAATTGTTTACTAGTCGTCAATTTATCGCTGTGATTTTATGAAGATTACGACAACACTTTTTTTAGAAATTGTTTCGAAACAGTTCCTCTTTTATTATTTCGGAATAGTTCCTCTTTTATTATTTCGGAATAATTCCTCTTTTATTGTTTCGGAACAGTTCCACTTTTATTGTTTCAAAAAAGTTCAACTTTTATTGTTTCAGAACATTTCATATTAATCTAATTCATTTAAAATGGAACCATAATCAACGTTATCGGTTCTAAAATCCGGTTAAAGAACACACAACCTGGTACCAAATTAAAATTTTGGAACACACATTGAAGAAAAAGAAGATGAAGATCTAGACTCCCATTTAGCGAAATCACAATATACAAATCTAGAATTCGGCACCGAAATACATGTTCCTAAATTGTCAATTGGAACAACTTGTTATCGGATCATAGATCTAGATCCAATCCCAGATCTGATAAAGTTAGTAAGAAAATAAAGCTCGCTCTTCGATTCATTATCTTATACTCGCGGATCATCGATTTCTAGTCTAATACCAAATTGAAATCATAGAAAAACAATATGAATAAGAAACACAGAGGAAAAGCACCACCGCACTGAGAAGCTTCCGAATCAGCCATATCAGCAAACCCAACCCACTTGTGTGTGGAGGTGCTGTTGCGATTAGATTAGTATCATTTACCAATAAACTGATGAAGCCATTAATTTGTGATGCTTGAGTCATGATGAGACACGAGCAAGACAGAGAATATTCCCATAATGACCTTGTATTCCTTTTCTTTTTGCTGGTTCAAAATCGATCGGATGCACGTAAAGCCTTAAGCAAGAATGGAAGGTAAATCAACAGCTTGTTAATCATCGGCTGGGCAGTGGTGAACGCGCGTCGCATCAGCAAAGCGCCGAGAACGTGCGACGACGACTGCTGGGCGGTGGAGGAAGTTTGATGGCGGCGGCTGGACTGGTTCCGAGTTGAGAGGGCCAAAATTTTTTTGATTATATTTTTTTTGGGTTTGTGGTAAAACCCTAATATCATTTACTATATATACTAGTTTCCAAATGACTTATTTGTCCATTTTAATCCAGTTCGTTGGATCTGATTCTTAATCTAATGGTTCCTAGTAGTGTCCTCATATGAGGACACTAATAGGTGTCCTAATAGTAGTAGATCCCTTGTTCCACTCATCATAACAACCCTAACTCAAAATTAGGGTTTACTACCCTATATCCTAAATCATTCAATCAACTAGAACTCACTCATTATAATTTCGAGTTTGTTTCTATCAAAACTCATGCGATCATTGCCCAATTTCTCATATGATAATACATTGTTTCACCCGTTAATAAAATCCTAATTCAAACTAAGGTTTAGGTTTTTTACTGCATAATTTTAATTTATTTTTATCTTTGAAATTTTTTCTCCAACCTGCCTAACTTTCAGTTGCCCGCAGCGAGCCTCCGATGACTTTTCCGGCGATTGACCAACAACTTTTGTGGCGGCCATCGTTGACTTTTTGTTGATCAATGTTGACTTTTCGTTGACAAGATATTGGCCTTTTTGGTGGCTCTCGTAACTAGTTACACGTTTATGCTAGTACCTAGTTACATAATTTATAACTTGTAACCAATTATAAAATCGGATAACTAGTTACAAGATAAAATCTCGTAACTATTTATAAATTATATAACTAGTTATGAGACAAAAGTAGTGATAGTTGGCAAAAGATTTTTTATTGGATTTTAGATGGGGAATATTGGACACTAGTCTATCCATTTTGAGAAAAAATAATTAAATGGATTAAAATTAGATCCATTAATTATTAGTGAGTTTGGATCAGACCCAATCCTAAATGGGCTCACATCCAATCCAATCCAAAAGAGGCTAAATTGATGGATATCCAAGTGTTGGATATATTTTGTCATCCCTATTTGTGATTCAAGTTTTCACCTAACAAACAATAAAACATCACAATTACTTGAGTAAAATAAAAATTCGAGTGGTTTAATTATGCCATGTTTACTATCACTTATAATTATCAAAATTACATAATCAACTTAATTAATTTCATAATACACCTAAAATGCTGTTTAGTTGTAAATTAAAAAACTCAATTATATAATTTTAACACAATTTCGTCCAAATTAAAAAAGTGAAAAAAGTCACTTATGAAAATTATAAAAATTCACATTATGAAATGTGGAGATAGAGAATTATGTATATTTTCATAACAACTTCCCCTTTCAAGTCCCACTCCCAGCGTAGATGTTGGATATTATGAGACGAGTGGGAATTAAGGTGTGGGCTTCCTTCTTGCTGTAGTAGGGGGTGCTGTTCTTTTCTATGTAAAGTGGTGAACCAGAAAGGGGGAATGAAAGACAATCCCTGGATAGGAAATTGAGAGATTACTGTTGTTCGTGTCTTTGTTAAAGTATGTTGTTTCTGTTTAGTGTAATGGTGCTATGGATATCTACTTCACCCTCAAAGCTCTCGCTTCCATCCAAGCTGCTAATAGAAGAAGAAGGTAATAGTGTGATATTACAAAGTGGTCATAAAACTTTAAAACGTTACAAAGTAGTTCGAAAATTTCAAATCACGTTACAATTCAGTACTACAATCACTTAATGCCGCATTTTTTTAGCTGTTTTGTCCTGTAACCGCATACATGTCATAAAAAATGGATCAAATACTTGAGTAATCCCGATTCATGGTGTGAGGTTATTGCAGAGATTTGGAGAGAGATGTAGAAGATATCATGGTAGAAAAGTTAGTAATCCCACACCTTAATTCCCGCTCTTCTAAGTGTGACGGGAGTGCGAATCAGATGTGGAGTGATGAGCGTGCTAGTAATTAGTCGAGTTTAGACGAGTGTTATATGTGATTCACTTGAATTCTAGAAGTATGCATAATTTGTAATTCAACTAAAGTAATGAACACAATTATTATTTTAAAATTATATAATTTCATAATTTACAAAACACCAAGTAAATAGAATTTCAATTATATAAATTTTAAAATTTCCCCAATTATAAAATTTTATATAATTTATAGTGAACAAGGCCTTAGTCTTCACATTTTCTTGTATAAAAGTCCAAAAATCCTTTTATTTACGATTATTCCAAGAAATTATATGTCATATTACCATATAAGTATTTTAACTTTACAAGATATTTTAACAATGTAACGGATGCTAAGTCAGTGATGATATTAAAGGTATGAAATATAATTTATAGTTATGTCATAATAACATCGTAGTATAATTAAAATTCTATACTGAAGTAAGATATTTAATTTTATACCATGATAAATAAAAATATTAAAAAATAAATCAGAGAAAAACACATATAAATTATATGCGGATGGCCATCAAACACATCAGAATCACTCTTTGCTAGCATAAAATATAGTACATAGAGATCCAATAAGGCCAACAATTTCAATCACAAACTAAATCCTTGATCGCTACGTATTGTATTCTCTTTCTTGTATCTTATTTGTTTCACCTATTATTGTTCTTCATCCAAATTCATCATCAAAAACATATATGAATAAATTATTGAGATGAATAATCTGTTTAATTCATATTGAGATAATTTAATTTTAAAATGAATTTGTGAGACTCATACCATCTCTCATGGATCTACATTGTACATATATATATATATATATATATATATATTTTTTTTGTAGATCTATATATGATGTTTTTTTTTAATAATTAAGACATATTTTTCATCATCATATTGACATTATTCGTACAAAATTTTTAATATTTATTCTAAATAAAAACTGAAGTTTTTGACGGTTGTCTCGTCGCTAAATATGTATTGTATTATAGTTTAGATTTTAGATCTATTTACCGATTTATTGGAATAATCTTATTCTCTATTGATTTGTTATTGAGTTTTTTCATCATTTTGCCATTCAAATCGACTAGATTTCAGTTAACTAAGCCAACACAATACATTCATCCCTAAACTCATGCATAATCAATCTAAAAATTCACGGTCTCTGTCGAAAGGGATAAATCAATTTAAATATGTCATTGTTACATGTAGATCTAATTCGTCACTCGAAATGAACAGTCCTCCACTAAGTCTGTCGAACTGACCCAATTCCAACATGATGAAGTTGCTTTTCGAAGTTGAGTTGTCGCGACGGAACATTGACCTCAACCTTCCTCCTCACCTAGAGACCCCAGACCCGACACTCGTCTAAGGTTGACCAGCCACCACCACTATCACTACCAGCTGTGCGCCACTATCGCCTCAAGTTCCAAGCAACGTCCTCAATGCGGCTGAAGCAAGGATTGGTCGCGTTGTTGCTTTTGGTCGTCATGTCGTTGAGTCAGAGGATGACTTGGAAAGTCAATCCAGCTGAGGTTGGTCATAATGCTAATCGAGCTAAATCCGAGTCAGTCTCGTTTAACATCGTAAACAAGCCAAACTCATGATAGAAAATATTTAAAAATCAAATATTCTACAAAAATACGATATAGGTGCTACAAAATATAAAAATATAAAAAATCACAGAATTACAATTCAAAATATTCGAATATGCTTAGTTCCCTCATTTTTTAAGCATCACTTAAACGGCTCATAAAATAATATCAATCTGTCAATCTGGCATCTTAAGCATAAAAGTTTTCAAAGCCTCACGATATATATGGCTTGAGCAAAAGTAGCAATTTGCCAATCTTATATTTAAAATCTATCTTCCAAATCCAAATGAGGGTTGATTATTTAATTATCATACGACAGAGTAGAATTTACTAATAAGTAATAACTTATGATAATTCACGAGTTATAATACAGCCAGCTCGCGAGCATGGCTTAACGAGCTAGCGAAACAAGTTAGCTCATGAGCCTGCCAAGCTAACCAACATATTAGCTCAAGCTTGGCTCATCTAGTTTTTTTTTTTTTTTTGACAAAGACAGCTCCTCACGAAGATATCAACGCAGAACACACAAACAAGGAATAAACATCAAGTCCCAACCCAAGAAGTCATGTTTACCTCCATGACCCCTGGGAGGTTAGACAGGGCCATGCGAGCCACGTAATGGGCAGCCTTGTTACTTGAACGGCGAACCGTAATGAAGCGCCATTAAGGAGCTGGAATCCTCATGCAAAGGATCTCTCTTGGAAAGGAACAGCTCACCATCCCCTTCCATGTCAATCTACAAAAAACTAGACGAAAACACCCACAATATACGCCCAAAAAAGAAAGAAGTTCTAACACAAAAAGGACGAATATACCTGGGTAAGGAGTGTTGTCCTACCAGCTCCTGATTAGTCAAAGTCATTTCAAATCATTTAAGTAAAATGTAAACGCACATCCAACCGTTGAAGAGAATCAGCGGTAGACAATAGAGCCATTTGCTCAACACCATGCTACGAGGCCTCTTGAACTCCGAATAGAGCATCTACCACATGAGATATAGACGAAACATGAAGATAATTGAGGATAAAATAATAAAGAAAAAGGTAAAAAAAATTTAAAGAAAAGAAAATAACTGAACCAAGAAAAACTGAACACGAGAGAAAGAAAAAATAACTTCCCTGTAAGTTGTAACCACCCGAAAAGCTGCCCCATCGCCGGAGAATCGTCATCTCTTCCATCTGATCAAATGAAAATCTTCACCAGAAACAGCCTATCGCCCCTCCTCTCACGCTATCTCCCTTCGTGTCGCAATTTAGCATTGGTCGGTCTCCGAATTCCTCCGGCCGCCGCAGTAACTGGACGAATCCAAAAAAATTGGAAATGGATACGATTTCTTATCCTCATTTTGTTTCCACTTTCCACTCTCTTTCTCTTCTATCTCTTCACCGCCGCCAATCTGTTGCTTCTTCCTTCTCTATTTTTCTGTTCATCCTCCATGGATTCCCTCTTCATCAACCACTCCATTTCCCGCCTCAAGCTCTCTCCAAACGTCCATCTTCTTCCTAATCCACATTCCCAAACTCAATTTCTCTTCCTTCCCAATCGATCCCACAAACCTCGCAACTTAACTCTCTTCGCAATCCAGGACCACGATACTCAGAAGCAGCAAACTCCAACCTAATCCGACGACTACGGCGAGGTCGAGAAAATCATCGGAAGCTGAGCCCTGGACGGCGACGCCGGAATGGAATATCTAATCCACAGTTGTCCCCACGAAGAAATTCTTGCCGCTCAATACACTGTTATATGTCTCCTACAGGGTTTCCTAATTGCTAACACAGTAATGTCATTGGAGAGACTTTTTAGCTTTGCTCATCTAGTTGATGACCTTGTTCATGAGCCAACTTTCTTACGACGAGCCAATTTCACAAACAAGTTTTTTATTTGAAAAAAATTCAAGTCGGCTCGCGATTAGCTCGTTTCATATACAACCCTAGTATTGACATAAACAAAATCAAAATTAAAATGAGTAAGTTATAGTCATATGAAAAAGACCACCCGCTATCACGATTAATCTCTGACTCTCCAAATCTATGACCACCCTTTACCATGATTAAGCTATGAATCTCCGATTAAGCTCCACCTATCATGACGGGCATCACCAAATCGAGCAAGTATTCAGAAGGCACTACAAGAAAACATGGCTTTAGCAACAAATGCATAGAGACAATTAGCATAATAGTCACTTAAAGGTAACTAAGACAACTAATATGTTATTTGTCTCAATATAAATTTTTATTTGTCTCTACTTTGTCGTGGCATGTGTAACATTAGTCTCTAAATGTATTTATCCATAACAATTAAAATAATTGCCTCAATAAGTAGTAATATATGTCTCTAAAATGTCTAATTTATTTAATATTTAAATTTAACTTACATAATAAAGTTAGCTGATTGTATTGTAAAATTGTAACTAAAAAAGTGAATGATTTATTTATTTGAACGTGGTAAGTGATGGGATGGGATCAGCATCCAAGAAAAAACTTGGTTTGGAAAGTTCCAAACCCATCCTCAACCATTAGATCTAGTTTGACTCTTACCAATCTAATGATTCAGATTATTAGGGGTATTTAGGACTTTACACAAATAATTTAATTATTATATATAATTTAAATATTTTATTATTATTTTTTATTTAAATATTTTATATAATACTACAGTAGTCAACTATCGCTGGCCACCGACGCTGGTCGCCGGCCATCATCGCCGACGACGGTCTCCGTCTCTGGCCGCTGGCCACCGTCGCCGGTGACTTTTTTCGACGACTTTTTCCGACGAATTTTTTTCGGTGATTTTTCCGGTACCTTTTTCGACGAGGACTAGTTAACTAGTTAACCTGATTTTTACTATTAAATTATTAGCATGATTTTTTAATTCATAACTAGCTAACAAGTTAACTTGGATTTTTACAGTTAACTAGTTAGTTAACATGTTTTCTTGTGATTTTTCCGGCGAGGCTCTGGAGACCGAACAAACTCCGGTGACTTTTCCGGCGAGGACAAGTTAACTAGTTAACCTCATTTTTACTAATAACTTGTTAACAATATTTTTGTATTGATAACTAGTTAACTAGTTAACCTGATTTTTACTATTAACATGATTTTTTTATTCATAACTAGTTAACTTGTTAATTTGGGTTTTTACATTTAACCAGTTAGTTAACATGTTTTTCGGTGATTTTTCTGACGAGGCTCCGGAGACCAACCAAACTCCGTTGACTTTTCCGATGAGGACAAGTTAACTAGTTAACCTGATTTTTACTAATAACTTGTTAACAAGATTTTTTTATTGATCACTAGTTAACCTGAGTTTTTATAGTTAATTAGTTATCTAGTTAACATGTTATCTAATCAAGTTAATTAGTTACCAAGTTGTTAACTAGTTAACCAATTGAGTTAACTATTTATCAAGTTGTTAACTAGTTAACAAGATTTTTATTTGATAACTAGTTATCAAAATCGAGTTAACTAGTTAACTTATCAAATTTAGTTATCCAATCGAGTTAAATAGTTATCCAAATCGAGTTAACTAGTTATCCAATTGTTATTTTAATTTAGTTAACTAGTTATTTTATTATTAACTAGTTAACTTTATCAAATTAACTAGTTAACATTATGATTGGGTAACTAGATAACGAGAATATTTGATAACTAGATAACTAGTTAACATGTGAATTTGCTGATAACTAGTTAACCTATCAAGTTGTTAACTAATTAACTCATCGAGTTAACTAGTTAACCAATCGAGATAATCAATAGCATCATCTACATATCATCATCATAATCTACACATCATCATCATCATATATACATCATCATCATCATCATCTACACATCACTTTGAGAATTGAAATATAAGATGCAGAGTAATTCTAGTTCTTTTTTTTCTAGGTTCGTTGAGTTAGAGAGCTTAACGAAAATCCTACCCTACGAAAGATGCCATTAACGATTGGGGATATTAGGATGGCTTCTTCACGCATTGCAAAGAGAAATTCAAAACTCAAAACCCAAAATCAACGTGACTCAACCACCGCAAGCCGAACAACAGCAAACAACGACATCCCTTCTTTCTTCCTCGACCTCCCCGCTCTCCGATCATCCTTCCAGAAGCAAGGCCTTAACGACCGTGACCTCATCGCACTCTCCGGCGGCCACACCATCGGCTTCGCCAGTGCCAGTTCTTCAGAAACCGCATATTCAACAATACCGCCGTCACCATCAACCCCAAGTTCGTCGTCGGCCGACGGGAAACCTGCTTCGCCAACTCCGACGACACCTCCCCGATGAGTTTCGACGTCTCGTACTTCAAGAACTTAGCTGTCAAGAATGGGCTGCTCCACTCCGACCATGCGATTTTGGCTGCGGGGCACACATGGGAAGGGAGTGAATAGGTGGTGAGGGAGCTTTTGCCGGCGGCCCGGCGGTGGATAGGCTGGAGACGAAGGTCGTGGATGTAGATTGAATAGGGAAGGGATTTAGGTTTTTTTATTTGAATGGACGAAAATACCCTTGTTTAATTGTTTGGATCTGAGCCCAACTTGAAAGTTTGGACGCAGATCCTTTGCCGTAAGTGATTAATGATAATGGAGGTTATATTAATATAAATTATTTACTCCTCCTACACCCAAAACCCTACTTATTCTTTCTCCTTTCTTCTGCCGCCGTTGTTGATCGGAAAGGGTTCAGATCCATCTATCGCGGCGTCGACCACGGCTTCAACAAGCCCCCGTTGAAGGAAGGGTGGATTCGGATGTGCTTATCATGGCGTCGATCAAAAGGGTTCATCAAGTCGATGTTGATCGGAGAGGGTGGATTCAGATGCGTCCATCGCGGCGTCGTTAGTGTACTTAATTGCGACGACGACAACGGTGATTCAATTGTTGGGTGTTGCTATGAAGCTACTGAATCGTAATGGTTTTCAGGCTGTAATGTCCCGACGGGATCGACATAGTCTCCGGCGAATAATTACGAAGAAGGATAAGCCATAGAGGCAAGAAGAGAAGGAGATGAGAAGAGAAAGGGAAGAAGAAGAGCTGAAGCCTTCAAATTGAGAGAGAAATTAGGGTTTTCAAATATTGTTCATTCATTGATTTGAAACATTGCAACATCTTGGCTTTTATAGCCCTACTCCTATTTTCTATTTGCACTTTAGTCACTATACTATCACTCTATGACATTTCAATCCCTAGTCATGACAATCCCTTTCCCTTAAGAACAGACTTGTCCTCAAGTCTGATACAAAGATTGCATCACTAAAGCAAAAATAAGCTAAAATTTTTGTTATCTCTATTGTTTGTCTTCATGTCCTCAAGCCTTCATAACTCACAAAATGATCAACCGTCTTATATCTATCTTCTCTTCTCCTCCCAACTTATAGGAGTGACCAATTTGTAATGATTAGATAGTAGAAGGATCTGTTTGTAATTCGGTATTTGGTAGGGCTATAAAAGCCAAGATATTGTAATGTTAGGAAGCAATTAATGAACAATGTTAAACCCTATTTCTCCCAAATGAAGGCTTCTGCCTCTTCTTCTATACTTCTCCCTTTCTTCTTCTCAACTTCACCTCAATTTTTTCTCTCCTCTAACTCTCTTTCGCCTTTACGGCTTATCCTTACTTGCCGGAGAATAGCTCAACTGGTTCAGTCACGACAAATGGTATCAGAGCCTATCTCCGGCAACTTTCATTTCATGGCTATGGAAGAATACAACGCCTCCTTTGAACGATTAATGGTGACGTTCAAACGATTCTGCGAGATGAAGGAACTCAAGCGGCCAGCTTTCATTTCTCAGGAAAACACAACACTAGGAAATGTTTTGAGCATTGCCCCCAGGTGTTCGACGAAAGTCCACTGCCAGATTCTACAGCTCCAACGGAAAACCCACAACCACCTTTCGAACCTCCTATGTTCGCTGGTGATTCTGATCCATCTTCATGGCTCGAAGCTTGTGTTCGGTACTTCAGCGATGCCAAAGTTCCTGCTAATGAAATGGTCGATGAAGCTGGATGGTTTCTTGAGAATGCAGCATATTTCTGGTTTCTTGACTGGGAGAATGGCCGATTTGCAATAGCGTGGGACGAGTTCGCTCAAGCTATCTCTTGTCGATTTGGGCCTTGTAAAATCAATACCACAGAAACTCTCGCAATGGAATCGACCATACCATCCTCAGAGATGGAGCAGCTTAGCGTGGGGAACATGATTTCAGAGTTGCTGTCAATCAATTCTTCTTGCTTACTCACAAACTCTTACTTGATGCAAGTGAGAAGTACACCACCAATGCTGATTGCGGATTTTTGTCCAGGTGATATCCATTTCCCTCACAAGTCTTACAATAATCAAGTTTCAATGTTGGTATTGAATAGTGGTGAATGTATGGTTAGTTTATGGGGCCGTGGTGTGAAGAAATGGAAGTCTGGTGGTCCTAATGAAATGGGATCTTGTCATATAATCTGCTATAAGTTTGTTGAATATGTGGGAACTGAAATTGGCCTCAGTTTCAAAGAACCATATCAGGCATTTGATGAAAGTGCTGCAAGTACTAAGATTATTGGTGAGCTTAATTGGAGCTATTTACTCACTTTTGTTGAACTATTGGATGAGAAATTAAGTACTTTTGGATATCATTTCTACCCCCACTGCTGTTGTTTTATTGCAATTTGGGATGGCAGACATCACAATTTCCAGCTCTATGGTCATCCTATAGTTGGTATGTGGAGGGGAATTGATAACTGTTTTAAGGAACCATATAAGGATTCATGTTGTTATCAGGTCACCTCTCAAGAAAATGGATCTTCTCTTAATTTTGAAGAACCTTATACAGATGCAGATGAAATCAATTCTTGGGCACTCAAGATGAAAGAAGTGGCTACTATGTTCATGGGTCTACAGATGAATGCATCAAGCAAGGGTTCTAATGAAAGTCCAGGGGGAAGTATTGCTTCTAGGACTCCTATTTTACAATGTTTGATTGAGCGTGGTGGAACATTGGTGTGGAGTACTAGGAATTGTGAGTTGCTATATCCAAGTTATGATGGTTCTACTGTGCATTTTCATGGATTGAGCAATCATTGTGGTTTTAAAGAACCATACAAGGACATAGAACTTGCATACCAAATACTTGATAAGAACTTTGGCTCATGTTATATTGCTGGTTTGAGGAGAGATATAGCTACTGATGCAAATTTTGCTACAAATGCCGACAAGGCTAGCCTAAATTTGGTGCATGGTGCTAAAAATTCAACTAGGCCAACTCGTATCGAGGAAATATTTCTTGGAGCTCACATGGGAAACAATAAGAGTCAAAATCAAGTTCGTTGGACTAGGAAAAAGGTTCATTTCCTACACTACAAAGGTCTTATGCAGCCTTCTTCCATTACTGAGCTGAAAGCCTCACATCTTTTCACCTCAGTTATTGCACTCTTCTTTTCAGTGATTTGGTCATTGAAGCAGCAGGTAAAAATGTTCTTACTTTCAGGATGGGGTGTGATTGGCTCTACATAAGGTGCAGTGTGAAAGTCTGCTTCAACTGTTCTGCCAATTCTCTTGGAAGAGGGAACTATTTTGATTTCAAAGAGCCTTATAAGGACTCTCAAGAACTGTTCAGTGTGAAAGTCTGCTTCAACTGTTCTGCCAATTCTCTTGGAAGAGGGAACTATTTTGATTTCAAAGAGCCTTATAAGGACTCTCAAGAACTGTTCAATGCGAGTTTGAGCAAGAAAGAGTTTGCACTAAGCTACTTAAGTGATCTGCAATCAAGGTTGTTGGAAGGTTGCAATGCTATGGCCATTATCGAATTTGTATTCAAGGTTCCTTGTCATGGTTCAATATCCTTATCACACATTCCAGCATTGACTACATGATGAGATGGTCGGTTTCATTGCATTTGGGGCATACTCACCACTTAATCGATGAAAGTCTTGAGAGCTCAACTGTTCTACAGTTTGTTTTCAGCTCTTCATTCACTGAAATGTTACAGTTCAAGACAAATATGGTGTGTTGTTTTTGCTTAGACATCGGCTTGGGGACAAGCCGAATTTCTAGAGGAAGGGAATGGTGTAGGTATGATTGGGAGGTGACAAAGGGATTAAGAGCATATTGGAGCTGAAGTACATGATGTTCAACGGCTACTCAAATTTTTCAGCTCAATTTTGTCTTAAAGGTATTTTTGTCTTAACAGATTTTGATTTTGTTAACAGACTTGAGGACAAGTCTGCTTTCAAGGGAAAGGGATTGTAATGACCCAACTTATAGGAGTGACCAATTTGTAATGATTAGATAGTAGAAGGATCTGTTTGTAATTCGGTATTTGGTAGGGCTATAAAAGCCAAGATATTGTAATGTTAGGAAGCAATTAATGAACAATGTTAAACCCTATTTCTCCCAAATGAAGGCTTCTGCCTCTTCTTCTATACTTCTCCCCTTTCTTCCTACTTATTTACTTTTTGGCTGAATCTATCGAATTTCATTGGATTGGTTATATGAGTTAGTTCAGACTGAATCTGTCGAATTTCATTGAATTGGTTATCTGAATTAATTTATAGCGCTGCAGGGACAACATAAACTCTTGGAATGGGTAAGGCCTTATGTATCTGATCAAAAGAAACTCATCCCATCCTAGATGCCCAATTGAAGGAAACTACTGCTTTTGATCAGCAAGCACATAGAGCAACAGGGTTTGCAAACAAATGCATCAGTGGACAATGTTTTCCGGTACTTGAAAGTTGAATCGTCTACTGCATTTCCATCACAAAGAACTAATTCTATTATCAACTAATCAACTTTAGTAAGTTTATATTTCAAACCTCTCTTCACAATCATCATTTCATTGGCCAATTTTCATTGACCAACGCATCTGAATTTCCATTACAGAGATTAAACAAGTCTTCATGAGTGGAAATAGGGAAATATCATGCTAACTAAAATATAAACTTGTTGTATATGCCAGGTGAAAGTGCCCACTATTTTCACGAGTTTGAGATCAAAGCTAGCGGCAATGAAGATGAAGATTAGTTTTAGTTTAGAATAGACTATTTGTTACTTTTGTGAACTTTATTTTTTTTTTAATTTTAATATTTTAATATTTATGTATTATGGAAGAATTATTATCAATTTTAAGCATATCATGTATATTAATCTCTTGATACAAAACAATTTCCAACATTATTATTTGCCTAAGTAAATATTATTTATGGACTATTTCACCGTCTTCCTATATCCTAATTAGTCAAATACAAAATATCTTCACATACTATAATTAGAGGTAACTATATGTGCATCCAAAGAAGAATATTTTGTATCTAGTGTGAAATATAGAGACCAATATATATGTTCAAAAAACCAATAAAACCACATTTAATTGCCTCTAAAATAAGTATTAGAGACAATTGTTCATGTATCTAAATAAAACAATAAGAGCAAATATTTTTGTCACCAGAAGTAGTTTAGAAGACAGAATTTTGTCATTTAAATGAGTAATTAGCCACTAAATAAACAGTCCTTGATTGTTCATTTAGAGTCACATTTTTATATGTGTCTCTAAAAGGATCTAGCGACTGGAGCATTTGAGACACATATAATATTTGCCTCTAAATCATTATAGAGACTAATAAATAATATTTAGATACAGTTAAGCACAGTCTCTATATCCATGTTTTCTTGTAGTGAGGCAATTTAATCTTCCCTCACCAGTGATGCGAGTATTCAGATACCAGATAGAGGTGGGTTGTTGGGGGAGGTTTCAGCCAACAGAGATAACATGGGAAGGTGAGTTTGTTGAGGGGAGTTGAAATGGCTGAGATGAATGAATAGAAGCATGGGAATAGAAATTAGAATGGAAGTACGTTGAAGATGACCAAAAAGTTACTGTGGGTCATATTAATTCACTTTAGAATGTTATGAGTTTTCTTGTACTTTTATCTAATATATTAGGTATCATACTGTAATTAGTTTTAGGAGAATATAATAATAATAAAATAAATTATTTTAATCATAATTAATTCAAACGGTTAAGATTCGTTGATTGAACGGACACGAAAGTGGGGGTAACAGTTACCCCCACCTAGCTGGGTGGCACTAGAGCGTTTATCGGGGAGAAAGAGTTTTTATATTTATTGAATAAATATCATTATCAGTTTACAAACATGCTTTTCTCACTTTATTGATCATGAATAATGATCATTTCACCATAATAAATAGAAAAATTAAACAATTTACATAAATACATACGTTTTTGAACTATTTACAATTATAGTAATTTTCGCCCAAAAATTAGACGAATTCGCTCAAAAATTGGGCGAAGTAAAAAATTAGACGAATTCGCTCAAAAATTGGGCGAAGTCGCCTTGCCTAGCACAGTGTTTCCATTTTCCACTATCAAAATTGCTTTCATCATAAATGGCATTTGTTAATAAATGACCCGATTATCCCTAATTACAAAATGATCACTACAATAGATAATTTTGTAAAATGAGCATTAAACTTTGAATTTAAATAATGAATTTGACCGTGCAATCGTGAAATTCAATCGTAACTAAATTAAATTCAATCCTTATTCGCGAGTTCGTCGCTGATTAATTCTTTAACAAGTTAATGAGCCAAACTCAACGAGTTAACGAATCGAGCAAGCTCACCCATCCAGTTGAATCAGGTAGGCTCGTTAACTCGCTCATTCGTTAATTTTTTAATCACACATTTATTATCGAGCCGGCTCACGAACGTGCGATAACATCGCACATTTACTATCGAGCCGACTCACGACCGTTCAAAATTTGATGACATATCTTTCTAACAAAAAAAACTTTTGGTGGTACATTCAAAATTCCATACATCAAGAGTCTTGCTAATAAGTTAAGAAGAAAATAAGGGTTGTTTGGTTGTAGTGATATTGATATTGATAACTACAGATATCATGATATTCAGGATATCATCATTTTTTCTGTCCTGAATATCATGATATCTGGTGCCAAAAGTGATATCAATATCACTCAACAGATATTCATGTGGGGAGGTGAATATCTTCAGAGTGATATTGATATCACATTTTTTGGACAATTCTATCCTCACTCAACCTTCACAATTATAATGTCATCAACCCCATTACCCCAATTTATTTTGTCTCATTTTATATTGTCTCGTGTTTACGTATGTTTATATTTATTTATTAATTAATATAAATAATTATGATTTAGTTTTTAATTACTTAATTAGAATTTTTTAGTTAAAATTAGAATTCACCATGAAAATTATTTTAACTTTTTATTTTATTTTTGCTAGAAGAGGGAAATGTGTTAGTGGTAAATATAATACTAATTATTTTCTTAATGAATGAGCATTTATTATTATAAAAGTATAATTAACTTGAGTAATTAATTTATAAATACATTCACGAATAAAAAAAATAGAGATTACAAATTT
This sequence comes from Linum lewisii, assembly GCA_034768395.1. NCBI lineage: Eukaryota > Viridiplantae > Streptophyta > Magnoliopsida > Malpighiales > Linaceae > Linum > Linum lewisii. The sequence continues at coordinate 25,856,096 of CM068296.1, read as the reverse complement.
TAGTTTATAAACACACATGCTTTTTAATTAAATGTTAGGACTACTTTTATACTTTGTTCAAGTAAATGAGGGTATTTTGGTACATTCATCCATGCACTCACAATTTACCACTCATTTAAATATCACTATCCCAAACAGTGATATTAAAGAATCACTTTTACCAATATCAATATACTAACATATCAATATATCTCACATATCATGATATGTAGATATCATCCAACCAAACGACCCCCTAAGTCATCTACAATAAATTAGTGGAAAAAACATCACAAAACTAAAAATATAATTAACGAAATATATTTTATAAAATTTAATATTTTAAATCACTCTATACATTGTCGTTTAAAACTATGTTTTCTTATAGTAACTATATCATACTCCAATTAAAATTATCTCCATAATTTTAAGTTAATGAAAAAATATTTTAATTTTGACTTAGTTCATCTTTGATTCCTAATTTCTATTTTGTCTCCCGTCTATATATATATTGTAATCTAAATATGATTAAACTATTAATATTCACTCTTAAATATTTCATTGACTTTAACCTTTATACTTAATTTATCATGGTCCTTAAGATTTAGATAAAAGTTTCAACAAGATTAATAAAGAACATGAGAAAAATAGTTCATCGATTGGTTGTAGGTAAATGTAGTGGTTGATTGAGGAGATTAAGTGATTAATTAATTTATAGGTCAAAATTTAGTTTGTGGTGATTAATTTAGAACAATACCTATTCAAAATAGATATGTAACACGCTTATATTTATCTATAAATATGAAAATGTCATCTTCTCCCTTATTATGGCGTCTACAATCGGTATAGCTATTATGTCCTCTTTCTTCCCATGTCATCCTAAAATATTATGCCTTCACACTTGGCCAATTATTTTGTTTGATGATTTATCTAATCTTTTACATTCAATTAAAAATGGATGTGAATCAGACTGCAGATTTAGGTAAATCATAATTTATGTTTTCTAGCTTTCACATTGTTTGGCATTTTAATTTTAATGTGGTTTTGTTATTCCCAACAAAAACTTGATTCGTAATTTTAATTTTATTTGTGATCTGATTCGATTGTTAGGAGATGGAATGGAAGGCTTCGGAAAGAAACAATTATTCATCGGAAAATGACCCAATTTCATATCAATTTGGTATAATATTCTCTTACTTTAGTGAACAGTATTTATGAATTAGGTTACTTATATTTGCTAAGCATATTATTTATAATTGCGAATTAGGATGTTTATGTATCATAAGTTACGTCTATTTTAACAATATTTGTTAATTTGGTTGAACTTAATTCTTATAGATATATATTTAACACAAAACTTCTCAACAAAAACTAAATGTCATTCACCATTTAACAATATTTGTCTATATTATGCATCTAGCTCATTCGAGAAGGTGACTCCTTACACAACTTGCTAAACTTTTAGTAAGGCTTGTTTACGTAATTGAATTCTTTGTGAGGACCTGTTTCATAAGTAATTAGTCAATAATAGTATGATGAATATTTTGTGAGTTATTAATGTCCTTGGTCTAGAAAGTGAGAAAAAACGTGTTTGTAAACTAATAAGGATATTTATTCTATAAATAAAAAAGCTCTTTCTCCCCAATAGACGCTCTGGTGACCCCAAGCTAGGTGGGGGTAACCGTTACCCCCACTTGCATGTCAATCTCAACCATTCGTTCAATTAACGAATCCTAACCCTTTGAAATAATTATGATTAAAATGAACTCATATAAAAAAAAAATTATGATTAAAATGATTTATTTTATTATTTTTATATTCCCCTAAAACTAATTACAGTATGATACCTAATATTAGATAGAAGTACAAGAAAACTCATAACTTTCTAAAATGAATTAATATGACTATTCCTAAAAAAAAATATGATCCACTTTAAATTTTTGGTCATCTTCAACCTACTTCCATTCTAATTTCTATTCCCCTGCTGTTATTCATTCATCTCAGCCATTTCAACTCCCCTTAACAAACTCACCTCCCCTGTTATCTCCGCTAGTTGAAACCTCCCCTCAACAATCCACCTCTATTTGGTACTCGAACAGCCCCCTCGTTGGTGAGGGATGATTAAATTTCCTTCTGAATACTTGCTCGATTCAGTGATGCCCATCATGACAGTCAGAGCTTAATCATGATAAAGGGTGGTCGGAGATTCGGAGAGTCAATGATTAATCATGATAGAGGGTGGTCGTTTTCACCTAGATCGGCGGTGGAAGAAGATGCTAACCCTGCGGCGTTGGCGGCCAACCACGGCAGAATCTCAATCTCTGTTGAATCTTAACTCTCCGACGGCGACGCTAACGCTGTTATGTGCGGTTCCAACGCCCTCAATAGGCCCAATCTCAACGTCCTCACATGGTCTCGGCCGCTGGTGGTTGAACTTGTTCGGCGATTATGGTGGGGCTATTACAATTCAGTTGATTTTTGGCCCGATGATTAACCCTAATAATCTAGGTCTGACCTACTTGGTTTGGTTAATTATGTGGTCGAATCAGTTTTGTGTTCTTGGTTTGGTCCGTTGAAACCGAGGAACAATTTCCATAATTAGTTGTTTAATAACTTAATAATTCCGTAATTTAAGTTGCATAATATCCTAATTTAAGTTGATTTCCTAAATATCGGTTGAAGAATTCAAGGAATCCATGGAACAACTTCCAGTATAATTTAATAGTTATTTCAAGTTCCTGATTATTAGCCTATGTAGTTTAAGACTTTTAATAGTTCTTTAAAAGTAATACTATATATTACCTTTCATATTGGTTGTTAGTTGATATCTATAGCAGCGTGATATTACCTATTAACATTGGTTGAAGATTTGACTTTAAAGTTAGTTAAACAACTTCCATAATTTAAAGTATTTAATAATATTATTTTCTTATCACCCATACTATTACACAGAACCTAATATGCCATAATTTTTTTTTTGCAAGAGCCATTAAATGTTTTAACATATTATACAGAACCAAAAATTAAATAAATAATGCATCCCGAATATTTTACTTACCCATAACATCTTTCATCTTTTTAATATCGTGTATTAATGCAAATTATTTGTAATTACATTTTAATTAGTTTAGACAGTAAATATATAATTTAGAGATATTATTTATAGTTTATTGGTATGAATTTAAGTTATAAATCCTCTTATTATTCAATAATTTATGTTGGCCTCTACCGAGAAACATTGTTGGTATGAATATATATTTTAAATTCAGTTATTATAAAATATTTTGGAATTTACTATTAATGGTTTAGTGATTAAAACAATTTTAAATCTAACAAACCATATCATATGAGACCAGGAATGTAGCAAAATATTAATAATCCTATCGTAAAGTCGACTTTGTCTCATATGACTATTTTACTCATTTTAATTTTGATTTTGTTTATGTCAACAAATGAGCTAACTTGTTTCTCTAGCTGGTTAAGCTATGCTCGCGAGCTGGCTTTATTATAACTCGTGAATTATCATAAGTTATTACTTATTAGTAAATTCTACTCTCTCGTATGATAATTAAATAATCAACCCTCATTTGGGATTTGGGAGATAGCTTTTAAATATAAGATTGGCAAATTGCTACTTTTACTCAAGCCATATATATCGTGAAGTTTTGAAAACTTTGATGCTTGAGATGCCAGATTGGCATATTGATGCTATTGTAATTTGTATGTGCCGTATAAGTGATGCTTTAAAACGAGGGAATTAAGCATATTCAAATATTTGTGAATGGTGATTCTGTGATTTTTTATGTTTATGATATTTTGTAGCACTTATATCGTATTTTTGTAGAATATTTGATTTTCAAATATTATTTATCATGAGTTTGGCTTGTTTACAATGTTAAACGAGACTAACTCGGATTTTCCTCGATTAGTATTATGACCAGCCTCAGCTGGATTGACTTCCATGTCATCATCTGACTCAACGACATGACGACCAAAAGCAACAACGATACCAATCTTGGCTTCAGCCGCATTGAGGACGTTGCTTGGAACTTGAGGCGGTAGTGGCGCGCAGCTGGTAGTGATAGTGGTGGTGGCTGGTCAACGTTACACGAGTGTTGGGCCTGGGGTTCTTTGGGTGAGGAGGAAGGTCGAGGTCAATGTTCCGTCGTGACAACTCAACTCCGAAAAAGCAGCTTCATCATGTTGGAATTGGGTTAGTTCGACAGAGTTGGTGGAGGAGTGTTCATTTCGAGTGACGAATTAGATCTACATGTAACAATGACATATCTAAATTGATTTATCCATTTTGATAGAGACCGTGAATTTTTAGATTGATTGTGCATGAGTTTAGCGATGAATGTATTGTGTTTGCTTGGTTAACCAAAAACTAGCCGATTTGAATGGCAAAATGATGAAAAAAATTCAATAAAAAATCAATAGAGAATCAGATTATTCTAATAAATCGTTAAATAAATCTAAAATCTAAACTATATTACAATACATTTCAGCGACAAGACACCCGTCTAAAACTTCAGTTTCTGATTTAGAATAAATATTAAATTATTTGTATGAATAATGTCAATATGATGATGCAAAATATGTCTTAATTATAAAAAAATTAAAACATCATATATAGATCTATAAAAAAATATAAAGTGTAGATTCATGAGAGATGATATGAGTCTCACAAATTCTTTTTTAGATTTCATTATCTCAGTATGAATAAAACAGATTATTCATCTCAATAATTTATTTATCTATGCTTTTGATGATGAATTTGAATGGAGAACAATAATAGGTGAACACAAATAAGATAAAGAAAGAACTACAATACGTAGCGATCAAGGATTTAGTTTGTAATTGAAATTGTTGACCTTATTGGATCTCTATGTACTTATTTTAGGCTAGCAAAGAGTGATTCTATTGTGTTTGATTGTCATGCACATATAATTTATATATGTTTTCCCCTGATTTATTTTTTAATATTTTTATTTATCATGGTATAAAATTAAATATCTTACGTTATTATAGAATTTTAATGATACTACAATGTTATTATGATATAACTATAAATTAAATATCTTACCTTTAATATCATCACTAACTCAGCATCTGTTACACTGTTAAAATATCTTGTAAAGTTAATAATTTCTTGGAAAGTTCATAAATAAAAGGATTTTTGGACTTTTATAAAAAAAAAAAATGTGAAGAATAATTAATCCAACTCGAATTTTTATTTTATTTGAGTAATTGTGATGTTTTATTGTTTGTTAGGTAAAATCTTGAATCACAAATAGGGATGGCAAAATTTATCCAACACTTGGATATCCATCCATTTAGCCTCTTTTAGAGTGGATTGGATATGAGCTCATTTATGATTGGGTCTGATCCAAACTAATAATTAATGGATCTAATTTTAATCCATTTAATTATTTTCTAACTTAAAATGAATATAAAAGTGTCCAATATTCCCAATCTAAAATCCAATAATTTTTTTTTGTCAACTATCACTACTTTTATCTCATAACTAGTTATATAATTTATAAATCGTACGAAATTTTATCTTGTAACTAGCTATCCTATTTTATAACTAGTTACAAGTTATAAATTGTGTAACTAGTTACTAGTGGAAACGTGTAACTAGTTATTTGCCACAAATAACTAGTTATTTTCTGCAACTATTACAAATACATGTAACTAGTTACTACCGTACAAAAATGTAACTAGTTACTAAGCCGTATATCTAGTTATTTTGTCTCGTAACTAGTTACGAGAGTCACCAAAAAGGCCAACATCTTGTCAACGAAATGTCAACATTGATCAACAAAAAGTCAACGATGGCCACCAAAAAAGTCATTGGTCGGTCACCGGAGGCTCGCTGTGGGCAACTGAAAGTTAGGCAGGTGGGAGAAAAGTTTTCAAAGATAAAAATAAATTTAAATTATATAGTGAAAAAACTAAATCTTAATTTGAATCAGGGTTTTAGTAACAGATAGGGTTGGCTATTCGGTTAAATCGGTCAAATCGAACCGAATTCTGTAGGTCACCGATTTCGAGTTCGGTCGAAACCTGGGACGTGGCCGTGATCGATTTGAATTCGGTTTGACCGTGCCCGAATTCAAATCGGTCACGATCAACCGAGTTGACCGCAACATGCCCGATTTGGATATGGCAGAGTTATGGGATTTGGATCTGGGATGAAATTGAAGAAAAAAAAGGAGATGAAGGAGGGAAGATGAAGAAATCTGATTTTGGGGAAAAAAATATCTGGTTTGAATCTAAGTAGAAAGTAGAAGAAGGGAAGAAGAAGATCTGGAATCCAAGTTCGAAGTTTGAATCTGAAGAAGAAGAAGAAGAATGCAATTCCATTCAACCAATTCCACTACCCAATTCCATTACGTACCAACTTTCATGTACCAATTCCATTACCCAATTCCATGTACCAATTCCACTATCAATTCCTCGCCATAGTTCTACACCACTATTCACATTAACAACCACCATCATGCATAACATCAATTCCACCCAAATCACACACATAACCTCCATTCATCCAATATCACGTCTATAATCACATTCCAATTCAATCAACATCTCACATATCACAAACAATTTAAGGGTAAACGGCTAGCTCACTAGCTACCGCCATCTGCAAATACAGGGGCGGCCATGTCATGAGTCTTAGGGCTACCCTCCTGTTCATCCTTCATAGGATGACCCCACATTGGCAGGGCCATCCTCCTACAACCACAAATGACATCATTTCATAATCACATCAAGGCTAACTGCAAGCTTGACGGCTACCTCCACCTACAAGTACAAGGATAGCCATGTCGCAAGTCTAGGGTTAACCTCATGTTCGTAATTAATAGGGCGACCCCACATTGGTAGGACCACCATCCTGGAACCACAACTATCACAAACGAGTATACTTATATATAATTAACCAGATCGTAAACTCGTCCCTCCTTTCACTCATTACTAGATCCAAACCGTTTATCATCATCATTAATCAATCACCCCAATCCCAACACATAACAATCATCATTCATTCAACAACCAACTCATCAAATCAGAACAATCATCAAACGACAATCATCACAAATCAAATCAAACCACAATCAGTTACAAAGTAGTTAACAACTTTTACTCTCATTCAATTTCATGCAATACCTATATTCATCTAGGTCAAAATTTCAACTCCTCACATCGACCATCACTACCTATCGTACGCTAAACCCTCACCTGACAAGAAGACGAGGCTCTAAACGACTTCTAGAAACCCGAATAGCCAAGCTCTACAACACCAAAAATGAAGTTTCTTCCTTCTGCCACTGACAGTGCCTAACTCTAAAATATCCAGAACTGATATATGCGATCTCTTCCTCTCATCGCCAGGAATGCATAGCAAGAAACAGATCGCCAATCGGACCTCTGTAGCTCCCGGAATCAAGGTTTGAAGCTTGGGGGGTTTTGGTTCGTGAAAGGGTTTTTTGGGAGGAAAGAGAGAGGGGAAGTCATGAAAATCTGTCAAAAACTCATCTTTCATAGTCAGACCAAGACACATGTCCTTGTATCATAACACACGGTGTGTGTTATGAAGACACACAACATGTGTCTATAGCACACGGCCGTGTGTTTAGTCTGCCACTCCCAACGAATTTTCAACGTACTGGCTTCTAAAAACTTCAACCCGACTCAATTTTAAACGTCATGGACTTCGATGGGGGCGTAAAGAAGATTGTTTCCAATGTCTCAATCATCCAAACTCGAGCTCCAGATTGTTCGTTTGGGCGGGGATGTTACAGGACGAGAAATCTGTCTGCCACTACTGCATCTGCGTGAGCATCTGACCGTACTGGTCAGCATACTGTGGTGGTGGTGGTGGAGGTGGCATCTGCTTCTCCTGGTAAACAAACTCGGACGGCTGCTGGTGCTCTGGATCATTAGAATCCTCTAGAGCAACTGGTGCGTGGGCCTCGATGTATGTGGATGGCTCGATGGCCAAGTCTAAGTTAAACTCATGGGTGAGCTCTGCGCCAATGATGACAACCTGAAGTCGTGGGATCTTGGGTCCCCACAGATGTGTGACCTGGAGGTCAGTGAGGAGGAATCCAATGAATGCGCCGTCAGGAAATGCACCAGGTATCTTAGTGGACCTAGTACTCTTGTCAAAGAAGCGGGCGAGCACCCATCCAGGATGAAGGTGGTAGCCCTCATAGACAGCCCTGAAGAGTAGAAACTCCTCAGAGGCTATGTGTGATGTGATCCCAACCACCAAGCCCCACGTGGACATGACACTACGGGCACTAGGCCCGAACCTCCCCATGTTAACATGGGATGGAGGAACTAATGAAGAGAACTGGAGCCTTATCCGAGAGAAGATTATCAAGGAGAACCCAGCCCTGAAGATGGGCCAAGAAGCCACTCCATGACCAAACAGTCACATGCCAAAGCTGAATTAATACTAGATCAAAGCTGGATTTCTGGACAGATTCCTAGTCTGACAAAGACCGACGAATATGGGCTACTTGGAGATAGTTATCGGGCTGAAGTCCAACATGAAAGTTGTATCCCATGGAGTCTACTAGTTGTCTGACAAAGGGCTTAATTTTCCGAATTTATTTGGTTGAATCTTCCAGAACCCGTTTAGCTATTTTTAAGGAATTTTTCAGCTTTCTTTTTTAGAGTTCTTGTTTAGGAAGGAGTCCTTTCCTTGTAGGACTATGAGTCCGAATTTTGCCTCCTTATTAGACTATTTTAGGATTAGTTTAAGTCATTTTTAGTAGCTTAATTAGGACTCATTTTATTTCTTTATTATTTTAGGAGTTAGTTTCAAAGGAGGAATAAGAGAGCTTGTTCCTTACTCCTCCCCTATAAATAGCGGCCGCTGACCTCTCTTGTAAACAACACCCCCTAGAATTAATACAAAGATATTTTAGAACTTATGTTCTTTTCCTTTCAAGTTTATGTGAGGAGCATTGCTTAAGGTTCGGCTTATCATCAAGAGCATTCATCTCTTGGAGTGGCGCCTTCGACTTGATACTTCTGGTTCCTAGCTCTTTATAGCTAGTAGGTCCGATTCTATCCCGACTCCATAGGTAGGCTCGTTGCTTGAAGACTAACTTAGGTGGTTAGGGTCGTCTGCCCACGGTTCGGCGGTTCACATCAATGTGGTGGCGTCCATTCTCAACTGCAAAACATAAGGAACGACGCCACAAATAATGGATAAAACGAAAGAAAGGGTGAGCGATCTGACCGATGTATATCTTGTAGCTAAACACGGAGTCGGGTCAGCCCGTGATGTGGTGCTAGAGCTCCTGATATGGTGGGACTCTCAAGTTGCTGTTGTTCGCCCATCCAAGGTTGTCATCCGTGTAGCGGTTGGGGTGAATGTCGAGGTAGGTGGCGAACTCGTCGTAGGTCAGCTCGGTGAATTTGTCAGTGAGATGGAATGAGATACACTTCCCATTCCTCTTGGAGCACCAGGAGGCAAGATTGAAGGAGCTCCAAAACTCCTGGAGGGCGAAAAATGGATAAGAGAAGTCGATCGTCATGAGTTCAAGCAACCCCACCTCGGTGAGGGAGTGACTGACATTATCGAACCACTTGGTGTCGAACTCCTGTATGGACTCCATGGAAAGAGAAGCAATGTCGGCTGGACGGACGTCTCTGATCTTCCAATACCGCTCAAAGTAGTATTGAGGGTGTCTGGCGAGGAATGGGTGGAGGCCATCGATCCCCCCAGGGTTGGAAGCGGCTGGAGCGGCGACACCCTCTCCAGTGTCCATGGGGTCCGGGGCAGCGGATGTGGAACCTGGACCACTGCGCATCAGTCTCTTACCTGGGTTCCTAAAAAAATTTGGACACGAAGCCACAATTAGTAAAACCAACATCTTACCCCACACTGGGTATAAAAACTCAATTTCGCTAAGAAACGAGGAAAACCGAGTGGGGGTAAGCGAATTCAAAAATTCAGCAATGTTCATTAATCTCAAGGAACGCACAGGACATCACGGAACAACAATAGGATGGCTAGAATGCAAAGTCAATCGTTCGGTCAACCAAAGTCAACATAACCGACAAAATCGTTAATTCGGCAATGCAAACAATGTTCAATCAGCAAGAAACCAAGGCACAACGATCCTAGCATAGTCTAGAGCATCTAGGTTCAATCAGTTCAGAAAAATTCACACCGAAACAGCAGGCACGCAAATCGAGGTAGACCAAAAAGTCAACCAAAACGAAACTTGTCGAAATAGAACAATCAACATGTCAAAAGATTTGTAATTGAAATCCCAACAACTAACCTTCAAGACACGACTATGAAAAATTGATGGAAGTTGACGAAATCGGCAAAAACTCGAAAGAACTTGGTTCGAGTGAAACCGGATCTATAGAGCCCTGATTTGGGTGATCTAGGTGGATACGGACTCGGACCAGAGAGGGGAATGGGATGGCGTTGATCATCGACAGCAGTGATGGGGATAATGGGGCGGAGGCGGCGATCAGACGAGATAGGGGGTTTGTTCAAGAGTTTTCGATGAGAAAGGGCTGTTTGTGGGTCTGGTACGAATAAGGGAAAGGGGAGGTGATTTAAAATTTTATGACTAAGTTCTCGCTGAGAACCTCTTTGAAAACAACTGACAAAAAGCGACGTGAATTATGACCTGATTGAGCATAAGTTCTCGCCGATAACTTATAAGTTCTCGGCAAAAACATATTTGAAAACCGACACTGGAAAAAAATAATTGAAAACCGCCAAGTTCTCGCCGACAACTTTAATTTTCGGCGAGAATATGGGTCCTATGCTAAAAAATTATTTTCGAAAACACCGATTAACTCAACTTCAAAAATTTGAAACAAATTCGACAAAAATCGAAAAAATCCCAAATAAATTGGAACAAAACCGAGAACACGAGACACACACAAGAAAATTAAAAACCACGAATTGAAACTATTGACTCCCCCGAAACCGACTCAAAACACAGTGACTGACTCAATAAATTCGAAACTGACTCCAGTCGTTGGTTGCTTCTTATGAAGCGCTCTCGTTTAATGTCCTTGAGCTGGACGATACCTGGATGACGATCAAGAGGTGTCCCAACTCAGGACTTCCTTCATGCTCGCATCGGAATCCATGAAGTAAAGTTTTGGAGTACCTCAGTTCAGGAGGAATCGTCTCCCATCGGTGTGGGTTAATTGGGTCCGACCATCGGGGAGGTCGCTAGTGACTTCGAGTGGCCCGAACAAATTCTTCATGTGTATGTCTTCATCCGGTGGTTGGGCGGATGATGGCGGGGCGATTGGCTTCAAAGCCACTTTCTTCATCGTCGTTCACTCCTTCTTTACTTCTCCATGATCTTTAGCTCGTGGCGATCCACTGGTGGGTGCCTTCGGTTCTTCCTTTTTCCTTGTCTTCTGCACTAGAGGATCATTTCTCATATGGGTAACCTGCTAAAGTCCTAACATAACCATCTTGGAAGAAACACTAGAAATGTCATTAGTACCAGAGGTTGCCGAGGCCAACTCCACAGTATCAATTGATAAACAATGTTCATCTTCCTAAGGAGCGTATTTCATATCGTCCTTAAGGCGGAATGTGACACTATCCTTTCCGACCCTCAAATTCAACGAGCAATGCTGGACGACGATGGTCACGCCTGCTGTTGCCAAAAATGGTCGGCCTGTGAGGAGGGTCACATTTACCTCTCCGGTATTCATAACAACCACATTTTCTATTATTCCCCTAGGTGTTTTGACAGATCTATAAGCGCACACCAGATGCATACTAATCAGTTTCAATTTTCCTAGATTCAATTGTTCATATAAGCATATAGGCATGACATTGATAGATGCACCTAAATCAGCTAAGCTACGATCAGTTTTGATACCATTGATGGTGCAAGGTAAAGTAAAAGAACCGGGATCGCGACACTTAGCTGGAGGGGGTATAGATGGCGTGTGGTAGAGGACGGTGGAGCATTCTTCGTTAAGGGAGATGGAAGACTCCTCTTCCTTCTTCTTGTTCTTCATGATATCCTTCATGACTTTCCCAACCTGTGGTATCATCTCCATGGCATCAGTGACTGGTACTTTCATCTTTGTGTTCTTCAAGACCGAATACCACCTATTATATTGGGTGTCAAGGGTCTTTAGCTTAATGGCCTTAGGAAATGGGATCCTAGGCTGATAAGGAGCTAATGGTGGCGCAGGAGCTGATGGTGGAGGAGGCAGGGTAGTCACTTCCTCTTTTTCTTCCTTGATCTCTGGCATGTCAATGGCTATGTCATCAAGAACCATGACCGAGTTAGGGGATATAGGACCAGCTAGTTGTTTCCCGCTTGTTGTAGAGATGGCCTTGACAAGTTCATTCTTGGGGCTCGGCTCTGTCTGGCTCGGTAGCTGACCCATGGGGCGACCACTAGAGAGGAGGCTGACGATGTTGTTGAGCTGGTCTTCCATCTTGTGACCTGAGCTATCTGGCCTTGATTCAACGTGGCTTGAGCTTTGAACTGTGCATCATGGTCGTCAAGCCTTGTCATGATTAGGTCGAGCTTCTTATCTATCTCGCTCTCCCTAGTGTTTTGTGGCACTAACCTTTGATGTTGCTGTACTCCGGTGAATCTAGGTGGTCCTTGGTAACTGTTATTGAAGTACAGATTCTGGCGATTGCCAAGTGTTGTACCATAGTTACCCTGGTTCAGGTGAGGTGGCTGGTAAGCTCCACTTAGTTGATTACCCGGCTTCTGCTCTTGAAATGACCAGATGGTCGATTATTCTGATTCTGATTCATGCCTGAATTGTATGGAGGACGCTCTTGGAAGCTGCCTTGTTGTTGCTATTGTTGAGGTTGTCTGAACTGTCGGTAGTCGGATTAGCCTTTTTGATTGTTGATGAAGCCTTGACCAATAAAGTTCACTTCATCCACAGACCAGACATCTGCTTTACCGAAGTTCTGACAACTTCCTCCATTGTGAGCACAAACTCCACACCATTCACAGTCAGCAACATAGACAAAAACTGAAGGAGGGTTAATGGGTGCTCCGGCCATCTTCATGTGCTTCTGAACTTCTGCCTTGATCTGTTCTTCAAGGCCTATCTGACTCTTGGACACTTTGGATTGTCTCTCCCAGTTCCTGGACTTGGAGGCGCAACTAGCAAAGTGAAGTAGAGAAGCTTCTGGTGTGAGGGCAGTGCAATCTCCTTCAGCCAAGGAGTTGACCCACTTTGCCGATTCATCATTCATTCCCCGAGCGAAGATCTCAGCTAGTTGTCTTTCCTCGAACCCATGATGAGGGCAATTGTAGAGAAGTTCTTGGAATTCATTCCAAGCATCGTATAAGCTCACTCCATCCTTCTGCCTGAACCTGGCAATGCTATCCTTGTAAGCTGTGGTTCTTGAAGGAGGAAAGGAATCCTCCACAAAGTCTTGGGCAAGATTATCCCAATTGGTGTAGTGACCGGGTGGCTTGCTGTTAAGCCACCTCTTAGCGTCGCCTCTGAGAGAGAATGGGAATGCTCGCAAGCAAAGAGTGTTCTTGTCGAGGTTCCCACTCTTGAAGGTCTCACACATGGAAAGGAAGTCCGCCAGATGAGTGCATGGATTGTCACGCGGCTTCTCTTTAAATTGGATATCCCTAGAGATCATACCCAGGAATGGGATTTTGATCTCATAGTCAGGATCGACATCGTTGTGAGGGACGGCGATGCTTGACAGGACACTAGTCGCGTTCGGCTTGTTGTAGTCCGCCATAATGCGTGGAGCATTCATTGTGGGAGGAGTAGGTGGCAGCGAATCTGAAGACGTGGATGACATGGAAGAAGAAGAGGAGTCCTCATCAATCTTTATGGGGGTGGCGGTGGATTGATTGTCACTTGCTTCTTCGCTTTCTGTTGCTTGGTCGATGCAGAATTGCCCGGAATGTCTGAGCTCTTAGTCTTGTTATGCTTGAACTAAGAACGAGTGAGTGGGCGGTTCATATACCTGCATTGAACCGGCAAGTCAACAAAAACAAGAACAACCGGTGTAAAATCAAAGTGTGATGGAAAGTGAAAAGATAGTAAGTAGAAGAATAAATGCCAACTCTTCTTTCAAACAATAGAGAAGAGTCCCTAGCAACGGCGCAAATTTGATAACGATGTAAATAGGGTATCAAATACTACCAAACAAGACTAAGGTAGATCGTATTCCACGGGTTTTCTTCCAATTGTTTACTCAAAGGAATTGGCAATTATTCTGGGTTTTAAACAAGTTGTGTGGTGTGAGTTCCATGACTTCTAAACTAATATGCAAAGGAAATAAAATTTAATTAAAAGGCAAATTGATTGATTAAGATTGATTGACGTATGACAAACTAAAGCTTAGACTCGAATCCCCCTAAGATTACCATGACATTGGCGATCACAAAACCGGCGACTTTCAATCCTAATTCATTCAATTCTTGGACACAACCATAACTCCTTACCATTAGGTCTAAGTCCGCAAACGTTCACTCTATCGGATCTAACTACCAAGATTAATTAACCGTCTGTGTATTCACTTCTGCAATGGAAAACTAACAAGCACCTGATTGATTTTAGTGAGTTACTCTAGAAGCGGATTAACCCTAAATGGTTCCCACGAAAGGCACACTCCGTTGAATAGGTTAATTAATTGATTTGAGATTCTAAAACAAGGCGGACATTCACAAACTATCCTTATTTTAACCAGAATCTAATCTAGGTGATCAAGCTAGAAAAGAAACACAGAATTAAGAACAAATCAATTATGAAATAGAAACTGTCTGAATTAAAATCTAATTACTGCTGATCCGTGACCGCTTTAAAGCCTCGGGTCACTTAGGGTTCATCTAATCTAAACTTAACAAGTTTAGTTAGTCATGTTCGATACAAGAGAATCAAAGAGAATCAGAGACCATCATAGAATTCATCATACAAAGGAAGAACAAAGAAGAACTGTAAAACCTAATTTGACGATTCCGTGAAGCTTCAATCTCGAGAAATCTTCACTCCTAGCTCCAAGCACTCCTGGATGGAAAGATAGTGTTAGGATCTCTCCGGGAACTTCAAAATATGCTCTCAACTCTCTCCTATGGGTGTAGAAGGCCTGAAATTTCGTCCCCTTGTATTAGGGTTGAATCGCAGCTTATATAGTTGCTTTACCAAATCTCAGCCGGAAAAGGACTAAGTTTTTGGCAAGAACTTCTAGAGTTCTCGCCGAAATATTCTTTGTAAACTTTTTCTGATTGCCGGCGAAATTTTTTCAATAGTTTCTTCATAAGTTCTCGGCGAGTACTTCTTCACAATCTTTTCTGGAATTGGCGACGAGATCTTTAATTGGTTTGTGAGCAACATTTCGCCGAGAACTTGGACATTCTCGGCGATAACTTCTTGTGCTAGGCAGCCTTTCATCGTTCTTAATCGGTTTAATTTCTGGATTGATTTTGGGTCATTTCTTAAGGCTCCATTGCTTCCCGAACACATCCGATGGTTACATATCTGACAAAAACCTGCGTACTCAACGGGACACTAGAAAACACATCAAATAGACCTGGAACAGGCCAAAGTAACCAAATCGGTAGGAAATAGCATCAATGAATGAAAACTCACTAAACTACCCCAAAAGTTGTGTTACAAGCAATGAAATGTCGCTTAAACGGGGCTGATAATAACGATAAATCTAGTGTCATCAGCGTCCTAGAGTAAATGGGAAAGAGAAGAGAGACATTTTTCCCTAGTAGAGTTTTCTTGTCTTTAAGTTTTCTAAAAGCTGGTTATCTTGACTATTTTAGAAGAGCCAAGGTTTGTATTATCGTAAAATTTAAGTGTGGGGTTCCTTCTTGTTTCAGGATTGTTTGGCTGCCATTTACATATTACTAGGACCTAAGGTTCAATACTCTAATTAAAATTATCTCCATAATTTTAAGTTAATGAAAAAAATATTTTAATTTTTGACTTAGTTCATCTTTGATTCCTAATTTCTATTTTATCTCTCGTCTATATATATTGTAATCTAAATATAATTCAACTATTAATATTCACTCTTAAATATTTCATTGACTTTGACCTTTATACTTAATTTCTCATGGTCCTTAAGATTAAGATAAATGTTTCAACAAGATTTAATAAAGAAAATGAGAAAAATAGCTCATCGATTGGTTGTAGGTTAATGTAGTGGTTGATTGAGGAGATTAAGTGATTAATTAATTTATAGGTCAAAATTTAGTTTGTGGTGATTAATTTAGAACAATACCAATTCAAAATAGATATGTAACATGCTTATATTTATTTATAAATATGAAAATGTCATTTTCTTCCTTATTATGGCATTTACAATCGTTAAAGCTATTATGTCCTCTTTCTTCCCATGTCATCCTAAAATATTATGCCTTCACACTTGGCCAATTATTTGGTTTGATCATTTATCTAATCTTTTACATTCAATTAAAAATGAATGTGAATCAGACTGCAGATTTAGGTAAATCATAATTTATGTTTTCTAGCTTTCACATTGTTTGACATTTTAATTTTAATGTGGTTTTGTTGTTGCCAATAGAAACTTGATTCATAATTTTAATTTTATCTACGATCTGATTCGATTGTTAGGAGATGGAATGGAAGGCTTCGGAAAGAAACAATTATTCATCAGACAATGACCCAATTTCATATCAATTTGGTATAATATTCTCTTACTTTAGTGAATAGTATTTATGAATTTGGTTACTTATATTTGCTAAGCACGTTATTTATAATTGCTAATTAGGATGTTTATGTATCATTTGTTATGTCTATTTTAACAACATTTGTTAATTTGGTTGAACTTGATTCTTAGAGATATATATTTAACACAAAACTTCTCAACAAAAACTAAATGTCATTCACCATTTAACAATATTTGTCTATATTATGCAACTAGCTCATTTGAGAAGGTGATTCCTTACACAACTTGCTCAATTTTTAGTAGGGTTTGTTTGCGTAATTGAATTCTTTGTGAGGACCTGTTTCATGACTAATTAGTCAATAATAGTATGATGAATATTTAGTGGGTTATTAATATCCTTGATCTAGAAAGTGATAAAAAACGTGTTTGTAAATTAATAAAGATATTTTATTCTATAAATAAAAAAGCTCTTTCTCCCCAATAAATGCTCCAGTGCCCCAAGCTAGGTGGGGTTAACCGTTACCCCCACTTGCGTGTCACAATCTCAACCATTCGTTCAATCAACGAATCTTAACCCTTTGAATTAATTATGATTAAAATGATTTATTTTGTTATTATTATATTCTCCTTAAACTAATTATAGTATGATACCCAATATTAGATAGAAGTACAAGAAAACTCATAACTTTCTAAAGTGAATTAATATGACCCACTTTAACTTTTTGGTCATCTTCAACCTACTTCCATTGTAATTTCTATTCCTATGCTGCTATTCATTCATCAAAGCCATTTCAACACCCCTCAACAAACTCACCTCCCCTGTTATCTCCACTGGTTGAAACCTCCCCCAACAACCCACCTCTATCTAGTATCCGAATAGCCGCATCGGTGGTGAGGGAATATTAAATTTTCTTCTGAATACTTGCTCGATTCGGTGATGCCCGTCATGACAATCGGAGCTCAATAGGAGCTTAATCGGAGATTCATAGCTTAATCATGATAAAGGGTGGTCGGAGATTCGGAGAGTCAGAGATTAATCGTGATAGAAGGTGGTCATTTTCATCTAGATCGGCGGTGGAAGAAGACGATGACCTCGCGGCATTGGCGGCCGTCCACGGCAGAATCTCAATCTCTGTTAAATCGCAACTCTCCGATGGCGCTAACACTGTTATGTGCAATTCCAACACCCTTAGTCGGCTCAATCGCAACGTCCTCACATGGTTGCCGCCGCTGGTGGTTGAACTTGTTCGGCGATTATGGTGGGGCTATTACAATTCAATCGATTTTTGGCTCGATGATTAACCGTAACAATCCAGGTCTGACCTACTTGGTTTGGTTAATTATGTGGTCGAATCAGTTTTGTGTTCTTGGTTTGGTCCGTTGAAACCAAGGACCAATTTCCGTAATTTAGTTGTTATACCTTAATAATTCCGTAATTTAAGTTGCATAATATCCTAATTTAAGTTGATTTCCTAAATATCAGTTGAAGAATTCAAGGAATCCAAGGAACAACTTTCAGCATAATTTAATAGTTATTTAATGTTCCTCATTATTTAATGGCTCATGCCATTTGCAAGAGCCATTAAATGTTTTAACATATTATACAGAACCAAATATTTAATAAATGATTCATCCCAATTATTTTATTTACCCATAACATCTTTCATTTTTTTAATATCGTGTATTAATGCAAATTATTTGTAATTAAATTCTTAATTAATTTAGACAGTAAATATATAATTTAAAGATATTATTTATAGTTTATTGGTATGAATTTAAGTTATAAACCCTCTTATTATTGAATAATTTGTGTTGGCCTCTACCGGGAAACATTGTTGGTATCACTATATATTTTAAATTCAGTTATTATAAAATATTTTGGAATTTATTAGCCATTAAAACGATTTTAAATCTAACAAACCATATCATATGAGACCAGGAATGTAGCAAAATATTTTAATAATCCTAGCGTAAAGTCGACTTGGTCTCATATGACTATAACTCACTCATTTTAATTTTGATTTTCTTTATGTCAACACATGAGCTAATTTTTTTGGCTAGTTGGCTATATTTTAACTCATGAATTATCATAATTATTACTTATTAGTAAATTCTACTATCTCGTATGATAATAAATAATCAACCCTTATTTGTGATTTGGGAGATAGCTTTTAAATATAAGATTGACAAATTGCTACTTTTACTCCAGCTATATATATCGTGAAGCGTTGAAAACTTTGATGCTTGAGATGCCAGATTGGCATATTGATGCTATTGTAATTTGTATAAGCCGTATAAGTGATGCTTTAAAACGAGGGAACTAAGCATATTCGAATTTGTGAATGGTGATTTTGTGATTTTTTTACATTTCTGATATTTTGTAACACCTATATCGTATTTTTGTAGAATATTTGATTTTCAAATATTATTTATCATGAGTATGGCTTGTTTACGATGTTAAACGAGACTAACTCGGATTTTCCTCGATTAGCATTATGACTAGCCTCAGCTGGATTGACTTCCATGTCATCATCTGACTCAACGACATGACGACCAAAAGCAACAACGATACCAATCTTGGCTTCAGCCGCATTGAGGACGTTGCTAGGAACTTGAGGCGGCAGTGGCGCGCAGCTGGTAGTGATAGTGGTGGTGGCTGGTCAACGTTAGACGAGTGTCGGGCCTGGGGTTCTCTAGTTGAGGAGGAAGGTTGAGGTCAATGTTTCGTCGTGACAACTCAACTTCGAAAAAACAGCTTCATCATGTTGGAATTGGGTTAGTTCGGCAGAGTTGGTGGAGGAGTGTTCATTTCGAGTGACAAATTAGATCTACATGTAATAATTACATATCTAAATTGATTTATCCCTTTCGACAGATACCGTGAATATTTAGATTGATTATGCATGAGTTTAGCGATGAATGTATTGTGTTGGCTTGGTTAACCGAAAACTAGTCGATTTGAATAGCAAAATGATGAAAAAACTCAATAAAAATCAATAGAGAATCAGATTATTCTAATAAATCGTTAAATATATCTAAAATCTAAAGTATAATACAATACATATTCAGCGATAAGACACTCGTCCAAAAATTCAGTTTATGATTTAGAATAAATATTAAATTATTTGTACGAATAATGTCAATATGATGATGAAAAATATGACTTAATTATAAAAAATTAAAACATCATATATTGATCTATAAATAAATATATAAAGTGTAGATCCATGAGAGATGATATGAGTCTCACAAATTCTGTTTTAGATTTCATTATCTCAGTATGTATAAAACAGATTATTCGTCTCAATAATTTATTCATGTATGCTTTTTATAATGAATTTGAATGAAGAACAATAATAGGTGAACACAAATAAGATACAAGAAAGAAAATACAATACATAACGATCAAGGATTTAGTTTGTAGTTGAAATTGTTAACCTTATTGGATCTCTATGTGCTATTCTATTGTGTTTGATTGTCATGCACATATAATTTATATATGTTTCCCCTGATTTATTTTTTAATATTTGATTCATCATGGTATAAAATTAAATATCTTACGTCATTATAGAATTTTAATTATACTACGAAGTTATTATGATATAACTATAAATTTAATTTCTTACCTTTAATATCATCACTAACTCGGCATCTGTTACACTTTTAAAATATCTTGTAAAGTTAATAACTTCTTGGAAAGATTGTAAATAAAAGGATTTTTGGACTTTTATACAAAAAAATGTGAAGACTAAGTAAACCAACTCGAATTTTTATTTTACTCGAGTAATTGTGATGTTTTATTGTTTGTTAGGTTAAAACTTGAATCACAAATAGGGATGGAAAATTTTATCCAACACTTGGATATCTATCCATTTAGCCTCTTTTGGATTGGATTGGATATGAGCATTTATGATTGGGTCTGATCCGAACCCACTAATAATTATTGGATCTAATTTTAATCCATTTAATTATTTTCTAACTCAAAATGGATAGAAAAGTGTCCAATATTCCCAATCTAAAATCCAATAATTTTTTTTTCAACTATCGCTACTTTTGTCTCATAACTAGTTATATAATTTATAAATCATTACGAGATTTTATCTTGTAACTAGTTATCCGATTTTATAACTAGTTACAAGTTATAAATTGTGTAACTAGTTACTAGTGTAAACGTGTAACTAGTTATTTACCTCAAATAACAAGTTATTTTTCTGCAACTATTACAAATACATGTAACTAGCTACTATTGTAAAAAAATGTAACTAGTTATAATTAGCTAGTTATTTTATCTCGTAACTAGTTACGAAAGTCACCAAAAAGGCCAACATCTTGTCAACGAAAAGTCAACATTGATCAACAAAAAGTCAACAATGGCCGCCAAAAAATGTCGTTGGTCAAATGCCAGAAAAGTCACTGGTCGGTCATCGGAGGATCGTTGTGGGCAACTGAAAGTTAGGCAGGTGGGAGAAAAAATTTCAAAGATAAAAATAAATTTAAATTATATAGTGAAAACCTAAACCTTAATTTGAATCAGGGTTTTAGTAACGGGTGAAATAATATATTATCAGATGAGAAATTGGGCAAAGATCGCATGAGTTTGGATAGATTCAAACTCGAAATTATAATGAGTGAGTTCTAGTTGATTGAATGATTTAGGATACAGGGCCGTAAACCCTAATTTTGAGTCAGCGTTGTTGTGATGTGTGGAACAATATGTAATTGGAAAATATTTTTCACATGATCATATAAGTTCTAATGTATACGGGGCTGAATTTTTTTGATAAATTTCCGGTCTCAAATACTATGTTTTTAATCATAAATCTGCTCGTGTCCACATATTTGTATTGACATCTATGACCTAAATTCTAAAATATTCATTAATAACACAGTTTAAAAATATATTCTTACCAACAAATTTATAAAATATTAATAAGGATAAAATTTTAAATTCATACCAATAAAATGTGAATAATATCTCTAAATTGTATAAATACTATCAAAGTTAATTAGGTAATTTACATTAATTTACGATAATCTAAAAGATGGTTTTTTTTCATTTAGGATATTTTATAAATAAATTCTTTGGGATGAATTGTTCATAAAGATGAGTATATTTCACAAAATCAAATCTTAAAACTCTCCTAATATCACTCTACTAACAATGGATATGAAAAATTATACATATTATTTATTTACAATGTACACCAAAAATTAAGAAAGTAAGATAATTGATTTGTTTCACTCGAATGATTATTCATTTTTTATATATGAATAGGCCTTAGGGATTGATTAGGATTATGTGCCTGATTCCTATTCCTTTTGTATTACAGTTATGAATTGAAAATAAATAGACTATTATTCTTGTTTATTTTATTATTATTGATTACTCCGGATGGCACCGGATCCAGGTCCAACCTTTAAAGGTTGGACCATTCCAACCACTCAGACCGGAGGGATAATTTGGGTATTTTGTAATAAATATTAACCCTAAAATTCTAACTCATCTCCTAGCCGTCGTCCTTCATCCCCCCCCCCCCCATTCTTCCCTTGTCGTTCCTCTCCCGCTACGGCCGCCGTCACCTCTTCATCTTCCTCTCCCGCCACCGTCTCCTCTTCATCTCTCTCCCGCCATCGTCTCCCCTTCATCTCTCTCCCGCCACCTCTCCCCCTACAGCCGCCGACATGTCGTCGCCTTCTTCCGATTCGAAGCGCACGGAGGAGGAGCAGCGACAAACTACGGCGGAAGAATCAGATCAGTCGAAGAAGGAGGAGAATGCGGAGGAGGGAGAAGAGGAGGAGCAGGCGATGAAGGAGATTCGTGAGGAAGATGAGCAACAGAAGGCTACGGCGGCGGGGAAGGCGGAAGGGGATCGGAAGAAGTTGCGGTTGTGGAAGTAGAAGAAGTTGCGGATCGGAAGGCTACTGCCAGCACAATGTTGAGCAGTGATAAGAGGTTGCATTCATGGGTTGATTATTAGGCAGGGTCAAAGAGACTGGAAATCAGATTGAGTCAATTTGGTGAAGTAAAGCCACTTGATTCTCTGCTTTCATACCCAATTGATTTAACAAGAATGTGGAGTAATGACCAGGAAGTTCTGATAGGTTTGATTTCTTCCAATGGGAATGCATCACAGAGTAGCTTCCTTTACTCTTGGAGCTTCCAATTGAGGCATTTCCCTAACTGGATGCATTCACAACCGTTGGATCCTGAAGGTTTTGATCCAAAGCTTGAACCAGTGGTGGTGGATGTGAGAAGAAGAGACTGTGGTATGAAGGTGATTGCTGCTTTGATATGGGGGGTGGGTTTGGAGCTTTGGGGGCATTCATGGGGTGAATCTTTGTAACATGTTGAGCAAGTGGAAGATGTGGATCCACATGGGGCCGAAGAGTGTTCATTATCATCATCATCTTCTTCTTCTGTTCATCCTGTGGATTTTGAGTATGAGTAAGTCAAAGTGGTGGCTGTGGATGATAAAGTCTTCAAGGATGGAAAGTAGTACTATTGTAAAGGCTCTTCTCAAGAAATAACATTTGCAAATCTGTAATTGTAAATGTAAAGTCATGTAGTGCTGTTGGCAAAGAGGGCATGAATATGTTTTAACTTTAGTTAGTTTATATTTGATAATTAATAATCTTGTTAACGGGTTATTATACCATGTTGTTAATTAGTTAACTCATTTATCGATTGGTTAACTAGTTAACTTGGTTATAGATTGGTTAACTAGTTAACTCGATTATCGATTGGTTAACTAGTTAACTCGATTAGCTAACTAGTTAACTCGATTGGTTAACTAGTTAACACGATTGGATAACTAGTTAACACGATTGGATAACTAGTTAACAACTTGATAAGTTAACTAATTAACTCGGTTGGTTAACTAGTTAACAACTTGATAACTAGTTAACAAAAATAACTGTTATAGAGTAAAAAATTTGTTAACAAGTTAACTCGATTAGTTAATTAGTTAATAACTTGATAACTAGTTAACTCGGTTGGTTAACTAGTTAACAACTTGATAACTATTTATTAGTTTAAAAACCATGTTAACTAGTTATCAATAAAAAAAATCATGTTAACTAGTTATCAATAAAAAAATATTGTTAACTAGTTATCAGGTTAAAATCTGTTAACAAGTTATCAAACAAAAAACGATGTTAACTAGTTATCAGTTAAAAAAACATTGTTAACTAGTTAACAGCAAAAAAAGTGTTAACTAGTAGTTTTTTTAAGTAAAAAAAATTCCAAAAAAAAATTATCAAAAAAAAATTTCAAAACAAAAAAAATACTCGCCGGAAAAGTCGCCGGTGACGGCGGCCGGTCGCCGGAAAAGTCACCGGCGCCGGCGGCCGGTCGCCGGAGATGAGCTGCTGGTCGCTGGAAAAATTAATTAATTTATTTATATATAATAATTAAATTATATGTGTAAAGTCTAAAATACCCCTAATAATCTAGACCATTGGATTGGTCAAAGGGTCAAAGGTGATCTAATGGTTAAAGATGAAGGTTGGAATTTTCAACCCTTGGAAAGGGTTGGATGGGGATCAGCACCCACTCCGGATGAAGATGGATATATTGCAAAATCAATTATTAAGCATAAAAAGGGCAAACATATCAAGCTAACCGCTGAATACGGATACAATCTCCCATTGATTTTAATTAATTAACCAAGTAGGTTTGATCACTCAACCCGACCGTGATTTAATTATCAGACCGAACAACCTACAACTAACAACCCAAAACCTTCCCAGCGTCGCTGGCGCCGACCTGACAAACAAACTTCGCTACAGAATTAGTCTTCCCTTCATCATCGACCATCCGTTGTCTCAATCAAGAGAAAAGTTTCACAAGTCGAGTCTATTCAGACGAAATCGGAGCTGGATCACCGAGGAATCGAAGGGGCTAATGTCGATATAACATGGGACGTTATTAGCGTCACCGTCTACCACTCACCTTGTCGCCGCATTATCCCCAAACGAACAATTATAACCGGCTGGTGATTCCATCATTTCATCGCCGACGCCAGACATTCATGGCATTATGATGCTTGCATTGTTATCATCACAGGTTGTGGAAGTAAGGATATTAACCTGTTGGCATTAACATTGAAAGTTACAAGTATCATTTTAATTAACTCTTTAAATTCGAAGACTTTTAGCACTTCCATCTAATACTAGGTTCCATATTGTAATTTGGTTTTAGGTGGAATAAAATAATATTTAAATAAAATATTTAAATAATAATAATTCAAATCCTTTAGTCCCATTTGGAACGAATCCAACCCAACCAAGCAAGGGGCAAAACCGAAAAAAAAAACAAAAAACCATCCTGCCTTTCCCCCTAATTCTCTTCCCTTCCCGATACAGAATTTTCTGCCGCCGATCAAGCGCCAACCACCACCAAATCATCCCTTTATTTTCCTTTTCCATTACCGATTCTTCTTCCCACCGCCTTCCGATCAAGTGCCGACCTCCACCCAATAACCCATGCCTTCCCCGATAAAGTTTGATTTCCTTCTTCGTGTTCCAATCTATTTGTACGACGTGCGGAGCTAGATCAAATGTGGCGGCATGTGGAGGTAGATCAGCTTGGCTATGAGCTTGGATTTCGCGTCACAGGTCACATGAGTGGGTCGTCGGCCTAGCTCCTTCTTTGTCTTCCGATCTATTTGTACGGTGCGGGGAGTAGTGGAGGAAAAGTAGATTAGATCCATTAGCCGGTGGATGCAGAGCAGCTAGGCTATGGTGTGAGGCGGAGGTCGGCTAAGTGAGGCGGCTGGTGGAGTGGGTCGGAACTCGGAATTCAACGAAGGTCGACGGCAGCTGTACGCATTTGAGTGAAGCCCAATGAAAGTGAAAAATTCAATTGATTAGCAAATTAGTTACTCGCTATGTCAAGTGACTCATTTGCACTTGCAAAAACTTTGAGGATTGTTCAGTAATTAGTAAATGTTACAAATTCTGTAACTTATTTTCATTTTCATATGGTTCACTATTTAAAATTTTCAACTTTTGTCATTATGTAAAATTTTGAATGTTCATGATTAACGATGAAGGAAGATAAATATTGTTGAAAAATGTTGTAACTATATAATTTAATTGTCTAATAACGTGATAACTATTTAGTTAATTTTAATACCTAAATAAACGTGTTAACTAGTTATCCAATTACGATGTTAACTAGTTACTAACAAAATAATTATTTAAATAATTTTGATAATTGGTTATCAACTAAAAAATTTGTTAACTAGTTATCTAAATCTTGATGTTAACTAGTTATCCACTAAAAAACTTGTTAACTAGTTATCTAAATCATGATGTTAACTAGTTCGTATAATTAGTTAACTAGATTTTATAAATAACCTCGTTAACTAGTTACCCAATCATGATGTTAACTAGTTAACTCTATAAGTTAAGTAATTAATAAAAAAATAACTAGTTAACTAACGTCACCTAATGTTGGTAACACGTTATCACCTATATCTGTTAACAAATTAATAAGTTAAGAACAAAAAAACTAGTTAGATAACTTGTTAACAAAAAATGTAATTGCCGAATAACATGTTCACTATTTATAGGGTTGATAAAAGGATTTTACCAAGGTCGTATTCCACGGGGTCCTCTCATAAACCAATACTCACACTTCTCATAGACGGTCTAGACATTTGAAATTGGTTTGGTTTAATTGAGAAAATCAGAAACAAAGGCAAAGAAATGCAATACTAACAAAGATTAAGCAAGAGAGAAAGGTGGCTCAAATCAAAGACAAAGGGGTTCTCTTGGTGGGTAGTTTCATCATGCTCAAGATGACTAATTGAACAAACAAGCCAATTAAGATCGAATTTGCATTCGGATGACCGTGCATTTCACTTCTATAGACTCAATGCACTCTCGTAGCACCTAATCCCTATCCTAATACCACTCAACTTAGGATCTCGCTCTCAAGCTAAGTGAAAAAAAGGATGCATTCTAAGTGTTTGATGAAATGCCAAGACACAAGATCCTCTCTTAAGACTCTATGACCACAAGGCTAGGCACAACACTCTCATATCAATGCCCTAACACCAAGAGATTCACCAAAAAGCCTTTTCAAACTCAATTGAATGAAAATCCACATGCACACCAAGTGTTCGATAAAATGCCCAAGAGAGAAATCAAGTGAAAATGGTTGAAACAAGATGATCTAATCTCTTAGAACACACTCACTTCAATCCCTAGACCTACAATCTATGAAATCCAAGCACTCTCATGCATCAAATCACATTGAATGGACCAAATCAAGAAAACATGGCATAAAATGGCATTAAGAACAAGTCTAGGAATCATCCTCATACAACCAAGATCAATCATGGCAAGTTCTATACAATCATCCCTCTATCATAGCACAACTAATATACCCATCCAAGATGAACCCTAGAAACTCAGCCACACATGGCCAAGGGAGTAAAGAGAAAAGAAGGAAGAATGGTCACCAAGAACACCATGGATGAATCCTTGAGATGATCTTCACTTCTCCACTTGTAAGCACTTCTCCCAAGGTTTGTTGGCTTCAATCCTAGCTCCAATGGCTCCAAATTGCTCCAAAAATGTGTTCTAGGGTTTGAGGGTTCGTGGGTATGTGTTTGGGGTTCAAGAGAGATTAAAGAATGCCCTAAAATGGCCAAAAACAAGAGTATTTATAATGCAGGGGGAAGTGCATGACGTGCACCCCTGCACGGCGTGCACACCTGCACGGCGTGCACCCCTGCACTCTGCAGAAAACTCGATCTTGTAATGCTCATATCTCCCTCGTCCGAACTCCAAATGACCTCCCGTTTGCTCCTATGTGCTCCTTGTCATCCGTAATTCGATGCCATAACCTGAAAATGCACAAAGGAAACTCCAATAGACCACGAATTTGGCTCCAAAGTGGCAACCGGACAACAAATGGACACTTTGCACAAAACTTCAATAAAAGCATATAAGTCATGTCATTTCACGAATAAACACGGACATTTCATAGGTCAATCATAAGCTCAAAATGCACTAAATAAAGTCACATCAAATTCCCCTACGACTAAGCTTTGCTTGTCCTCAAGCAAATGAACTAGAAAACATCTAAGTTCACAAATGACAAGATCGGTCCCATTGAGATTCAAACAATCACAATTTAGCTTAAACTGTTCCACGAACAAACTCAACCTACACATGCAAGAACGTCAACCAAACAAGTCTAAACCTCACTATTTTCTGCACACTTCAAGTAATTGATCCGGAAAGTCCGACCACGACAACACCAACTCTAATCAAAAGGTCTTAGACTCAGGATATGATGCGGTTTAGGTGAAGGTAGGAAATATTTGGGAAATGGTAAGTAAACGTGAAGTGGCTATCAACTCGACTTCATCCGCCTCTAGATCTGCACTTTAGAAGCACTAGCTAGAATCACTAAAGCAGGGGCAACTTTCAAGACTTCTCTTTTTTTTTTCTACTGCATACTAGTGCTCGATCCAACACTTCACTTAGGTGTTGGACCTGCCTAGCTTACAGCCTTTGCCTATACTAGTGCTCAACCCGACACTTCACTTAGGTGCCGAGCTTGCCTAGCTTTTCTTTCGGCACTTCAAGAACTTAAGCACTTTAGCTACTTGCACTTTTTCACAACTCATCTGCTTGACTTGCCACTTTAGCTACTTGATCCTAGCTAGTTACAACTTCCACAAAAGACATCGAATTGGATTTCCGTCTGATAGCTGCAGTATTAGCGGTATCAAATAACTAATCTACCAAGGTAGACTAGATCGTATTCTACTCGAGGTCTCTTCTTCTTGACTACTCAAAGAAGCTGACAATTTATTCAGGTTTAAATACTTAGTGCGTGGTGTGAGTTCCACGACTTCTAATCTAATGAACAAAGGAAAATAAAAGATAGAAAAGTAAAGAAGGGTTGACTAACAGAAGATAGACGAACTTAGATTTCGAATCCCCCTTAGATCACCAGAGCAACGACAATCACAAGACCTGCGGTTTTCAATTCTAATTCAATCAATTACTAAGACACCACCATAACTCCTTACCCTTAGGTTTAAGACCGGCGAACGTTCGCTCTATCCGTTCTAACTACCAAGATTAACTAGCCGCCCGGGTACGGTCGCCTCTCGCAACGACTTAATTAATTGGTGCAATTACTACTGATTAATGAGTTACTCTTGCAATGGATTAACCCTAACCGGTTCCTACGAAAGGCACGCTCCAATTATAAGGTTAATTGTTCAATTCGATGTTCTAAAGTAAGGCGAGCGTTCGCTTCTATCCTTAGCTTAACCAGAATCTAATCTAGGTGATCAATCCAGACAAGAAACATAAGCAATGAAGAACAAACCAAACATGAAAAAGAACTGATTGAATTTTGAATCTAATCACCGCCGATCCGTGACCGCTTTAAAGCCCTGGGTCACTTAGGGTTCATCTAATCTAAGCTCTACAAGTTCAGTTACTCATATCAGAAACAAGAGAATCAAAGGCAACAATGAAGATCATCATACAGAGGAAGAACAGATAAGAATTGAAAAACCTAATTCTGACGACTCCCGCGAAGCTTCAGTCTCCTGGATCTTCAACTTTAAGCTCCGAGTTCTCCGATGTGGAAGGATGGCGTCACGATCTCTCCACGGATCTTCGAACTCTCTAAACTCTATCTATCGACCCTAGAGTCGGCTGACTCTCAAAAGTCTGATTTGAGAAAATAAGAATAATAAATTGTTGTCTTCTGTTGCCGGCGGCTGCTCTGTTTCTTTAAATAGGTACGCTTAGGGTTTCCAATACAGCGCCGAATTTTGAAGATGTTTTCGGCGAAAATATAAGATAATTTTCGCCGAAAACTTTAGGCAGAATCTCTTGTTTGATTTCTTCTATGATTTTCGGCGAAAACATAAGGAAGTTTTCGCCGAAAACTTCAGTGTAAATCAGCCTGTGAGTTCTGAAGGTATTTTCGCCAAAAACTGTGTAGTACTTTCGGCGAAAGTATTGTGCTGGGCAGTTGGATCTTCGGTTCTGAATCCGGTTTGATTTCTGGTTCGATTCTGGTTCACTCCATGAGGTCTTGAATACGTCTGTGGCTACGTATTTGACGGCAGAAACCTGTGCTTTCACAAAAACACTAGAAAACCATCAAATAGACCCAAAAGGGCCAAAGTAACCAAATCGGTAGGAAATAGGGTAGTTGAGTGAATATTCGCTATTTTACCCCTAAAACCACGTTTCAAGTAAGGAAATGTCGCTTGAATGAGGCCGATAATCACGTCAAATCGAGTGTCATCAATACCCCACACTTAAGCTTTTGCTTGTCCTCAAGCAAACTGAACTAGAACACACTCAAATTCACAAATGACACGAGATTAAACCGAGATTCAATTCTAACAATTTGGTTTAGACTGTTCCACGTGGAAAAAGTGACCTACACATGCAAGAATATCAACCAAACAAGTTTTCGATCTCACTAATTTCTGCACACTCCAAGTAGTGGTTTTAACAAAGCTCGTTTCTTGGCAAAACAATGAATCATAATTAACCGACTACGATAACACCAATTCTAATGAGAAAAGACTTTAAGCTCTAGCCATGATGTGGATGCGGAGGTAGGAAAAGTGACGTGGCTATCGACTCGACTTCATCCGTTTCTAGATCTGTACGTTACATGTTCTAGCTAGGACTGATTTAAACAACAATTAATTTCAAGTTTCGACTTCTTCCTTTAATTTATTTACTGCATACTAGTGCTCGATACCAAACACTTCACTTAGGTGTTGGACCTGCCTAGCTCACAGTATTTGTGCTTATGCTAGTGCTCAACCCGAACACTTCACTTAGGTGTCGGGCTTGCCTAGCTTTATTTTCAGCACTTTAAAGAACTTAACATTGATTCGATTAACTCAATTACTTGATTTAACCATTTAGCCACTTAATCCTAGCTAGTTATAACTTTTTACACAAGATTTCGAATTGGATTTCCATCTAATCTCAAGCCACAATCACAGGTGAACAAATATGGAGTGAAAAACATGGGAGAAGCTAGCATTTATCATCTTAGAACGGTGTTATCGAGCTTTGTTATTAACAAGTCAATCAGTTTAATTGATTCAAATTTTCAACTACAAGAGTGATTTATGATCTGTTCTGACCTAGACTCATTTAATATCAGTTTCGACACGTTGGTTACAGGTTCTAAGTGGAACAGTCTAGACGTCATTGTTCAAAATTGAAGTCAATTTAACATCAAAAGTCAAGAATTGAGCAATTCTATGCAAGAGAAATTTTAAAATTGAACCACGGAATAACAGAAAATCAAACAAGATCATGCATAATCCTAGAATCCTACCCCACACTTAAATGTTTCTGTGTCCTCACAGAACTAAACTAGAGTAGAGAGATACGAAGAACCTGTGACGAGATGGTCGGTGTAGGGGATGAACACGGAGCGCCCGGAGCAGAGCGGAGTAGCTACTCAAGATCCTACAAAACAAAAACAACAAAAAGATCAAAAGGATACCGGGACAAGTGTCCCGGATCCACACAAAATAAAAGTCGAACAAAGAAGGTTAAGGGGAATTTTAAAAATATATTTTGACGATTGAATGAGAAACTGAAAGAAGGAAGAGAGAGAGGGTGAATCCGGGTTTTAAAGTGAATAGTTGGGGTGATTTTCAAAAGAGTTTTCGGCGAAAATAAGAGGGTGTTTTCGCCGAAAATTTTAGTTCAAATGCACTGCCGGTTTTTTCAAGTGTGTTTTCGCCGAAAATAACCAAATGTTTTCGCCGAAAAGAAGCGTTAAAATCATTGCCTGGTTTTCAAAAACTATTTCACCGAAAATATTATGAATTTCGGTCCGAAAATGCTAAACAGGGAGACTAGTTGAAAAACCAAAAGGTGATTTCACCGAAAATGGTATTGAAAATTCGCCGAAAATTTTTGAACACTACGATTGAAAATATTTTCGCAAACCCGGCAGACTTCAGAAAATCACAGTTAAATCCACAAAAATCAGAAAGACCTCAATCAACGTGCGACTGACTCTATGACACACAGATTCTACACGAAAAATAATAAATCAGACAAACTAACACTTTGGCTCCCCCGAACCTGACTCGAACAACGAAAAGACTGACTCAAAAATTCAAAAACGGACTCCAGCCGTGGGTTGCCTCCCACGAAGCGCTCTCTTTTAACGTCCTTGAGCCGGACGGTACCTGTTAGGGACCCCAACTCAGAAGTTCCTTGAAGTCAATCGTCTTCTTCAAGGACAGCGGTTGAGTGCCATGTAG
Source organism: Linum lewisii (assembly GCA_034768395.1). Lineage (NCBI taxonomy): Eukaryota > Viridiplantae > Streptophyta > Magnoliopsida > Malpighiales > Linaceae > Linum > Linum lewisii. Next base: position 25,824,158 of record CM068296.1, on the reverse strand, counting down.
CACTCCAGAAGGGTGATGTAACCGGTAGTGTTCCAATAGATCGCGATCTTGGTTGGATGACCAGTTCTTCTTGAATTCTCCTTCTGGAGGAGGAAGGAGGTAGTACGGTGCGGCATGATCAATGAGCTCCATCTTCTCTACAGGTTGACTCGGCGGAAGTGTAGGTGAGGGTATCTCCTCAATCTCTATGTGCTCCTCTCCGGCTTCAACTTCAAGATGGATTGGCTCTTTGTCTTCATCAACCACCACCGCCAAGGATTCTTCATTAGATGCTTCTAGCTCGCAATAGTCATAGGTGAGGTTGTCATGTTCATCATCGTACGGCTCTTGAGCATCTTCTTCCATTAGTGGATTTGGTTGCTCGAGCTCGACATCCATCACGTTACGAGCTTGTATAATCGAATGGAGATCATCCAAGGCGGATTCTACTCTTGCCGCCTGTTGTCGATGCTGATGAGCCGGTGTATACACCTCTTGATGAATTTGCTGGTCGTGTGTAACTTCTGGCTCTTCTTCGAAATGCTCTTGAGCATCTTCTTCCATTAATTGCACTAGTCGCTTGAGCTCGACGTTCCTTGTATCAGCAGCATCGTTCATTGATTGGAGGTTGTCGATCGCGGCTTGGGTGATTGCCATCCATTATTGATGCTCATAAGTGTGTAAATCCATCTCTTGGGAGTCTTCAATATATGGTGCTTCATTGATGTACCACCCTTGGTACTGGTCATCCCACCTGTAATCCTGCATAATTAAAACTCAAAAACACTACCCAGGTAAATCATGAAAATATGGAGGAAAATAAATGGTAAGGCGAAAAGGTAGAAGAATAATTTGCCTACTCTTCTTTCAAACAATTAGAAGAGTCCCCGGCAACGGCGCCAATTTGATAAGCTGCAGTATTAGCGGTATCAAATAACTAATCTACCAAGGTAGACTAGATCGTATTCTACTCGAGGTCTCTTCTTCTTGACTACTCAAAGAAGCTGGCAATTTATTCAGGTTTAAACACTTAGTGCGTGGTGTGAGTTCCACGACTTCTAATCTAATGAACAAAGGAAAATAAAAGACAGAAAAGTAAAGAAGGGTTGACTAACGAGAAGATAGACGAACTTAGATTTCGAATCCCCCTTAGATCACCAGAGCAACGACAATCACAAGACCAGCGGTTTTCAATTCTAATTCAATCAATTACTAAGACACCACCATAACTCCTTACCCTTAGGTTTAAGACCGGCGAACGTTGGCTCTATTCGTTCTAACTACCAAGATTAACTAGCCGCCCGGGTACGGTCGCCTCTCGCAACGACTTAATTAATTGGTGCAATTACTACTGATTAATGAGTTACTCTTGCAGTGGATTAACCTTAACCGGTTCCTACGAAAGGCACGCTCCAATTATAAGGTTAATTGTTCAATTCGATGTTCTAAAGTAAGGCGAGCGTTCGCTTCTATCCTTAGCTTAACCAGAATCTAATCTAGGTGATCAATCCAGACAAGAAACATAAGCAATGAAGAACAAACCAAACATGAAAAAGAACTGATTGAATTTCGAATCTAATCACCGCCGATCCGTGACCGCTTTAAAGCCCTGGGTCACTTAGGGTTCATCTAATCTAAGCTCTACAAGTTCAATTACTCATATCAGAAACAAGAGAATCAAAGGCAACAATGAAGATCATCATACAAAGGAAGAACAGATAAGAACTGAAAAACCTAATTCTGACGACTCCCGCGAAGCTTCAGTCTCCTGGATCTTCAACTTTAACCTCCGAGTTCTCCGATGTGGAAGGATGGCGTCACGATCTCTCCACGGATCTTCGAACTCTCTAAACTCTATCTATCGACCCTAGAGTCGGCTGACTCTCAAAAGTCTGATTTGAGAAAATAAGAATAATGAATTGTTGTCTTCTATTGCCGGCGGCTGCTCTGTTTCTTTAAATAGGTACGCTTAGGGTTTCCAATACAGCGCCGGATTTGGAAGATGTTTTCGGCGAAAATATAAGATAATTTTCGCCAAAAACTTTAGGCAGAATCTCTTGTTTGATTTCTTCTATGATTTTCGGCGAAAACATAAGGAAGTTTTCACCGAAAACTTCAGTGTAAATCAGCCTGTGAGTTCTGAAGGTATTTTCGCCGAAAACTGTGTAGTATTTTCGGCGAAAGTATTGTGCTGGGCAGTTGGATCTTCGGTTCTGAATCTGGTTTGATTTCTGGTTCGATTCTGGTTCACTCCATGAGGTCTTGAATACGTCCGTGGCTACGTATTTGACGGCAGAAACCTGTGCTTTCACAAAAACACTAGAAAACCATCAAATAGACCCAAAAAGGGCCAAAGTAACCAAATCGGTAGGAAATAGGGTAGTTGAGTGAATATTCGCTATTTTACCCCTAAAACCACGTTTCAAGTAAGGAAATGTCGCTTAAATGAGGCCGATAATCACGTCAAATCGAGTGTCATCACCGTCTAATCTCAAACCACAATCACGAGGGATGGAAAAAAGGTGATAAAAACATGGAGCATGGCTGAGAATGTGTATAATCCAACAACAGGCCAAAGCACAACGGGGTTATCCTATAGGAAACTGATTCTGGTAGGCTTTTTGGCTGAATGTGGTGGAATTCTAATTGCCTTTATCATCTTAGAACGGTGTTATCGAGCGGTTTTAAAACAAGTACCGAACAATCAATTCAACTACAAGAGTGATCCAATCTCTGTTCTAGTCTAGACTCATTTGATATTAGTGTTGACATGCTGGTTATAGGTTCTAAGTGGAACAGTCTAAACGTCATTGTGAAAACTTGAAGTCAATTAAACACAAAAAGTGAAGAACCGAATGATTCTACGATAGAGGAATTTGGCAAACAATCAAGCACATGCATATCATTCAAGCAAATCATTCTACTTCTACCAACAAACAATCACACCAAACCTACAATTCCCCCTACGACTAGCATGAGCATTGTCCGCAATGATCAAGAGAGAGAGGGTAAGGTGGAACGAGTATACCGTGCGGCGAAGTAGAGCATAGGAGGCAAAAGTGGTAAAAGAGTCCCATGCCGATCATTGGTGAAGAGTGATACCAAGTGCTTGCTAAACCTTATTCAAAAAGTTAAAACAACAAAAAAAAACTAAAAAAAAATCAAATAAGAGCGAAAAAGTAAAGATAACAAGGGGTGCCTCCCAAGAAGCGCTTGGTTAACGTCTTAAGCTCGATGATACCTGTATTATGGTATCCGACTTAACACCTCCTTGAAGTCAAGTAGCTTCTTCCATGATGAAAGTTGTACTCCAAGTAACAACAAAAGCAAAGGGTAGACTAGCCAATGAGCAAAGATTGAGTGCCAATTGTTACCTTGACTTGGCTCACTACCCTTGAAATTGGAAGCTTGAGGAAGATAGTAAGGTGGGGGGCCACCATTGAGCTCCATTGTTACCAAGTTGGCGATTCCAAACAAGGAGTCCTCTGGTTCAAGTATAGGCGGCTCCATTCTTATGACTACTCTAGGAGGGGTCGAGATGCATGTGTCCTTGGGTTCTTGGCATAAATACTTCATGACCAAGCAAGAAGTTTGAAGGGTACTCTCAATCTTTGGTGGCACCACAATAGGGTGGTGTTGTTCACTTTCGTGCTCCACTCTCGATACCACCTCTTCTTGAAGAGTCTTCACGTCACATCTCACTACCTCTAAAGTGTCATCTCAAGTCTTCTTGATTCTTCTATCCACGCACCACCATCGTTTGGTGTGTCCTTGGGAAGAACATGTTCTTCAATCGCCTCCACTACCAAATCTTCTTCCGTGTCAATCACTTCCGGTTCACAAATGTCATCTTCATCATCATAAACATGCTCCGCCTTATGGGGTTGACATTCATTTTCAAGAATCTCGTTGATGAGCACCATGCTTTGAGCTAAGCGATTAACTCGGTTCGCATTGTCTTCCGCAATTTGCAAGATCTCTAGCATGGAAGGCGGTGAAGGAGGTTGCTCATAGCTTACGAAATCCTCTTGAAAACACTCCGGTAAGATTTGATGGTAGGGTGGAGATGGATAGGGACATTGTTCATTCCGCATGGGTGTTCAAACTTGCTGATCTTGATCCCACCATTGGCTATCTCCCTCACAAGTTTCTTGGTAGTAGTTGGATGAAGCATGATGATCATAATATGGGTTAGGAGATGGATTCCAACCTTGATAGGTACCATAGCCTCGATTTTCATGCCACGAGTTCATCTTACTTGCAAGCTTGCTCCCATAAACTATATGAGGTGGAGAAAGTGTTGGTGAATCAATAACTTGCACGAGGCCTCGAAGTGGTGCTTGGAGATGAGTGAATCAACTCATGCACTACTACAAGGTACCTACAAACAAGCACAACAAAAAAAACCAAGTAATACAACAATGCGGGATAACAAAGTTAAGCAAACAAGTACAAAGAAGCAAAAACTAAAATGGAAGGAAGTGAATAGAACGGTCCACTACTAAATGCTTTCTTAGGATTGAGAAAGTCCCCGGCAAAGGCGCCAAAAACTTGATAAAAGGATTTTACCAAGGTCGTATTCCACGGGGTCCTCTCATAAACCAATACTCACACTTCTCATAGACGGTCTAGACATTTGAAATTGGTTTGGTTTGATTGAGAAAATCAGAAACAAAGGCAAAGAAATGAAATACTAACAAAGATTAAGCAAGAGAGAAAGGTGGCTCAAATCAAAGACAAAGGGGTTCTCTTGGTGGGTAGTTTCATCATGCTCAAGATGACTAATTGAACAAACAAGCCAATTAAGATCGAGTTTGCATTCGGATGACCATGCATTTCACTTCTATAGACTCAATGCACTCTCGTAGCACCTAATCCCTATCCTAATACCACTCAACTTAGGCTCTCGCTCTCAAGCTAAGTGAAAAAGGATGCATTCTAAGTGTTTGATGAAATGCCAAGACACAAGATCCTCTCTTAAGACTCTATGACCACAAGGCTAGGCACAACACTCTCATATCAATTCCCTAACACTAAGAGATTCACCAAAAAGCCTTTCCAAACTCAATTGAATGAAAATCCACATGCACACCAAGTGTTTGATAAAATGCCCAAGAGAGAAATCAAGTGAAAATGGTTGAAACAAGATGATCTAATCTCTTAGAACACACTCACTTCAATCCCTAGACCTATAATATATGAAATCCAAGCACTCTCATGCATCAAATCACATTGAATGGACCAAATCAAGCAAACATGACATAAAATGGCATTAAGAACAAGTCTAGGAATCATCCTCATACAACCAAGATCAATCATGGCAAGTTCTATACAATCATCCCTCTATCATAGCACAACTAATCTACCCATCCAAGATGAACCCTAGAAACTCAGCCACACATGGCCAAGGGAGTAAAGAGAAAAGAAGGAAGAATGGTCACCAAGAACACCATGGATGAATCCTTGAGATGATCTTCACTTCTCCACTTGTAAGCACTTCTCCCAAGGTTTGTTGGCTTCAATCCTAGCTCCAATGGCTTCAAATTGCTCCAAAAATGTGTTTTAGGGTTTGAGGGGTCGTGGTTATGTGTTTGGGGTTCAAGAGAGATCAAAGAATTCCCCAAAAGTGCACGGCGTGTACCCCTGCACGGCGTGCACACCTGCACGGCGTGCACCCCTGCACTCTACAGAAAACTCGATCTTGTAATGCTCATATCTCCCTCGTCCGGACTCCAAATGACCTCCCGTTTGCTCCTATGTGCTCCTTGTCATCCGTACTTTGATGCCATAACCTGAAAATGCACAGAGGCAACTCCAATAGACCACGAATTTGGCTCCAAAGTGGCAACCGGACAACAAATGGACACTTTGCACAAAACTTCAATAAAAGCATATAAGTCATGTCATTTCACGAATAAACACGGGCATTTCATAGGTCAATCATAAGCTCAAAATGCACTAAATAAAGTCACAAATAACTTGATAACAACTTGATAGCTAAATAACTAGTTAACTCGATAGTTAACTAGTTAACAACTTGATAACTAGTTCACTCGATAAGATAACTAGTTAACAACTTGATAACTAGTGAACTAGTTATCTAGATTAAAAAAAGCATAATTAGTGAGATAACCTGTTAACAAAAAATTTAGTTAACTGATCATGGTAATTTGTTAACTAGTCATCAGGGAAATAACATGTTAACTAGTTATCTGTTGATAACATGTTAACTTGTTCAGTTAACTAGGTATCTGTTGCTAACTTGTTAACTGGTTCAATTAACTAGTTATCAGTAAAAACTAGGCTAACTAGTTAACTTGTCCTCACCGGAGTTTGGTCGATCACCAGAAAATCACTGTAGCTTCACCGAAAAAGTCACTGATGACGGTGGTCGGCCACTGGAAAAGTCACTGACGACGGTGGTCGGTCACTAGAGTGTCACCGCAGGTCAACAGAAAATATTAAAATATTTAAATTAAAAGGGACTGCGCATGGGGCGCGTGATTTTCAGAGAAAAGCTCTAAACTTTGTGTTCGCGTTTTCTAGCCTCTCTCGCCGGAGGGTTTTTTTCTCTCGGTGGATGAGCTCCCGGGGGACTCTTCCGATGTGGGGTAGGTACGCTGGCTGGCCTCTGACGGTCCCTAGCTAGCCTCTTGTGGTTTATCTTTCTCGTTCTTCTTTGTCTCTTTTTTTCTCTGTTTTCTTTGGGCAATAACGCACAGTGAGATCTTGCTTTTGCTGAGTGTAGATCCGTGTGTTCTGATCAGAGTTTCTGGTGAGAATTCTCTCTGTGTGTGCGCTCCTCTGAGGTCTCTCTCTGGTTGGCTTCCGATCGCTGGCTTGCTTCTGATAGCCCCCGACATAGGTACTGTTCCATTGAAATTCCTCTTTTTCTGCTTGTTGGATAGATGGAAGTTGGTGAGCCTTCGAAGGTGCGAGAGTCAGCTGGAACTTCTTAGCCGATTAAGGCCTCAGTTAAGTCGTGGTCGGCCTTGGTCTCAGATCCAGCTTTGGATCTCAAGTTCATTGATATCCCTACCTCCGCTTGTGTGGATGGTGTGCTTAAGATGCCCGCAGACGTCCTAGCTAAGGGTTTTGAGCGATTGAAGGCAGCAGTGGTTGCGCAGTTTGTTGGTGAGCCGCCCCGTTCAGAGTTATTGCCACAATGGTGAATAGGCTTTGGGGCTATGAAAGACCGGTGGTGGTATCCCGATACCTAAAGAGTTGTTTCCTCTTTGAGTTTAACTCAGTTGCTCTGTGTGACTGGGTGTTGTCTAGGTCTTGGCACATCCATAACTCAGGTATACTGCTAAGACGATGGGAGAATGGGATTAAACGAATTCATCTGTCAGCTAAGAACTCCCCTGAATGGATTACTCTGAGAAATGTTACCCCTGCTGCAATATCCATTGAAGGAGTCAGTTGGATTACCAGTTTGTTAGGTAAGCCATGGAAGCAATTCATACAGGATGGACTGGATGTTAAAGTGTGTGTGCTGTGAGATAGGGTTACCATATGTCCTGAGTGTGTGACCTTAGAGCTGGAGGATGGTGAGATGTGCAGAATTGAGGTTGTGCATGCGAAAGCAAGAGAATATAAACCTACAACTAAGAGGGTATGGCTCCTAAGGAGAGATGCAGGTGCTAGGCCAGCTGCTCCAGCTGGTGATGCTTTAGCTCGGGATGCCCCCAATGAAGTCCCCCACTTTGAATGATGAAGTGATTCACTTAACCCCTGAGGGTGAGGATGGGAAGGCTAAAATTAGCAAAACAGAGAAAAGAAGAAATAGTAGGAAAAAGAAGCAATCAGCTCAAAAAGCTTTGATAGATGCTCTGAATATGGTGCATAGTGGTGATGGTTCTGAACAGAGTACTGAAGTAAGTAATGATCCTGCCTTAGTTCACTTCCCTCAGTCATTACATTCGGGGGCAACCTTGGAAGCTGTCAATGCAAGTGCATCTTTGATGGAAGGGACAATTGCACCAGTTTTCCTTGGGAGTCTCTTTCAGACTATGGGGGCATTGGCCATGCTCCTAACACTTCTCTGCAAGTAGAGGGTGCACCAAGGCAACAGTTGGATCTTCAACTGAGCCCTGTTATGGTAAGTGAACGGAAGGAGGGGGATGTCCGGATTTGGACTGGGGAGGATGAGAAGGACTTCCTGTAAGGGAAGGCATCCTCGAAGAAAGGTGATGCTGAGAAATTTAAGGCTCCAGTTAAGCAAGTACAGCAGGTTGATAAGATTTTTCTGGTGTTAAAACCAGACATAAAAGCAAGCATAGATGAATTTCTGGACTGGGTTTTATTTTAAATAATGAAATCCACTTTGTAAAAAAAGATGAATTTCTGGATTTGGAACACAAGGGGTTCAACAAGAAGTGTAAATATGATGCTATTTTATATTACATTCATTAGTATAAAATAGATGTAGTCGTTATAATTGAGCCTCGGTTCCGTATGGATAAAACTATGACTGTCTTTCAGGAAAGGTTTCCCACCTGGTCAGCAGAGTTTGCTTTTGAGGGGGGACCTGGGGAAAATCTGGTTAGTTTTGCAGGCAGATGTCCCTTTGAAAGTGTTGGACTGCTCGAGTCGTTATATACATGTGAAGATTGAGTTGCAGAAAATATTTTGTGGTACTTTTGTCTATGGTTCAAATGATATAGTGGATCGAAGAAATGCTTTAAGGGGTCTCAAGCAGCAAGCTCTTCCCTGGTTTGTGGCAGGGGACTTTAATGCCTTCCTTTCACTTTCACTGGATGAGGCTTCCCCCATGCCACCTTCCTTTGAAAGTATGAAGGATTTCAAAAGCTGTGTGGAGGATTGTGAACTCTTGGATCATGTAGCAGTTGGCCCTCACTTTACTTGGATTAATAACCGGTTGGATGGGCTAGTAGTAAGGAAATTAGGCAGGGTTTTGGTTAATACTCTATGGCAAAGTGTTTTCCGTGCAAGTAAGGTTAGTCTCATAACCACTTCTATCTCTGATCATAGTGCGATTTTGTTGAATAATGATGGTGATCATGGGACTCACCCTACGAACTTTAAGTTCTTCTCCTGCTGGATTAAGCATCCAAGCTATAAGCAGTTGGTAGCCTCTATTTGGAAGGATAAAATTAGAGTAAGTAGGTTCTACATTCTGTATGAGAAAATGAGAAGGTTGAAAAGGAAGTTATCAGAGCTTAATCGGAGCAGTTATTCTGATATTTAGATCAGGGTCCAAGATAGACAGAAGGAGTTGCTTAGATTGAAAGAGAGAATCTATGAAAGTCCTGATATTGCTTGTGTGGATAGTTTGAAAAGATGTAATGCTGAGCTGGTTCTACTTAAAGATGCAGAGGAAAGCATAACGAGGAAGAAAACAAAGGTTAATTGGATTAAGTTGGGGAATCAGAATACTTCATTTTTCTTTCACAACGTTAAGTCGAGGAATGCATCTAACACAATAAGGCAGGTTAGGGATTTTGCAAGACAGATGGTTGATAAGATTGAGGAAATATGTGAAGTAGTTGTGAGTTTTTATGAGAGCCTTCTAGCTAAGAATACAGAGGTAATTACCTCGGGCCTGACTGAATTGATTTCTAGGAAGTTGAATGAGCAACAGGATGATGATCTTGTGAATCCTATAGCTGCTAAGGAGGCACTGTTTAGTATACCTGATGGCTACAATGCACTTTTTTACAAAGATAGTTGGTCAGTTGTTGGAGAAGATGTGATTAAAGCTGTACTGAGTTTTTTTATAATTCAAAGATACCTGAGTTTGTGAACTCTGTTGCTTTAGCCTGATCCCGAAAGTGAAGAATGCAGAGGATATGAGACATTTTAGGCCTATTTCATGCTGCAACGTTATCTACAAGGCAGCCTCAAAGGTCATTTCCAATAGACTTGCTAAGGTCCTCCCTACCTTGGTTAGTAATAATCAGAGAGCCTTTGTAAAAGGAAGATGTATTGGTTATGGGATACTTCTGGCTCATGAGCTTCTCAGCACTTATAAAACTAAAGGTATCTCCCCCAGATGTGCAATACAGGTAGACCTTATGAAAGCCTTCGATTCTGTTGAATGGAATTTTGTTCTTGAGACCACGAAAGATATGTGCATTCTAGAAGTCTTTATTGATTGGATTAAGGCTTGCTTTGTTTCTTCTAAGGTCTCAGTGGTTATGAATGGCATAACTTTTGGCTACTTCTCTACTAAACGAGGGCTTCGCCAGGGAGATCCAATCTCTCCTTTCCTTTTTGTGCTTTCTATGGAGGTGCTCAGCTGCTTGTTTGAAAGGTCTGTCCAGAAAGGGAGGTTCAACCTGCACCCTCAATGTAAGGGGATCCAGCTTACCCATTTAAGCTTTCCAAATGATCTGTTAGTTTTCACATAGGCCAACCTCAGCTCAGTTAGGGAGGTAATGGATATTTTGGATGAATTTCATGGAATTTTGGGCTTAAAGTTTAACCCTGAAAAAAGTAAAATCTATATTACTGGAGTTAATGATGATGAGGTTAATCAAATAGTTGCAGCGTCTGGGTTTAGTCAAGGGGCTCTCCCCTTCCGGTACTTGGGGGTTCCCTTAACGACAGGGAAGCTGAGAAGAACTGACTGTAAAGCTCTATATGATAAAATTACAAGAAGGATTACTGATTGGAAGTCTAAGAAGCTTTCTTATGCAGGACGAGTGCAACTGATCAATTCAGTTATTCATGGAACTTTGCAGTATTGGATGGCCTCGTTTAGTCTGCCTACTAAATTGATTAAGGAACTGGAAGCCTTGTGCAATAAGTTCTGTTGGGGGAAGATAGAAGAAGGCAGGCCTAAGGTGGCTTGGAAGATGGCAGCTAAGCCAAAGGAAGAGGGGGTGTTGGCATTCGAGATATGAGGAGATGGAATATGGCAAACGTTATCAAGCATATTTGGCAGGTGTTGCTGAAAGCTGGATCTCTGTGGGTAGCATGGCTCCATTATTATAGGCTTAAAAGGCAGGATTTCTGGGGGGTTAACTCTATTGTTGGGCTAGTGGCATTGGAAGAGGCTCCTGAAACTTAGGGAGCTAATCCGTTCTTATATTAGTTTTGATGATGAAGGAGATGTTCTGTGGGATGGTTGTTATATGTCGTCGTTCAAACTCAACAAGGTCTGGGAAACTATAAGAGAAGGTGGGAGTCAGGTGCCTTGGTATGACTGTGTTTGGACAGGGTTGAGTATTCCAAAACGAAATATGATAACTTGGTTGATTGTAACTGATAGAGTTACTACCATGGATAAGGTCCGAAGATGGGATCCTTTAGTGGATGATTCTTGTGTTTTTTGCCAAGATGGAAGCGAGACTAGGGAACACTTGTTTGCTGGATGTGAGTATATTCAGGGGATATTGGTGAATTTGCTGTCGGAGCTGTTGCACAAGTCTTTTGCAGAAGTGATATTAATGGTCAACTCTTGGAATTCTTCTATTTGGGATCAGGCCAAGAAATTTCTCTGGAGGATTTTGGTTTGCACAGTGTGGCGGGAGAGGTATGAAATCATTTTCCAATCTAAGCAAGCGAAGCCCATGATGGTGGTGATAGAGGATATCAAGGCAGAGCTTTTTATTTTCGCCTTGTGTCATAGAAATGAGGGGGAGATTATAGCTATAGTCTGAGTTGTTTTGATAGTTTTTTATAGTCTTTCTAAGTTACCTTGATGTACAGCTATTTTCTGATTTTGGTGAATATAATTCTCTAATTCATAAAAAAATTATATTTAAATTAAATTATGTGTGTGAAGTCCTAAATACCCCTAAGAAATATGGACCATTACATTGGTCAAAGGGTCAAACTAAATCTAAATCAACCGCAAAAAAAAATCATAATTATTAATTACATATTAATTATTAATTACGGAGGGAGTTTAAACTTAAAACCTCAATCAACCGCAAAAAAAAAAAAAAAAAATCATATTGAGTCATCTTTACATCCTCTCCATGATCTCCGAGAAGTTCAAGGATATTAGTCCATACTTTGATCTTCTTTCTTTCGGTGGACAAATTAAATAACTCAAATGTACGTGATCCACAAATAACTAAAATGTGTGTATTAACAAATGTTTTCTACACATAATGGATATACTATTCTATATCTCTTCTTCACCGGAGCAAAATACACCACATATCTCATGAACTAAAGTTTCTAGCAAAGTAAGTTATTAAAAATGCATCTACTAATCGGTTGCATTTCTTTCACTCATCATTACTTTGTTCGACTAGTTTTGCTGGACAACTAATGTTCCAACTGATTATAAGGTTATTCTTATTTTTTAGCAGAAGATTGTTCCTAAATATGAAAATGGAATAATGAACAAAACTAATTCTAAGTATGAAAATGGTCCTAAAAATGAAAACGAAACAATGAAAAAAAATATTATACAACGGCTACTTGTATGATTGTTTCTAAATATGAAAAGGGAACAATGAACGACTATAAACGATGATAGGAGAAGATGACTAGAGAAGCAAAAAAGTAAGTTGCATGGCGTTCACATTTAAGTTGCAGTCAGCGGAAAATTAAATGTCTAGATAAAGATGGAAAATTGAAGATTTAGTAAATAATTGAAAATCAATTATCCAAGATAATGATTAGAATTAAAGCAATAATAATCCGTGGAATAAAAATCTACAAAATTAAAAGAAATATAATTACACTCCTATCCTTTTAACATAGACTATTAGATCTCCCTAAAAATTGAATGGTTATGATTAGTGTCCTCATATGAGGACATTAAGGGGTGTCCTAACAGTAGAATTTTCCCAACTCAAAGACAAAAGCTCAAGTTTAACTATTGTATTTCTTTTTTAGTCACATACTCCTTTCTACAAAGTTACTTCTATTTTATTTCCACTGTCCTATTTGTTTATAAGATAAACAGTACATTTCTTCCTAAATTAGTATTCCAACTTATCCAACAATTATCTTCCTATAACAATGATTTACTATAAGATAATGATTAAAATATATGAAATAATTTAACGAATAACAAGTATTCTCAACACAAATATGAGAATTAAAGAGCTAGTTTTGCTCTGTTTTTTTTTTGGAATCTAGTTAGGTATAATACATCTCCCAAGACTATCTCCAATCCTAAGGTCTTAAAATCCAAAATTGAAGACCTCAAAAAGTAAAAAATAGTACTAAAAGTAAATTTCCTTCCAATCATAAGTCTTATAATTTGAAGTCCTATAATGAAGTTGTGCTTATAATTTGTCTTAGAGTAGATATCTAGTTTATAAATTTATAACTTGATCGTCATTTATGCATACAGTACTAAAATTAATTAGAATGAACATTTTGATAAAAAAATTAAATAAATTTGAACATTAATTTTTTAAATAAAATAAAACAACTTAGTTACAAATAACTTAAAAAAGTGATTTTTTTTTAAACTACTGGTACATTTACCAACCTTCAGCTACCACATGTCCACCAAAACTTCTCCACCCATCATCTACATGTGAGATCTACCCACCGATTTTAGTTCCAAACATTTATAAATATGGTTGTTATTTGAAGTCATGGATGGAAATTTCACAGCTTGGGAGCTTTGACGATTTCCAAATACTAGATAGGTTTTGGGAACGTGTTCACAGTAGATATTGTGAACTTATTGGTTGGTTAACGATTAAGAAGTTTGCAATTTTTAAATCGCTCGATCAACCGAAATTCATTGATTATGAATCCAACCAACCGATTACCATTCCCACTACAACACCATATTTTAGAATATATTTTATTATTTTGTGACTTTAAATCTATTGTCTAAGTTTAATTAAGTAAATAAAACGAGTGTGATAGGGTAGTTATTGCCTTGGTAGAAGGGAAATAAGTGAGCCCACAATTTAAGACCAAGGATGAAAAAGCCTTAAATATAGAGTTTTTCCATAAAATTTGGGTTTTTTTGGTTGGGTTTATCCCATTATTGGAAGGCTCTTAAGTCTTCAAAGCTTTAAATTATAGGTTATAAGACTAAGATTGAAGGTGGTCTAATATAGGAGATTAGGTACAAATCTGTAGATATAAGAATTCTCTAATTAGCTAATTTGTAGGAACTAATGAAACTAACATAAGGCTATGCATAACTAATAAGCTATGTTGAATTATTAATTCTTTGAATCAATAGCTAGCTAGATATAATCATTTTTTGCCAATATGGTATCAAACTAGTTGTCCCAACCTAGATGTTGTGGCCACTCTTTTCAAACCTCTAAATGTCTTCTCTTCCTCTAACAAAAGATGACTTATGAAGTTAAACTACATGCATCTACTAAAGCTATCGTCAACACAAATCCATCTTATTCTGCAAATCACTATGAGTCCTACTCAAATCCATCTTATTCTGTGAATCTTTTTTGAACCCCTCAACCTTTGGCACACACAAATGACCCAAAAATTTCAGCAACTCGTCCACTTGCTCAAAACCCAACTCCTTCGCTTATTCAAGCTCTGCCCAGATTCTAGCCAACTTTTAGAATCTTTGGCCTGCCCTACTCTAATTCGATACTGTAATATTGATCAGATACTCAGCTTGGAAAGTAACCACCAACATCTTCAAAGTTCATTAAACGAGCTTATGACCACACATACTTCACCTCCTTGTTCAACAATTCGGTGAGCAAAGCAGCTATGGTGGAGAAGCCCTCCACAACTGTTGGTAGTACCCAAGCAAGCCTAGAAAAATTCCCAACCATTCAACTCCTTCTAGTCCAATTAGATGCTTCAAGCTCTTGTGACCCGTCAGGATCCTAAACGTCTCCCCGTACAAGTAATGGTGCCACAGTTTCAATGCAAACACCATCGCCACCAACTCAAGATCATGAGTGGGGAAATTCACCTCATGAACCTTGAGATGTCAGGAGGCATAAGCTACCAGTTTTCTAACCTGTAATAACACGTATCCCAATCTTGGTATGACGCATAACTGTAAATCGTGTACTCACCACCCTCCATCGGCAGTGCAAACGTCAAATTCAACTTATTGTTCAGCTCCTCAAAACATTTCTAACACATCTTCGACCACTAGTAGTTGGACTCCTTTCTCAATAACTTGGTGAGCGGTGCATCAATGTTGGAAAGCCTTCTACAAACCACTACAAGAAAATGGAAGTTTAACAGCGGGTTTTTATTCTATCTAACAGAGGATAGGCCGCTGTTAGCATTCCTAACGGTGGACGCATGTTCGCTGTTAGGTTGACTAATGTAAGCTTAGCTAACAGCGGATACGCGATCATCGTTAAACCTAACAGCGGATAGCTATATATCCACTGTTAAAACCTAACAGTGGATAAAACCTTTAACAGCGGATAAGTTTCGCTGTTAGAATTCCGATATGATTTAAAAATAATTGCAGAAACTTACTTCGCCAGAGCTGGTTTCTGGATCTTCTTCTTCATCTTGTTCTCCGTCCTTCTTCTTCTTCCTTCTTCATTCTTGTTTCTTTTGTCTTCCTCTTCTTTTATTTTAGATATTCTTCTTCTTCATTTTGTCTTCTGTCTTCCTCTTCTTCTTCTTCCTTCTCCTTCTCTTTCTGTCTCCTTCTTCTTCTTCTTCTTCTTCTCCTCCTTCATCTTCTTTCTCATTCTTCTTCCTTCTTCTCCTTCTTCCATTGATTTCTCTGCCAAAAGTTAGGAATTAACACAAATCCTAACTGAATTTACGGAAAACAAAAAATAAAATAAACAAACAAGACACAGGTTGGTTGGTATTGGGCACAAAGATTGCCACATCATCAATCTTTAACAGCGGGTAGCCTAACAGCGGATAATATCCGTTGTTAGGTTCGGCCCCAAAATTTCGAATCCCCGCGAAGGCGAGATATTTTGACGCCCTATGAATTTTCTTTCTAACAGCGAATATTTATCCGCTGTTAGGTTTCCCTCCAAAATTTTCCATTCCCGCAAAGGCAGGATATTTTGGCGCCTCCTTAATTTTCTTTCTAATAGCGGTTATCTAACAACGAATATCAGTCCCCTGTTAGCTAACAATGGATTTTAAAAAATCTGTTGTCGCCGCATTTTTGTCAACATCACCAGACTTCCGTCGCCAGGTTTTCGTTGCAGTCTTCGGCTGCCGGTAGAGGTAGAAGGAGATGGATGAAAGGTGCCGGCGAGAAGGTTTCTTTTTTCGAGTTTTGCGACAAGCAAGAGGAGGGAGCATCCGATTAAAGTCTCCAACACCAAGAACCCCTTCGTTTTATATATGAATCTCGCTAAAGTAAAAAAAACAACGAAACCCTCATCTATCTTGATGGATACTGCAGGAATCGGTGAAATAGTTAGAAACTTCGTCTTGTTCACGATTCTTGTTGATATGGACTTGATTTTCTTCATATTAATTGATCTTCTTGTTTTTTTCCCTCTACTTGTCACGGTGCACTGTTCGAGTATTGAGAAAATTATATGATAGATACGATTTCCAGTCATGTTCAGATTTGTTAAGCCATTTTTGCTTCTAAGAAAATTCATTTCAGCGTTCTGTGTTTGTGATAAATATAATGGAGACTCTGACTGGAAAGATTGGGGTTATGGTTATGGAATGGGTATAATACTAATAGGGTCTCTTTTTTGTTTGCAAAGCACGTCAAGCAATATAACCACGTAGAGCCCTGTTCTCTCAGAATGGGTATTCTTTCTAGAACTCTCTTTCAGCCAAAATCAGAATTTCCATAACTTTTTCAGTGGGTTACAGATTCTCATTGAAGAGCTCCTCCAGTCTTCTAAGCTTCTAGAAAGAATAAATCAGTGGGTACATGTTTACGAATAAGAGGTCTGTTTTTTGTGTCTCCGGTTGCCACCCTTTACTTCGGATTCTTTCCTAGATTTATTCGTTCTTGTGGGTTTTGAGAGAATCCAAGTCGTCAAGCAAATGAGCGTTAAAAAGGTTCATTTTGAGGGTTCTTTTCATGCTTTGATTTGGTTGCTTGAGGAACAAAAGATCTAGGGTGTTTCTTACCGCAAATATGAGTGGACGGTTTCTTTTATGAGATTTGGTGCTTGAGATAGTGGTTATCTATCGAGTCATGTTATGTCGTCCAATGGTTGCTATACGCCTTTTGCTTGATGTATGCTTGGTGGATTGTTAGCTCCCTTTCTTGTGGGCTTCAATTGGTAATCTTCACAGAAATGGTTTTAAAATGATTTGATGGGTTAATAATTACAGAGTACCTTAAGATGTTGGTTCAATGACGCAACCTTGATTTACAATTAATTTAGAAATTGTAGATCATAGTAAAAAACTCCATGCCTCAAGATTTGGTTATCATTGCCATCTTATGAATCGAGAAAGTTTGATTCTGAATTCTAATTCAGAAAGTTGGATTCTGTTACTAAAGAAAAGTTTGAGAGGAACATATATACATTGTGGGTTTGATCTATATGGAGTTTTTATTGGATTCTCTTACTTCTTTTGATCCAAATTATTGATTGATGTTTATTCTTGGAAACGGGCAAAAATTCTTGTTGGAACCACTGGAGCATTAGAAATTGGAAAGTATCATTGATGATGTGCCATAGTGATATAAGTCAAAGTTTGAGTGGCGAACTGAAATTGTGGGTTTGATTTGTAGATTCTTCTATTTTTGGTTTAAAAATCATTTATGATTTTTATGGTTATATAATCAGTTGCGTGAGGGAAAGTTTAAAAATGGGTCCTAGATGGGAGATATTTAGCCCTTCTTCCTATTTCGAAATAATCAGTTGCGTGAGGGAAAGTTAAAAAATGGGTCCTAGATGGGATATATTTAGCCCTTCTGCCTATTTCGAAATAATCAGTTGTGGTTTTTCAGTTGAACCATTGGTATGGTTGCTTGAAGGGATCATGTTGCTTTAATGCCTTCCCCAAACTTATTAGTTGCCTATGGAAAAGCTTAGAAATGGGTGCTAGATGGGAGATATTTAGCCCTTCTGCCTATTTCGAATGATCAGTTGTGTTGTGGTTTTCTAGTTGAGCCTTTGATATGGCTGCTTGAAGGGATCATGTTGCTTTAATGCCTTCTCCAAACTTACTAGTTGCCTAAGGAAGAAAAACATAGAAATGGGTCCTAGAAAGGGAATTATTTTGCCCTTCGCCTATTTATAAATGATCATTCTGGTTTTATTCTAGTTGAGCCATGTATCAGTTTTGGGTATCAATTGTAACTGTCTTATAGTTTAATTATTAGTCTTTCAGGGTTTGCTGTTGGACTATAGTTTGCTTAATTAGCCAAATCCATCTTCATCATCAAATCCATTCAAGGTTGGTTAAAGTACAAAATTTAAGCCTATCATGTTTTCAGGTTTTGAACAAGAAAATGATGGTGCAGAAACCAAGAAGAAACATTAGTTTCATTGTCCTTATGATGTTCATCACACAGATATCCTTTTGTTGGTGCTATCGAAGTCTTTGATTAACTTATGGTTTCAAAATTTTGGTAGTGATGATGGATGTGCACACTCTCAGCCTTGCAATAAGGAAAGCTTGGAGAAGAAAATAGCGTTGCAATAAGGAAAGGTTGGGAGAAGAAAATTTCATGCTGCTTATAATTCAGTGGTGGGCTTCTGTATCTCCTTTGTCTCGTTTTGAAGGTAAAAGAAAATGTCATGCTACTCATCATTGACTTAAGCGAGTATCATTTTTAGCGAATTCATTATGAAAGTTTATATCCTCAAATACATTCATTAGCTGCTGCTGCTATTTTCATATTGGTTGATGGAGTATTTAAGGAAAAGAACATGGATGGTCTTTTTGATATGCATGAATTTTGATCTGAAAATCAGACATAGAATAATCTCAGAAGTGGCCCAGCGAGCAAAATCCAATTCAGCAAATGGCCAAGCCAATTAAGCAAGCCTTTCATTCATTAATGAGTGTGAAATGAAGCTTAGTTTGATATGATATGATGCACTTTAGTCTGATCATCAAATGTGTGTGAAACGAAGCTGTAAATGTTTATGTTAATAGAAATCTATTGTTTCCTTACAGTTTTCATACAAAGAATGGAAACAAATATTAAAAGCAAAAAGAGTGACACTTTGGAAATGGTCTTGAATTTTAAGCATAAAGAGATTAATGAAATGCAGAAAGGTATAGAAAGCTGGTAATTGGAGCTGAAAGGCTGAAACTTAAGCAGGGTCCCTTGCTCTCAATCAATCAGAGTTATACTGCACTGGTATTGGTGAGGCGTGATACTTGTGTACAGGTCAATACTTGTGTTTTGGTACAGCTGAAAGGCTGAAACTTAAGCAGCGAGTTGACAGTGTTGGATTTGCTGTAGCTTGTATGTTGGTGTCGGGGGTTTGGTTTCATCCAAGTTTCCATCATTTGTATAGTTGGATTTGGACGAAAGTGAGCGCTAGTGCCTGCTTATTCTTCTACTGAAAATAGTTTATTGAATTTTTGGTTAGTAAGTCAAAGTTGAATGACCCACATGTGTAATCTATCCATTGTAATGTCAACCAGATGGAATTTCCGAATCATTGGGAGTGTTTGTGGCAGCAACTGCATGGGTGGGCTCTTAAATTAATTACATACTCTTGATCATATAATAAATTAAACGGAAATAGGTCCTTCACCAAATGGATTCTGGGACACAAACTCTTGAACGTTCCGTGCCTCGAGTATCCGCTCCAGGTACTTGCGGAGGTCACCTTCTGCTTCCATCACATGAAGAAGAAAGACCATCCTTTGCTACAGCTTTGCAGAGAGATTCCAGAATCTAAGAACATAAGAATATGCCAAATGCCACTGGATGTGCAATCAAATACCGACCCAGTAGAGCATTTATTCCCCAAACACCATCGCCCATTTTCATTCATGTTCCCTTTGACCAAATGGAAAATTGGAATTATTCCTAACATCAGACCCATCGTTTTCTCATGTTGAGCTTAGCCGGCCATCTGCACCATCAGAATGTTAGAGCTAAGTTGTGCTATTTGAACCAAATGTAACAATCTAAATGCAAGTATTAGTACGCCCTTTCTTACTCTGAAGGTTCTAAGCGAGCATTCAAGTACTTGCAAACTTCTGACTCCACTCTAAGTGCATATATCGTACAATAATGAACACCACTTTTGCATAGTGCACCTTGCCACTAAAATTGTCTAGAATGTACAGAACTCTCAGTATCAGCTGAGTCTATTATGGTGGGGGAGGAGGAGGAGAGCTAGGTGGAGGAGGAGATGGTGGTATTGGAGGCACTTGCCAATGAGATGGCACAGACACCAAAGGTGGTACAACCGTCAAGGAATAGGACTGGTCAAAATGGTGCACTGGAGCTCTTGGGCCCTGTGCTAATGGAGTTGATGATGAGGATACAAAAGAAGGTGCAAGAGTGCTTCCTGGAAGCTAGTATTCATCACTGCTGATGGCTCCTTGATGGGCCACCCTGGATCGGGTCAGCCCGATAGGTGAAGCGATCCACCTAAAAAGTGGGTCAACGCCTCAGACGAGGGTTGACCGAGTAAGTGTCCCAAAAGGTGCTCTAAAGAGTGGGCCAGACGTGGCCCAGAGAACGGTCAACGCCTCAGGCGAGGGTTGACTAGCCAGACGCTCTAAAGATCGCTCGGGGGTGGGCCCAAGCGCGGCCCAGGAAAAACCCTGGGGCGGCGTCACGCTTACCATCTGGAAAAACCCTAGAGGGACACGTGGAACAATCCCGAGGATTTCGTCTTCACCAAGCGACGATCTGGATTCGACGGCACGTGGCGCGATTTGCTGGGCGTCGTACCATTGCCTAACGGTCTTGGCAGGCATGCCAGGCTATAAATACAAAGGGAATGTACAAACTGCAGGCACGACCAAATTCTGGGAGCAATCCCTAGGTACACTCTGTTACATCATTGTCCATTTCATTCCTCACCCTTTGTTCTGATTACTGCCCTCACTCTCTTATTACGAGGCGATTCGGAGTCACTTAGGCGACCGGGTCGGCTCCCTCATTGTTCCAGGCGACAAGAGCGGAACAATTGGCGCCCCAGATAGGGGATAATCAAGAACTAAAGGGGCTGAGCAATGGAGCAGGAGAATGTAGGAAGAATGGTAAGAGGGGAAGCATCTATGGTGCAACCTGAAGGGGGAGCGGAAGAAACACCGCTGAAGTACGTGAATCCTGGAGCTCAAAATCTGGAGGGAAGGAATTTGAGGAATGAGTTGGAGGAAGAAGGAGTGCCTAGAGACACAGATACTGATTCTTCATATGTCCCACGGGACACCAGGGGAAAAGGTGTAATGCACGAGGAAACTCCGAGCTCAGAATCATACAAAGTCCTTGAGCAACGCTTTCAGATCTTGGAAAAGCAGAATTTGGAGCTTACCCAACTGCTAAAAACAGTCATCGCTCAACAGGCACAAGCACCTAGAGCTCAGAATATTCCGGCCCCGGGCAACGACACCCACGCGGAAATGCTACGGGCATTTCGACCGCTAGTCGAGACCGGCGTCGAGCAGAGGGTCATTCGGCAACCTTTGGCAAGGGCTATCTTCGCCGAGACACTACCAATTGGCTTGGTCCCACCAAACATGGAAAAATATTTGGGGTTAAGCGATCCCAAGGAGCATCTGCAAAATTTTCAAATCGCCATGCAAATGCAAGGCGCCAGTGATGCAGCATTCTGCAGGGCCTACCCAGCCACTCTAGGAGGAGCAGCAAGAGAATGGTACATGAGTTTGCCAGAAGGAATTATTCATACATGGGACGAGTTTTCCAGAATTTTCATAGTAAAGTATGAGAGTAGGTGACACAGAAAGGTTCCAGTACAGGTCCTAGTCAACTTACGACAGTGGTCGTAGGAACTGCTGAAAGATTTCTTTGAGAGATGGATCAGCACAGTACAATCCGTCAGAGATGTCACTTTAGACATTGCTACTGCGAGTATGATCCAGGCGACGCACAATAGGCGACTGAAGGAAGCATTGGTAAAGAAAAAGCCTACCACTCTGTCCAACTTGGAAGCCAGAATAAATAGTATAATTCTCATTGAGGAGCAATTGGCGGAGATTGGAGGAGATGACGGCCGAAAGGGCCGAAGGGACGGGCAGTCGGATGCGTCCCGCGATGGCAATGACAGGCGATGACGGTGGCAGAGAGCTGAGCGATCCCCTGAAAGAAGGGAGTATCGGGATGACAGAAAAAACAATGACAGACGCACATACCAGGAAGACAGGCGAGAATACACTCCGCTCAACCGATCCCGGAAGGAGGTGTTCCTATACATGCAGCACAAGGATCACCACATTCAGTGGCCCGAGCCGCTCCGAGGCGATCCAGAGCAACGTAATCCACAGAAGTTTTGCAACTTTCATGACTCGCATGGTCACACCACAGAAGAGTGTAGGCAACTTAAAAATGAGATTGAGCGGTGGATCAAGGAGGGTCGCCTGAAGGAATTCATCCTCCAAACCAAGCGAAAAGAGAGGAGTTCAAATGATGAAGAAGATAGCCCAACCCCAGGCGACCAGCCTAGAAAAATAGTTTTCGCCCGATTGCAAGAACCGCAGGGCGATGCTCCCAAAAAAGCAAAGGAAACAGAAGAAGTCACAAAGGTATACCAAACCATATTCGGAGGGGAATGTTGTCCGACAAAGAAGCAGTCAAACGATTGCAAAGAGGTGCTGATCATAAACAATGAGGCGCGACGATCTCCCGTCATGTTTACGGAGGACGATATGATCAAAAATGGAGGGCCCAGCCTGGAAGCAATGGTGATTCAGATTGTAACGCTCAGGAGTAGAGTGGAACGAGTAATGGTGGATGAAGGAAGCTCGGCTGATATCCTGTTCTGGGAACTTTTCCAGCAGATGAAACTCCCCATCTCAAGTCTGCGACCGACGAAGACAACCATTAAGGGTTTCTCTGGCCACCAAGTGCCTATCAAGGGAATTATTACCTTACAAGTCATGATAGGCGACGAACAAATTAAGGCGGTACAGTCAGTAGATTTTCATGTGCTGGATTGTCGATCCTCGTACAATATAATTCTAGGGCGACCGGCGCTTGCTGCTTTTCGGGCTATCTCTTCACCAGTCTATCAGGTGCTGAAGTTTGTTACAAAAGAAGGCGTCGAGGTCGCTTGGGGACACCCAGAGGTGGCTAGGCGGTGTTATCGGGCAGCAACGAAAGGAGCATGTTATAAAATCGACCTGGAGGATGGAACGGAGAACAGGGAAAGGCTGCAGTCAGCGGAATCTGACGTCCCTGTAACCTTGTGGGAAGGCGACGAAGAGAGAACAGTAAGGCTGTCGTCTTACCTAAGCCAGGAGGCCAGACAAGCGATGGTGACACTAATCAGGCAATATTCGCATTTATTTGCGTGGCATCCCAGCGACATGCCAGGGATAAACCCAGCAATTGTTAAGCATTGCTTGTCAATCGACAAGAGCTGTCGCCCCGTGCAACAAAAACGAAGAAATATCTGTCGAGAGCGACAACTAGCCATCACAAAAGAGATACACAAACTACTGGAGGCAGGTTTTATCAGGGAGGTTCAATATCCGGAATGGCTATCAAATGTAGTTTTGGTCAAAAAATCGTCGGGAGCATGGAGGATGTGTGTCGACTTTACAAATCTAAACGATGCCTGTCCGAAAGACGCTTACCCACTCCCGAACATTGAACAGTTGGTCGACGCCACAACAAACAACGAAATGTTGTCTTTTCTTGATATGTTCTCTGGGTATCACCAAATACCACTCAATGTGGAGGATCAGGAGAAAACGACATTCATGACTCCTACGACCAACTATTGTTACAAGGTTATGCCCTTCGGCCTCAAAAACGCAGGAGCAACTTATCAGAGAATGATAGATATGGTCTTCACTAAGCAACGGGGACACAACCTGGAAGTGTACGTCGACGATCTTCTGGTAAAAAGTAAGAAGAGCGACGACCATCTAAGCGACTTGAAAGAAACGTTTGAAACGTTACAACGCTACGCGTTGCGGCTAAATCCACAAAAATGCGTTTTTGGGACTACATCAGGCAAATTCCTAGGGTACTTGGTAACTCGACGAGGGATCGAGGCGAATCCAGCACAATTGGAGGCCATCTCAGCCATGGCACCACCTAAAACGGTCAAAGAAGTACAAATTCTAGCCGGGAGAATAACTGCAATCAACCGGTTCATTCCAAAGGCGGCGGAGCGATGCGCGCCGTTCTTCTCTATTTTGAAAAACGCGTCAAAATTTGCCTGGAATGACAAGTGCGATAAGGCATTCGAAGAGCTCAAGAAATTTTTAGTCACTCCGCCGGTGTTGGCCTCGCCCAAGGAGGGAGATGAGCTATTTATGTACATCGCGATATCGCCTACAACAGTAAGTGCGGTGTTAGTACGACGGGAGGAACGAAGCGACCAGCCCATTTTTTACACTAGTAAAACGTTGGTCGACGCTGAAACTCGGTACCCCGTCATCGAGAAGATGGCCTACGCTGTGGTATGCGCGGCAAGAAAGCTCCGACCATACTTTCAGGCTCATATTGTAATAGTTTTAACCAACCTGCCCATACAAAACGCCCTGCGGGCGATGAGCGTGGCTGGGCGACTTGCAAAATGGGCCATTGAGCTCAGCGAATATGACATCCGATACAAACCTAGAACAGCAATCAAAGCCCAGGTTCTCGCCGACTTTATTGTGGAGGGGGCAGTGCAGGAAGAAAAGGGTGAGCACCAAACTTGGACACTCTTCACAGACGGGGCCTCCAGTAAAAATGGTTCGGGAGCCGGCATAGTATTGAAGAGCCCAGAAGGAGCTATCCATGAGGTCGCCTTGCGCTTCGCGTAGCCTAGAACCAACAACGCCGCTGAGTATGGGGCGATTGAGGCAGGACTCAGAATTGCAAGAAGTATGGGGGTCAAGTATGTAAATTTTTTTTCCGATTCAGCGGTGGTGGTTAACCAGCTAAATGGGGAGTTTGAAATCAAAGAGGAATCCCTAATACCATATTTTGACGAGATAAAGCTAGCCCTAGCAGATTTCAGTAAGGTGGACATTGTGCAAATCGCTCGAGAGGAGAACTGCCACGCTGACGCACTATCAAAGCTAGCCACGGCGGTTGATTTTGAGGAAACAAGGATGGTGACGGTGGAGAAGGAAGTAAAACTAAATACATGCTTCCAAATCGACGGTACCCAGGAGGATGAAGACATACAAGACGATTGGTGCACCCCCATTATCAGATTTCTAAAGGATGGAACAGTTCCAGAGGATCAGGCGATGGCTACAAAAACAAGGCGACGAGCCGGCAGATGCACTTTAATAGGCGACGATCTATACAGAAAGTCTGCCGCGGGGCCTTATTTAAGATGCCTCGGACCAGTGGATGTTGATTATAGTCTTCGGGAGGTACACTTTGGAGTATGTGGAACGCACTTAGGCTCTAAAAGTCTGGAGAAAAATTTATTGTACCAAGGCTATTACTGGCCGACGATGAGAAGAGAGGCGACGGAGCTGGTTAAAAAATGTCACAAGTGTCAGGAGTATGCCGATTATCATAAATTGCCCTCCACGGCTTTGCAGGCGATCGTTAGCCCTTGGCCCTTCGCCCAATGGGGAATGGATATTCTGGGACCTTTTCCTGAAGCCTCTGGGAAGCGGAAATACCTGATCGTGGCTATTGACTATTTCACAAAATGGATTGAGGCGGAAGCGACGGCTAGCATCACTGCTAAGCAGATTGAGAAGTTCACATTCAAACATATCATCTCACGATTCAGTATTCCTCACAGCATTATATGTGACCACGGCACCCAATTTGATTGCCATAGTTTTCAAGCGTACTGCTAAGAATATAAAATCCTTCTGCGATTCGCCTCGGTTGCATATCCACAAGCCAACGGACAGGCTGAAGCTGCGAACAAACTTATACTAAGAGGCTTGAAGCGACGGATAGAAGGCAAGAAAGGAACGTGGGTTGAGGAACTCGACCACGTACTGTGGGCACATAGGATGATATACAAGACAGCAACGGGAGAATCGCCTTACACATTGACCTACGGGTCGGAGGCGGTCCTCCCGGTGGAAGTAACGATACCTTCCGTCAGATTAAGCAGCTATGACCCGGAGGAGAATGAGCAAAATTTGGTCCATAATGTTGACATGGTTGAAGAGAAGCGTGAGATCGCCCAGATGAAATTAATAGCAGAAAAGGAAATGCTTGCTAGACGATACAACAAAAAGTTGAGACCACATCACATTAAGTTGGGCGATCTGGTATTACGAAAGAACTTCCGGCCATCGGAGGGAGCCGCGAAGCTCGATCCTGGATGGGAGGGACCATTTCAGATCAGGAAGGTTATGGGAGCAAACACCTTGAAATTAGCCAGGCTAGATGGAACAAAGATCCCCCGGACCTGGAATGCGATGCATCTCCGCAAGTACCATGAGTAGTCGCCTAAGAGCATGTATGGCTTTTTCATTTCACTAATTAATGAAAAAGAGCGTCCGATAGCTATATCGCTGGACGACTCATTTTATCATTTATATCCAGTCTTCATTTACTTCCTAAGGCACTACAAGACACGCATCAGCATAAACACTACAAAACATCGTCGCTTGGCTACAGGCTAGAAAAGAAAGTTCTAACCTCGCCTCGTCCATGAGACAAGAAATAAAAAAGGGTTCTAAATTTGCTAAGGCTAAAAGAAATCACTTACACTAAATCGCTAAGGCACCTATAAAAGCATCGCCTAAAACTCATCGCTAAGGCACCTATAAATCGCTAAGTGATTATTCGTCGCTTAGCAGCACCCTATTAAAAATGCTAAGGCCAAAAAAGTCGTCGCTCAAAAGCGCAATGGTGAGACATGCTAAGATTTGTCAGATAACAGAACATCGCTTACGAGCATGCAAAATAAGAAAAGTGGGAGAAATGTCGCTTATAAAATTAGTAAAATATCTTCAAAATTCATGGATATTCATAAAAGTTTTACAGGCAGAATGCAAAAGACAAACAAGTGAGGGAAATTTTTATCGTTTATTCATCTTGTGCCCCGAGCCTTGTCCGCGGTCGCCTTGAGGGGCCGTCAGGCTCTTTTCAGATGCCTTCTCTCCCCTACCAGCATCTGCCCGAGCCTTTGCAGCTGCCTCAGTCCTGGCCCGAGCTCTTCTAGCCTTCTCAATAGCTATGTATTCCTGATCCGCCGCCTGCACCTCCTTCATCACATTAATATATTCGGGGTCGACATCGGTGTTAGGATCAGGCACCCCGTTTAGAAGGCGATTCACAGCCCTGAAGGAGGCCGACAGAAATTCACGCCGAACGAATGGAGGAGAAGGCCCAACGACGTCCACAAATTTTTGGCGAATGGCAGTCATGATCACAGGAATGGATCTTCGGATCAGCGACACGGCGGTCATATACTGCCGAGAGCTGAGCGCCTCAGTCTCCTCCTTAATGGCCACAGCACGGTCCCTCTCCACCGTCATCGCCTCAGCCAGCTTCTTCGCCTTATCCCTCTCCTCAGTCACCTGGCTCCGTGCAGCAAGGGCAGCGTCTCTCTCCTTTGTCAGGACTTGTATCTACTTTTGCAGAACACCTTGGTCCTGGAGCTTCTTGGCGGACGAGGAGGCGGCTTCTTTAGCCTCAGACAGGCTCTTCTCTAAGTTAGCGATGGAGGTCCGGCTGGTCGATAAATCTTGAGTCAGGCGCTCCACGGCAGAGGAAGCCTCGCATAAGTCATGCTGAAGCTGGGAATGAGCCTCAGTCAGGCAAGCAAGCTCGTTCCTGGTAGACTGATGATCAGACTGCGAGAAACAAGACGAAGACGGTGAGAACTAAAAAAAAAAAAAACATCATCATCGTCACTAGCGACAAGTTTTTGCTTACTTCTTTGGTGTCCAGGCGGCGCTGAAGAGCTGCGTGATCGTCACGAAGTTCACGAGCCTTTCGCATCAACAAGTCACGCGACTTGTCGGCAATGCTTAGCGCCAGTAACATCTGAATAAATGATAGGACCACGTATGTTGGAAGGCGACGATTGATTGAATCTTCAAAAGTTAAAAAACAAAACATAAAAGAGAGAAGAAAGCCGGTTGAGGTAATACCTCGTGATGTTTTACATAGACGTTCCCCATCGCGGGATGGAAATCGCCAACCTTCACATCATATAGGCCCTTCAGGACTCCAGAGGTCACTTCCTCCGCAATATCACGGGCCACGTCAGCCAAAAGTTGTGATCGCCGGGGATAGACAACGGGAAAGTAGCCCTCTGGTTTCTCGTAATCAGGCGCCAGGAAGTCTGTCAAGACGCGATGGGATAAGGCGCGGCGACACTCCTCGTCGTTGTGAGGCGACAGGGGTGAGTCATCCTGAATAAAGGCTATGGACTCTCGCTCCACAGTCTCCTTTCCGGGGCGCCGAGGGGGAGACTCGGGAGCGGCATCGTGTGCTCCGCGATAATGGCCTCAGCAGTAGAAGGCTCTGTGGGCTCGTTAGGGGTAGTCATCGGTGGCGGCGCTGTTGGCTCGACCAGAACGTCCTCCTCAATAACGATTAGGTCAGACGTTCCGGCGGAGGAGGGTTTGCGTCGCTTTGAGGTTTTCAACACAGGCGACGATTTCTTTTCGCGAGAGCGGCGGGCCCCTCATTTTTTTCCTTTCCCAGGAGAGGGTAGGGGCAGCTCAACTACGGGCGGAGGCTCACGCTGTGGTTGAGTCGTGGTTATAGCCCCACGAGCTGAAGTGCTAATTAGCACGTTGGAAATGTCCGCCATTCCTGTAAAAGGGAAGAAATCAAGGTCAGAATAACAAAAATGAAGACACGGTGCAAGTTAGTAAAAAGCGAGGGAAGATAATCCCATCTACCTCCGGGCAGCATCGCCAGGACTTGTTTTAGGACGAGAGGGTCATTCAAGTTGAAGTTTTCCCTCTTGATAAGCGACAGGAGCTGTCGTTCGAGCGCAGTGGCTGAGCGACCACGCGGGAAATTATTTGCGTCGCCTTGAGACCAGTAAGGCGGAAGAGCCGTCGCCCAGGTATCTTCGGGCGAAGGTTTGAAATAAAAAAAGGCATGAAACCATGTGGGGTGCGGTTTCACCGTTCTCCGCATTCCCACATCTCTATACGCACCTCGCTTTACAAAACTGAGGCCGTTGGAGTTATTTTTAGCACTATACAAAAGGGAAAAAAGGCGAAGGGTAGGAGTAATCTTCTCATGTTGGCAAGAAACCTCGAAGCTGGCTATGACAGACCACGAGGTTGCGGTATAGGCGCCAAGTGAGGCTTTTAGATTTTGAAGCAATGATACAACAAAAGGAGAGGGGGGAAGGCGCAAGCCGTTGGTAAAGCTTTCTGACCACACTCCGTGCCAGCCTTCAGGGCAATTCCCAATGGTCGATAAATAGGAAGGAGCAGCGAAGTCCCAGTGAGTTGGAAGAGAAAGTTTGGGAAGAAAAGAGCAGATGGTGGTGGCGGAGAGGTAAGGAAAGTAGCCTGGCCCGATAACATAGCGATCTCACCCGATGCCGTCATACCACATGTCTTTCCAGGCTCGAACAGTATAGCCTTGGTCGGAAATAGGGGCTGACATGTCTACAGACCAAGAACGAAAGCCAGGGATGAATCCAAATTGATGCATGCCCCATTCTCGGGGCTCTGAAGGATCGAGGGAATTTTGGGAATCATCAAATGACGAGTTTGAGGTAGTTTTCTCTGAATCAGTAGAGGAAGCCATGGGGACTCTAGTGTACAGAGGACTCTACTGGAGGAGAAAAGCTAGAAAGGCAGTAAAGAAGAAAAAGAGGCGAGAGGAGAAAGATTCAAACAAAGAGTGGAGACTTACCAGGACAGCTGAGGAGGTACTCAAGATCGTCGGACATCTGGAAGGAAAGGAAGGGCTGAAGAAAGTAAAGGCAGGGAAAAGCACGGATTATCGAAGAGGGAATCAGGAAGCAAGGAAGGGAGTTGGATGATAAAAAGAGAGGAGAGAGCAGTAGTAGGGGCGGAGTGTCTTATAAAGGAATGACGGAGGCATTTGAATGGCTTACATCGGAAAGGGAAACGTCGCGGCAGTTGAAAAGATGAGGAGAGTTGCTGGCATTAGGAAAGGGGAAGCGT
The DNA here is from genome assembly GCA_034768395.1 of Linum lewisii. Classification (NCBI taxonomy): domain Eukaryota; kingdom Viridiplantae; phylum Streptophyta; class Magnoliopsida; order Malpighiales; family Linaceae; genus Linum; species Linum lewisii. Next base: position 25,794,143 of record CM068296.1, on the reverse strand, counting down.
CTGGGGGACGCAAGATAGGAAAGGAGACGATTGGGCTGACGGGACATAGAAAAGAATATAAAACAAAGGGGCTATCTTGTAGGCAATGATGGAGTTAGGGGGCTAATACGGAGGGAAAAGACCGGAGAGCCCCTCAGCAATGGCGAAGGTAGGGTTCCTCAAAACGCGGTAGGCGACGGAGTAAGAATAGTCCGCCAGTGTGTTTGGCGATAAAACACACAGGCGAACTGGGGGGCTCATGATGGGCCACCTGGATCGGGTCAGCCCGATAGGTGAAGCGATCCACCTAAAAAGTGGGTCAACGCCTCAGACAAGGGTTGACCGAGTAAGTGTCCCAAAAGGTGCTCTAAAGAGTGGGTCAGGCGTGGCCCAGAGAACGGTCAACGCCTCAGGCGAGGGTTGACTAGCCAGACGCTCTAAAGATCGCTCGGGGGTGGGCCCAAGCATGGCCCAGGAAAAACCCTGGGGCGGCGTCACGCTTACCATCTGGAAAAACCCTAGAGGGACACGTGGAACAATCCGAGGATTTCGTCTTCACCAAGCGACGGTCTGGATTCGACGGCACGTGGCGCGATTTGCTGGGCGCCGTACCATTGCCTAACGGCCTTGGCAGGCATGCCAGGCTATAAATACAAAGGGAATGTACAAACTGCAGGCACGACCAAATTCTGGGAGCAATCCCTAGGTACACTCTGTTACATCATTGTCCATTTCATTCCTCACCCTTTGTTCTGATTACTGCCCTCACTCTCTTATTACGAGGCGATTCGGAGTCACTTAGGCGACCGGGTCGGCTCCCTCATTGTTCCAGGCGACAAGAGCGGAACACTCCTCATGGAAAGGAACATGATGATTCAAACCACGTGGATCCTAGGAACTATTAGGAGGTTGGTATATAGGTTGAGCAAATCTTGTCCCTGGGTTCCGACTAGCACACAAGGATAGCTACCAGCTCCATGGTGCAGCTCAGTCTCATTGTTTTTATACATTGGTGAGGCGTGATACTTGTGTACAGTGGTGGAGATGTGGTCGAATTGCAAACATATGGCAGAATTCAGTAGCAGAAAATGATTGAGAGCAGAAACACGTCCCTAAACACAGAGAATGAGAGTTTCCCTTGTACTAAATATTATCTGTGTGAGGAGTCTGGCCGGTCAGGTCAAATTTGTGCATGATTGGTTACTACTTCTTGTCGTGTGCAGTTTTTAGTGAGACCAGGTTGTTTGGCTGATCGGTATGCATGTTAGGTTTCTTGTTCTAGAAGTAGTTGTCTAATAATTCATTGTGTGAGCTTGAACTTCAATTTAATCAATCTTATCATTTATGAACCTGAGCGTTTTCTATTCAGTTTGCTTGAGGACAAGCATAAGCTTAAGTGTGGGGTATTTGATGACACTCGATTTGACGTGATTATCAGCCTCATTTAAGCAACATTTCTTGTCTTAAGACATGGTTTTTAGGGAAGAATAGCGAATATTCACTCAACTACTCTATCTCGTGCCATTTGTGTTACTTTGGCCTGTTTCGGGTCTATTTGATGATTTTCTAGTGTTTTCGTGATAGCACAGGTTTTTGCCATCAAATCATGTAACCAAGGATGTGTCTAAGACATTGGAACCTCGAGAAATCACACCGGAATCGATCCAAGGAGTCAGTCAAGTTAACAAAAATCCTGCCCAGTTTTACAAAGGAGATTTCGGCGAAACGTCCCTAAGTTTTCACCGAAAACTCAAGAAGAAACCGTCAGAGCTTACAAGAAGAAGTTTTCGGCGAGAAGTCAAAGTTCTTGCCGAAAACTCTGAACGAATTCGACACATGAGAAACAACCAAATCGGTCAGCCTTTTTCAAAGAAGTTTTCGCCGAAAACTATTGACCTAATCCGACGAGGAAATGTTAAGTATAAATACAAAACCGGCGGCTCAAATAAAAGGAGACTTTGGATACTTCAAAATCATATACTTTTCAAAATAGAGCTTATCACAAGTTCTAGACCTAAGAAGTTCAAGAGAGCAGAGTTGAGGAGTTCGAAGAGCCAGGAAGAGATCGTGACGCCTTCCCTTCACCTCGGAGACTCGGAGCTAGGAGTGAAGATTACCGGAGAGCGGAGCTTTGCCAGAGTCGTCTTAATTAGGTTTTACAGTTTTCATATGTTCTTCCTTTTCATGATGAACTCTGTTTCTGTCTTTGTTTATGCTGTTATGAACATGAGTAGCTAAACTCGTAGAGCTTAGACTAGATGAACCCTAAGTGACCCAGAGATTTAAAGTGCTCACGGATCGGCAGTGATTAGATTCAAAGTTCAATCAGTTTCTCTTGCATGTTTGATTTGTTCTTCGTTGTTTATGTTTCTTGTCTGGCTTGATCATCTAGATTAGATTCTTGTTAAGCTGAGGATAGAAGCGAACGCTCGCCTCACTTTAAAACACCAAATCAACAATTAACCTATTCATTGGAGCGTGCCTTTCGTAGGAACCAGTTAGGGTTAATCCACTTCAAGAGTAACTCATAAATCGTTAGTAACTCCACCAGTTAGTTTAGTCGCTGCAAGAAGCGACCGTACTCAGGCGGCTAATTAATCTTGGTAGATAGATCGGATAGAGCGAACGTTCGCCAGTCTTAAACCTAAGGGTAAGGAGTTATGGTGGTGTCTTAGAACTGATTGAACGAGAATTGAAATCCGCTGGTCTGTTGATTGCCAATGCTCTGATGAACTAAGGGGGATTCGAAGTCTAAGCTTGTCTGTCGTCTTTGTTAAGTCAACCAATCTTTCGATCGATCTTTCAATTAGTTTTTAATTCTAGAATAGAAGTCGTGGAACTCACACCACACACAACGTGTTTAAACCTGAGTAATCTGCCTTTACATTTGAGTAGACGATTATTAGAAGACCCGTGGAATACGATCTGTTTAGCTTCTACCTTAGTAGTTATTTGATTGCACGTGCAACAACGTTCATCACTATGTCATCAGGAACCATGACCGGATCAAGGGCTATAGGACCAGCTAGTTGCTTGCCGCTTCTTGTAAAGATGGCTTTGACATGTTCATTCTTGGGGTTCGGCTCCATCTGGCTCGGTAGCTGACCCATGGGGCGACCACTAGAGAGGACGCTGGCGATGTTGTTGAGCTGGTCTTCCATCCTCTGACCCTGAGCTATCTGGCCTTGATTCAAGGTGGCTTGAGCTTTGAACTGTGCATCATGGTCGTCAAGCCTTGTCATGATTAGGTCGAGCTTCTTATCTATCTCGCTCTCCCTAGTGTTTTGTGGCGCTGGCCTTTGATGTTGCTGTCCTCCGGTGAATCCAAGTGGTCCTTGGTAATTGTTATTGAAGTACAGATTATGGCGATTGCTAGGTGATGTACCATAGTTACCCTGGTTCCGGTGAGGTAGCTGGTAAGCTCCACTTGAGTGATTACCTGGCTTCTGCTCTTGCAACAACCCAGATGGATGATTATTCTGATTCTGATTCATGCCAGAATTGTATGGACGACACTCTTGGAAGCTTCTTTGTTGTTGCTGTTGTTGAGGTTGTCTGAACTGCCGGTAGTCGGAGTAGCCTTTTTGATTGTTGATGAAACCTTGACCAATAAGTTCACTTCATCCACAGACCAGACATCTGCTTTACCAAAGTTCTGACAACTTCCTCCATTGTGAGCACAAACTCCACATCATTCACAATCAGCAGCATAACAAAAGCTGAAGGAGGGTTAATGGGTGCTCCGGCCTTCTTTATGTGCTTCTGAACTTCTGCCTTGATCTGTTCTTCAAGGCCTATCTGACTCTTGGACGCTTCAGATTGTCTCTCCCACTTCCTGGACTTGGACCGCAACTAGAAAAGTGGAGTAGAGCAGCTTCTGGTGTGAGGGCGGTGCAATCTCCTTCAGCCAAGGAGTTAACCCACTTTGCCGATTCATCATTCATTCCCCGAGCGAAGATCTCAGCTAGTTGTCTTTTCTCGAACCCATGATGAGGGAAGTTGTAGAGAAGTTCTTAAAATTCATTCCAAGCATCATATAAGCTCACTCCGTCCTTCTGCCTGAACCTGGCAATGCTATCCTTGTAAGCGGTGGTTCTTGACGAAGGAAAGTACTCCTCCACAAAGTCTTGGGAAAGATCATCCCAATTGGTGTGGTGACCAGGTGGCTTGCTGTTAAGCCACCTCTTAGCGGCGCCTCTTCGAGAGGATAGGAATGCTCGCAAGCAAAGAGTGTTCTTGTCGAGGTTCCCACTCTTGAAGGTCTCACGCATGGAAAGGAAGTCCGCCAGATGAGTGCATGGATTGTCATGCCACTTCCCTTCAAATTGGATATCCCTAGAGATCATACCCAGGAATGGGATTTTGATCTCATAGTCAGGATCGACACAGTTGTGAGGGATGGCGACGCTTGACCAGACCCTAGTCGCGTTCAGCTTATTATAGTCCGCCATAATGCGTGGAGCAGCCATTGTGGGAGGAGTAGGTGGTAGCGAATCTGAAGACGTGGATGACATGGAAGAAGAATAGGAGTCCTCCTTCGACTCCTCAATCTTTATGGGGGTAAAGGATGGGGGTGGATCAATTGTCACTTGCTTCATCGCTTTCTGTTGCTTGGTCGGTGCAGAACTGCCCGGAATTTCTGAGCTCTTAGTCTTGTTAGGCTTGAACTGAGAACGAGTGAGTGGGCGGTTCATATACCTGCATTCAACCTACAAGTCAACAGAAACAAGAACAACCGGTGTAAAATCAAAGTGTGATGGAAGTAGAAGAATAAATGCCAACTCTTCTTTAAAACAATCGAGAAGAGTCCCCGGCAACGGCGCCCATTTGATAACGATGTAAACAAGGTATCAAATACTACCAAACAAGAGTAAGGTATATCGTATTCCACAGGTTTTCTTCCAATCGTTTACTCAAAGGAATTGGCAATTATTCAGGGTTTTAAACAAGTTGCGTGGTGTGAGTTCCACGACTTCTAAACTAATATGCAAAGGAAATAAAATTGAATTAAAAGGCAAATTGATTGATTAAGATTGATTGACGTATGACAAACAAAAGGTTAGACTCGAATCCCCCTAAGATTACCAGGACATTGGCGATCACAAAACTAGGGACTTTCAATCCTAATTCATTCAATTCTTGGACACCGCCATAACTCCTTACTGTAAGATCTAAGCTCGCGAACGTTCACTCTATCAGATCTAACTACCAAGATTAATTAACCGTCTGTGCGTTCACTTCTGCAACGGAAAACTAACAGGTGCACCTGATTGATTTTAGTGAGTTATTCTAGAAGCGGATTAACCCTAACTGGTTCCTACGAAAGACACACTCCGTTGAATAGGTTAATTAATTGATTTGAGATTCTAAAACAAGGCAGACGTTTGCCAACTATCCTTATTTTAACCAGAATCTAATCTAGGTGATCAAGCTAGACAAGAAACATAGAATTAAGAACAAATAAATTATGAAATAAAACTGTCTGAATTAAAATCTAATTATCGCCGATCTGTGACCGCTTTAAAGCCCCGGGTCACTTAGGGTTCATCTAATCTAAGCTTAACAAGTTTAGCTACTAATGTTCGATACAAGAGAATGAAAGACAATCATAGAATTCATCATACAAAGGAAGAATAGAGAAGAACTGTAAAACCTAATTTGACGATTCCGTGAAGCTTCAATCTCGAGAAATCTTCACTCCTAGCTCCGAGCACTCCGGGATGGAAAGATGGTGTCAGGATCTCTCCGAGAACTTTGAAATATGCTCTCAACTCTCTCCTACGGGTGTAGAAGGTCTGAAATTTCGTCTTCTCGTATTGGGGTTGAATCGCGGCTTATATAGTTGCTTTACCAAATCTCAGCCGGAAAAGGACTAAGTTTTCGGCGAAAACTTCTAGAGTTCTCGCCAAAATACTCTTTGTAAACTTTTTCTGATTGCCCGCGCGGAATTTTTCCAATAGTTTCATCATAAGTTCTCAGCGAGAACTTAGAAATTCTCGCCGAGAACTTCTTCACAATATTTTATGGAATTGGCGACGAGATCTTCAATTGGGTTGTGAGCAACATTTTGCTGAGAACTTGGACATTCTCGGCGAGAACTTCTTGTGATGGGCAACCTTTCATCGTTCTTGATCGGCTTGATTTCTGGATTGATTCCGGGTCATTTCTTGAGGCTCCATTGCTTCCCGAACACGTCTGATGGTTACATATCTAACGGCAAAAACCTGCGTACTCAACGAGACACTACGAAACACATCAAATAGACCCGAAACGGGTCAAAGTAACCAAATCGGTAGGAAATAACATCAATGAATGAAAACTCACTAAACTACCCCAAAAGTTTTGTTACAAGCAATGAAATGTCGCTTAAATGGGGCTGATAATCACGATAAATCTAGTGTCATCAGCGTCCTAGAGTAAATGGGAAGGAAAAGTGCAGAGACGGAGCTGTGTTATAGGTCTAGGGAGCATGGCCCCTACAAAAAATCAAATATGGTGCAGTGGTAAAGGGCTTAACCTTTGAAGCAAAGGTCACAGGTTCAATTCTAGCATTTGATTATTATTTAGGTAATCTAATTTAAGTTTGTTCTTTTATAATTTTATTTCTTTTTTAAATTTTTTCCTTTTTTGTAGGTAAACTTTGTTCCTTTTAATTTCTATTTTTTTCAATGTGTTAAAATCCAAAGAAGTTATTGTTAATAATTAATTTCTTTTCCTTTTGACTTTCTTCTTTTTTTTTTAATGTAAGTTTGCTCCTTTTAATTTTTATTTCACTTGATTTTTCTGAACAAGAAATTGAGGTTTTTGACTTCTAGTTGAGACTTTTCAAGTTGATGTTCCTAATCATCTTTCTTTGGATAAGTTATCATCTCTTGCTGAGCTTTGTTGCAAATTGATATTTTTTACAAGAGTTACAAGTTGATGAAGACAGAAAAATTAAACTAATTTTATCTTGTGGATCAACTTATTCGTCTTATTTTGACTCTTCCAGTCTCTACTGCTAGGGGTGAACGTGTATTCTCGGCGATGAAGATAGTGAAAACTGGACTACGCAATAAAATGTGTGATGGTTTTCTAGTTGATAGTTTAATCATATATGTTGAACGCGATATATGAATTTTTTTTAGTTCAGGCGCAATTTTAAGCGATTACAATGATGTTAAAGAACGACATGTACAATTAAAATAATAATATTTATATTTAAATATACTTTCAAATTTTTTTATTCTTTATTTTTTTCTTCGGCCCCCGAGATGAAAATTTACTGGCTTCGTCCCTGGAGAAGAGCGACATGTTTTCCTAGTCGAGTGTTCTTGTCTTTAAGTTTTCTAAAAGCTGGCTTTTCTTGACTATTTTAGAAGAGACAATGGGTTGTATTATCGTAAAATTTAAGTGTGGGGTTCCTTCTTGTTTCAAGATTTCTTGGTTGCTATTTACATATTACTAAGACTTAAGGTTCAATACTCTAATTAAATTATCTCCATAATTTTAAGTTAATGAAAATATATTTTAATTTTGACTTAGTTCATCTTTTTTATTCCTAATTTCTATTTTGTCTCCTGTCTATATATATTGTAATCTAAATATGATTCAACTATTAATATTCACTCTTAAATATTTCATTGACTTTGACCTTTATACTTAATTTCTCATGGTCCTTAAGATTTAGATAAAAGTTTCAACAAGATTTAATAAAGAAAATGAGAAAAATAGCTCATCGATTGGTTGTAGGTAAATGTAGTGGTTGATTGAGGAGATTAAGTGATTAATTAATTTATAGGTCAAAATTTAGTTTGTGGTGATTAATTTAGAACAATACCAATTCAAAATAGATATGTAACACACTTATATTTATTTATAAATATGAAAATGTCATCTTCTTCCTTATTATTGCGTCTACAATCTTAAAACTATTATGTCCTCTTTCTTCCCATGTCATCCTAAAATATTATGCCTTCACACTTGGCCAATTATTTGGTTTGATGATTTATCAAATCTTTTACATTCAATTAAAAATGAATGTGAATCAGACTACATATTTAGGTGAATCATAATTTATGTTTTCTAGCTTTCACATTGTTTGGCATTTTAATTTTAATGTGGTTTTGTTGTTGCCAACAGAAACTTGATTTGTAATTTTAATTTTATTTGTGATCTGATTCGATTGTTAGGAGATGGAATGGAAAGCTTCGGAAAGAAACAATTATTCATCAGACAATGACCCAATTTCATATCAATTTGGTATAATATTCTCTTACTTTAGTGAATAGTATTTACGAATTAGGTTACTTATATTTGCTAAGCATATTATTTATAATTGCGAATTAGGATGCTTATGTGTCATAAGTTATGTCTATTTTAACAACATTTGTTAATTTGGTTGAACTTGATTCTTAGAGATATATATTTAACACAAAACTTCTCAACAAAAACTAAATGTCATTCACCATTTAACAATATTTTTCTATATTATGCATCTAGCTCATTCGAGAAGGTGACTCCTTACACAACTTGCTCAATTTTTAGTAGGGTTTGTTTGCGTAATTGAATTTTTTGTGAGGACCTGTTTTATGACTAATTAGTCAATAATAGTATGATGAATATTTAGTGGGTTATTAATGTCCTTGATCTAGAAAGTGAGAAAAACGTGTTTGTAAACTAATAAGGATATTTTATTTCTATAAATAAAAAGCTCTTTCTCCCCAATAAACGCTCTGGTGCCCCAAGCTAGGTGGAGTTAATCGTTACTCCCACTTGCGTGTCGCAATCTCAACCATTCGTTCAATAAACGAATCTTAACCCTTTGAATTAATTATGATTAAAATGATTTATTTTATTATTATTATATTCCCCTAAAACTAATTACAGTATGATACCTAATATTAGATAGAAGTACAAGAAAACTCATAACTTTCTAAAGTTAATTAATATGACCCACTTTAACTTTTTGGTCATCTTCAACCTACTTCCATTCTAATTTCTATTCCCCTGCTGCTATTCATTCATCTCAACCATTTCAACTCCCCTCAACAAACTCACCTCCCCTGTTATCTCCGCTGGTTGAAACCTCCCCAACAACCCACCTCTATCTGGTATCCAATAGCCGCATCGTTGGTGAGGGAAGATTAAATTTCCTTTTGAATACTTGCTCGATTCGGTGATGCCCGTCATGATAGTCGGAGCAAAAAGATTCGGAGCTTAATCATGATAAAGGGTGGTCGGAGATTCGTAGAGAGAGATTAATCGTGATAGAGGGTGGTCGTTTTCACCTAGATTGGCGGTGGAAGAAGACGCTCACCTAGCGGCATTGGCGGCCGTCCACGGCAGAATCTCAATCTCTGTTGAATCGTAAATCTCCGACAGCGACGCTAACACTGTTATGTGCAGTTCCAACGCCCTTAGTCGGCCCAATCGCAACGTCCTCACATGGTTGTCGCCACTGGTGGTTGAACTTCTTCGGCGATTATGGTGGGGCTATTACAATTCTGTCGATTTTTGGCCCGATGATTAACCCTAACAATCCAGGTCTAACTTATTAGGTTTGGTTAATTATGTGGTCGAATCAGTTTTGTGTTCTTGGTTTGGTCCGTTGAAACCAAGGAACAATATCTGTAATTTAGTTGTTTAATACCTTAATAATTCCGTAATTTAAGTTGCATAATATCCTAATTTAAGTTGATTTCCTAAATATCGGTTGAAGAATTCAAGGAATCCAAGGAACAACTTTCAGCATAATTTAATAGTTATTTAATGTTCCTCATTATTAGCCTATGTAGTTTAAAAACTTTTAATAGTTCTTCAAAATTAATAATAAATATTATCTTTCATATTCATTGTTAGCTGATATCTATAGTAGCGTGATATTACCTATTAACATTGGTTGAAGATTTGACTTTAAAGTTAGTTAAACAACTTCCATAATTTAAAGTAATTAATAATATTATTTTCTTATTACCCATACTATTACACGGAACCTATTATGCCATTTACAAGAGCCATTAAATTTTTTAACATATTATACTGAATCAAATATTCATCCAAAAATCAAATATTCAATAAATAATTCATCCCAATTATGTTATTTACCCATAACATCTTTCATTTTTTTTAATATCGTGTATTAATGCAAATTATTTGTAATTAAATTCTTAATTAATTTAGACAGTAAATACATAATTTAGAGATATTATTTATAGTGTATTGCTATGAATTTAAGTTATAAACCCTCTTATTATTGAATAATTTGTGTTGGCCTCTACCGGGAAACATTGTTGGTATGAATATATATTTTAAATTAAATTATTATAAAATATTTTGGAATTTACTATTAATGGTTTAGCGATTAAAATAATTTTTAATCTAAAAAACCATATCATATGAGACCAGGAATATACCAAAATATTTTAATAATCCTATCGTAAAGTTGACTTGGTCTCATATGACTATAACTCACTCATTTTAATTTTGATTTTGTTTATGTCAACACATGAGCTAACTTCTTTCGCTAGTTGGCTTTGTTATAGCTCGTGAATCATCATAAGTTATGACTTATTAGTAAATTCTACTCTCTCGTATGATAATTAAATAATCAACCCTTATTTGGGATTTGGGAGATAACTTTTAAATATAAGATTGGCAAATTGCTACTTTTACTTCAGCCATATATATTGATCCTATTGTAATTTGTATAAGTCGTATAAGTGATGCTTTAAAACGAGGGAACTAAGCATATTTGAATATTTGTGAATGGTGATTCTGTGATTTTTTATATTTGTGATATTTTGTAGCACCTATATCGTATTTTTGTAGAATATTTGATTTTCAAATATTCTTTATCATGAGTTTGGTTTGTTTACGATGTTAAGCGACACAAACTCTGATTTTCCTCGATTAGCATTATGACCAGCCTCAGCTGGATTAACTTCCACGTCATCATCTAACTCAACGACATGACGACCAAAAGCAACAATGATACCAATCCTGGCTTCAGCCGCATTGAGGACATTGTTTGGAACTTGAGGTGGCAGTGGCGCGCAGCTGGTAGTGATAGTGGTGGTGGCTGGTCAACCTTAGACGAGTGTCAGGCATGGGGTTATCTGGGTGAGGAGGAAGGTTGAGGTCAATGTTCTGTCGTAACAGCTCAACTCCGAAAAAACAGCTTCATCATGTTGGAATTGGGTTAGTTCGGTAGAGTTGGTGGAGGAGTATTCATTTCGAGTGACGAATTAGATCTACATGTAATAATGACATATCTAAATTGATTTATCCCTTTCGACAGAGACCGTGAATTTGTAGATTGATTATGCATGAGTTTAGCGATGAATGTATTGTGTTGGCTTGGTTAACCGAAAACTAGTCGATTTGAATGGCAAAATGATGAAAAAACTCAATAAAAATCAATAGAGAATCAGATTATTCTAATAAATTGTTAAATAAATCTAAAATCTAAACTATAATACAATACATATTCAGCGACAAGACACCCGTCCAAAACTTCAGTTTTTTATTTAGAATAAATATTAAATTATTTGTACGAATAATGTCAATATGATGATGAAAATATGTCTTAATTATAAAAAAAATTAAAACATCATATATAGATCTATAAAACCATATATAAAGTGTAGATCCATGAGAGATGATATGAGTCTCACAAATTCAGTTTTAGGTTTCATTAACTCAATATGAATAAAACAGATTATTCATCTCAATAATTTATTCATGTATGCTTTTGATGATGAATTTGAATGAAGAACAATAATAGGTGAACACAAATCAGATACAAGAAAGAAAATACAATACATAGCGATTAAGGATTTAGTTTGTAGTTGAAATTGTTGACCTTATTGGATCTCTATGTGCTAAATTTTAGGCTAGCAAAGAGTGATTCTATTGTGTTTGATTGTCATGCACATATAATTTATATATGTTTTCCCTTGATTTATTTTTTAATATTTTTATGTATCATGTTATAAAAATAAATGTCTTACGTCATTATAGAATTTTAATTATACTACGATGTTATTATGGTATAACTATAAATTAAATTTCTTACCTTTAATATCATCACTAACTCAGCATCTGTTACACTGTTAAAATATCTTGTAAAGTTAATAATTTCTTGGAAAGTTCGTAAACAAAAGGATTTTTGGACTTTTATACAAAAAAATGTGAAGACTAATTAAACCAACTGGAATTTTTATTTTACTCGAGTAATTGTGATGTTTTATTGTTTGTTATGTCAAAACTTGAATCACAAGTAGGGATGGAAAATTTATCCAACACTTGGATATCCATCCATTTAGCCTCTTTTGGATTGGATTGGATATGAGCATTTATGATTGAGACTGATCCAAACCCACTAATAATTAATGGATCTAATTTTAATCCATTTAATTATTTTCTAACTCAAAATGGATAGAAAAGTGTCCAATATTCCCAATCTAAAACCCAATAATTTTTTTTGTCAACTATCACTATTTTTGTCTCATAACTAGTTATATAATTTCTAAATCATTACAAGATTTTATCTTGTAACTAGTTATCCGATTTTATAACTAGTTACAAGTTATAAATTGTGTAACTAGTTACTAGTGTAAACGTGTAACTAGTTACTAGATTATTAGCGGCCCATTGGCCGATTTTTTTGTGTTAATAGTTTACCAGAAAATAATTTTTATTTTGATTACTTAGAAGTGTGGTTGAATTTTTTCTACTTTTTATTTCTACTTTTTAATATATACTTTTTTCTACTTTTTAATATATAATCATTTAATTCATATGTTGGTAAAAAATTATAAATTTGTTATCAATTGTTGGGATATAATAAACAAAAGCATTATAGTTATGCTTTCTTGTTGTTACGTTGAAAACACTGCAACTTTTCTTTGATTAAACTACTCCAATCATTAGGTGTGGCATTGTTGGTTGTTCACTTTGTCTCTTAACCATGAGGTTGAGAGTTCGATCCTTGTTCGTGAGAAAAGAATCAAAAAATTTTGTTTGTCAGAACCGATTTTTATCCAAAATACCCTCATTCCTAGAATGAAGGAGGAGCTCTAAAATCCTCAAAAAGCTGACGTGTCAACTGAAAAAAATGGTATCTGCTTTAATGTATTAGTAGATTTGCCTCAAATAACTAGTTATTTTTCTGCAACTAATACAAATACATAGTTATTTTTCTGCAACTATTACAAATACATGTAACTAGTTACTACCGTAAAAAAAATGTAACTAGTTAACTAGTTATTTTCTCTCGTAACTAGTTACGAAAGTCACCAAAAAGGCCAATATCTTGTCAACGAAAGTCAACATTGATCAACAAAAAGTCAATGATGGCCACCAAAAAATGTCGTTGGTTAATCACCAGAAAAGTCACTGGTCGGTCACCAGAGGATCGTTGTGGGCAACTGAAAGTTAGGCAGGTGGGAGAAAAAATTCAAAGATAAAAATAAATTTAAATTATATAGTGAAAAACCTAAACCTTAATTTGAATCAAGGTTTTAGTAACGGGTGAAACAATATATTATCAGATGAGAAATTGGGCAAAGATCGCATGAGTTTTGATATATACAAACTAGAAATTATAATGAGTGAGTTCTAGTTGATTGAACGATTTAGGATATAGAGCTGTAAACACTAATTTTGAGTCAGGGTTGTTGTGACGTGTGGAACAAGATGTAATTGGAAAACATTTTTCACATGATCATACAAGTTCTAATGTATACGGGGCTGAATGTTTTTGTTAAATTTCCGGTCTCAAATATTATGTTTTTAATAATAAATCTCCTGATGCACCGCTCGTGTCCACATATTTTTATTCACATCTATGACCTAAATTCTAAAATATTCATTAATAACATAGTTTAAAAATAATTTTTTACCAACAAATTTCTTAAATAATAATAAGGATAAAAAATTAAATTCATACCAATAAAATGTGAATAATATCTCTAAATTGTATAAATACTATCAAAGTTAATTAGGTAACTTACATTAATTTGTGATAATCTAAAAGATGGTTTTTTCTTTCATTTAGGATATTTTATAAATAGATTTTTTGGGATGAATTATTCATAAAGATGAGTATATTTTACAAAATCAAATCTTAAAAATCTCCTAATATCACTCTACTAACGATGGATATGAAAAATTATACATATTATTTATTTACAATGTAGACCAAAAATTAAGAAAGTAAGATAATTGATTTGTTTCACTCGAATGATTATCCATTTTTTATATGTGAATAGGCCTTAGGGATTGATTAGGATTATGTGCCTGATTCCTATTCCTATTTGTATTACAGTTATGAATTGAAAAGAAATAGACTATTATTCTTGTTTATTTTATTATTATTGATTACTCCGGATGAAGATAGATATATTGCAAAATCCATTATTAAGCATAAAAAGGGCAAACATATCAAGCTAACCGCTGAATAAGAATACAATCTCCAATTGATTTTAATTAATTAACCAAGTAGGTTTGACCACTCAAACTGACCCTGATTTAATTATCAGACCGAACAACCAACAACTAACGACCCAAAACCTCCCTAGCGTCGCCGGCGCCGACCTGACCAACAAACTTCTTGCGCCGACAATATTGGTTGCAACGAACTCCACTCTGTCGCGACAGAATTAGTCTTCCCTTCATCATCGACCATCCGCTGTCTCAATCAAGAGCAAAGTTGCACAAATCGACTCGATTCAGACAAAATCGGAGCTGGATCACCGGGGAATCGAAGGGGCTAATGTCAATCGAAGGGGACATTGTTGGCACAACTGTCTACAACTCACTCTGTCGCCGCATAATCCCCAATCGAACAATCATAACCGGTCGGTGATTCCATCATTTCATCACCGACGCCATACATTCATGGCGTTAAGATGCTTGCATTGTTATCATCAGAGGTTGTGGAAGAAAGGATATCAACTTGTTGGCATTAACATTGAAAGTTACAAGTGTCATTTTAATTAACTCTATAAATTCGAAGGCTTTTAGTACTTCCATCGAATACTAGGTTCCATATTGTAATTTGGCTTTTGGTGGAATAAAATAATATTAAAATAAAATATTTAAATTATAATTAATTCAAAGCATTTAGTCCCATTTGGAACGAATCCAACCCAACCAAGCAAGGGGAAAAACCGAAAAAATAAAAAAACATCCTGCCTTTTCCCCTAATTCTCCTCCCTTCCCGATATAGAATTTTTTGTCGCCGGTTTAGGGCCGACCACCACCAAATCATCCCTTCCCTTACCGATTCTTCTTCCCACCTCCTTCCAAAGTTCTCGCCGAAAACTATTTGAAGAAATACAACAGGAGCTTCTGCACTAAAGTTCTAGGCGAGAACTTCAATGTTCTCGCCGAGAAGTCTCTCCTTTTCCGGCGCAGCTTTGGACAAAACCCTATTTAAGAAAACCGGCGGACATCATTCAAACAGACTTTTTCCAAGGATTAATTTCCAGACTTCAGAGTTCGAGAGAGAGTTGAGAGCATCCTCGGAGTTCCCGGAGATATCGTGACGCCATCTTTTCACCTCGGAGTGCTCGCATCTAGAAGTTGAAGATTCTTTAGATTGAAGCTTCACAGATTCATCAAATTAGGTTTTACAATTCTTCTATATTCTTCCTACCTGAGATGCATTCCTTGATTGTTTTCGATTCTCTTGTATTGAATATGAGTAGCTAAACACGTAGAGCTTAGATTAGATGAACCCTAAGTGACCCAGGGCTTTAAAGTGGTCACGGATTGGCGGTAATTAAATTCAGATTCAGACAGTTTCTCTTGCATGTTTGGTTTGTTCTTCATTGCCTGTGTCTCTTTTCTAGTCTGATCACCTAGACTAGATTCTTGTTAAGCTGAGGATAGTAGCGAACGTTCGCCTCACTTTAGAACATCAAATCAACAATTAATCTATTCAATGGAGTGTGCCTTTCCTAGGAACCATTTAGGATTAATCCACTGCTAGAGTAACTCATTAATCACTAGTAATCGCGCCAGTTAGTTTTTCGTTGTAGAAGTGAACGCACTGATGGTTAATTAATCTTGGTAGTTAGATCGAATAAAGCGAATGTTCGCCGAACTTAAACCTAAGGGTCAGGAGTTATGGTGGTGTCTGAGAACTAAATGAATTAGGATTGAAAATCGTTGGTCTTGTGATCGCCAATGCTCTGGTGATCTTAGGGGGATTCAAAGTCTAAGCTTGTCTGTCGTCTCGTTAAGTCAAACCAATCTTTCATTCTGTCTTTCGTTTTCATTTCAATTTCATTGCTTTATAGTCTAGAAGTGGTGGAACTCACACCACTCACAACGTGTTTAAACCCGAATAAATTACCGATTCGTTTGAGTAAACGATTAGAAGAGGCCCGTGGAATACGATCTATCTTGCTTCTAGCTTGGTAGTTATTTGACTACACACAAAAACGTGTTCATCAAAAGTTCTTCTTCCCACCACCAAATCATCCCTTCCCTTACCGATTCTTCTTCCCACCTCCTTCCAAAGTTCTCGCCGAAAACTATTTGAAGAAATACAACAGGAGCTTCTGCACTAAAGTTCTAGGCGAGAACTTCAATGTTCTCGCCGAGAAGTCTCTCCTTTTCCGGCGCAGCTTTGGACAAAACCCTATTTAAGAAAACCGGCGGACATCATTCAAACAGACTTTTTCCAAGGATTAATTTCCAGACTTCAGAGTTCGAGAGAGAGTTGAGAGCATCCTCGGAGTTCCCGGAGATATCGTGACGCCATCTTTTCACCTCGGAGTGCTCGCATCTAGAAGTTGAAGATTCTTTAGATTGAAGCTTCACAGATTCATCAAATTAGGTTTTACAGTTCTTCTATATTCTTCCTACCTGAGATGCATTCCTTGATTGTTTTCGATTCTCTTGTATTGAATATGAGTAGCTAAACTCGTAGAGCTTAGATTAGATGAACCCTAAGTGACCCAGGGCTTTAAAGTGGTCACGGATTGGCGGTAATTAAATTCAGATTCAGACAGTTTCTCTTGCATGTTTGGTTTGTTCTTCATTGCCTGTGTCTCTTTTCTAGTCTGATCACCTAGACTAGATTCTTGTTAAGCTGAGGATAGTAGCGAACGTTCGCCTCACTTTAGAACATCAAATCAACAATTAATCTATTCAATGGAGTGTGCCTTTCGTAGGAACCATTTAGGATTAATCCACTGCTAGAGTAACTCATTAATCACTAGTAATCGCGCCAGTTAGTTTTTCGTTGTAGAAGTGAACGCACTGATGGTTAATTAATCTTGGTAGTTAGATCGAATAAAGCGAATGTTCGCCGAACTTAAACCTAAGGGTCAGGAGTTATGGTGGTGTCTGAGAACTAAATGAATTAGGATTGAAAATCGTTGGTCTTGTGATCGCCAATGCTCTGGTGATCTTAGGGGGATTCAAAGTCTAAGCTTGTCTATCGTCTCGTTAAGTCAAACCAATCTTTCATTCTGTCTTTTGTTTTCATTTCAATTTCATTGCTTTATAGTCTAGAAGTGGTGGAACTCACACCACTCACAACGTGTTTAAACCCGAATAAATTACCGATTCATTTGAGTAAATGATTAGAAGAGGCCCGTGGAATACGATCTATCTTGCTTCTAGCTTGGTAGTTATTTGACTACACACAAAAACGTGTTCATCAAATTGGCGCCATTGCCGGGGACTCTTCTAATTGTTTGAAAGAAGAGTTGGCACTTTATTCTTCTACCTTTCCATATTTCATCTTTCCATCACACTTCGATTTTACACCGGTTGTGTTTGTTTTTATTCTTTGTAGGTTGTTTACAGGTTTATGAACCACCCGTTCACTCATTCTCAGACCAAGCCTCTCAAGACTTGCAGCTCAGACAAGCCGGGTAGTTCTGCTCCACCTAAGCAACCGTGGATTCCAAAGCAAATCAGAATCGATCCACCCCCATCCTCCACACCTATTAAGACCGAGGAGTTTAAGAAGAGCTCCTCATCTTCTTCCGCTTCATCCACGTTGTCAGATTCGCCGCCACCCTCTCCCACCGCAATGGCTGCTCAGAAGAGTCTTGCGGATTACAATAAGCCAAGCGCAACTAGTGTTCGGTCCTCCATTGTCGTGCCACGCAATGAGGATGATCCTGACTATGAGATCAAGATCCCCTTCCTGGGAATGATCTCTAGGGATGTGCAATTCGAAGGAAAGCCGCATGATAATCCATGCACACATTTGGCGGATTTCCTAGCTTATGCGAGACTTTTAAGAGTGGGAGTCTCGATAAGAACACCTTATGCTTACGAGCCTTCCCATTCTCTCTCAAAGGTCCCACAAAGAGGTGGCTCAGTAGCAAGCCGCCCGGTCACTACACCAACTGGGACGTTCTTGCTCAAGACTTTGTAGAGGAATACTTTCCTCCTTCTAGAACTACAGCTTACAAGGACAGCATTACCAGATTCGTTCAGAAGGAAGGGATGAGCTTATACGATGCTTGGAATGAATTCCAAGAACTCCTCTACAATTGCCCTCATCATGGCTTCGAACAAAGACAACTAGCTGAAATCTTTGCTAGAGGTATGAATGAGGAGTCTGCTAAATGGGTCAACTCCTTGGCCGAGGGAGATTGTACCGCTCTTACTCCAACAGCTGCTATGCTTCACTTCTCTAGTTGTGCTTCCAAGTCAAGGAATTGGGAGAGACAATCAGAAGGAGTCAAGAGTAAGCTTAACACTGAAGAACAGATCAAAGTAGAAATCCAGAAGCACTTAAAGAAGGCTGGTGCGCCTATTAACCCCCTTTCAGCCTCTATTTATGTAGCTGATTGTGAATGGTGTGGAGTTTGCGCTCATAACGGAGGGAATTGCCAGAATTTTGGGAAAGCAGATGTTTGGTCTGTATATGAGGTTAGCTTCATTACTCATGGCTTCCCCAACAACCAACATGGCTACATCGGCTACCGCAACTACCGGCAACCTCAACAACAAGGAAGTTTCCAAGAGCGACCTCCCTACAACTCTGGAGCCAACCAGAACCAGAACCAAAACCAAAATAGCCGACCATCTGGTTCATACCAAGAGCAGAAGTCGAACAATCAATCCGGAGGGGTATATCAATCGCCACATAGAAACTCAGGCAACTACGGTACAGCACATGGCAATCGCCAGAATCAGTACCTGAATAATAACTACCAAGGCCCTCCTGGATTCACCGGAGGACAACAGCCCCAATGACCCACACCTCAAGACAACAAGGAGACCGAGTTGGATAAGAAGCTCAATCAGATCATCTCAAGGCTTGATGATCATGACAACCAGTTTAAAGCTTAGGCAATCTTGAACCAAGAGCAGATTGCACAAGGTCATAGAGTGGAGAGCCAAGTGAACAATATCGTGAGCATGCTCTCTAGTGGTCGTCCCTTCGGTAAACTGCCAAGCCAAACAGAATCAAACCCGAAGAATGAGCATGTTAAGACCATCTCCACTCAAAGTTGCAAGAGCTCAGCCGCTACTACATCTGCCAATCCGGTCATGACTCTTGATGGTGTAGCTATTGATATACCAGAGATCGAGGAAGACTAAGAGAAGGCTACCTCACCACGTCCTACACGAGCTCTGGAGCCACCTCTTCCTCCATATCAGCCAAGGATTCCTTACCCCAAGGCGTTGCTACCCAAGGGAGAACCCAAGGACAACTAAAAGAAGAAGAAGGAAGCATCTTCCACTTCCTCCAAGGAAGAATGTTCGACCGTCCGGTCTCACTCGACATCCATACCTATCCCAGCTATGTGCTTTGATCCTGGTTCTTTTACATTGCCTTGCATCATTAATGACATTAAAGTTGAACGTAGCTTAGTTCATCTAAGCGCATCCATTAATGTCATGCCTATGTGCTTATATAAAAAACTGAACCTAGATGAATTAAAACCAATTAGCATGCAATTGGTATTTGCTGATAGATCTATGAGAGCACCTAGGGGATTGGTCAAGAACGTGGTTGTTCGTTGTGGTTCGTTTACCTTCTTAGCAGATTTTGTGGTTATGGATACTCGAGAGGAGGATGTTACTCTTCTCCTAGGCCGACCTTTTCTGGTAACATCCGGCATGACAATTAATGTCCCTAACGGATCATTAACATTGAGGGTTGGAAAGGATAGCGTAACATTCCATCTCAAGGACGGTATGAAATACATTCCTAAGAGAGAAGCACATTGTTTATCTGTTGAAATTGTGGAGTTGGCCCCGGTCAACTCCGTTACTAATGTCAAAGATAGCTGTTACAGGTGCTGAACAGGTAAACAACCGCAAGAATAAACCTCCGGCGCAGAAACCAAAGAAGAAGGAGGAACCAAAGGCATAATCTTCTAAATCGTCGCCAAATAAAGATCCTAGCGAAATGAAGAAGAAGAGTACAAAGAAGACCAAGACGGTTTGGAAGCCAATCACCCCGCCACCCTCTACCGAGCCAATTGCTCAGCCGCCTTCTACCAAGCCACCGGAGAATGATACACCATCGAGAGACCTCTTCGGGCTGTTTGAAGTCACCGAACACCTTCCCGATGGATGAGCTCAATTGACCCACATCAATGGGAAGTGTTTCTTACTTACCGGAGGTAAACCGAAGCTGTACTTCATCGACTCCGATGCGAGCGTGAAGGAAATCCTGAATTGGGACACATCTTGATCTCCATCTAGGTATCATCCAGCTCAAGAACATTAAGCAAGAGCGCTTCGTGGGACGCAACCCACGGCTGGAGTCAGTTTTTGTGTTTTTGAGTCAGTTATCGTGTCTAGAGTCGGTTCGGGGGAGCCAAAAGTGTCATTCGTGGTCTCTTATTTTTCTTGTGTGTGTCGTGTGTTCTCGGTTCAGTTCCAATTTAATTGGGATTTTTTCAATTTTCGTTATTTTTATTTTGATTTTTCGAAGTGGCGTTACTGGTGTTTTCAAAAATTTGATTAAACTACCAAGTAAGATGTTTTCGCCGAAAAATTTCGAAGTTCTCGGTGAGAACTTTGGTTTTAATCTCCCAGTCGAGTTTTCAAACCTCATGTGTCTATTTTCAATAAACTTTTCGCCGAGAACTTTCTTAGTTTTCGACGAAAACTTTTCCAAACCTGGTGCATTTTGAGTCCCTGTTTTAATTGTATTCAAACAAGTTTTCGCCGAGAACTTCAGTCAAAATTTTGAAAAATCCCCTTATCCCCTTCTCGGGTCCGTACAGCCCATTTCACCCTTCATTTTCGTCGAACCAAAACCCCCTTCCGTCGCCGCCGATTTTCTTTAGCCTCGCCATCCATTTCCTGATGTCGTCGTCACTGCCGCATCATTCCCCTCCATGAGCCGATCGTCTCCATACCTAGATCATCCAAATTGGAGCTCTATAGCTTCGGTTCCACCCGAAACCCCACCTTCAAGTTTTTTGCCGATTTCAGTGTTTTACGTCCATTTTCTCCGATCATGTCTTCAAGGTTAGTTGTTGGGTTTTCAATTTTGAATCTTGTGATATATTTATTGTTCAATTTCGTTGAACTTGATTTCGATTGATTTTTCGGTCTACCTCAGTTTGCGTGCCTGCTGTTTCAGTGTGAATTGTGCTGAATTCTTCAAACTTTTATGATCTAGACTGCTTAGGGAGTATTGTGCCATGATTTGATAACATTTGAACTTAGTTTTCCATGCTTAATTGCTCAAATGTGTTAGGGTGTTGACTTTTGTTAAAATGTCAGTTTGACTTTGAAATCCTTAATGTCATTTTGCTGCCCCAACAGCTCCTATACATGCCTTAGGATCAATTATGATTACCGAATGTTGAATTAGCTTATCCCCACTCGGTTTCCCTCGTTTCTTTGTGAAATTGAGTTTTTCGACCAAGTGTGGGGTAAGATGTCGGTTTGACTAATTTGGGTTTTCTATTTTTTATATCTTTTAAGAACAGTGGCCAGAGACCAAGAGTTAGCGGTTCAGGATCGTTGTCCGCCACTCCAGACACGTGAGCTGGTGCCTGTGCCCCCGCCCCTATCACTCCCGCTCTCGTCGGTCCTCTTCCGCCCAACCCCAATCGTCAAGGGGTTCATCCTTTCCTCACCAGACTCCCTCAACACTACTTTGACCACTACTGGAGGATCCGAAACATCCCTCCAGCCGACGTGCGCCCCCTGTCCATGGAGTCTGTCCAACAGCATGACCAGGATTGGCACAACAACATCCACCACTCCCTCCCCACGGCGGGACTTCTGGAACTCTCGACCATCACCAATAACTATCCACATGTGGCCCTCCAGGAGTTCTAGAGCACCTTCGAGCTGGATGAGCGGAAGAACAGGCAGAACTCGAAGATCATCACCTTCCGTCTCGCCGGCCAAAACCATGAGCTCACTTACAACAAGTTGGCCGACTTCCCCACCATTCCAGCCGAGCACTACATTGGACACCACCGTGGCTGGAAGAGCAACAAGGCGAAGGGCCCGATTTTTGATGCACTCTGGAGCCACATCTTCAGACAGTCGGGCATCAAGCCCACCAACAAGATCCACATCAATATGGTCTCTCACCCTCTCTTCCGATTTGTTCATTACGTATGGCGTCGTTCTTTGTTTTATACTCTAGAGAAAAACCGCCACCACATAGCCACCGAGGAGCTACTCCTCTTCATGGTTATCCATGAGGGCTACCCACGCATCGGGTCCCACGCGTCCAGGTGCATACCATTGGAGGTGATCTTGCAGTTGAGTTCGATCTCAACCTGGCCATCGAACCAGAGGTGTACATTCCAGCCCCAATCCTTGAGGACCCCGAGGCAGAAGAAGAGGAAGAATATAAGGAGGAGGAACTCCAGCAGCCGCAAGAGTTCCATTATCGGGAGCCTCAGCTAGAGCCTCAGGTGCATCGCCAGCAGATGCCACCCCGGTACTCCGACGAGTATGGTCAGATGCTGACCCGTATGTAGCAATGGCAGACGGACTTCTCCTCCGGTTCTTACCAGTGGCCGAAGGACCGATTAGCGATCGAGAACAGTGTCACATCCTGAAAGACAGAGCAGGATGACATATGGCTCATCACTCAGCGTCATCACGCAGATGAGGCCGCGGCGCGATGAGCGATGCTCACTCACTTCACGATTTCACCACCACCACCACCCCCACCTGAGGATCAGTGATCATGTCGTATCCCTTTCCTTTCTTTTTATTTCTTCTTTTCGGATTCGTCCAACTTTTTCTGTGTGGATCCGGGACACTTGTCCCGATTTCCTTTTGATCTTTTGTTGTCTTTGTTTTGTTGGAACTTTTATAACTACTCCGCTCCACTCCGGACTCTCCGTGTTCATCCCCTACACCGACCATCTCGTTCCAGGTTCTCCGTATCTCTCTCTCCTAATCTAGTCCTGTAAGGACACAAAACCGTTTAAGTGTGGGGTAGGAGTTAGAATTTGCATGATATTGTGTGATTTTCTGTGATTTAGTGGCTTATTCCGGTTCCTCTAGCATATAATTGCTCGATTCTTGTCTTTTGATGTTAAGCTGTTCTTCAATATTTCTGATGGGCCCCGGCCCCAATGATCACTAGTGAGACGATCAAGGTAGTCATGAAGCCCTTACCTAAGCAAAGCTTAACAAAGGGGCTTGGGGGCAATTGATGGGCCCTGGCCCGACGATCTCGGCCCCAGCAGCCATCAACATGCAACACTAGGAGTGGGCTGGCGATTCGCAAATAGGCCCAGCCCAAGAACAGATCTAGGCGGTTATTCTAAGCCTGACCCAAGCCACAAGGCCTTCACAACCGCCCAAGCACGGTGATTCGTAGGGTTTCGAGGACATACGAACACGTGTCAACATCCTAGAGAGTTTACGATGGACGGCCAAGATCCAGCCTTGGCGACCAAGACAAGGGTGCTATAAATACCCCCCACTCTCTACATGACCAGGGGACAATAATTTTACCCAGCGGACAAACGCTCTGCGGTACGTCTCCCATATCCTTTCTCTCTCATATTCCCATCGCCTCACTCACCTGAACTAACTACTACCCCCCCTTTGCTTACGAGGTACAATGACCACCTGAAGGCCAACACTCTTGGACTTCCACTATTAGGCCAGGCGACTAGGCTGGAACAATTGGCGAGCCATATAGGGGAAGTAGCAGGCGATCACACATAAAGCAGGCAGATGGATTCAGGAGCGATTCCCACCCACACCGAGGACGAAGGCCATGGAGTGACACCCATAAAGCATGTGACGACGGGGACTCGAGCGATTCCAGAGCTCAATAGAAACTTAGAGCAAGACCAGAAGGGTGATTCTCAGTCTCGGAGCTCAGAGCCAACAGAAAGGGACGCGTACAATCTGCTTGAGCAGCATTTTCAAGCTTTGGAAAACATAATTTGGAGTTAACTCATATCATGAGGACTATGATCGCCTAGCAGACTCCGACGGCCAAAACTTTAGAGGTCAGGCGACCCCAGCAAGGCACCAACCTCGAAATATTACAGCAGTTCATGCCTGCAGCCCAGATCACTCCCAACCAATTGGCGGTTCGACAACCTCTCGCAAGAGCAATCCTCGTTGAGCCACTTCCAAAAGGCCTAGTACCCCCCCAATCTGGACAAATACGTTGGGACGGGCGACCCGGACGAGCACCTACAGGCTTTCCAGATCGCCATGCAGATGCAATAGGCCAGCGATGCAGCATACTGTAGAGCATTCCCGACAACTTTGGTAGGGCGAGCAAGGGAATGGTACATGAATCTCCCGGAAGGAATCATTTCTTCATGGGAAGGCTTCGCTCTGATCTTCTCACAAAAGTACGAGTGCAAGAAAACCAGAACTTTCCCATTACAAGCACTGGTGGGTTTAAGATAGGGAACGAATCAATCGCTGAAGGATTTCTTCGACGAATGGACATGAGTCGTCCAATCCATTCGAAGGGTAGATCATGAGATTGTTGTAGCGAGTCTATTTCAATCAGTACACAATGACAGACTGCCAGAGTCATTGTTACAAATGGCACCAAAGTTGATGTCAGACCTGGAAACTAGGGTACACAAAATTATATTAATGGAGGAGCAAGTGGCAGAACCCGCGTCAACAAAAGTAAAGAAGGAAGAGAAGCTGGAAGGGTACAAGCCAGGGAACAAGTAGGCTAGGTGGCGACGCTCGGAAAGATCGTTTGATCGAGGAAGTCACTTTGAAGAGAGGAGAGGGAATCGGGGAGAGTATCAAGGAGAAAGGACGGACTATACCCCTCTCTCAGAATCGCGGCGGAAAATCCTGCTGTATATGCAGCACAAAGGCCACACCATAAAATGGCCAGAACCTTTATTTACTCCGGCGGATCAGAGAAGTCGCCAAAAGTTCTGTGACTTCCATGATTCTCACGGGCATACAACCGAAGACTGTAGGGAACTGAAGAATGAAATTGAAAGGTGGATAAGTGAAGGGCAGCTTAGAGACTTCATTGTAAATACTAAGCGAAAAGACAAAGCTCAAGAAGGAGATCGCCCGGATAAAGGGGAAGGTCAAGACAGGAAAGGTGGAGTTTTTGCCCGATTGCAAGAAGCACAGGGCGATGATGGAGCTAAGAAGAAATCACTTCAGAGGTGAACCAGGAAACCATTTTTGGAGGCGAAAGTTACAAAATAAGAAACTCAAAAAGTAAGAAAGTCAAGATTTTTCTCTCCATTTATTTACCGCATACTAGTGCTCGTCCAAACACTTCACTTAAGTGTTGGACATGCCTAGCTCACAGAATTTGTGCCTATGCTAGTGCTCAACCCGAACACTTCACTTAGGTGTCGAGCTTGCCTAGCTTTGTTTTCAGCACTTAATGAACCTAAAATTAATTTGAACAATGAACTTTTCGGATTTCATAAGTCAATTACTTGCACGTTATCAATTTAGCCACTCGATCCTAGGTAGTTATAACTTTTTACATAAGATTTCGAATTGGATTTCCGTCTAATCTCAAGCCACAAACACAAGTGATCAATATGGGGAAGAACTGGCCTTTGTCATCTTAGAACGGTGTTATCGAGCATTGTTATTAACAATCCAAACAATTCAATTTAATTCAAGTTTCAACTATAGGAGTGATTTATTATCTGTTTGGGTTTGGCTAGACCATTGTGTTCAGGAGTATATGTATGGGCGAGTAAGTGAGTAATGCCATGGGTAGCAAGAGTTGAGCAAAATTTGATGAACTCTCTACCGCCATCTGTATAAAGTCGACGAGTAGAGGTGGTAAAATAATTTTCAACCATGCGTAAAAAAATCTATAATGACCTATAAAACATCCGATTTTTTTCGAAGTGGATAAAACCATGTATATCTAGTGAAATGATCAACAAAGATAACATAGTATTGAAAACCATCTATGAAAGAGATAGAAGATGGACCCCAAACATCAGAATATAAGAGATGAAATGGTTTACTACTTTTCAAACTAGAATTAGAGAAGGATTGTTTATGACTCTTATTACAAAGACAGGATTCACACGAAAATTGAATTCTTTGGAAACATAGAGATTTACTACGAAGCAAATTGGATAAAGATTTGGTCGATGGATGACCAAGTCAAGCATGCCAAGAAGACGAGAAGATGGGAGTAGTAGTCAATGCTAAACGAACAGTACCCACATCCTTTGGCAATTCATAAACGTCACCATTATTCCGTTCTCTCAGAAGTGGCACCACCGTGCTGAGATCCTTCACAACAACAAAATCAGCAAAGAATTCAATTGAAATTGGATTAGTACGACATAATTTTGCCACCGATAGAAGCCATTTTTTAATAGCAGGAACACAAAGGATATCATCTAATTGTAACGATTTAGAACCAGAAGTAATTGTAGAGGAACCAATGTGAGTGATTTGCAAACATGAACCATCTCCAACAATTATTTCATCGGGTCCATTGTAGTCTGAATAGATCGATAAGTTGCCGAGATCACTTGTGACATGATGAGATGCTCCTGAGTCCATTAACCATGGGCCTATTTCTACAGTAGAGCCCATGTGATCAGGTGCAGTAGTATAGTTGACTTGGGCTTTTGATTGATTGGCATGTACAGTTATTTGTTGACATCCATGGGCTGAATGGCCCATTTTATCACATAATTGGCAACGCATATGATAGCCTCCATTCCTAGGGTTTCTTTCGTCATAAGGCTTCCTTTCCGATTGAAATTGGTGATTGTGCCTATTGAAATTTCTTCCTCTCCGAAAGCTCTGCCGCTGCGACCAAGGGCCGTTGTGACCTCTCCGCTGATTTTGTTGGCGGAAGAGTGTTGTGGGTACAGTGGATTCAACTAGCATGATGGATTTCAAGTCAGCCTCGGACAAGACTTTCTAGCAAATCTTCTATAGTGATATCGGTGCCGTGAACTCTAACTGACGACGAAAACTATCTGTAGTCGAAGTTTAAGCCTCGGAGGCAGTGGACAACCAAGTCGTCGTCCGAGACTGGACCCTGCACAAGAGTTAATTCAGCCGCCAATCGCTTCATCTCATGAATATAATTAGTGACATCACGATCTCCTTGTTTCTCACGAGCTAATCTATCTTTGAGGTTCATGATTCTAGATTTGCTTTTGCTAGCATACAATTTAGTTAGGACAATCCAGGCTTCACGTGCAGTCATAACCGATGTAATATATGAATAAATTGATTCAGATACTGAGCAACGGAGAGCATGAAGAATCAATTTATCTTGGCGAAACCAATGGTGATAATCAGGATTTGGGACTGTTACTGCATCCTTGGTGATCGTTTTGGAGGGTCAAATAGTTGTGCCATCGATGTAACCAAAAAGATCTAATCCCATGAGAAGAACTTCGACTTGTGAGCGCCAGGATGGGAAGTTTGTCTATTCTCGTGAACGTGTCTATTCTCTGATAATATATTTGGAGATACTAGACAAATACAAAATCGCAACATATGTCTATTCTCGTGAATGTCGAGCCTGGTGCAAACACAATCAGAAATAAGAATTAAAGTCCTTGTAATCAGGGGCGGATCTAGGGGGTGCCCGGGTGAGCCCCGGCTCAACCCTTTTCGGTCCCTTCCTTGAAAATCGAGTATATATTCAGGGCGGAGCTATGTTCACTAGTAGGGGGCCATTGCCCCTACAAAGTCAAGAATTGGCATATGGTATAATTGTTAGACCGTTAGATTAATTCCAAGAGGTTTTAGGTTCGAACCTTGCCATTGCAATGTCTTTTTATTTTATTTATTTTTCCTCTAACTTTAAAGCTAAAAGTCTAAAACCTAAAATATTATTTAATTTAATCATAAACCAAACGTAATTATAATTTAATCCTTAAAAATGGCTTCATTTTAATCCTTTTCTTTCCCCAATGAATTTTCATATAATTTTTTCCTTTTTCTTTGATTTATTATTTTTTAATTATTTTCCTTTTCAACTATTGTAATTAAGTGTATTTTCGAATATTGGTTCAGTGTTGTATTAATTCAACTCAATCATGGATTAATTTTAGACTTAGTTTTTAATTTAATTAATTAAAATCCAAATATTAATAGACCATTCATAATTAGAAGTGTATACTTGAAGTTGTAGGTATAAAAGTGAAGACTTTTTATGTTATTCAAATTTATTGTCACGACTTGAAATTTTTTCCTTCAGTGCATGATTCAATCCTGGATCCGCCCTGCTTGTAATCTAATAAAGTTACTCATTATAGAATGACCCTTGAACATATTTAACAACCTAATCCATGCATAATCTGAAGCCAAAGATGTGTTATATTGATTGAGGATATTTAGGCAGTAAAGTAATTTTATTACAAACATGACCCACACCCATGCCCCCAGCCTAGCAAGTAAACAAGTTCCAACAAAGTGCTTTCATGGGCACAGACAGTAGAACAATCCTAAAAACTAATTAATTATAAACACGCCATTGATTATACTTGTAACCAAACTACCTGGTACGTTAATTAGGTTTGTAATTAAACACACTCACTCAGCGCAGCAGCAGCAGCAGCAGCAGCAGCTTGAAATAAATACACACCAGAAATTAAAAAGAAACACAGCACTACTACTCCAAATCATATATATATATATATGCCAACTGATCTCTCAACCCTCATCCATGTGGCGGCGTACCACCACTTCCAGCGCCATATCCACCGGCATGAGCACCGCCACCGGATCCATAACTATACCCATAACCGGATCCAGACCCAGAACCAGACCCGGATCCGTATCCAAAACCTGATCCCCTTGCAAAGCCATTAGGGGAACGAGATGAGCCAGAGCCATAACCCCAACCAGTGGAAGGTGTAGATCCCCAACCCCAACTGAAATCCCAGTTGGGACCACGGGAAGCTCCGTATGAACCAGTGGTCTGGGACATTTGGGAAGATGATGAGCCCGTGATGAGCTTCTGGTCACTTATAATATGAATCTTATTACGAGCAACTACATAGAGGTTTGGAACGAATAAGAGGAAGATAATAAAAGAGAGGAAGCAAGCTGGTTGGAATTGCATGGTTTCTTTCTTTCTTTCTATTTTTATTTTGTTGTTGTGTGAGGTGTGTATTATGGTTAAGGCGGTAGAGATGATGAGATATATAGAGAAATGAATGAGGTTGGTTAAGTGGATTAATTAATATAAAATAATATTTGCTGAAAATGGATGAACATGAAAGGGTATAAGAGTGGAGCAAGTGCATGGTGTAGTGGTGAAAAACAGTAGAGGGATAGTGACCCTTGTCAATGGCCACTCAACCCGTCGACCACTTCTTAATAAATATCTATCTCTTCTCTCCATATATTATGGGTGAACCGTAGCAATACTCATGCTTCTTATAAAACTTGAATCTAGTAGGTCGTTAGATTTTATAATTCTAACTAGTTTTGTACCATGTGTAACCGTCCCATTTCAAATAGATATCTATATTTATTTTAAATCCAAATTTACATTTGTCTTCCATACCAAACAGATTGAACGGGTACCAAAAATCAGGTTTGGATGAGAAACGGGGGTTACACAAAACTCTAGCCTTGTTTCGAACAATCATTTGCCTTCCGTCAATTTATGCTGTCATATAAAATAATCTAAGTATTGTTTGAAACTCCTTCTTCCTCTGTTAGATATCATGGCTTGCTCTTAGTTATTGTCCCACTTAACTTATGTCAAAGTTGTCAGTCAAACATGTGTATTAAACTAAAAATCTTACTGACATGTAACTTGACTAACCTCCCCCTTATTAAACTGAACTGAAACCTAGTCTATTTAGCTTGCATAAAAAGTCTAAATCCAATCTGAACTACGACAAAAGTTGAGTACATTTTAACTACACAATGATTGCCACCCAACTGATCAATAAACCAACGAACCCACAACATATATAACTCGTATAATCATATTAACTTGCGATTTAGTGGATCCTAACTACCTCTCATGAAACCAACATACTCTACTGGTATGAAAATTTAAATATAGTTCTTTTAGATATTTCAAAACATTGCACACATATATGCAACATGACCCAAATTATGCATGAGCAAGACCATCGACGAATCAAATATGAGCTTGAAATCTTAGTCATATATGAATTTAGCAATCCACGATTTAGTTTAAAAATCCAAAATTCGCAAGTATGCACCACTAACACCTCTAAAAAAAGATGACAATAATTTCTTATTGAGTATTTATTAGGGAAGGAGAAGAATAAAATAAGGAATTAAGGTTGGTGACGTGGCGGCTCCATATTTCACCATTGTCCTAGGTGTCAAAACCAAACATACCATGCGGCCATTAAGATATTTAAGATTTTTTTGGGTAAAAAATCTTAGGTGCAATACATCTAGCATTCAGAAACATCAAGTACATTATAAAATGACCAATAATAGGACAACAATAAATAGGAAAATTATACACACCAAGAGGTATCTCATGCCCTACACTAGTTAAATAACTAGCTTCTGTACCTGATCCGCCCGGTTGGACGGTGTTGTACATTACTAAGTAGGGCTGGCAGTCGGGCCGGTTCGGTCAAAAACCGAACCGAATTGTCGGTTGACCGAAACCGATTTTCTGCCAAAAGTGGGACCGACGACCGAACCGAGTTTGCTCGGTTTTTTAGCCGAGCCGAACCGGCTGATTTCGGTTTTGAGCCGAACCGCGACCGAGAACCGAATTAGGCGCCCTTTGACCGAAAACCGAACATGAACCGAATTAAAAACCGAGATTTGGACTTTAAAACCGAAATTTTTCTGCAAACCCATCGACCCATTGTCATCATCCTATTGATCCTCGTAATCAATCTCGCTATCTTCGAACTGCAGAGCCGCCTCCTCCGCCTTGAATTGAACCCCGAAGCGGACAATTTCAGAAACCCTAATTCCATTATCCACGACGAAATTAGAAAACCCAACCCTAGGATGGAAAGTGTTGAGAATTAACGAGCTGCCATTAGGAGGGATCTTCCGATTGGAGCCGAAGAGGGATCGATCGGAGTCGTCATCGCCGGAGAAGAAGTCGTCGTCTAGGGTTCCGACGCGGGTGAGGTGGAGGAAGGAGCAGCGGCGGTGAAGGCGAGGAAGGGCAGCGTTGTTGGGATTGCGGTGGTGGTGGAGATGGTGGCCGGCGAGGTTGAGGCGAGAGAGGAGGGATTTGAGGGAAGGATCGCGGTCGATGAAAGTGGTGAAGAGGTGGGCTCCGTTCTCAACGAGGGACGGAAGGAGAAGAGGAGGAGAGAGAGGAAGAGGATTGTGAAGAGGTTGGAGGAGAAGGAGGAGGTGGTTTCTCGGATCAGGTGGGTGGTCCGCCGGAGGTTGTTGATGGTCAGCCGCGACGGATCGGTCATGAGCAAAGGGGGTTTGTTGGTGTGCTCTCTTGTCGGACGGCATGAAGGAGGATGGAGGAGAGGTAGGCCGGCGGAAGAGGGTGAAGGAGGGAAGCAATTTGGATGGCGAGGCGGAGAAGCTAGCCTGAGGGGAGAAGACTCGGTGGTTGAGAGGAGGGTTAGGGTTCAATTCGGTTTTAACTCGGTGTGTCAGGTAAGAGAGAGTGGGAAAATTCGGTTTTAACTCGGTTTTTCGGTTTATTTTCGGTTTTGACCGAAAACCGGTAGAAACCGAAAAATGCTCAATTCTTCAACCGACGACGAGCCGCCTCGGTTTATTTTCGGTTCGGTCACTCCGGTTTCGGTTCAGTTTTCGGTTTAAACCGAATAACCGGCAACCGACTGCCAGCCCTATTACTAAGACAATAAGATTAATAACTGAGATCTAATGATGGATAATGATTATTGAATTGGATGCAATAAAAATCATTATCTCTAGCACTGGAGTCGAGGTGGGACTCCAATTCTAGAGACAATGATTTTTTTTGTTGCATTCGATGCAACAATCATTATCATCCACCATTAGATCGTAGTTGTTAATCTTGTGGTCTCAATTCTATGTTTATAACTCTAAGTTATTTTACTTTGTTGAAGTTTCCTCCCATTTTTAATCACCGAAAATTTTCTCGACGAATTTCCCGATGACACAAGCCTCTGTTGGCGAATTTTTTTTCACCCACATGATCATCGTCATTAGATCTATGATTTTGGAGAATAAATATTTTTGACAAAATTTCCGTCATCCAGTCTGTACAGTTTGTATAGACCACATACAAACTGTATACACTTTATACTGATGGTTCTACAAGTTATATACGCACCGTATACACTTTGTACGAGAGTTATATACTTTGTAATTATTTTTATACAGTTTGTACGAGAATTGTATACACTTTGCATGTCAACTATACACCACTACAACATAACATAGCTACGGAGGCAGATTCATAGAGGCACATAGAATATTTGCCTCTAAATATACTTTTAAAGAACAAATACTATATGTGCCTCTATAGATAAATATATCTGCCTCTAATTGTATTTTATTTATTTATTTTAATATTAATAAATAATTTTTATAGTTTTAGAGGCAGATAATTTATAATTGCCTCTATAAGTCAATACTATTACATCTTTTAGAGGCAGATAATTTATAACTGCCTCTATAAGTTATATGAAAGCTCTTTTAGAGGCAGATAATTTGTAACTGTCTCTATAAGCTTTTTGTCTTACACAAAAAAAACTCTTTTTGAGGCAGATAATTTATAATTGCCTCTATAGGTTGTATGATTAGCTTAGAGACAAATAATTGATCTATCTCTATATGATGAATGATTAAAATTTGTAAAGGTAGATAACTTGTAAACTTTGTATTATTTTGTATCGATAAATCTTAGATAATATATAATTAATTATATATATAATAAACGCTAACGATTTTCTTTTCTAATAATGAGTAAAACAAAAATTTCATTTTTTCAATTTTGATTTCTTTTTCTTGGCATAGTTTCTCCAAATCATTGAGTTTTATAATTTATATTTAAAAACTGCGTAACAAGTATCAGTAAGTACTCCTGAGCCAAGTGGTAAGAACTAAGAACTTAGCGTATTTCCTTGAACCACCCTTGTTCAAATCCCATAGATAGCAAAATAATAGAGAGTAATATATGTAAATAGTGGAAGAGTCCAATAAAGGAAAATGCCCTGCTAGGAGTAAATTCTTTTTAAAAGCATATATATATGCCTCTAAAAAAATATACCAGCAACAAAAATAAGTGTCTCTAAAAGGTGGCTAAGATGACAGATAAGTGTTGTTTAAAGATGCAATTGCCAACAATTATATCTGCCACTAATTCTTTCATTTAGTGGTAGATAATATGTGCCACCATATTTGCCTCTAAAGACTTTTAGCCGCAGCAGCGTTAGTGGCACTTAACTATCTGCCTCTAAAACTCTATAGAGGCAAAAAAATGCTTTTTAGAGGCAAATAGTGTGTGCCTCCGTAGCCAGGTTTTGTTGTAGTGCACTCTATTTTTTTTGTACAGTTTTTACGGGATTTTTTCGAAAAAAAAATATTTTTCTTGACAAATTTATCGTCGTCTAGTCTGTACAGTTTGTATGCGGTCTATATAAACTGTATACACTTCAGACTGATGGTTGTACAAGTTGTATACACAATTATTTTTGTACAATTTGTACGGAAATCGTATACATTTTGTACGTGTATTGTACACTTTGTATTTATTTTTGTACACTTTGTACGAGAATGGT
This sequence comes from Linum lewisii, assembly GCA_034768395.1. Lineage (NCBI taxonomy): Eukaryota > Viridiplantae > Streptophyta > Magnoliopsida > Malpighiales > Linaceae > Linum > Linum lewisii. Next base: position 25,760,052 of record CM068296.1, on the reverse strand, counting down.
ACACTCTATTTATTTTTTTATATTTTTTTTTGTACATCAGGGTTGTAAACAAATCATATAAAGTGTATATACTCTATATGAAATACGTACACTATGTATGAGAATCATACAACATGTATATAACGTACAGTCTGTATGGAATTCGTAGAGACTATATTAACGAAATAATTAAGCGTGTCACCATCGGTGGAGCCACCACATAGAAATAATGTCCTAAAATTTTAAATCTCTCTCTGATCAAGTTTTTCTTTGATCGGAAAATTAATTGGCCGAAAAAGATCTCATTCATACAAGTTGAAGAAGAAGGAACAAGTGAGAGATGAGAACCGTAGATTAAATGAACGGTTGAGATCATTGTTGTTCTGAGATCATTGCTGTCTTAGAGACAGCATTTGAAATGCTGTCACCGGAATCGGAGTCGAGGAAGGGGAGTGTATATGGATATTTATGTAAAAAGAGTGAACATGGAAAATAATAAAATATATATAGTCGTGGTCTCAGACAGGGTTGTCATCTCTCCCTGTATTTGTTTACCCTTTGTATTGAGCGCCTTAGCCATGTTATTAACAAAGCTGTGCAGGATAAGGTTTGGACTCCCATCAAGATTGGCAAGGCGGGGCCGAAACTGTCTCATATTTTCTTTGCATATGATCTGGTCCTCTTTGGTGAAGCTACGTTTTCTCAGGGAAAGGTTATTCTTGATTGCCTTGATCGTTTCTCTGCTGCTTCCGGCCAGCTTGTGAGCAAGGCCAAATCTGCAATTTTTTGCTCTCCGAACTCGAACAGGGACGTCTGCCGCTCCATCTCCAATATGCTTGGGATCCCGCTTACCCAAGACCTTAGCAGGTACCTTGGGGTCCCGGTGCTTCATGGTCGTGTTAAACGCAATACCTACTAGCCTATTCTCGACAGGATCGATGCCAAGCTCTTCGGCTGGAAGGCGAATGCACTCTCCCTCGCGGGTAGAGTAACTCTTGCTCTCTCAATTTTGAATGATATTCCCGCTTATGCTATGCAAACTTCTGTCTTACCTATACACATTTGCGAGGCTATCGATAAGAAAATTCGAGGTTTCGTTTGGGGCTCGACTAACGTTTGCAGGAAGATCCATTTGGTTTCTTGGGATGAGATTTGCAGGCCGAAGGAGCATGGCGGGCTTGGGCTTAAGAAGGCTAGGGATCTCAACATGGCGTACATGATGAAACTTTCAATTTATTAAGTCTCTTGACGAGTTATGGGTGCAGGTTATTCAACATAAATATTTCAGAGACAGCTCTACCAGTCTGCAAACCTAAAATAGATCTCGTATCACGCCCCTTTGGAGAGACATAAAGAAGGTTACGCCAATGATGCGCCTTGGGATGCGGATGGGCCTTCGTGACGGCTTGGAAACTAACTTTTGGCTTGATCGTTGGGTGGACAATGGCGAGAGACTAATTGATCATGTGCGGGTTGACCCTTCGACCATTGACGTGGATCAGCCAGTTGCAAACTTCATCACAGCCGGGGTGAGTGGAACTGGCCCCTTCTTTCCGATTTACTTAACTAGAATGCGCAGTTGCAGATTGCAGGGATGTCCCCTGCCGTTCCAGGATTGGGCGAGGACAGAGTTACTTGGGGGCTCGAACGGGACGGTAAATTCAGGATTCGGTCGGCTTACCTCCTCGTCGTGGAAGAAGAGCACGGGGATCCAGAAGCCATTTGGAAGCTCGTTTGGCGGTGGCCAGGACCTCAAAGGATTCGACAGTTTCTCTGGCTGGTGGCGCACGATCGTCTCCTGACTAATACGGAGCGCCACTGGCGGCATTTGACAAAGATTGGCGACTGTCAAGTTTGCCCGGGGCAAGAGGAAACAATCTTGCATGTGGTGCGAGATTTCCCTCTTGCTTCTGCCACCTGGGAACGATTGGCCCTTTCTTCTGACAATCAGACATTCTTCCAGACTCCGCTTCTGCCTTGGATCGAGGATTACTTACGGAAACCAAAGCATAATTTGTTATTTGGGGTCACTTGCTGGTTCCTCTGGTGTAGCCGCAATGATCGCATTTTTAACAATAAGCTCACCACTGCAGATAACCTGTCACGGCACATCCGGGCTTGGGTGGTGCTAGTATGAGACACCCTGGATAGGGATCGGTTCATTTCACATATCATCCCGCCCGCGAGAACGGAGGTGTGCATCTCGTGGGAGCCGGCACCTCCAGAGTGGGTTACCCTCAACTCCGACGGCTCTGTCCTCCCAGAGACTGGGCAAGCAGCTGCAGGAGGCTTGCTCAGAGATCATTTGGGACGCTGTCTTGCAGCGTTCACTGTTAACCTTGGTAACTGCTCTATTAGCAGGGCTGAGTTGAGGGGTGCTGTTTTAGGTTTGCAGTTGGCTTGGGACCGGGGCTACCGTAGAGTTCAGCTCCAGTTAGATTCTCAGTGCGCAGTCTCGCTTCTCCAGTCTAGAGATCACGAGGATCATGCCCACGCAGCTACTCTTTACCATGCTTATGAGCTGCTCCGTCGCGACTGGGAGGTGCGCATCTCTCATGTTTTTAGAGAGAATAATCATGTTGCAGACCATCTAGCTAATAGAGGTCATTTTGTTTCCTTTGGTTTCCATGTTGTTGAGCTTTCCGATCCAAATCTTTGTTACTGGTTACGTTATGACCAGCTCGGTATTTCTGAAGAACGTTTGATTATGAATGAAAATTAGGGTGCATTCGCGCCCGGGTTACACCAAAAATATATATATAGTCGGGTGCCTCCATTCCTATTTCCTAGTTGGTGTGAATGTGTGATCTCTGCAAAAAATATCTCCAACGTTAGAAGTTGGTATCCACTATAAGTCTGTTGATGGCAGTAGCATCATTTATATTGTCCCACGTGTTTCCCAAATTGTGCTCATTTGCTGGAAATAATCGAGCCGCAGGATTTAATGGAGATTTTAAGGTGAGAAGTAATTGAGATTTCTTATTTAAAAAATTGAATTTGGATGTTGAATTTGTATCTTTAATTAAATGGTACTAAATTTATTAAAAATATATTAATAGATATATAATAATGAAAAATAACCTCCCTTCTCTTAACTTTTCACGTTTCATGGTTCCTACAGTGATTTTATTTATTTTTTATTTTTCACATTTTATCTTTTCTTTTATTGAAAAATATTCAAAGTGATGGTACCATTCATCACGTAGTTGTACATTTGTATATTATGTGATGGTACCAGTCATTGTGAAATTGTACCATTAATGTACTTTTATGAATGGTACAATCTAACATCAAATTGTACAATTACAGTATACATTGAAATTCTACCATTCATGTTCGTCATGCATTAATAAGGGTTGTGTTAATATTTTGATTATTAAAAATTATAATTTTTGCATATTTTAAGTAATATGATCACAATGTTATTATGTTTAGTACCATTTATTGTTAAAATATACTATTCATGAAATAAATGAATGGTACCATTTAACGACTGAGTGGTATTATAATCATTTATTATATAAGAAATTTCATCAATTTCTCAGTTGGGAATATTTTGGATACCCACCTGACGAGTGACAACCTCCTCCTCATCCATAACTACAGGGATTTTTTTCCATAGTAGGATTCTTTAGAAAATCAATTCTCAAAATAGGGTAGTTGACGGATTAATTACCAATCTAGGGTGGAAAATGCTGACTGTGCACTAACATCGCCAGCGTAGTTGGCGATAAACTAATATTGATATAAATCGCCAACACATAAGGCGACTTAGCCATATATGTGTCAGACTATGTAATATTTTATTATTTTGCCATTTGTACTTAATACTTATTGTTTGCTTCTTATTTTTTGGCGGTAAGGGTTTCTTTCTTTTTCATTATCCATTTTTTTAGTTTATAGTACATATATAATTATTGATTTTGAACTTTAAGCATTTTGTTTCAACTTATTCAATTCAATAAAAGTACATCTAATAATTTGCATAACTCTATTATTATGGTTGTTAACGAATAGAGTCGTCTGTGATTCGTTCAATGTTTAGTTTAGAAAATTACGTCGTGACTTGGTTCGATTCGAGATGGACTAACGCGAAAGTTTAATGAATATATCTTAAATCAAGCTCGAGCTCTGTTACACCCCGAATCTCTGAACCATAATTTTTTTTGAATTTTATTCCATACGTTTGAGAAATGACCGTAAATTGATGATTAAATTATTTCGAGACAAGTTAAGTTCACTCACGGAAGGCGGAGCGAGAGGTTAAGCGACCGACTCGACTCTTGCGGTATAGCGTGAAGTGTTCGATACGGTAGACCTCGTTAATCAAATGGTTTTATAATTTGGTTAAACTTGGATTCCAAAGGAAGGCGGGTAAGGGTTAATGGAACACGGTTGCATGGAAGACAAGAATTCTATTTTAAAGCTTGGCTCGTTTATATTTTGTTTGAATCGAGTTTGATTTTTTAAACGAGCCAAGCTCTAAATCGGCTTGTTTAGAAAATTACGAGCTTGAGCTTGATTAAGATTGGTTCATTAAAATTTTGAATCCGACCATCTCAAATTGAGCCGAGTCACGTAATTTTCTAAGCTAGCGACCCTATTCGTTAACAACCTCATTAATAACCATAATAAAATAGTTATGAAAATTTTTAGATGCACTTTTATTGAATTGGATAAGTTGAACGAAATGCTTAAAGTTTTAATATCGGCCAAAATGATACGATTAGGATAACAAAATGAAAATCAATAATTCTATATATATTATAAACTAAAAAATTGGATAATTAAAAAAGAAAGAAACCATTACCGCCAAAAAAATAAGAAGCAAACCATTAGTACATATGGGAAGAATTAAATATTATATATTCTGACACAGATATGGCTAAGTCGCCATATGTGTTGGCGATTTATATCAATATTAGTTTATCGCCACCCAGACTGGCGATGTTAGTGCATCAGTCAGCATTTTCCACCCTAATTGGGAATTAATCCATCAACTATCCTATTTTGAGAAATGTTTTTTTAAAGAACCCCACTATGGGAAAAAATCCTAACTACAGTGTATGTGTTTGTGGCTCAGTAATAAGATGGTCCATCCAACCCAATAACTTCAGAATTGAAGTCTGAAGAGCAAAACTAAACCGCGTGGGGACTTTGTTCAGAACTCCACATCCATGAAAACAATAACACTCACTACAGTACTACGCAGCTCCTACCACTCGCTCAACAATCTACGCCTCTTTTGCTGGCCAAAATTATGTCAGTTCAATTTATTGGCCCAGTCCATGTGCCAGATTTCTACACATACAATTATTATAATTTTTTATGTATTTCTTTCAAACGTACCAGAAAATGTTTTGATTAATTAATACTGGGACTTTTCACTAAAATAATTAAAAAAAATTAACTATTAACTTAAATAAATATAGTTCAAAACTATTGATTTTTATAAATAAAATCGCTCTAGGCCTAGGCGATATCGCCCAAGGCCCAGGCGATATCGCCTCAGTACCAGATATTTCTGATCAAACCGATTCTAAACTGCCCAACCAACCGAGTAAATGCTATCTGGCTGGACACATGGCGATCTCGCCCCAGAAACAGGCGATATCGCCCGGGCTACAGGCGATCTCGCCCGAGGGGTAGACACCGGGCAAACTCGCCCCAACCCCTATAAATACCCCATTTTCAACCCCACCATTCCCCCACACCACTCTTTAACCCCTAAGGCAAAGGTAAGTCTCCTTTCTCCCTATTTTTTTTTAAATTACATTATTTAGTAGGTTTTAGGTTAGAGAATTAGTTTAGGGTTTTAGGTTAGAGAATTAGTTTAGGGTTTTAGGTTAGAGAATTAGTTTAGGGTTATTATGGTAGATAATTTTTTCCAAAGTGATTTATTAACACTGTCATATTGACGTTGTAGGATTTTTATAAAACGGAGAGGACCTTTTCTCGCACCATTACACAAGGTACGTAGTACATACATTATTTATTGTTCTTATGTCATTGTGAACCATGTCATTATTTATGGATAGCTTAGAGAATTAGTATGATGTTGAGGTTAGCGAATTAGTATAATATTGAGGTTAGACAATTAGTATAATTTTGAGGTTAGAGAACTAGTATACTTTTGAGAAAGAGAATTAGTATAAAATAGTTTTCCTAACAATTTACTATACAATAGATGTCGAACTATGGATGGGATGAACCGTTGGTTGATCAGACTCCTGAGGGCGTTAGGCCTCAACCTGGTGATTGTTCTCTATTGTGGGGGGAGAACAAGCATAGGGCTACTTTAAAGTGGCGTGACCCTCATGCGTGCAAGGCGCTGAAGTTGCGACAGCGTAGTTCTTGCTTAGAGTGGAGTTCAGAGTACGAGGCATTCTTGCGAGAGTGTCGACTCCTCCCTGTTGTTCGTTTACTCGGTTTCACACCGTGTAAGGAGCTCGTCACAGCATTGATTGAGAGGTGGCGGCCAGAGACTAACACATTCCACCTGATACCGGGCGAGGCGACGATCACTTTGGAGGATGTTGAGGTACTTACGGGTCTTCCTATCGATGGAGTTCCTGTTACAGTAGCGGTGGACAGACGTGATCCGGGTGTCATATGTGAGGAGTTGTTGGGTGCCGACCCCCAGCTGGGAGTTGTACGGGACAGTCAGTGAAGATATCGTGGGTGAAGGGAATGTTTGATCGTCTACCTGCTGGAGCTCCAGCAGATGTTGTTCTCCGCTATGCACGAGCCTACACTTGGGTTCTTCTTGGCGCCATTCTACTAGCTGACCGGACTGGAGACTTGATACCGGTTCATCTACTCCGGCTTATTGGGGACTCTTCGGTTGCATCCACGTTCAGTTGGGGTAGTGCGGTACTAGCATGGCTGTATAAGGCCATGGGGAGGGCGGCCTTCTTCACGGCTGGAGTCAGAGGGGTACAGGTGACTTGGGAGGCTTCACCTTGCTGGTCCAGCTCTGGGCCTTGGAGAGATTCCCGATCATAGCCGAGCGCTACGTAGCAGGTGGTGACCCACCAGATGCTGACATCGTTCCTCGTGGTGTGCGCTGGATGTCTGTCATCCGGCGCCACCAGCATCGCGTGGCTATGAAGCTGGAGGAAATACGCTACGCACTTGATCCGAACACGGAGTTCGTGGTTAGGAATCTTAACCTCATGTACATACTCTCTCTGATTTTCTTAATTCTTCCTTACAACATATTTATTAATTCTCCAGTGGATGCCGTACGCCTTCCGAGAGGAGGACTATCAGTTGGAGGACGATGTGTTCTGGCGAGCTGTTTGCCCCATGCTGTGCATAGACTCTGTCTCATGGCACCATCCTGATCGTTGCATGCGTCAGTTCGGACATGGTCAGCGTATCCCACAGGACGCCGAGCCTGCTGCTCGCGTCGAGGAGTTGCTGGGACTAGACTTCAGAGCACCAGTACATGATTGGGGTGCTAGGTACCTACACTATCATAGGTCGCTCGCTTGGTCATCTTCAGACGGACATTATTTCCCCCTTCGTAGGATAAGCCGGTCCAATCCTGGACGATACGCCCCCCCCAGAAAACTTGGATTCGGAATTCTCGTGACAAAGTGTAGTCGGCCATTTTAGAATGTTAGTTCTTTCGATTTGGTGACTAACCCCTGAAACTAACAAGGATTTATAGGGTGGTTAGTGCTCCGAGATGTGGCGATATCGCCATGCTAGGGATATCGCCCATGCATTAGGCGATATCGCCCATGCCCTAGGCGATATCGCCTAATCCTTGGCTATTTTCACACCCGTGACTCAACCGAATCTAATCACGGACCCGTATTAGAGTCACGGGTGACAATCCTTGGTGCTGGGGCGATATCGCCTGGGCCTTGGGCGATATCGCCTAGGCCTGGGGCGATTTTATCTATAAAAATCAATAGTTTTGAAACGTATTTATTTAGGTTAATAGTTAATTTTTTATTTATTTTAGTGAAAAGCCATTAATCTGGTTTAGTTAAGTAAACTAGACTTATCAATTTTCCCCAACTCCAAGGACAAAAAGATATGAATATAGATCGAAACCAACGACGTGTTTTTGCTGGAGAGCATCGACTTCAACGATTTGTTCGCGGGTTTTATTGATGGAGAAGTGCTTCCGGATCTGGAGATGGATCCCGAGATTCTTGCCAATTTCTCCTCCGCCGTCAACAGCGGCGAGGAGTCGTCGGAGGTTCTACTACATGACGGAACTACTGCTGCTACAACGAAGGCGACAGCGGCAGCGGTGACTACTAATCCCAACAAGGATAAAGGTAAAATTAATAATATCGACGGCTACGTTATAATCGACGACGACTTGTTCGGTAACAAAGGGTAGAGGAGGAGGCGGGGTCGGCGTCAGCGTCACCGTTTTCGTCGTCGGTGGTGTTGAATCCGACTACTCCCGGTAGCCATAACAATTACTCGTTTTTGTTGTTTCCTCTTTTAAGGTAATTGTTTTCCCTTACCTTTTTTAAGTATCATTTTAATTTTGATTGGTTTGGTTTAATCATGATTTACGCAGGATTGTAATCTGTAAATGTTATTTATTATTGATTATCACCGTTTCCCTAATTTTTTAGGTCTAATTGGTGTTTCCTTTTTATTAGTTAAATGTGATTTGTGCTGTTATGATGTAAATCAATATTTTAATAGTTTCCTTTTCCTTTCCGGCTGGAATAAATGCTTGACTCTTTTTATTATTATTGTCTTTCTTTGTTAATTTAGGCTCCATTAAAAAATATTGTGTGTTTTTTTTTTTTTATGAGAGCTAATTGTATAATTGTTTTAATTGAATCTAACTAATCATTTTGTTATTTTCATACAGTAAGTAAGGAGACAGAAGGATCAATACTTTTAATTATGACAAATTTTCTCTTGTCGTACAAACTCGCCAATAAGGCCATAATCTCGCCAATAAAGGCATGATCTCGCCAATAAGGGTTCAATCTCGCCAATAAGGGCTGTTCGCCAATAAGGACTCATTCTCGCCAATAAGGGCTAATTCTCGCCGATTAGGGCATAATAATAGCTATCCTTGATTCGAGGAGAAGTCATTGCTTGATTTAAGTTTATATGTGAACAAGCCGATGCTCCAAAGTTTCAGAATTAGATCCTCTATCAAGATTTTTCTCTGAAACCCCATGAATGTAACTTTTTAACGGGTTCACAGTCACTTCCCCACCCCAGAGAAATCGTGAATTGTTGACCTCCTATCAAGTTTTTGTCGAAAAAATCCTATGAATGTAACCATTAAAGGTTTCATGTGATCGTTTTTCTCAATCAAACCCACCCCCAACCCCCTCCTTTCCCCCCTTCTTTTTTCCTTTTTATTTTTAGCTCCTAGGATGGTTCACGATCTATAGCACGCTCCCGCCCAGGAGTGCTACGCACAAAAAAAAAAGTAAACTAGACTTGCCAATAGAGCTGGCAAAATGCTGACCCGACCCGATAAACCCGCCCAGCCCAGCCCGACCCGTGGCCCGATTGACAAAAAAAGTCAACAATTCAACCCGCATTCCGATGAACCCGCAACCCGACTAACCCGCAACCCGACGAATCCGCAACCCGACTAACCCGCAACCCGCCCGCCCGACCCGAATAACCCGATTGTCACACAATTAATAATATTCAGTGCTTCAAATATCAACATTATGTCATTATTGAAGATATAAAAAAATTCATCTACTTCTGACTTCACCAAGTTTATTTCAAAAATAATTCAATTAAAAACAATATATATATATATAACATTCCGGACAAAGGTTTAAAATCTGTTAGCTCTTAGCAGTTAGCAGCACCAACAGTATTAAAAATCTAACAAACGTTGACTATATTTGTCATTTGACATAAAAGTAAAACGTTTGGCATAAAAATGTCATAAAAAGGAAGTGGATAGATTTGATATTTTTTTTGAAAGAATTGACTAAATTTATAAATTAGTCTAATATTAAACCCTAGACCTTAAAAACTAAATTATATTCAATTTCATTTCATTTATTGTAAGTATATGTAATTTATGAAAATGAATTATTATTTTAATATATGAACAGCGACTACAAGCCTTAAGCCTACTAGCCGCGAATAAAAATTTAATATTATTTTAAATTATTTATCACATAAAAAAATTATATAAAATTTTGCAAATTGTAGTTGAGAGTTGTTAAGTAGTAACTCGTGGGCAACCCGAGACCCGCCCGGCCCGAGACCGATGAACCCGCAACCCGCGACCCGATAACCGCAACCCGACGAACCCGCAACCCGACGACCGCAACCCGACGACCCGCAGCCCGACGAACCGCAGCCCAACGAACCCGCAACCCGACGAACCCGCAACCCGATAAACCCGACGAACCCGCAACCCGATTAACCCGACCTGTGGCCCGCCCAGCCCGCTCGTTTGACAGCTCTACTTGCCAAAACTACGGGTTGGGAACGAGTTGTCTGGGCCCGCCACCTGTCCGTAATACATCAGCACCGGATCCACGTCCAATCTTTAAAGGTTGGACGACCCCAACCCAACCCAATGCACCCAATTATCCCCTGCGACGCGGATCAGGCCCAGTCAATTAAAAGGCAAAAATGTTAAAACACAGTTATCACCCCCTATTTCCTCTTTCCTGTTTCTACCACAACCCACAAGTTGAATCGGAGATTGACGATGCCTCGCCGTCACTCCATAGTTGCCGCCACGACAGCGACGGCGACAACATCAACCTCCACCTCCTCCGCCATCGCCCGCCGTTCTCCTCCCCATCCTCTCCCAGCCTCGTAAGGTTCGAATCCTCCTCCTCCAACGTCGTCGGTCGTTCTCTTCCCATCTTCTCCCTGCCACCTCAAAACTGTTCGTACTGATTTCAATCGCTGATTACACCTAATTGATTTGGTCGGTTCCGACAAAACCAACTCCACTAAGAACTCAATCGCTGTTCTGTGGAAGAGGTAGTCTCTGCCGCCGGAGTAGTGGTAGGTTGAAGAAGAGTGATCATTTTGTAACTTAGTTAAATTAGGTGACTGATTTGTAATTAAAATAAAACTGTGAAAAAATTATTTATTAAACATTGAAAGCTAACAATTCAGTCAATAATTTCCTAACGGCTGACAAGTTGGAGTTTTGGGCAATTTTGTAAAAATTTAAATATTGTGAGGTAATTAGTAAGGAATGTAAACATTGTTGGAATAAATATTTTGTCGTCTCATAACGTGGTAACTTGATTGTATAACTACTTAACTAGTTTTCAAAATTAATTAACTCGATTGGTTAACTAGTTAACTCGATTAAATAATTAGTTAACAACTTGTTAACTAGTTAACTCGACTAGTTAACTAGTTAACTCGATAAGTTAACTAGATAACTCGATTGGTTAACTAGTTAACTCGATTGGTTAACTAGTTAACAACTTAATAACTAGTTAACAACTTGATAACTAGTTAATAACTTGATAACTAGTTAACAACTTGATAACTAGTTAACCTGACAAGGTAACTAGTTAACTCGATTAGATAACTAGTTAACAACTTGATAACTAGTTAACTCAATTAGATTACTAGTTAAATGGTTATCTAAATAATGATGTTAACTAGTTAATTAGTTAAAACAACAAAAAAAAGCTAGATAATTTGTTAACAAAAAATCTAGGTAACTAATGATGATAATTTGTTAACTAGTTAACTAATTTTGATAACTAGTTATCAAACTAAAAATCTTGTTAACTAGTTTTGATAACTAGTTATCAACTAAATATAATTATCAAAAAAAAAAGTTATCAACTAAATATGTTATTAACTAGTTATCTTAAGCATGATGTTAACTAGTTAGCAATAACGTACTAGTTAGATAACTTATCAACAAAAAAATCTGGTTAAAATATCATCATGAAAATTTGTTAACCAGTTATAAGTGAATAACCTGTAAACTAGAGCAGATAATTAGTTATCAGCAAAAAAACTGTTAAATAGTTAACCGTTAGAAAAGATGTTAAATATTTAAAAATTAAAAAAAAGTGTTAACTAGTTAACATGTACTTCGCCGGAAAAGTCACCGGAGGCCGACAGTCGGTCGCCGAAAAAGCCGCCGAAGCACGACGGGCAGTCGTCGGAAAGTGGTCGGCCGGTCACTGGAGATATATTAAATATTTAAAATAAAATAAAAATTAAGTGTGAAATGTCCTAAATAACCCTATCAAATTTAGACCATTAGATTGGTCAAAGAATGATCCAATGGCTAGGAAAGGGTTGGAACAAAATCCAACCTTTGGAAAGGGTTTGCTGCCGATCAGCTGCCTAATACATCCGGCCCAACAGTATTTTTACTTTTAAATGGCTCCGGCGGTCTAAATTAGTAAACTTAGTAGTCCATCCCCGTTTATCCTGGGTTCCAGTTCCACGGGTAAAATATTTAGCTGATTTCAAATCTCTAGTGATTTCAAATGGCTAGAGGTTTAGGTTCCCTTGCTATTTGAGAAAGAGTCATGTTCACTTGGAAGATTTGGTGAGATTTAGTGGTAGAGATTCCTAAAACCTACAAAAATAAATTAAAATATGCATATTGTCAAATGACCAATATACCCTCATTATTCATTTTCTACAATTTATTTGGGGACATTTATGTAAAACTGTAACACAAACCCCCAAATCTCGAAAAAAAAATTCGGTGACAAAGGAGAAATTTGTCTCCTACACAAAGTTTAATCCCAACCTTCATCTCATCCCATCTTCCTATTAAATAAATGAATTTATTTTAATAGTTTTAATTGCATCCCCACCACATTGTAACCGCCAGATGAGGGTTATAATTATTATAATAATTAAACTTGAGTGTTAATGCTTCTTGTTATTATAATAATTTAGAAGGGTTAATTATTATAATAAAAGACCACTTTGAGAAATCTAAGATCCCGGAGAGTCTCAATCCTCCGCCGGCGTTCCGGTTACTGTTCCCTCCGATCCTCAGAGGGCTGTGGCGATTTGTGGCCCGTTTTTGTGCACCTTGGCCTCTGTTCTTCGCCCCTCCTTCCACCTTTTTCTTCTCCCCTTTCCCCTCCCTTCTTGGCCGTTTTGGTCTTCCCTTCCGTACGGTGGCCTTTAGGGTCATACGGTTGTGGCACGATGACAGTCACGGTTCTTCCGTTGTCTGATTTACAGGCTCCCTTGAGGCCTGATGACACGTTTAGGGTGATTTTCCTCGGCTGTTGTATCAGCATTTGTTTCTTTTCTGTTTTGGTGTTCAACAGGTGTCTGTGGAATCCAACGACTGTTGCTTCAGAGGGCGAGTTTCTTGGTGCTTTTCCGTTGATCCAACAGCGGTGGGGGAGGACTTTTGCTCGGGACGGCACCCTGCGGACTGCTGCAGCCGCTGTCCAGAACGGCGGTTTCCGAGGGGATGGCGTCTTTCCCGTGAACGAGGTTTCGTGGGGGACTTTCTCTCTCCTGTTTGTGTGGCTGTTGAGCTATTTTTTTTTTTTGGCTGGTTTGTTTTTAATCAGCCTTTTCGGGTTGGTTTTCGGTTCTGGTTTATTGGGATTTTCAGTTGGAGTCTGTTCCGTTTGTTAGAGTTTTTAATGGGTTGTTGAGCCCAATTGGTCTTTGTATTCATTTCAATCTCTTCCAAGCTCCAACTCCTTCCTCTCTATTTATTGGCATTTTCCTCCGCCTGCTCCTTAAGTTCTCGCATCTCCTCTCCAATTTATATCACATTTCATATTTTCTTCTAAGTCGTTGCTTGCTTCTCTGCTGCGTCATGGCCGGCATTGGTACTGATGATGGCCCGGTTGAAATCCTTCAAGAAGATATTCCGATTGGGAACATAGATGAAGAGGTGGCAGTGGATGCTGACAATGGTGAGGTGCCGATTGGGGATGCTACTGACGAGGATCCGGCAATTCAATTTTCAGAGGAGGACTTGAAGGAGGCACGTGAGAGGGCCGAGCTGAGTCTGTTAGCCCGAATCTTTTGGGACGAACCGCGAGAGCTACGTTTGGTGGAGAATTCATTTATTCAGGTTTGGAAGTGTGGCAGAGTTCGAGTTTTTGATGTGGGTTTTGGTCTATATCAATTTATTTTCCCATCGGTCAGCAAACGGGAGTGGGTGCTGGATAACCAACCATGGTTTTTCCAACGCTCTATAATTCATTTTACTGCCAACATGAATCCCTCGGAAGATTTATTTCACTCGCTTCAATTTATGTCGATTTGGGTCAAGATCATTGGTTTGCCTTTTTCATATATCACCATTGCTGTTGGTAGAAAATTGCTGGCTAAATTGGGTGAGGTTGAGAAGGTGGGGTACTACGACGCTCGTACTCCGAAGGATGTTATATCAAAGGAAGAGTGCGGATGGATTTGCTGGGTTCCTTCCGTGGAACTGCTCCGGTGATTGGTATGAATGGCGTGCCCTTTCCGGCATTTTTTCAGTATATTGGTTTACCCTGTATCTGTTACCTTTGTGGATGGTTAGGTCACGTGATGGCCGATTGCTCTCCTACGGATTTGGTGTTTGATGAAAATGTCCGCTCCGACTGGATAAGTGGAAAAGCTGATCCGAATGAGAAGGAAAGCCAAGGCCCGCAACTTCAGCCCATTCCTTTTATCCCCCCGCCTCATGCCAGAGGTCGTGGTGGACTTCCCCCGGCTGTTGCTGCCCGCCTGTCATCAAACTTGCAGAGGCAATGGGCCCGGGACCGCCAGATGGGTGGAGCGAGGGGTCATGCTGGGAGATGGCCTGGAGGCCCACGACCCATCCTTGCACTTCCAGGCCCAGGACCGACTCATACTTGGGGAGCTGGGCGACCACCCCGCGGCTTCGGCCCATCAGGCCTCCGCCCGCCTCTTGTCCGCCGGGTCAAGTGGGCTCATCTCAGACGCATTTGGTGCGGGCCCAGCTTCAGTCTGTTTCCCAGGCCGCTTCTGCTTCCAGTGGGCTTCGTCCGGCCCGCCAAGCTGGCCCTGCTTCCCAGATTTCTGTTCGGGCGACACTTAAGGCAGGAAGCGCTCAACTCTGGCACTCCTTTTCTCCGCAGGCTTCAGCAGTCGGGCCGGTTGATCCAGCTCGGGCCTCCTCCGCACCTTTGCTCGGCATCAGGCCCTCAGTGGCAGTTGGGGTGAGGCGTTCGGCGCCGCTGATCCAGGCCCATAATACTCCGCAGTCTAAGCTTCTGGTTGGAGCAGCTCCTGGTTCATCCAGACGGTCTACCCCATCATCCGGTTCGGTTAAACGGAAGCTCCTGGATGCTTTTGATGTGGCGGATGGGCCTGATCTCTCTTATCCCATTGGGCCTGCTTCTAATGCCCATAAAGAGCAAGACACAGGTGGAGGTGCTGCGGCTGTTGGGCCCATTTTGGGCAATGTAAGTGCTGACCAGGGAATTGTCCGATTATTGATTGGACGGTGTCTAATAGCGAGGCTAATTTTGATCCTGATGCCCTCTTTGTCTCTGGTTCTGAGGAGGGTGAATGTTCACTATCGGGAGATGCTGAAGAACCAAATGAGGTGGAGGTAGCCAACCTGGATCGGCCCCCAACGGATAAATGAGCTGCATCGCGTGGAATTGTCGAGGATTGGGGACGGCCTTGACAAACCAGAAATTATTACAACTTGTTCATCAAGTTGGTCCCCATTTTCTTTTTTTAAGTGAGACTCGCATGGATTCAGATCGTCTTGCGTTAAAATTAGCTCCTTTAGGTTTTTCAGATTTTGAACACGTCTTTGGGGTTGGTACAGGGGGAGGTCTTGTTCTCGCCTGGCTACCACAACTTTCTTGTTCTCGCATTTTCTCCTTCCCATTCGCAGTTTGTATCAGATGGGACTCACCTAATAATATTCCTATTTATTATATTAGTGTCTATTTATCTACTATTGTGTCGGTCCGAGCTAATCAACTGGATCAACTTCGAAATTTGCTTTTGGATCTTTCAGGTCCTCTCGTTATCGGTGGGGATTTTAATGCCATTACGAATAATTCGGAAAGAGAAGGTGGCCTGGATCCGAACCCAAGGTCATTGGCGGATTTTACAGCTTTTATTAATGATGTTCAATTAATTGATGTCGGCTTTGTGGGACCGAATCACACATGGACTAACTGTGCTCGCTCGACTGTTACTCTCATTAAGCAACGTCTTGACAGATACTTAATTAATGATGCTTGGCTTCGTCGTTGGCCGAAACAATGGTCACACATTTCGACTGTGCCGGATCGGATCACTTCCCTCTCATTCTACGACAAACCCCACAAGTCCCCTCCTTTAAAAAACAATTTAAATTCGATGCCAGATGGGCCCGAATGCCAAAATTAGGGTAAAGATCCTCCATGAATGGCAACGCCCTATGAATGGTTCACCGCAGTTTCGAATACACGACAAGTTGAAACGCATTCATCACATCCTTTTCAGTGGTCAAGAAATGGAACCACTAATTCGGCCCGACAAATGAAGGAATTAGAGGCGGATATTGCTCGAGCTAAATTGGAAACTCCAATCTGCTGGGACCTTGTGTACTCATTACAGACGAAACTAGCAGAGGCTGCATACAGAGAAGAACTGTACTGGAAGCATAAGGCGGCAGCTAGGTGGGCGGTCCTGGGCGACCGCAACACAAATTTTTTTCATCAGGCTGTCTCGCGAAAACGAAAGAAAAATACCATTTTGACGCTCGAGGACCCCCAAGGGCATGCATTCACAAGCCAAACTGATATGAGTCGTATCGCGATTGAATTTTATAAACGTCTATTTGCAACAGATAATCCACCCACCGATTTCCCTACTAGAGTCCCCCCTTCCCAAACGACCAGAGAGTGACGAATTGATGAACACCTCCCTAACCAAACCAGTCTCTCCCCTCGAGATCAAAGAAGCTATTTTTGACATTGGTGCTCACCAAGCCCCGGGTCCTGATGGTTTCCCGGCAATCTTTTTTCATGAATTCTGGGATCTTGTTGCACGAGATCTGATTGCTGCCGTTCTTGATTTCTTTGAGTCTATTGATCTGCTCCTAGCCTTGAACCACACTTGGATTGCCCTTCTACCCAAAGTGAGCGAGGTTAAGACCATGAAAGAGATTCGTCCCATCGGTCTTTGTAATGTTCCGTATAAAGTCATAAGTAAAATCCTCACTAAAAGGCTCGGTCACATTTTGCCATCTCTGATTAGCCCTACCCAGAATGGTTTCGTTCAAGGTCGGGAAATTTCAGACAATATCCTCATCGCACATGAGATCATGCATTTTATGGCTGGTAGAACCTCCGGGAAGACAAAAATTATGGCCTTAAAACTTGACATGGAAAAAGCATATGATCGGGTCGAATGGCCATTCCTTTTCACAATGATGAGAATGATGGGATTTTGTGAGCTTTGGATTGCATGGGTTCAGAAATGTGTCACTTCTGCTACGTTTGCGGTTCTGCTTAATGGTCAAAAATTTGGATTCTTTCAATCAACCAGAGGTCTCCGCCAGGGTGACCCACTCTCGCCCTTACTATTCGCCATTTGCTCTGAGGGACTGGTTATGTTGTTGAATCAAGCTCAAACAATTAACTCGTTGGCAGGAGTCAGGCTGAATGCTTACACACCCATACTAACCCACCTCATGTTTGCGGATGACACATATCTGTTTTTACGGGCTTCTTTGGAGGATATTACCTTGCTGCTGGATGTCCTTGAGACTTATCAAACGGTCAGTGGGCAAAAAGTCAACCTACTTAAATCAGCTGTCACATTCTGTAAAGTCACTCCCGACTCGGATCGGATTGACTTCTGTCGGGCGTTAGGGGTTCGGATGTCTACGGTCGAAGACGAGTATCTTGGGTTATCCACGACAATGAGGCGATCTAAAGTCGAAACTTTCAAATATGTTGAAGACCTGGTCCTTAGTAAACTTCAATCCTGGAGAGGAAAATTTTTGTCTCCGGCAGGAATGGAAGTCCTAGTTAAAACGGTTCTGTCGGCCCTCCCGGTGTACACTATGTCCTGTTTCTTATTACCCAAAGAGAACATAAAACGTCTCACCTCGCTCATCCGGGACTTCTGGTGGGGTCAACATGATGGTCGACGTAAAATTACGTGGGTTGCTTGGTCAAGACTCTGCACCCCAAAGTCGAAAGGGGGGCTAGGTTTTCGTGACTTGCACCACTTCAATCTGGCGCTGTTAGCGAAACAGGGTTGGAAAATTATCTCGGAGCCAAACTCGTTGTTGGCCCGTTCTATAAAGGCAAGTACTTCCATGACTCAAACTTCTTCCTTGCAGAACCGAGATCCAACCCATCCTGGGGTGGAGTAGCATCATTGCAAGTAGAGGGCTCTTGCTACAAGGTTTGCGTTGTTAGGTGGGTACTGGCTTACAAATTTTGGCCTTTCAGGATAATTGGTTACCCACGACCCCAGCAAGACCTCCGGAGCGTATTCCCATTTCCGAGCCGTGGAGTCCGTTTACCCCTGTCGCTATGTTTATTAATCACGGTTCCTGGGATATCCAACTCCTCACGCGAATCTTCTCACTTGTTGATGTGCAATCATCTCCGCTATCCCATTACCAATTGAACCCATCCCGGACCAATTTATCTGGCAATTTTCAGACTCAGGGGCGTATACAGTGCATTCAGGATATGACGTCCTCATCACGGTCTTGTCGAAACCCCGGAAGTGGGTCCGACGTCGCCTATGGATGTTGGTGCATGGAATACACTTTGGTCATTTCCGGTTCCACCCAAGCTCCACTTCTTCATTTGGAAATGTGTGTTGGGGGTCCTTCCCACAAGAACAGCTCTGAACGCTCGCATCCCAGATTTCCCCAGATCCTGCCCCGTCTGCGAGAGCCCTGCGGAATCGGTCTCACATCTGCTTCTGTTTTGTCCTATAGCTGTTCGCTTCGGTGCTAGTTTGAACATGCCTTTGCACCTAGTCTCGAGCTCAAACTTTTGTATTGTCTGGAGGAAGCTTTTGCGATTGGAACCGTCTCTAGGTAGAAAATTTATTTTCTTCTGGTGGAGACTGTGGAAATCTCGCAACACCGTTGTTTTTCTTTTCAAACAATTCTCGATTCCGGCGCTCAAGGCTCAAATGGAAAACCACATGACCAAATCCGAACTTGAACTCGAGCAGGAGGATGTGGGTCGTCGAGTGCCTCAGAGGCAACAAATTAATGTGCCTACCCGTTGGCGGCCGCCCCCGACAGGTCGTGTGAAAATTAACGTTGATGGTGCCGTGAGACGAGCCTAGGGAGGAGGCATAGGATTGATTTTACGGGATGAAGCAGGAACTGTGCTTTTTGCCGCAGGAAGGTCACTTCCGCATTTCTCGGACCCTTTCACTATAGAAGCTCTGGCATTCAGAGAAGCCTTGCGCTGGTGCTTGAATCGATCAGTAGTGAATGTGGATATTGAAGGAGATGCCGCAATGGTCTCCTCGCACATTTTGGATAAAAAACGTCTTCATCCACGCGCAGGGGCCATCATCCAGGAATGCAAATTATTACTACTCCGACAACCCACCATTAGGTGTTTCGCGGTCAGAAGAGAAGAGAACACGGCAGCTCACAACCTGGCCAGACACTCACTGACTATGCTTCCACTTCGAACGGGTTTGCTCAATTTCACTTACTTTGCATGCTCACATCTTAATTAACTTGTACTCCCTACCCCCTCTTTAATTGATTCAAGAGATTTGTTTTGCCCAACCTGTGTTCATCCACCCCCACCCCCACCCCACCCCCCTTTCTTTCCCCTCCCCTCTTTTCTGCTCTAGTCTAGGTGATCTTGGTTCTCTCTTCCGTGGGAGCGCTTGTTCAAAAAAAAACAATTATTATAATGATTTTTTTAAAGATTTCATCCTTAAAATATGCAACCATGTATTTTCTTAAAAATTTTTACTAATCCTTTCTTCTTCTTCCTCCTCTTACACACACGCCATCTCTTCTATTTTATAGTTTTCGGCAGTCACCATTACAATTAGAGTTGGTTTTTTTTTCTAAATCACCACTACTTGATTTAATTCTCGAGTTTTGTAATGGATGAATCTGGTTCGAGCTCCCAAGTCAACAAACCTTCTTCCGCACCTCTTTTTTATCTAAATAATTCACCGAGTCATCAATCCCCCGATGTTGATGCTATATCTGCACCAGATGAGGATGCAATCTGGAACTAACAAAGAGGACATAAAGATTCGGAGATAAAGGACAAGTTGCCCAATCTGCCACTAATGAGCCACACGATTTGAACCAAAATATATGAACACGCATTGAACTGTTGCCCATTAACCTACTTCTCCATCGAATTTCTATGTCACACTGAAAAATCGAGAAAGTTTTGAGCAAAACCATCTCTTTAGAAACTGTAATCAAACATACTAGTACTACGAGCCTACAAGTATTCTATTTATACTAGTATTCATGACCCAAACAAGTATTCCAATTCCACAAGAACCTACAAGTAACTGCTAACTGCCATATAAACTATAAACAAGTATTTCAGTATAAATAGAACAATGACAATGACAAAAAAATAGAACATAAAGAGAACCTGCAACTGCAATTGCTAACCACAATGACAAAAAATAGAACATACACATCAACACTAATTCATAACATGGAACTAACAAAGATGACATAAAGATTCGGAGATAAAGGACAAGTTGCACAATCTGTCACTAATGAGCCGCACGATTTGAACCAAAATATAACGAACACAAATTGAATTGTTGCCCATTAGCCTACTTCTCCATCGAATTTCTATGTCACACTGAAAATCGAGAAAGTTTTCAGCAAAACCATCTCTTTAGAAACTGTAATCAAACATACTAGTACTACGAGCATACAAGTACTCTATATCTACATGTATTGATCCATGATATTCATTCATCACAATCCATGAACGAACTAAAAACCACCACAATCATGGATAAAAACGGTGACTGACCTAGATTGCACAACCGAAAGCAAGAAAAGAGCTTTGTAATTAGAATTTCTTGTATCTTTCTCCTTCGGTAATTGAATCAATGCTTGGTCGTGGCTGTTATTCAATCGGAGAAATCAGGGATAAAGACTGTAATCCGACTTCACTGACGTGCAAGGGAGAAAACAAATAGTCAGGACAAAACTAGTATTCATGACATACTTGTACAGTACAGTGACTAGTACTAAGTGCACAAACTAATCCGTCAGATGATCTTACCTTCCGACCTCGGTGGCGAAAACTCTCTGATTTCTGGCTCGCTGGTCGACTGCACAGTGAGCAGAGGAATAGAAATAATTTAAATAGGGAAAGGGAAGGAGGCACAATACAAAATGATCGGAAAACCGCCAGCGCAAGGACTAGAGTTGCTTACCGCCGGCGCCGCCCTAAGTACCGAGGAAAGGAGAGGACGACGAAGGTGAAATCGGAGATTGGGACAAGGCCGCTTGATGCGAGGATTAGGATTGCTGCTAGGGAGTTGAGTGGTGCCTCCCGAACGACGGCGAACTAGAGAATGGAGGCCGGCGGCGATTGCTTTGTGGAGGAGGATGGTGGCTGCAGATGGAGCCTCTCGAACGACGATGAAATCATCGGCGCCGTCTGGTAGGGAAAATGTTCGTGGTAATAGATGTAGGGGGGGGGGCGGTTTACCCTAGGTTAGTGGTAAAAATAAAAATTAATTAATTAATTTACCCCATTTTATACTAGTACTATCCACCGTTAGATTAAATTAGGGAGATCTGACGGTTAATACTAAACTTTGTATAGGGGACAAAGTATAAACTTTGTCACCCACCAAGCTCCGCCAAATCTCTATCAAATCTCCCCAAATCTCTAGGGGGCCCACCTCGAAATCTCAAATCTCCCCCAAATCTCTAACTAAAATTGCAAAGTAAACGAGTGATTTTGGCCAAATCTCCATTATATAGATTTGAGCCCCAAATCACTCACAATATTCATCCCAATTCACCCAATTGAATGACCCCTAAAATATTTCTAACCAACTAAAATTTGTTATTTATTGGTTAACTGATTGTTTGGTCCGTGAAAGAATGGTTAACCATTTTTTAGCAAGTCGATCAACGGTTTAAACGGCGATTAACTGATCTTAACCGACTTTGGCCGAAACAATAATGATAATGAGTTCTAATGCAAGTGCTTATTTACATGATGTCTAATTTATGATATTATTCAATTTACAAGAAATTGTTAGATTTAAAGTAGGTTAAATTAGTTATTTCGGTTGACCGCCTTTTGGTCGATTTTTTACCAATTTTATTTTGGTCGGTCATCGGTCAAAGATTCTTGGAGGTCGGTAACCAAATTTGATCGGTTAATGACCAAATCAATTGATTCTCACCCCTAGACCTGACAATTTTGGACCCGACCCGAACCCGCCTGAAAGCTAGGGTTGAGTTTACTATTTGGCACCCGAACCAGAGAACCCGACAATTTTTTGGGTGGGTTAGGGTCGGGTTTAGGGTCGACCCGTTGACCCAAAAAGCGTATTAGTACCTACAAATATCACCATTTTTAATGTCACTTATGTATTTTTTAATATTTAGTCTTACTTATGATTTATGGTTTTCAATTTTATAATTTTTGTCATTTTGTTTTTGTTTCTTTTTCATGTAAGGCATAATTCATAAATATCACATATCACAAATATTATACTCAACATATGCTATGTCGAATGTCACTATAAATCATTAATGTCGTTACCAACATTATTGGTTGTAAAATTTTCACAAATAACCCGACCTGAAATATGATGACCCGTAACCCAAATGACCCAATCGAAAATAACCCACTACCCATAGTGACCCACCCAAAAAAACCCGACCCGCCAGATTTGCCAGGTTAGCACACACTATATAATAAAGCTGGAAAAATGTTGGCCCAACCCGATAAACCCGCCCAGCCCGCCCAACCCAGTCTGATTGACCAAAAAGTTCAACAACACATAACCCGCCCAATCCGCAACCCCACTAACCTGCGACCCGGCTAACCGCAACCCGATTAACTCGTAATCCGACTAACCCGCAACCCACCCCATCGCCCGACCTGAATAACCCGATTAACCTTATTAAACACACACATTTTGACTAAATTTGTATGAACATTTTAATTGAAATGTAACATTTTAATTTATTATATAATATATTTAAACAAATATATAATTATATCATATATTTATCATATGATTGTCATCATATTCACTTTTTCATATTTTTCCCTGGTTTCTATTTCCATCCTCTTTTTTCATCTTCTTTTCTTTTTTCCCACTCTTTTCCCCTCTTCTTTTCTATTTGCCCCTCTTTTTTCCCTCTTATTTTTTACCAACCATTTTTATTTTCATAATTTTTCCTCTTTTTTCTTCTATTTTCTATTTCTCAATTCTCACCACTTTTTCCCACCCTTACTTCTTTTCATCTTTTATCTTTTCTTTTTTTTACTTATTATTATTCAAATTTTATTTGATCTAGCTTATCAATAAACATGGTATAAAATTATAAAAAGTATAAATAATAAACTAATAATTAGTATATGATCAATAAAATATGTAACTTCGACCTATATAACATCTCGTTCATCCTCACCTAACTCAACAACAATTTCAGTAAGCAGCTCAATAGATACATCCTGAATAACAAGACCTTGGCGTCTAAACTGTCACAAACAAACTTGTTAATCGGTCGTCCAACCTGGCTAGCAAGACAACTGCCACCTTCAGGAGTAACAAGCACTAGTGGGACCTTGTTCAAAACCAGCAAAGTTAGGATTTAATCCAGAGTGAAGTCAATAGTGTTGGAAACTTAGAATTCGTTTAGCTGCATAATTACACATTAGGTTTACGTTCTCTCTACACTTGATCTCGTTTGCTATTGTGTTTCAGGTTAGGAAAACAGAAGCTGTGAAGTAGGACTCGGGATTCAGCATTCAAGATGAAATCCCTAAAGATTGGTGATGGGCCACCCTGGGTCGAGTCAGCCCGATAGGCGAAGCGGTCCACCTAAAAAGTAGGTCAACGCCCCAGGCGAGGATTGACCGTATGGAAAGTCTCGAAAGGTGCTATGAAGAGTGGGCCAGACGCGGCCCAAGGTGCAGTCAACACCTCAGGCGAGGGTTGACTAGCTAGGAGATCTGTGGGTCGCTTGAGAGTGGGCCCAACCGAGGCCAGGGAAAGTCCTAAGGCGCCGTCACGCTGGTCATCTGTGAAAACCCTAGAAGGACACGTGGAGCAATCCTAGAGGTTTCGTCTTCACCAAGCGATGGTCTAGATTCGGCGACACGTGGTGCGATCTGCTAGGCGCCGTACCATTGCCTAACGGCCTTGGCAGACCTGACAGGCTATAAATACAGAAGGAATGAGCAGACTGCGGACACGACCAAATTCTGGGAGCAATCCCTAGGTACGCTCTGTTACATCATCGTCCATTTCATTCCTCACCCCTTTGTTCTGATTACTACCCTCACATTCTTACTGCGAGGCGATTCGGAGTCACCTAGGCGACCGGGTCGGCCCCCTCATTGTTCCAGGCGATAATAGCGGAACAATTGGCGCGCCAGATAGGGACTAATCAAGAACTGAGGAAGCTGAGCAATGGAGCAGGGGAAGATCGGAAGAATGATAAGAGGAGAAGCGTCGACTGTAAGGCCTGAAGGAGGGACGGAGGAAACACCATTAAAATACGTGAATCCAGGGGCCCAAAGCATACCACTGGAGGGTAGAAACTTGAGAGACGATTTGGAGGAAGAAGGAGTGCCTAGAGACACAGACACCGACTCCTCATATGTTCCTCGTGACACCAGAGGAAAGGGCGTGCCACAGGAGGAAGCACCAAACACAGAAGCGTACAAAGTCCTTGAACAGCGTTTTCAAGTTTTGGAAAAGCAGAATTTGGAACTTACTCAGTTGTTAAAAACGGTTATCGCTCAGCAAGCAAAGACACCCAGAGCTCAGAACGTACAAGACCCGGACAACGACACCCACGCGGAAATGCTACGGGCATTTCGACCGCTAATCGAGACCGGAGTCGAACAAAGGGTCATCCGGCAACCTCTGGCAAGGGCCATCTTCGCCGAAACGCTACCAGTTGGCCTGGTCCCACCAAACATGGAGAAATATTTGGGATTGGGCGATCCTGAAGAACACCTGCAAAATTTTCAAATCGCCATGCAGATGCAGGGCGCCAGCGATGCAGCATTTTGCAGAGCCTACCCAGCCACTTTAGGAGGAGCAGCAAGAGAATGGTACATGAGCTTACCAGAAGGAATTATTCACACATGGATGAGTTTGCCAGGGTTTTTCTGATGAAGTATGAGAGTAGGCGACACCGAAAGGTCCCAGTACAGGTCCTGGTTAACTTGCGACAATGGCCGGAGGAGTCGTTAAGAGATTTCTTTGAGAGGTGGATCAGCACAGTACAGTCCGTTAGAGACGTGACTTTAACATCGCTACTGCAAGTATGATCCAGGCGACGCACAATAGGCGACTGAAGGAGGCGTTAGTAAAGAAAAAGCCTACTACTCTGTCCAACTTAGAAGCCAGAATAAATAGTATCATTCTCATTGAGGAGCAGTTAGCGGAGATTGGAGGAGGCGACAGCCGAAAGGGAAGAAAAGACGGACAGGCGGATGCGTCGCGGGACGGCGCTGACAGGCGAGGACGGTGGCAAAGAACGGAGCGATCTCCTGAAAGAGGGGAGTATCGAGACGACAGGAGAAACAATGATAGACGCACGTATCAGGAATACACTCCGCTCAATCGATCCCGAAAAGAGGTATTCCTGTACATGCAGCACAAGGATCAGCACATTCAGTGGCCCGAACCGCTGCGAGGCGACCCTGAGCAGCGTAACCCCGGAAGTTTTGCAACTTTCATGATTCGCACGGTCACACCACAGAAGAGTGTCGGCAACTCAAAATGAAATTGAGCGATGGATTAAGGAGGGTCGCCTAAAAGACTTTATTCTCCAGACCAAGCGAAAAGAAAGGAGTTCAGACAATAAAGAAGATAGCCCAGTCCCAGGTAACCAGCCTAGAAAAACAGTTTTCGCCCGATTGCAAGAAACGCAGGGCGATGCGACCAAAAAGGCAAATGATACAGAAGAAGTAACGAAGGTCTATCAAACTATTTTCGGAGGAGAAAGTTGTCCGACGAAAACGAAGTCAAGCGATTGTAAGGAGGTGTTGATCATAAACAATGAGGTGCGACGGTCTCCCATCATGTTCACAGAGGATGATGTAAATTAAAAGAGGAGGGCCCAGCCTGGAGGCAATGGTGATTCAGATCGTAACACTCCGGAGTAGAGTGGAGCGGGTAATGGTAGATGAAGGAAGTTCAGCTGATATCCTTTTTCTGGGAACTTTTCCAACAGATGAAACTCCCCATTTCGAGCCTGAGACCGACAAAGACAACTATTACAGGTTTTTCTGGCCACCAGGTGCCCATCAAAGGAATCATTACCTTACAGGTCATGATAGGCGATGAGCAATCAAGGCGGTGCAGTCCATAGATTTCCATGTCTGGATTGTCGGTCCTCGTACAATATGATTCTGGGCGACCGGCGCCTTGCTGCTTTCCGGGCTATCTCTTCACCAGTATATCAGGCGCTGAAGTTCGTCACCAAGGACGGCGTTGGAGTCGCGTGGGGACACCCGGAGTAGCTAGGCGATGCTATCGGGCAGCGACGAAAGGAGCATGTTACAAAATCGACCTGGAGGAGGGAATGGAGAATAGAGAAAGAATACAGTCAGCAAATCTGACGTCCCTGTCGCTCTGTGGGAAGGCGATGAAGAGAGAACAGTAAGGCTGTCGACTTATTTAAGCCAAGAGGCCAAGCAGGCGATGATGACACTAATCAGGCAATATTCACACCTATTTGCATGGCATCCCAGTGACATGCCTGGAATAGACCCAGCGATTGTAAAGCACTGCCTATCCATCGACAAAAGCTGCCGCCCTATGCAACAGAAGAGGAGAAATATCTGCCGAGAGCGACAGATAGCCGTCACAAAAGAGATAGACAAATTGCTGGAGGCAGGCTTTATCAAGGAGGTTCAATACCCGGAGTGGCTGTCAAATGTGGTTCTGGTTAAAAAATCATCGGGGGCATGGAGGATGTGTGTCGACTTCACAAATCTAAACGACGCCTGTCCAAAGGACGCTTATCCACTCCCGAATATTGAGCAGTTGGTCGACGCCACAGCAAATAACGAAGTGTTGTCTTTTCTCGACATGTTCTCTGGGTACCACCAGATACCACTCAATGAAGAGGATCAGGAGAAAACGGCGTTCATGACTCCTACGGCGAACTATTGCTATAAGGTTATGCCCTTCGGTCTCAAAAATGCAGGAGCAACTTACCAAAGAATGATAGATATGGTTTTCACTAGGCAACGAGGGCGTAATTTGGAAGCATATGTGGACGATCTTCTGGTAAAAAGCAAGAAGAGCGACGATCATCTAGGCGACTTAAAAGAAACGTTTGAAACATTACAACGCTTCGCGTTGCGATTAAACCCACAGAAGTGTGTTTTTGGAGCTACATCAGGCAAATTTCTAGGGTACTTGGTCACTCGACGAGGAATAGAGGCGAACCCAGCACAATTGGAGGCCATCTCCGCCATGGCACCACCCAAAACAGTTAAAGAAGTACAAGTTTCTAGCCGGAAGAATAACGGCTATCAATCGGTTCATTCCAAAGGCGGCAGAGCGATGCGCTCCATTTTTCTCTATTTTGAAAAACGCGTCAAAATTCGCCTGGAATGATAAGTGTGATAAGGCATTTGAAGAACTCAAGCGATTCTTAGTCACTCCTCCAGTGCTGGCCTCACCCAAGGAAGGCGATGAGTTATTCATGTACATAGCGATATCACCAACAACGGTAAGTGCGGTGTTAGTACGACGGGAGGAGCGAAGCGACCAGCCCATTTTCTACACAAGTAAAACGTTGGTCGACGCTGAAAACTCGGTACCCTGCCATCGAGAAGATGGCTTATGCTGTGGTCTGCGCGGCACGAAAGCTCCGACCATACTTTCAGGCTCATACCATAACAGTATTAACCAACCTGCCAATACAAAATGCTTTGCGGGCAATGAGCGTGGCTGGGCGACTTGCAAAGTGGGCCATTGAGCTCAGCGAATATGACATCCGGTACAAACCAAGAACGGCAATCAAAGCCCAGGTTCTCGCTGATTTTATAGTAGAAGGGGCAGTGCAGGAAGACAGTGGAGAGAGCCAAACTTGGACACTTTTTACGGATGGTGCCTCCAGTAAAAATGGTTCGGGAGCCGGCATAGTACTAAAAAAGCCCAGAAGGAGCTATCCACGAAGTCGCCCTACGCTTCGCGTCGCCTAGAACCAACAACGCTGCCGAATATGGGGCGATGGAGGCAGGACTCAGGATTGCAAGAAGTATGGGGGTCAAATATGTGAAAATTTTTTCTGACTCAGCAGTTGTGGTCAACCAGTTAAATGGGGAATTTGAAATTAAAGAGGAGTCTTTAATGCCATACTTTGATGAGATAAAGCTAGCCTTGGCAGATTTTACTAGAGTGGACATCTTGCAAATCGCCCGAGAGGAGAATTGCCACGCTGATGCGCTATCAAAACTAGCCACGGCGGTTGATTTCGACGAAGCAAGAATGGTGACGGTGGAGAAAGAGGTGAAGCTAAACACCTGCTTCCAGATTGAGGGGTCTCAAATGATGAAGGCACACAAGACGATTGGCGCACTCCCATTATTAAGTTCCTCAAAGATGGAACAGTCCCGGAGGATCAGTCGATGGCTACGAAAGCAAGGAGGCGAGCCAGCAGATGCACTTTAATAGGCGACGATCTGTACAGAAAGTCCGCCGCAGGTCCTTATTTAAGATGCCTTGGACCATGGACGCTGATTATAGCCTCCGGGAAGTACACCTGGGAGTCTGCGGGACACACTTAGGCTCTAAAAGTCTGGAGAAGAACCTATTATACCAAGGTTATTACTGGCCGACGATGCGACGAGAGCGACGGAGTTGGTTAAAAAATGTCACAAGTGTCAAGATATGCCGATTTTCATAAGTTGCCTTCCACCGCTTTGCAGGCGATTGTCAGCCCGTGGCCTTTCGCTCAGTGGGAATGGATATTTAGGACCTTTTCCTGAACCTCTGGAAAACGGAAGTACTTGATTGTGGCCATAGACTATTTTACAAAATGGATTGAGGCCGAAGCGACGGCCAGCATCACAGCCAAGCAATTGAGAAATTCACATTCAAACATATCATCTCACGATTCAGCATTCCTCACAGCATTATATGTGACCATGGCACCCAATTTGATTGCCAGAGCTTTCAAGCATACTGCCAGGAATACAAAATCCTCCTCCGATTCGCCTCGGTTGCTTACCCACAGGCCAACGGCAAGCTGAAGCGGCAAACAAACTTATATTGCGGGGATTAAAGCGACGGATCGAAGGCAAAAAAGGCACATGGGTGAGGAGCTCGATCATGTACTGTGGGCACATAGAACGATTTACAAAACGTCAACAGGGAATCGCCTTACACATTGACCTATGGATCAGAGGCGGTCCTTCCGTGGAAATAACAATACCTTCCGTCCGTTTGGATAGCTACAACCCAGAGGAAAATGAGCAAAACCTTGTCCATAGCCTCGATATGGTAGAAGAGAAGCGCGAGGTCGCCCAGATGAGGTTAATCGCGGAAAAGGAGATGCTAGCCAGGCGATACAACAAAAAGTTAAGGCCACATCACATCAAGTTGGGTGATCTAGTACTACGAAAGATCTTTAGGCCATCTGCGGGAGCCGCGAAGCTTGACCCTGGATGGGAAGGCCCATTTCAAATAAGAAAGGTCATGGGAGCAAACACTTCAAGCTAGCCAGCTGGACGGAACAAAGATCCCTCGGACCTGGAATGCGATGCACCTCCGCAAGTACCATGAATAGTCACCTAGAAGCATGTATGGTTTTCGTTTTCCCTAGTTAATGAAAGAAAAGCGTCTGATAGCTGTATCGCTGGATGACTTATTTTATCATTTATCCATCCCATCGATATTACCTAAAGCTTACAAGTTAGAAAGTAGCTTAATCGCCACAAAATTCCCGTCGACATGGATTCATCTCGCCTACGAGGCCTAAGTTTCAAATTTTCGCTAAGGCCTAAAGAGAACGACATCGCCTAAAGGCAAAACATCGCTCATTAGCAAACACCAATCGCGCTAAGGCTTTCAAAACAATCGCTTACGAGCCTCTCTTATAAGATAAGGGCGAAATAAAAGGGCGCTTACCCAGTTCACAAACAGCTTGTCTTACAAATACAAAACAAAAGAGAAAAGGAGTACAATCATCATTTATTTTTTCCCTTGCCCCGAGCCTCGCCCATGATCGCCTTGGGAGGATGCCAGGCTCTTTTCAAACACCTTTTCCCCTCTACCACCATCTGCCTTTGCCTTTGCGGCTGCCTCAGCCTTGGCCTGAGCCCTTCTGGCCTTCTCAGCCGCTATATTACTCCTGATCCGCCGCCTGAACTTCCTTCATCACACTGATGTACTCAGGGTCGACGTCAGTATTGGGATCGGGCACACCATTCAGCAAGCGATTCACAGCCCTGAAGGACGCCGTGAGAAATTCACGTCGAACGAAGGGAGGGGTAGGCCCAACAACGGCGACGAATTTTCTGCGAATGGCAGTCAGGATCACAGGGATGGACCTTCGGATCAGCGACACAGCAGTCATGTACTGCCGAGCGCTAAGTGCCTCGGTCTCCTCCTTGATTTTCAAAGCGCGATCCCTCTCCGCTGTCATCGTTTCAGCTAGTTTTTTCGCCTTATCCCTCTCCTCAGCTGCTTGGTTCCGCGCAGTAAGGGCGGCATCTCTCTCCTTTGTCAGGGCTCGAATCTGCTTCTGAAGGACATCTTGGTCCTGGAGTTTCTTGGCGGACGAAGCAGCAGCTTCTTTTGCCTCAGACAGGCTCCTCGCCAAGCTAGTAATAGTGGGGCCCGGCTCTTCTCCAAGTCGTGGGTCAGGCGTTCCACGGAAGCAGAGGCCTCGCTTAGTTTCTGCTCAAGCTGAGAGTATGCCTCTGTCAGGCGACTGAGCTCGTTCCTGGTAGCTTGATGATCAGACTGAAAGATATGACACAAAAATGGTAAAACACATATGTGTAAAATATAATACAACAAAAACACAATGACAGAAGAAATAAAGCATCATCGTCATCACTAGCGAAGTGTTTTGCTTACTTCTTCGGTGTCCAGGCGGCGCTGAAGAGCTGCATGATCGTCGCGCAGCTCACGAGCCTTGCGCATCAACAAGTCACGTGACTTGTCAGCAATGCTCAATGCCAGCAACATCTGGACAAATGTAAGAGCCATACATGTTAGAAGGCAACGGATGGCTGAATCGTCAACAGTTAACGCCAAGACATGAAAGAAAGAGGAAGTTCGATTAAGGCAAATACCTCATGATGCTTCACATACACGTTCCCCATCGCGGGGTGAAAGTCGCCAACCTTCACATCATCCAGGCCCTTGAGAACTCCAGAGGTCAGCTCCTCTGCGATATCCCGGGCCACGTCAGCTGAAAGCTGTGATCGCTGGGGATAGACAACTGGAAAGTAGCCTTCTGGTTTCTCGTAACTGGGCGCCAAAAAGTCGGTCAGGACGCGATGGGATAAAACGCGGCGAGCCTCCTCGTCGTTGTGAGGCGACGGGGTGAGTCATCCTGGATAAAAGTAATGGACTCCCGCTCCGCAGTCTCCTTTCCGGGGGGTCGAGGGGGAGACTCAGGAGTAGCATCTTGGGGCTCCGCGGGATAGGCTCGGCGGTAGGCGGCTCTGAGGGCTCGTTAAGGATGGCCATCGGTGGTGGCGCTATTTGCTCAACAAGGATGTCCTCCTCAACAACGCTTGGGACAGACGTTCTAGCGGAGGAGGGCTTGTGTCGCTTGGAGATTTTCGGCACAGGCGACGATTTCTTTTCGCGAGAGCGGCGGGCCCCTCGCTTTTTTCCTTTCCCGGGAGAGGGTGGGGGAAGCTCAACTGCGGGAGGAGGCTCACGCTGTGGTTGAGTGGTGGATATAGATCCACGAGCTGACGTGCTGATTAGCACGTTGGAAATGTCCGTCATTCTGCAAAAGGGAAGAAGCCAAGGTCAGAATGAACAAAACGGTGACACGGCGCAAGTCTAGCAAAAAGCAAGGGAGAACAACCCCATCTACCTCCGGGCAGCATCGCCAGGACTTGTTTTAGGACGAGAGGGTCATTCAAGTTGAAGTTTTCCCTGTTGATAAGCGACAGGAGATGTCGCTCGAGCTCCGTGATTGAGCGACCACTCGGAAAGTTATTTGTGTCGCCTTGCGACCAGTAAGAGGGAAGGGCCGTCGCCCAGGTATCTTCGGGCGAGGGTTTGAAATAAAAAAAGGCATGGTACCATGTGGGGTGCGGCTTTACTGTTCTCCGCATCCCCACATCTCTATACGCACCTCGCTTTACAAAACTGAGGCCGTTGGCGTTACGTTTAGCACTATACAAGAGGGAAAAAAGGCGAAGGGTAGGAGTAATCTTCTCACGTTGGCAGGACACCTCGAAGCTGGCTATGACAGACCACGAGGTTGCGGTATAGGCGCCAAGAGAGGCTTTTAGGCTTTGAAACAATGATACAACAAAAGGAGAGGGGGGAAGGCGCAAGCCGTTGGAAAAACTTTCTGACCACACTCCGTGCCAGCCTTCAGGGCAATTCCCAATGGTCGATAAATAAGAAGGGGCAGCAAAATCCCAGTGAGTTGGGAGAGAAAGCTTAGGAAGGAAAGAGCAGATGGTAGTGGCAGAAAGGTAAGGAAAGTAGCCTGGCCCAATAATGTAACGGTCTCTTCCGATGCCGTCATACCACATATCTTTCCAGGCTAGAACGGTATAGCCTTGGTTGGAAATAGGGGCTGACATATCTACAGACCAAGAGCGAAAGCCAGGGATAAAGCCAAATTGATGCATGCCCCATTCTCGGGGCTCTGAGGGATCGGGGAATTCTGGGAGTCGTCAAGTGACGAATTAGAGGCGGTTTTTTCTGAATCAGTAGAGGAAGCCATGAAGGCGCTAATATACAGAGGACTTTCCTAGAGGAAGAAAGCTAGAAGGGCGTAAAGAAGAAAAGAAGGTGAGAAGAGAAAGATTTAAGCAAGAAGTGGAGACTTACCGGGGCAACTGAGGAGATACTCAAGATCGTCGGACATCGGGAGAGAGAGAAGGGCCGAAGGAAGTAAAGAAAAAACAGGGGAAGCGTGGATTACCAGAAAGGGAGGCAGGAAGCGAAAAAGGGAGTTGGATGGTAGAGAGGAGAGGAGAAATCAGAAGTAGGAGTGGGTGTCTTATAAAGGAATAGCGGAGACGTTTGAGTGACTTGCATCGGAAAGAGAAACGTCGCGGTAGTTGAAAAGACGAGGAGAGAGGCTGGCATTGGAAACAGGGAAAGCGTCTGAGAGACGCAAGACAGGAAGGAAGACGATTGGGCAGACGGGACGTGGCAAAGAATATAAAAGGGGGCTACCTCGTAGGCAATGATGGAGTTAGGGGGCTAGCGTGAAGGGAAAAGACTGGAAGACCCATCGGAAATGGCGAAAGTAGGGTTACCTCGTAGGCAATGATGGAGCTAGGGGGCTAATGAGAAGGGAAAAGACCGGAAAGCCCATCGGCAAACGGCGAAGGTAGGGTTCCTCAGGAACGCGGTAAGCGACGGAATGCGAATAGTCCGCTTGTGTGCTGGGCGATAAGGCACACAGGCGGACTAGGGGGCTCATGATGGGCCACCCTGGGTCGAGTCAGCCCGATAGGCGAAGCGGTCCACCTAAAAAGTGGGTCAACGCCCCAGGCGAGGATTGACCGTATGGAAAGTCTCGAAAGGTGCTATGAAGAGTGGGCCAGACGCGGCCCAAGGTGCAGTCAACACCTCAGGCGAGGGTTGACTAGCTAGGAGATCTGTGGGTCGCTTGAGAGTGGGCCCAACCGAGGCCCAGGGAAAGTCCTAAGGCGCCGTCACGCTGGTCATCTGTGAAAACCCTAGAAGGACACGTGGAGCAATCCTAGAGGTTTCGTCTTCACCAAGCGATGGTCTAGATTCGGCGACACGTGGTGCGATCTGCTAGGCGCCGTACCATTGCCTAACGGCCTTGGCAGACCTGACAGGCTATAAATACAGAAGGAATGAGCAGACTGCGGACACGACCAAATTCTGGGAGCAATCCCTAGGTACGCTCTGTTACATCATCGTCCATTTCATTCCTCACCCCTTTGTTCTGATTACTACCCTCACATTCTTACTGCGAGGCGATTCGGAGTCACCTAGGCGACCGGGTCGGCCCCCTCATTGTTCCAGGCGATAATAGCGGAACAATTGGAGACTGCATTGACAATCAAAGTGAATCCTGCTGAATCAATGACAGAAGCAATCAACGTTAGCAAATGGTCCTGAAGACTGAAGATTGGGAAAGTGAATCAATTGATTCACCTTGATTAAAGTCCATCTTTTAAGCAGCTGCAAATTAGCATCAGCTACATTTCAAATAGCTCATCAAAGGATTCTGAAGAAATATTTAAACGGGCTCATTAACAGTAGTTAAAATTTGAGACTTTGTAATACAATCATCAGAGAGATAGTTGAATTAAAAAGAAAGAACTGTGAGAGCTATAGCTAGTATCAATCAGTGGGGAACTGGGTAGATATAGGCATATAGCTGATTTGATTTCGGGGAGAAATCAAGGGTGTACATTTCAAGTTCGAGGTTCTCATCGATTCGTTCATTCGAATCAACAACTCTCAAGGGAAGAACTCCCTTGGGACGTGGAGTAGGCTTCATTGGCTGAACCACGTTAAAAATCTGGTGTTTGTGTTCATTTACTTTCTGTTCAACTGATTGTACTCATCTGAACTTTAAGTCTCCTTCATCGTCGGCGACTGTAATTGCTCTGCTGCATATATAGTAAAGTTCTCCTGATTCAGAACGTACCGGACGATTGCAATCCACATCCCATCACATAAGGCTTGAGCCCACTCAAGTTTGAAGGCCCAAACAAAGCTTGTTTAGTGACTCTTATCAAGCTGCCCCTTGGTTTGAGTGACTGTGTCCACTCAAACCAATGACATCGATTCAGAGGGATATATCAAAGAGGAGCAATGCCCCTGAACCAACGCCGCAACACCATCACACACTGATGGATGTGCAGGACCTTTCCAAAACCAGCCACAAAGCTTCTCAGATGGAAACTCAATCAGAAAGAAACGCTCAGAGAGAGTCGAGAAGAATACCTCCCCTTTGTAGCCCCACGAACGATTGGCCATACTCTGAATCACACAAATCGATGGTACTGACCCTAAGAACTGATCCACCACCTCAGTCTTAAGCTTCTCCACACCTAGAGCAACTACCTAAGTGGACATCGTGACGATACCATCGATCGTAGCCTTCTTCGACTGCTCAACAAACCTCATCTCCGACTTCTTATCATCTATGATTGACAACCAGGAAGAAAAAGCACCGGTGGGGACCATCGTCGTGAGAAAAAACTCAATTAAATTGTGAAGGGTTTCAGAGAATTTGACGCGCCGCGCATGACTCTAATTCTTAAGGTCTAATGCTCAATACGTATTTATTAGTATTACATATTTTTTTGAAAAAAAAATAATACGTATTTATAAAAGGTTCAATGGCTAAATAATACGTATTTATAAAAACCTAAACCTAAGGCTAAGTCCTTAATTTTGATTTTGAAGTTTCAATTAAAGCGAGAAAATAATGTCCTTCAATTAAACAAAAATGATTTAGAAAAATTTAGCAACTCCATTTAAGTGAGGAGGCTAAAGCGAGAAAATTACACCAGCCAATTAAAGAATCAAATTAATTATGTCTGCCTAAAAAATAAAGGCACACTTAAATAAATTAAGCATTAAACGTTAAATTGACTAATTGATACAAGATTTAATTAGTTCCAAACATAAAAAGTGTGAATCAATCACACTAAGTGTCAATTAGCCAAATTGAAATCAATGTCTGATCATTATGACTGACAAAAAAAATAAATATGGACACTCAAACCTACCATACTAAAACCAAAAACGGGATTAATTACGCAAGTAAATTTAAAAAAAAAAAGTTTAAACGGTCTAACCCAAAACGTATTTCAATTAAGCAAATCTGAAATATAAGGTAACTCATTGAAGGTAAAACATAATTTAGGCAATTAGTAACTTAATTGATTGACTTCCATAATTAATGATATCATACATTCATAATCAACTATTATTGGAAATCACAAAGTTGAGATTTTGGCCTATGAATCGCCTTGCTTGGCCAGATTCAACAGGATGTCCATGTTGGAATACATAACATTAAGATTTATTAATTTACAAAGAAAACAAAAGTAAAAGCTTTATTATATTCAAAATTATCAATATGTTAATTTTTGAAACAAACCCCACTAAAAGATTTCCAGTATTAGAAATAAACGATATCAATCACCAATTTTGCAGAAGGTCTTGAAGATGTAAAAAGAAAAGGAGGATATCATTCTTTTGTATTTAAAATACAGAATTAATGTGCTTAATCGCCAATTTCTACCATCAAAACACCCCTTAGTGTTTTGATATCAAAACACTCATCATAATCATTCATTTTCTAGGGGAAGATCTAATGGTCCATGTTCAAAGGATAGAAGTGTAATTATATATCTTTAATTTTTTAGACTTTTATTTTCAAGATTTTTAATTATAATTAAATTAAATTATTTTATTTTTCCATCTCTTCCTACGGTTCTATTTTTTCGCCATCTGCACGTTATTTTTGCTTCTCCGACTATATTTTTTTCGGTCATCTTCTCCGGCCTTACTTTATAGTCGTTTGTTGTTCCGTTTTCATATTTAGGAACAAACATATATGTACAATCTAATCACGTTATCTTTGTTCATTGTTCCGTTTTCATATTTATGAACAATCTTTTTAAAATATATTTTTATTCATTGTTCTATTTTCATATTTAGGAACAATCATATAGGAAGCCGTTTTACAATATTTTTTTTCAATGTTCCGTTTTCATATTTAGGAACAATCATATAGGCAGCCGCTTTTTATAATAATTTGTTCATTGTCCCGTTTTCATATTTAGGAACAATCTTCTTGTAAAAAAAAGAACAACTTTAGAATTAGTTTGGAACATTATTAGTTGAACCTTGTTCCTAACTAGGAATTTGAAACACAAACCCAAAAGAAAAAGATGAAGACTTTGTTCGTAATTAGAAAATTGTAACACAACCAGAAAAAGACCTTGTTCCTAATGAAGAAATCAAAATCGTCTATTTAAAGATGAAGATCCTAATCTAGATCCAGATTAAAGATTTGGTACCAAATCACAGATTTGTATCCCTATTCTCCATCTCCCAGTGCCAAACATGATTCTCACAAGCAAGTGTGAAACCATCAAAATAATAAGCCAAGAAGTCAAAATGAATGGCCTGACACCCCTGATGTGATAGTTCCTGCGTGCACCCAAATAAAAATAACAAACAATAATATGAAATAAATCGGCGGTGAATCCACCCTTTTATTCCTCATTCGCCCCCACACTCCTTTTCTTCGTACCGACGACCTCTTCTCTCTTCTCTTCCACAATCACCCGGTTGGCTGGAGCAACGCGACGGCAGTTGAGGTGGAGCGACGTGCGACGCGGTTGGGTGAGCAACGCGGCGGCGGTTGGGGTGCAGCGACGCGACGATGGCGGTTTGGGAGCACGCGGCGATGGTGGTTGGGGTGGAGCAAAGCGACGACGAAGGTTTGGGGGAGCAACGCGGTGGCGGCGGCTGGGCTAGAGCAAATAGGGTTGAGAGGGAGAGAGGTTTTTTGGTTGATTGAGAGAATTAGGGTTTGTGGTGAAACCCTAGTATGATTTACTATATATATTAGTTCCAAATGACAATTTTATCCATTTTAATTTAGTCCATTAGATATACTCTCTAATCCTACGGCTCTAAGAGGTGTTTTGATATCAAAACACTAATAGGTGTTTTCATAGTAGTAGAGTGCATAATACGCTTAATAAGCGCCCTATTAAATGTCCAATTAATTCTGGTTACCAATTTTTAAAATCAAAGTTAATTATCATAATTATTATTTTCATTATCTTCTTCGTCGCCGGTGAATCGAAGTTTTACCGGTCAAGTTGCGAAACCCACCCGCCTGAAGAACAGAGAAAATTTTCTATGATGTTAACTTCACTGGCACGTGGTATTCATGTTAACTATACTAAAATATTTTGGAATTTAAAGTGACTATAACGTAAATAGTTGAAACCGAATGTTACAACACGTTCATGAGAGAAAATTGACACTAATCATAAAAGAATTGAAATTGCCTGATCAAATGAGTTTGACATTATGTGATCACAACATAAAATTAGTCGACTATTAAAGTATTTGATTTTTAGTATTGATAGTAAATTCATATAGCAAACAAAGAAACGCCTTGTAAGAAAGTTATATCAGAGTGTTCTTACGGATACAGTATAGCGATTGCAAAGATCAATTATTAAGAATCGCAAATATGATCACTAGTTGTTGCAGATCATGAGCTATACTTTTTGTTCGCTGAATATGAGACGAACCATACATACTTGGTACATCAAACATGGTGATTTCCTTGGTGACAACCGAGCGGTTTCTTTTCACCTTGTGGTATAATAGATTCAACACTCTCACTTCCTCCGGTTGATCCCCCACTCCCAGCACCAGAGCCACCAGCTCGAACCACACCACCTGGGCCGTAACTGTAACCCGAGCCTGATCCGGAACCTGATCCAGTTCCGGACCCGAACCCGAAACCAGAGCCTCTAGCAAAACCACCACCAGGGGCACAAGCGGATCCAGAGCCGTATCCCCAACCAGTGCCTGGGCCGGATCCCCATCCCCAACTGTATTCATAGTTGGGCCCTTGAGCTGAGCCGACACCCCCTGAAGAAGCGGCATCAGCTGGCTTGGTGTTGGGTTGTGCAGAGATTTGGGGAGACTCTCCCACCTCCTTGTTGTCCACAATATCATCATGATCAGGCTTCCCACCGTGACGAGCTACAACAATGAGCTCTGGAACGAGGAAGAGGATGAGAATGAAAGAGATGAAGAAGAAACGTCCCATGCTTCTTGTTGTCGTCGTTGATTAGTATAGTTGTTTAATTGAGGAGAGGCAAGACAAAAAGAAGGGAATATATATATATAGGGTTGTGGATGAATGAATGCTTGGCGGGGGGGGAGAAGGGAATTTGAGTGTTGAAATTGAAAAGAAGGAAG
Organism: Linum lewisii; assembly: GCA_034768395.1. Taxonomy (NCBI): domain Eukaryota; kingdom Viridiplantae; phylum Streptophyta; class Magnoliopsida; order Malpighiales; family Linaceae; genus Linum; species Linum lewisii. Next base: position 25,720,788 of record CM068296.1, on the reverse strand, counting down.
GCCGGTGTGCATGGGATTGGGTGTAGTAGTGGTATGTGTAAGCGAGTGGACTGATTGTGACTATCACCAACACCCCATCCCCCTACTTTTTATCTCAGCAATGTCGACTACTTTAATGTTATCAATATCCCCCGCGGTGGTGAAATTTTTTATGTTGTTAAGCCATTGTTTGCAGTATTCAGGACCGTCTCATGAATTTTGGAGATCATGTTTAAATTTATTATGTGGGCCTATTAAAATAATAATTTAAATCTGATTTGTACTAGGTTAACCTAAATACACTTGTTTGGGGTATATCGATTGGTTTGACACAATAATAATATCCCTTCATGATGGTATACACGTCCGACCTTGTGCCGACCTTGACTTAGACCAATTGTCATTCCTAGATAATATAAAATTTATTAACAATTAAAAAATATGAAAAGTTAAATAAATATATGAAGTATACCTTAATATCATATCATATTTATATATTTAGTAATAAATTTAGAGAAAAAAATTTATGATCAAAATAGAAAGACCTTTTATAAACAAACAAACAATGTTGAACAAAAACTTAGTTTTATTTTTGTTAAAGATGAGGATTGAACAAATGACCACATAGAACCAAACAAAAAGTTATACCACTAGACTACTACTTCATTACGTATAATTTTTGCAGGAGTTCAGTTATATACATATTTTAGATGTTTCTACTTAACCCGAAAATTTTGGGGCCCCCGATATTTTGAGGCCCTGTGCCGAAGGGCCAGCTAACACACCCTCGAGGCTTATTGATTTTATTAGGGACGAACATAAAAAAAAATTTGTTTGAAGAGTTGGTCACACCAAATTACTATATGGAAATAAAAAATTTGGTAACTATCATATTTATACACATCAACTGAAAAACAAAATATTATTCACTTTTGAGTTAGTTAGTCCATAATTTGGGAAGAAATCGATCTGAAAATTTCAACCGGATTTTGATGTTTTGATGGTCCAATCACTACCAAAAAAATATCTTTAGCTACTGCAAGTTTACAACGGCATAAAAATGCAGTAGCAAATAGTTAGTATTTGTTACGGCAATCACTATTTCAAGTAGTAATTTGCAGTAGCAAATACTATTTGTCACACCACTATTTGCGACGGGGATGCTGAGTGTACCAAATAGTGGTGTGGCAAATAGTATTTGCTACGGCAAATTACTACATGAAATAGTGATTGCCGTAGCAAATACTAACTATTTGCTACTGCATTTTCATGTCGTTGTAATTTTGTAGTAGCTAAAGGTAAACTTTTTTTGTAGTGAGTTAATGATATCAAATTAAAAGATGTTTTCAAAAAATTGTACCGATATGATGAAAGTTTAAGGTTTTGTAATCCGATTCAATTCAGTTCATGTTATAAATCTTATATTAAGCCACAAGAAATACAAAATTAGAAGATGTGAAACTCGTATTAACCTGATATAAAGAAAACCTCAACAGTTTGAGGTGTAACTAAGTTAGTTTAGGGGCTATTTGGTTGATGGAATTGGGTCTAAGAATTGGGTTTTAATTCCCAGCTCATTGGGAATTAACCCAAATAATTGTAATACAATTTTCGGTGAGTCGGGAATTGAAACTCAATTACATAAGCCAAACCATCTATAATTATTTTATGTTAATTTAGTGATGGATACCAGGTTATATGATGGGTAAAAAAAGCGTATGATTAATATCCTAAAAGTTATTGTCGAAATAAAACAGATATAAATGGAGTGGGCACTATGAGGATAATAAGGACTAGTTAAGGTAATGGAAGAAAAAGGAGAGGAGAGGATGAATGTGTGATGTGGATGGGATGGTAGTAATCAACAAGAAGAGTGTGTTTTAGGGGGTGACACTAACAAACATCATATTAATATTACCGACATGAATGATAGTTGACAAAGTGAAAGTAGAGAGTGAGCTACGTACGAAACTCACAAGTGGATGTGTATAGTTCATTAGTTACCAATTTGGGAGGAGGGGTCAATGTTGCCGTGCTTTCATTTCTTCGGGTGCATTCACTAACTACCATTGCAATTTAGGGTTTTGAAAATTTTAGGCAGGTTTGTGGTATAATGTAATGTGAGTGGTAAAGTTCAGATTTGGATAACTATGTTATGTGGGTGCAAGCCTCACCGATCATAGATTAGGGCCGACCTTAAGGGTGTGTTGTTAGGCCCTTCGTTCGAGCGCCTGAAAAGTTTAAGGCTAACAAGAAACAACTACGACATATATTATACATAAACTCTGCAAAAGTAAACATAAATGTATTGGTGGTGATCGCCCAGTTGGACTGGTGGACCAATAAGTTGGTTCAACTGGAGGTTGAAGGTAAAGAGTCCGTCCTTGATACGCCTTGAGCCCTAATGGGTGGTACCTTGCAGGGCAGATATACAAGAAGGTTAGTGAGTGTGGGATGTGAGGGGTAATGTGAGAGTGTATCAGAGCGGGTAACAGAGAAGTACTGGGCAGGAGCCCTTTGATGGGGGCGGAAACCGAAAGCCCTTAGTGTGTAGCGTATAATAGCTTACAGTGTCAGGCGTGTGGTCCCGAGTGTGTGTGTCATCCTCTGTCAATGGGTGACCTTGTATTTATAGGGTCCAGTTGACGCGTCATGAGGGTCCACGTGTCATGCTCTTAGTGGACCTCGTGGGGTCTCTATCCGTGGTGGGGCCCAAGTTCTGATTAAGGGCTAGTGGGAGGTCAGGCCTATCATCTTGATGGGACACTCTTGACCTCTTGTCATGTCTGATGACCCGTGACGAGGGCGGTCCAGTTGAGTAGGGCGGTCCAACTGGGTAGGGCGGTCCGTACTCTGTGGCTCCGAGGCCGGTTCTGTCCTAGGGCCCATCAATTGCCCCTAGTGTGGCCTCGGGAGTGCAAGTTTTCCGAGGCAACACTATGAGTAGCTAGGGCTCGGGGTCTCCTTGTGCGGGGAGCCCATCAATTGCCCCCTAGTGTGGTTTCGGGAGTGGAAGGCTCCTAGGGCGACACTATGAGCTGCTGAGGATAATGAAGGAAACCCTCCTACCCACTGCCTCCCTTAGTATCGTCCCAGGACCGTAGGATTTGTGGGACGCTATTATGAGTAAACTTGCCGCCTAAGGCTCCGAGGGCGCCCTTCCCTGGCTTTTTGACGTTTACGCCCTTCCCCGGCTTTCCGACGTTGTCTCCGGTGAATCCTTGACGGCGGCGTGGTTCTGGCCGATGGTGGCGACTGCTTATTGGGGAGGGGGGCTCTTCTTTTTAAGTAGAGTTGCATGTCTCCCTTCGAAAGCGTGCCTTTTGGGCTTGCTTACTTCTGGTTGGGCGTGAGTCTCACATCGCAACATGCTCAGCCAATGAGCTATACTCGCCCAATGAGTATGTGCCACATAGCCTTGTTTGTCTGCTAGCGACAGTTTCTCTCCCCACGTCACCAGTATAAATAGGGGTCCTCACTCCTCTCTATCCTATACCGAACTTATGAATTCCTGAGTCTTTTTTTAGAACATCCGCCTTCCCTATCTGTGTCTCTCTTTCCCTATCCGTCTTAGTAGATAAAGAAAAAGCCACTATCACTTAACCCTACCGACACCAACCCTATCCGCCTTATAAGCTGTGTTTATACTGACCATGTTCTATTTCCCTTTGATGTAGAGAGCTCTATTTTTGCGGCGCTCATCAACGCCAAGGCTCGGGGCGGAACTTCTGACACTCAGCCTCAACTGGAAAACCCTAACATCGACGCCAAGAAGTTTGGAGGGTGTCGAGGCGGAGACAAAGTGGAGCGTCCTGACAAGGATTGCTCAAAAAAAGAGCATGCGGTGAAGAATCAAGCTCCTGATTCGCCCACCAAGAAAACGGAGAGCGGGAAATGAAAGAAACTGACGGCCCGCCGAGGTGGTGACAAGAAAAAGAAGACTGATGGCGGGTCTCAGGGCCAATCTGACCCCACTCGCCCTGTTCCGTCCAAGGGCGAGTTCACAGCAGCCCGCCTCCCGAACATGCAACCCACCTTGAGTGGCAGTGAGATTTTAACCAAGGCTGCTCTCTAGCTGGCCGTGGACTGGGACATCGACCATCCCCGGTCTGAGGACGGCGTCCGCAAGTTGGCCATGAGTGCACGAGTAAGTGCCCTGCCATTTGTTCGCTCCTTAATGTAAAGTTTTGTTGGTTTGATTGTCGGTATCACTCAAGCATTTTACATAGCTGCTAGGGAATGCCGGTGCTCTATTGTCAGGGCTCATCGGGCGGAGCAACCTCTGTGCGCTGCCGCCCTGGAGTATGAGTTGCGGGAGGCCAGGGCCGCCACCCAGCAATGGAAGGCCAAGAAAGAAATGGACGAAGAGGCAGCCTGGTTCCTAGTAACTACCTCTTACGAACTGGATTTACTCCGCCTTGTGCATGCTAACCAGGCCACTGAACACATGTTGGATCTGCAGGCTGAGGAGGAAAAATGAGCCAAAGCTCATCGGGAGCAGCGGCTGGCCTTGAGTAAAGTGGAGGCGGCCAAGAGGGCTTTAACGGACAAAGTAGCCGCCCTAAAGTCAGAAAAGGCTGACTTGTCTAAGAACCTGGAGGAAAGAACCAACGCTCTGACAACTGCTGAGGGTGCCCTAGAAACTCTGAAGGCGGAAACTAGCAAGGCGGCCAAGGAGGAAGCGATGAAGGAGCTGGGCGACCGAGTCCAGGGCGCGATCGACACAGCCCTTGACTGTTCGCCATGAGCTGCGCCGCGGTGATCTGGAGCACGCCTGGGACCAAGCACAAATGTTTCGGTCTACTTCCAAGAGGCTTATGGACCAAGAGCTGAATGAAGAGTCTGCTGACTCTCAAGTGCTTCTGAAGGTCCGCCGGGACGAGCTGGTGATAGAGGCCTACGCTTGTGAGCCAACGCCGTAGGGAGCTAAGGAAGAAAGTCAATGTGGATAAGGCCAAGGCGGACAAGGAAGGTTCCTCTAGCGGGAAACTCTAGACTGATATTTTTTGTACCGCAGTGGTTGTTGTTTTTTTTTTGGCGCGAAGCTGGGCTCCTCTTTGGTGAGTCTGAGCCATTCAACGGGGTCACACTCCGCCTTGGGAAGTATGAGTTCATCTTAGGAGCTGGGTTCCGACCGAAAGAATTCCAGGCTTAGCTTGGATGCTGGACTCTGCCATGGGGGAGTCCGAGCTTAGCTTGGGGTCTGGACTCCACATTGGGGAGTCCGAGCTTACCTTGGGAGCCGGACTCTGCCTTGGGGAGTCCGAGCTTAACTTCGAGGCTGAACTCCACCCAAGGGAGCCCAAACCTTTTGAAATAACTAGGATCCGCCCCTATGGGCGGCTTCTGTGCGTCTGATAAGGAATTTATCAAGGTCGTATTCCACAAGGCCCTCTCATAGGCTAATACTCACAAAATTCGTGAACGGTCCATACATTTTGAGTTGAGGTTTGGTTTGAAAGAAAACTAGTTAAAAACATAGACAAGCAAAGTAAAATTGACAAGAGAAATTGAGGATCAAACAAGAGAGAAAGGAGTTTAGTCTAGCAAGGGGTTTCTTCAAGCTCAAGGTTCATGAAAGCTGGATTGAATCTCAAGCAACGATGTGTAATTAATGACCATGCATCTCACTCAAGTAGAATCAACGAACTCTCGCACAATTGACTCTCTATTCCTAGACCAAATGCACCATGCTCTCGCTATGTGAACAAAAGGAATGGAATGCGTTAAACTAGCTCAATGAAATGCTTGGAACTTGAATTCTATGCTAACAATCATCTAGCACAAGGTAAATGATGCAAGACACTCTCATGTCAATCATATAACACTAGTCTAGCAATCACAAGGTCTTTCAACCTTCAAATGAAAGAAAACTAAATGCACACCAAGTGTTTGATAAAATGACAACAAGGAAAACAAGCTCAAAATGGTTGTAACTTGATAATCCAATCTCTCAAATCATCCAATTACAATCCTACAACCTTAGATCAACATCAATCAAACATTCTCATGTATTGAAAGACATAACAATACCAAAAGAACAAGTCAAGCTCAAATGGCTACAAAGCACAAGGTCTAGGATCATCATCTTACACAAATGGCTATAAGAACATCAATCCAAACAATCAATCACCTATCCTAGCTTGATCCATCCCTCACTAAACTAAACCTAAGTTTAGCCTAGCTTAACCATGGAGGAAACCTGAAATTGAAGAGAGGAGATCATCATTGCTTCCATGGAGGATCTTCTCACTTTGCTCTTCAAGCTCCAATCCAAGGGTTGAAGGCTTCACTTAGATCTTCAAATTGATCAACAATTGAGGGAGGATGGTATGTGGTTGAGGGAGAGGAGATGATGGAGTTGATGATGAACAATTGAGAGAGAGAGAGGGCAATCGGCGATGGTGTTGTGGAAATAATGAATTGATTACCTCTATTTTCGCCGCCTTCTCCCCTTATATAGCCGCTGGAAAATGCCCAATATTTTCGGTGAAAATTATGCAATAATTTCGCCGAAAATGCCTTTGAAGAACCGGCTGGAAATTTCTTCATATATTTTCGGCGAAAACATTTAAGGGTTTTCGCCAAAAATCCTTCATAGATCAAAAGTCCGCTCTCTGCCTAGAGTTTTTCGGTCCGAGAACTTGAAAATCTCGCCGAAAACTTCTTCTTCGGCGAAAACTATATGATAGTTTCGCCGAAACTGTCTTCAGCTGAAAGTCGTATTTTCTTCGATTTTGCCACGTCCATATCTCCTCCGTCCTAGCTCCGATTGACCTCCCGCTTGATCCCACATGCTCCTTGTCACCAGTACTTCAATGCCAAGACCTGAAAATACAAAGAAAACAGCTCCAATAAACAAGGAAATGGCCTCAAAGTAGCAACCAGACAACAAATGGACATTTAGCACAAAACATCAATAAAAGCATAATAAGCATGGCATTTAAGGATCAAACACGGGCATTTCATAGGTCAATCGAGGACTTAAAATGCACAAAAAATGATCACATCAAATTCCCCTACGACTAAGCTTTGCTTGTCCTCAAGCAAAAGAATCAGAAAACATCCAAGTTCACAAATGACAAGATCGACTCCATTGAGATTCAAGCAATAACAATTCGATTTAAACTGTTCCACGAACAAACTAAACCTACACATGCAAGAACTTCAACCAAACAAGTCCAGACCTCACTAATATCTGCACACTTCAAGTAGTGGTTAATTGGGATACAGAAAAACCGACCACGACAACACCGACTCTAATTAAAAGGACTTGAACTCAGGAGATGGAACGGAAAAGGCGGGGATAGGAGAGTGATGTGTGATCATGATGTGGCTATCGACTCGACTTCATCCGCTTCTAGATCCGCACTTTACAAACTCGGGCGTAGGATCAAGGGCTACATTTGAGAACTTCTTTTTTTTTCTTTTCTTTCTCTTTTCTTCTTTTCATTTTTTTCCTTCTCTTTTCTTTTTCTTACTGCATACTAGTGCTCGATCCAACACTTCACTTAGGTGTTGAACCTGCCTAGCTCACAGCTTTTGCCTTTGCTAGTGCTCAACCCGACACTTCACTTAGGTGCCGAGCTTGCCTAGCTTAGCTTTTCTTTTCTTTTATTTTCATTAGTCACTTGATCCCTAGCCCCTTACAACTTCAACACAAGATTTCGAATTGGATTCCGTCTAATCTCAAGCCACAATCACGTTTAAGAAAAACATGGAAAAGGGGTGAGAATACTGACTGCCTTCATCATCTTAGACCGGTGTTATCAAGCCAATCAACCAACATACAAGAGTGATGAAATCTCTGTTCTGGCCTAGACTCAATTTGATATTAGCGCTAACATGCTGGTTATAGGTTCTAAGTGGAACAGTCCAAACATCATTGTGAAAGCTTGAAGCCAATCAAACACCAAAAGTCAAGAACCGAATGATTCTAAAGTAGAGGGAAACGACATTCAATTAAGATCATGCAAATCAACCAAGAAAAACATTAGACTTCTACCAAGAATTAATCACACCAAAACTCAAACTCCCCTATGACTAACACGAGCATTGTCCTCAATGATCGAGAGAGAGAGGGTAAGGTGGAACGAGGTTACCGCATTGGTAGAGAAAAGCTTAGGAAGCCAAAGTAGTGGAAGAGTCCCATAGCGCTCATTATGAAGAGTGATCCGCCTAAGTGCTTGCCAAAATCCAACTCAATGAACTAGAACAACACAAAAACATAAAAGAAAAAAGTAAGGATAACATGGGGTGCCTCCCATGAAGCGCTTCTTTAACGTCTCTAGCTAGACGATAGCTCAAAGAGTAAGCTAAGTAAAACCATCCCAACTCATTACCTCCTTGAAGTCGATGTCATTACCTTCGCATGGCACACGAAACTTGAATTGTACCTTACCGACTTCGGGTGGAATGAGCATGGATTTCCCGGATCGTGAGGTGGGAGCAATGGAGAAGGGACCAAACCACTTAGAGTTGAGCCTTTCATCGGGTGGCTTCTTAGTCTTGTTTGTCTCACCCATTGGTGTAGCTTCCTTGCCTTTCTCAGTTGACTTCTTCACACCTTTCTTCTTAGCCTTAAGTGGTGTCTGTGGGAGTACGAAAGGTGGAGTCTCCTTTACTTCATCCGTCTTTTCCTGCACATCACTAATGGCAAATAACTCCGCAAGACTATGACGGACAAGGTTAGTGCTATTAGTAGCCGAAGTAAGCTCATGCGGATTCTTAGGATCATGGTGACTAGCATAAGACAAAGTAAATTCCATGCCATTTGAAGGTCAAAAATCATGCATTCATTGTCGACCCTAAGGGTAAGTTTGCCACCATAGACATCAATCAAAGCACGAGAGGTTGCTAAGAAAGGTCGTCCTAAAATCAAAGGCACATCGGTACTACCCAAAGCATCTAGAATAACAAAATCCACTAGGAATTCAAAAGCACCGACCTTAACCAACACATCTTCGACAATACCATGAGGAGATGTCACAGATTTATCCGCTAATTGAACATTCATTTGAGTTGGTGTTAGTTTCCCTAGGCCTAACTTCTTAAACATGCAGTACGGCATAACATTGATACTAGCACCCAAATCGGCTAAGCCTCTACTTATTGCATGCTCACCAATAGTGCAAGGAATAGTAAAGCTACCTGGATCCTTAAGCTTCTCCGGTGGTTGCTTAGAGAGAATGGCGGAGCATTGTTCGTTAAGCTTTGCCGAAGTTACATCCTTAAGCTTGCGTTTGTTGGTGAAGATCTCTTTCATGAACTTCGCATATTGAGGCATCTTGGTTATTGCTTCTCCAAAAGGCATTGTGAATTGCACTTTGTCAAGAATCTCAACAAACCTCTTGAAATCTTTCTCCATGGAATCTGACTTCAAGCGAGAAGGATAAGGTGGTTTAGGCTTGTATGGAGGCACAACCGGTGCAGGAGGAGAGACCGGAGTAGCACTCGTCGTAGCCTCTTGAGAACCAACCTTATCGGTCATCTTAGAAGCTTCTTTAGCCTTGACTCCTCTATCTTTGACCTCAATCTTATCCGTGTCATCATCGGAGTCAACATCTTCAACCAAAACATAGTCATCATCTTGAGTTCTTACCGCTTTAGGTGTTGGGTCTTGAGCTTGCTTACCACTCTCAATGTTACCGTCATAAGCTCCTCGGAAGCCTTGGGGTTGACCTCGGTGTTGGAGGGAAGGCTACCCTTTGGTCTCTCCGAGAGCGCCTTAGATATTTGGCCCAATTGAGTATTCAAATTGGTAATTGACGCTTGTTGATTCATGATAAGTTGAAGCATTGCCGCATTGGTGTCTTCTTGGGAGATTGAAGATCCACATTCTTTGTTTGGAGGAGGTTTGTTGAAACCGGGTGGTCCATTACCCTTATGGTTATACATCCCCGGTGGATTAGAACCTTGCTCACCACCTTGGTTACCTTGATTTTGGATAGCACCTTGGTTCCATTGGTTTCCTCCTTGGTTGCCTTGGTTTTGATTTCCACCTTGATTCCATGTGGAGCCTTGATTGTACCCCTTATATCCTTGGAATCCACCTTGATTAGGCTTGTTGTAATTCCCTCCTTGGTTCCAAGGACGGTTGTAGCTACCACCTTGATAGTTCCCTTGAGGGTTGAAGTTTCCATAGAACCTTGGCCTTGCACAAAGCTTACTCCCTCAATGCTTTCACCTTGGTTAGGCTCGGAAGTAGCGGAGGGGCAAAAACTAACATCATGGCCTTGGCCTCCACAACACTCACAACACAACACCTTAGCAACCGGTGGATTACCCACTTTAGATGGCTTAGAAGGAGGCTTAGGCATACTAAGATTGCTTACTTGAGATGCCATAGCGTCGATTTTAGACATGAGGAGCGCAATCGTAGGGTCATCTTCATCTCGATGTCCCGGTAACTTAGGCTTCTTTCCATAGGTAGATGACTCCTTTGGTGCATCAACACTTATAGCTCTAGAGTCGTAGTGAGTGTCACTTCCATACTTGGACCTTGGAGGTTGTTGTCGAGACCAACTCCTTGTTTTGTTGGCCATCTCCGCAAAGAGATCTAAAGCATCTTCGGGAGTGAGCATCCTTAGATCACCTCCGGCGGCTTGGTTGATCATCCTTGTATTCTCAAAGTCAAGGGACCTAGCAAAGATATCTGCCAAGATCCATTCGACGAAGTTGTGATGAGGACAAGACCGAAGAAGGGCTTGGAACCTATTCCAAGTCTCATGGAAGAGCTCTCCTTTGTGTTGTGTGAAGTGGTTGATTCGATCCCGGATTGCATCCGTCATATAGGGGGGAAAGAACTCCTCGAGGAAGGCTTCGGCTAGTCCCTCCCATGTAGTGAATGTTCTACTAGGTTGGTTCTCCAACCAAGACTTGGCTCTACCTTTGAGTGAGAAGGGGAAGAGTCGGAGTCGTACACAATCCGGGTGAACTTGATCGTTCTTCACCGTATCGCATATCTCAAGGAAGTCTTTGAGGTGCCTTGATGGACATTCTCCATCAATGCCATTGAACACCACTCCATTTTGCACCATCTGAATCATATTGGGCTTTAGCTCAAAATTTCTTGCATTTACCGGTCTTCGCACGATGCTCGAGGCTGCCCCTTCGAGGGTTGGGCGAGCATAATCAGCTAATGTGCGCCTCGCACCTCTTTGCGATTGATCGTCTTCATTAGTGTGATGCGAATGCACCGAGTGGTTATCTTCGTCTTCATGGTGAGACATGTTGTTGCGTGTGGTGCTATGAACTAGGTGAGGAGGAGAACGAGTTGGCGGTTCAAACACGACCTTGATGCCTTGGAGTCGTGCTTGGAGACGTGTGATCCGCCTCATGCACTAACACCAATTTCCTGCAAACAAGCACAACGAACACACCCGAGTAATACAACGATGCGGGATAACAAAATGAACAAAGAGTAACAAGGAAGCAAAAAGGAAAATGGAAGGAAGTGTAAAGATCGGTTCACTAATAATTGCTTTCTTAGGAATGAGAGGTCCCCGGCAACGTCGCCAAAAACTTGATAAGGAATTTATCAAGGTCGTATTCCACAAGGCCCTCTCATAGGCTAATACTCACAAAATTCATGAACGGTCCATACATTTTGAGTTGAGGTTTGGTTTGAAAGAAAACTAGTTAAAAACATAGACAAGCAAAGTAAAAATTGACAAGAAGAAATTTGCAGGATTCCAACAAGGATGAAAAGGAGTTAGCACTTACAAGGGTTTCTCAAGCTCAAGTGTCACTGACAAGCTGATTTAATCTCAAGCAACGATGTGTATTAAATGACCATGCATCTCACTCAAGTAAATCAACGAACTCTGCACAATTGATCTCTCTATTCAGCCAAAATGCACCCATGCTCTCGCTATGTGAACAAAAGGAATGAATGCTTTAAACTAGCTCAATGAAATGCTTGGAACTTGAATTCTATGCTAACAATCATCTAGCACAAGGTAAATGATGCAAGACACTCTCATGTCAATCATATAACACTAGTCTAGCAATCACAAGGTCTTTCAACCTTCAAATGAAAGAAAACTAAATGCACACCAAGTGTTTGATAAAATGACAACAAGAAAACAAGCTCAAATGGTTGTAACTTGATAATCCAATCTCTCAAATCATCCAATTACAATCCTACAACCTTAGATCAACATCAATCAAACATTCTCATGTATTGAAAGACATAACAATACCAAAAGAACAAGTCAAGCTCAAATGGCTACAAAGCACAAGGTCTAGGATCATCATCTTACACAAATGGCTATAAGAACATCAATCCAAACAATCAATCACCTATCCTAGCTTGATCCATCCCTCACTAAACTAAACCTAAGTTTAGCCTAGCTTAACCATGGAGGAAACCTGAAATTGAAGAGAGGAGGTCATCCTTGCTTCCATGGAGGATCTTCTCACTTTGCTCTTCAAGCTCCAATCCAAGGGTGGAAGGCTTCACTTAGATCTTCAAATTGATCAACAATTGAGGGAGGATGGTATGTGGTTGAGGGAGAGGAGATGATGGAGTTGATGATGAACAATTGAGAGAGAAGGGAAACGGCGATGGTGTTGTGGAAATAATGAATTGATTACCTCTATTTTTGCCGCCTTCTCCCCTTATATAGCCGCTGGAAAATGCCCAATATTTTCGGCGAAAATTATGCAATAATTTCGCCGAAAATGCCTTTGAAGAACCGGCTGGAAATTTCTTCATATATTTTCGGCGAAAACATTTAAGGGTTTTCGCCGAAAATCCTTCATAGATCAAAAGTCCGCTCTCTGCCTAGAGTTTTCGGTCCGAGAACTTGAAAATCTCGCCGAAAACTTCTTCTTCGGCGAAAACTATATGATAGTTTCGCCGAAACTGTCTTCAGCTGAAAGTCGTATTTTCTTCAATTTTGCCACGTCCATATCTCCTCCGTCCTAGCTCCGATTGACCTCCCGTTTGATCCCACATGCTCCTTGTCACCAGTACTTCAATGCCAAACCTGAAAATACAAAGAAAACAGCTCCAATAGACAAGGAAATGGCCTCAAAGTAGCAACCGGACAACAAATGGACACTTAGCACAAAACATCAATAAAAGCATAATAAGCATGGAATTTAAGGATCAAACACGGGCATTTCATAGGTCAATCGAGGACTTAAAATGCACTAAAAATGATCACATCAAATTCCCCTACGACTAAGCTTTGCTTGTCCTCAAGCAAAAGAATCAGAAAACATCCAAGTTCACAAATGACAAGATCGGCTCCATTGAGATTCAAGCAATAACAATTCGATTTAAACTGTTCCACGAACAAACTAAACCTACACATGCAAGAACTTCAACCAAACAAGTCCAGACCTCACTAATATCTGCACACTTCAAGTAGTGGTTAATTGGGATACAGAAAAACCGACCACGACAACACCGACTCTAATTAAAAGGACTTGAACTCAGGAGATGGAACGGAAAAGGCGGGGATAGGAGAGTGATGTGTGATCATGATGTGGCTATCGACTCGACTTCATCCGCTTCTAGATCCGCACTTTACAAACTCGGGCGTAGGATCAAGGGCTACATTTGAGAACTTCTTTTTTTTTTCTTTTTCTTTTCTTTCTCTTTTCTTCTTTTCATTTTTTTCCTTCTCTTTTCTTTTTCTTACTGCATACTAGTGCTCGATCCAACACTTCACTTAGGTGTTGAACCTGCCTAGCTCACAGCTTTTGCCTTTGCTAGTGCTCCACCCAACACTTCACTTAGGTGCCGAGCTTGCCTAGCTTAGCTTTTCTTTTCTTTTATTTTCATTAGCCACTTGATCCCTAGCCCCTTACAACTTCAACACAAGATTTCGAATTGGATTCCGTCTAATCTCAAGCCACAATCACGTTTAAGAAAAACATGGAAAAGGGGTGAGAATACTGACTGCCTTCATCATCTTAGATCGGTGTTATCAAGCCAATCAACCAACATACAAGAGTGATGAAATCTCTGTTCTGGCCTAGACTCAATTTGATTTTAGCGCTAACATGCTGGTTATAGGTTCTAAGTGGAACAGTCCAAACGTCATTGTGAAAGCTTGAAGCCAATCAAACACCAAAAGTCAAGAACCGAATGATTCTAAAGTAGAGGGAAATGACATTCAATTAAGATCATGCAAATCAACCAAGAAAAACATTAGACTTCTACCAAGAATTAATCACACCAAACCTCAAGATGAGTTTGTTGATGGCTTCCGCCTGCCCGTTCGCTTGGGGATAAGCTACGGAGGCGAGGCGGACCATTATCTTGAAAGTTTCGCAGAACTCAAGGAACATCGTGCAGTCGAATTGTGTGCCATGATCACAAATAAAACCTAGGGGAGGCTGAAACGAGTGATGATGTTCTTCATCACAAACTTTTGTACCTGATACGCTGTGATTGAGGCAAGGGCCTCCGCCTCCACCCACATGGTGAAGTAATCGACTGTCACGATTATGTACTTTCTCTTCCCCCCGCCTTGGGGAATGGCCCTAATATGGCCATTCCCAGAAGGTGAACGGCCATGGTGACACGATGGGCTGGAGGGCGGTGGCCGGAAGGTGGTGAGTACTAGAGAACAGCTGACACTTATGGCAGCGCCGGACCATCTCTTCCGAGTCACGGCGGGTTGTGGGCCAGTAATACCCTTGTAGTAAGACGTTTTTTTCTAAGATCTTGGCTCCTATGTGCATTTTGCATGCGCCTTGATGTATTTCTCGTAAAGCGTAAGCGGCCTCTTCCTCACTCAGGCATCGCAAGTATGGGCCCGCCGAGGATTTGTGGTACATTTCTCCATCCAGTATTATGCACCTCGTTGTCCGTCTGTGAATTTTTGTAGCCAACGCTCGGTCCACCGGGAGAACGTTCGCTTCAATGTAAGCCCGTACTGAGGTACGCCAATCTGTGGGCAGTTCCTGCGGTGGGTTGGGCTCATCTTGGTTATCGATGGTCATGCATGCTTTGCTTTCTTCCTTTTCCTTCTCCACCGTTATCATCCTTTCATCCTCAAAGTTGAGGGCGGTGGCCAGTTTGGATAGAGCATCTGCGTGTGCATTGTCCTCTCTAGCCACCTAGATTACTTCGGCCGTCTCAAAATCCTTGAGAGCGCTCTTGGCCTCGTCGTTATACGGTGCCAGAGTTTCTTATGAACCATGACTAATTTGGTCACGGTTTATATGTAACCTTAATGGAGACCACTAGAGCGTAGGTCAGTTAACCTGGTAGTAAGATTGAACGTAGCTTAGCTGACCTAGGTGCTTCTATTAATGTGATGCCTACATGCCTATATGAAAACCTTAATCGAGGAGAACTGTAGCCTATTAGTTTACATCTTGTGTTAGCTGATAGATCTGTGAAGATACCTAGGGTAATGGTAGAGGATGTAGCTGTTCGTTGTGGCTCGTTCACCATCTTAGTTGATTTCGTTGTGCTCGATACCCAAGAGGTGGATGTAACTCTTCTCCTAGACCGCCCCTTTCTAGCAACAGCTGGCGCTAACATCGATGTTAAGCATGGCTCATTGAATTTAAAGGTCAGAAAGGATAGTGTGACATTCGGCGTCAAGGACGGTATGTAATATTCTGCTACTCAAGGTGCTGATTGTATGTTAGTTGATTCTTTGAAGTCGGCCTCGGCCGAGCTCGTTACTCATGCCTTGCCCACCAACCCGCTAGAATTGTGTTTGATTTCAGGACTGGATGGCATGTTCAAGGATCCTGAGCCACCAACCATCACGCACACACCGGGTCGGAGTACTACACATTACGAGAAGCCACCCACATTGACCCTGAAGGAGCCTACCAAGCACACTCACGATTCTCACCTTGCGGGACACAATGATGTGAACCGTCGCAACCGTGGGTAGACAACCCTAACCACTACAAGTCAGTCTTCAAGCAACAAGCCTACCTATGGAACCGGGATGGAATCGGACTTTGAACCGCTAGCTATAAAGAGCTAGGAACCAGAAGTATCAAGTCGAAGGCGCCACTTCAAGGGGGGAATACCCTATACGATAAGCCAATCTAGACGACAGTCAATTCCATGAAAGTAGAAAAGAGAATTGCATATCAATGCAAGAAGAAAACCAAATTTTAAGTGTTTATTTAATTTCAAGCTGTCTTACAAAAGAGACTGAAGGCCTTTATTTATAGGGGAGGAGTAGGGAACAAGCTCTCTTATTCCTCCTTTGAAACTAACTCCTAAACTAATAAAGAAATAAAAAGAGTCCTAATTAAGCTACTAAAAAGGACTTAAACTAATCCTAAAATAGTCCAAGAAGGAGGAAAATTCGGACTCACAATCCTACAAGGAAAGGACTCCTTACTAAACAATAACTCTTAAAAAGAATGCTGGAAAATTCCTAAAAATAGGTGGTGGCGTAGGCCTGGGGCCGGTGTAGTCTCGGCCCGGCATCAGTGCTGGGGTTGGATCGGCTTTAGCATCAAGGTTTGATGTTGGGGCTCCTGGTATGGGGTATTTCCCTTTCAGCAAGGGAAATCCTCTCTGATTCTCTTTACCTGTTAACATTGCATACTAGGAGCCCCAGCATCAAGCCCCAAGGCTGATGCCGAGCCGGCCCCAGCACTGATGTCAGACTGAGACTACACCGGCCCAAGCCTACGTCAGCACCACCCTCGGAGCCTAGGAGAGCCTAAGCCCCGAAGCTAGAAGACACCTCTGGGAGGATGTTGATCCTCAGCCAGGCACTGATGCCAGCCCCTACGCCAGCCAGAGCCAGATTAATGACCCGAAGGGAGCTGATGCTAACACCAAGCCCAGATCAGGACCCCGGGCCGAGCCTAGCACCAAGTCTAGGCCCCAAACCGACTCCTCCGATCTCCAGATCCCAACTAGCACTTAAAGACACTCCGGAGGCATCCTTAAAAGTTTTTCCGAGACAGAAGAAAAAAGGCTTGGACAAATTTGAAGAAGGCCCCAAGGTAAGCCTGCCCCGGCACTGGGCCCGCATCTGGGCACTACACCGGAGCGATTTCGGCCAAGCCAACATTTGGCCCGTGCCTTTTGGGATATTCCAAAGGCACTGGAATCCTTATGGCCCCGGGATGAACCACCAACAAGCCTTGTTGGAATTGGAGTTAGAAGAAAGGAGATAAAGTTGGATCAAGCCCAAGTGATGCATGGCCTAAGCATCAAGGAGTGGAGCCCGGATGCTGATCCGAGGAAGCCCATGCTAGGAGCAAAGATCAGGCCACCACCTAAGCCTTATCCAATGAAGGATGGCTGACAATCAAAGACACGGGAGACAAAGAGAAGATGTCAAGTACATCCAAACAAGAAATCCAAATCAAGCTAGGATTTCTCAGTTTTGGACAGATTCCTAGCTTGACAAGGATCGACCAATATGGGCTACTTGAAGACAAAATTTGGGCTGAAGTCCAACATGAAAGTTGTAGCCCATGGAGTCTAATAGTGATATGCCATAGGGCTTAATTTTAAGAAATTTTTTGGTACTTATTTGGCTAATTTTTCCAGAACCCGTTTTAGCTGTTTTTTTTTAAGAAACTTGGCACCCAAGTTAGGAGTTTTTGTTTAGGAAGGAGTCATTTCCTTTGTAAGATTGTGATTCCGAATTTCGCTTCTTTCTTAGGTTATTTTAGGATTATTTTAAGTCCTTTTTAGTGGCTTAATTAGAACTCTTTTATTTCTTTATTATTTTAGTAGTTAGTTTCGTAACAGGAAAAGGAGACGTGTTCTCCCTTCCTCACCTATAAATAGAGGCCTTCGCCTCTCTTGTAAGACACAACCCCCCTGATTAAATTCTAAAGAGGTTATCGCCAAGAACCTCTAGGTTTTTAGTGAGAAATTGGGTATTAAATTCCATATCTGCCCCCATTTTTAAATCTTATCTGAAGAACAAAATCCCCCACACAAAGCATTCTCGCCGAAAACGCATCAGCAGCCCCTCCTAGTTTTTGTTACCTTCTCCGAATACCTCCCACTCCAAACATCCTCCCTCACCTCCGGTGACCATCGCCGCCCTGTTCTCAACCAAAAACCGAGCCTCCCAGTCCTTGAATCACCCCAATGGGAGCTCTCTAGCTCCGGTTCTGCCTAAAAGTGTCTTTTTTCATTTTTTCGAGTTTTCATGCATTTCCGTCAATTTCTGGGCACTATGTCTTCAACTTAGTTGTTGGTTTTTCAATACGAATCTAGGGGCATGTAGCTCTCTTTGTTTTGTCAAGTTTCATTTCGGTTGACTTGTTGACTTACCTCAATTTGCATGCCTTCTGATTCTGTGATATTTTTACGATTCTAATTGTATATACATGATCTAGACCATGCTAGGAATTTGTTCTATAATTTTGTCACGTTTGTATGTCGTTTTCCATGCCGAATTGTCGTTTATACTGGTTTTGTCGACTTTTGAATACCGAACGGTTGACTTTGAGTTCTAGACATCCTATTGATATGTCGTTAATTCTTGTGCGTTCCTTGTGCTTAGTGGATGTTGTTGAATGATTTTCATGACTAATCCCTACTCAATTTTCCCCGATTTCTACCGAAATGGAGTTTTTCGACCAAGTGTGGGGTGAATGTCTTTTTTTTTTTGATAACTTTGGCTTCATGATTCATCATCTTAGTAGGAACATAGGTAAACTCAAGACCACTGCCACGGACCGAGAAAGAAGGGTCAAGTCTAGACAGGAGAGGGGTTCGGGGTCATCATCCACCATTCCTGACCCCATGGACACCAGAGCCGGTTTGGATCCACCCATGCAGAATCAAGGCCCTCTCGACCTCCGAGAGATTCAAGGCCTCCACCCGTGCCTCACCAAGATTCTTCAACCCTACCTCGAGCATTACTGGCACATTAAGGACGTCCCAGCGACCCCTCTCGGGCATCCATCTCTAACGCCTATAGCTAACCAAGTCTGGCACGACAATGTACGCACCGCTCTCACAGCGGTAGGATTACTTGGCTTGACTACGATAGCCTCCGCGTACCTTCTTGTCACCCTCCAGGAGTTCTGGATCTCATTCCACCTCAACACTCGTGCATCCAATCAATTCGGGAAGTGCATCTCCTTCCACCTAGGCGGTGTGTACCATGAAGCGTCTTATGACGAATTATCCAATTTTCTCGGCATATACCATCTCTGCTGCCAAGGGGCCACGTTCGGGTGGGACAACAACAGTTTCACAGTGAGGCCACCTTACCAGGCGTTGTGGCGCCATATCACCAGCCGACCATACGCCGATCTTACCACTCTCTCTGTAGGTAAGCTCACTCACCCACTCTTTCATTTCCTGCATTATGTGTGGTGTCAGTCGTAGTGTTTTGCTACAGACCGTGGCTGGCACCATGTGTCCTCTGAGGAGCAGCTACACATTTGGGCTATCTACGAGGGTCGTCTCCTCCACCAGGATGGTGGCTAGCTCATTTTTTTCACAAGCGCACCAAGTCCTCCTACCACCCTGTCGCTCTCCCTGAAGGCACATTTGTGGGCTGCTTCATCATCCGCCTCCACCTTGAGAACAAGTGGGGTCCCAAGATCCCGCATATTCAGTCTGAGAGCCTTGGTTCTGGGATCTCCATAGAATACGGGCTAGATCTGGCGGTCGGGCCCACCACCTACGTTGCCATTCCACATCTAGAGGCACAGGAGGACGAGCCTCAGCCACCGTCACCACTAGCCGACCAAGAGCGGCACTAGATGCCTCCACCAGCGCCGCCGCCATACTCTGCTGACCAGTACGGGCATATGCTCACTACGATGCAGTAGTGGCAGACTGACGTTTCCTAGGGAGCTCACTAGTGGCAGAGGGATCTCCCTTGACGAATGGCGAGCAGATCAGGAGGTTCGGTGGGTCATCATACAGCGACACCACGAGCAGGTAGCGGCTCAGTGAGCCGCTCAGCAGCCATGGCATCGGGAGGAGCTGGCTTGGCGTCAACAACAGCGCGAACATTGGGGCATGCCAGTGATTCGGTAGTATCTCTTTCCCTTTTATTTTTATTTCTTCTTTTCGGACTTCGGTCCAACTTTATTCTGTGTGGATCCGGGACATTTGTCTCAGTTTCCTTTTTATATTTCCTTTGTTTTTGTGTGTAGGACTTTGTAGCTGTTTCGCTCCGCACCGAGCTCTCCATCCCCATCGTCGACTTCCTCCACCACTTTCCAGGTATTCCGTATCACTCCGACTCTCTTTGGTTCTGTGAGGGCACAATCCCAACTAATCGTGGGGTGGTTATGTTATTGTTGTGTTGGATGCTTTTCTCTAAAATTTTTGTGTGATTCCTCTTATTGAAATTTACTCGATTCTCGACTTGCAATGTTAAATTGACTTCAATTTTTCACAATGACAATTAGACTGTTTAATTTAGAACTTGTTACCAACATGTTTACACTGATGCTAAGTGAATCCAGTCAGAACATATTATAGAATCACTCTTGTAGCTTCATCTTGAATTGCACATCATGATTTGAGTTTGACTAGCATCAATTTGTGAGATTTTGAACTGTTGCACATAACTAGCAACTTGTTTTCTATTTGAGTGGCTTTTTCTTATTTGAATGAATTATAATTTTCTTTGAGACTGTCTCAAGACCACACGACAACACTAGGACTAGGATGATAGAGGCACCGAGAATCGCTACTTTAATCCATAAGTCGTCCCAACATCAATCCCCTTAGGTGTACCCTTTGTGTTTGGCCTGTTCTTTCGGTTAGATAATTAAATTATAGTCTTTTTCATGTTCTTTTCCACCCCGTTGATCCCTTTTGGTAGTAGCTCGAGATTAGCTGAACATGAGTCAAACCTTGTGGTGACCTACTCGATAGCTATTATCTGGTGGTCTTAGCTCATAAGTCCTTTCATTCTGACCCCTCTAGCAACAGAAAAAATAAGCACGAAAAAATAAGCAGAGAACAATAAAATTCAAAAATTCAAAAAAATATAGTAGAAAAAAATTAAGTCCAAATTCAAGCTGTTCCAAAGGAAGAATCATCAAAAGAGAAGAAAAGAAAAAGAGTGAAAGAAAAAGTCCAAAATTGTTTGAGGGTGTACTAGGACGACCATTCATCATTCCATTCCGGTTCTAATTAGACATTAGATATTCATAGGTCTAGATTGGAGGGAGATTAGTCGATTGCTACACCACACCATACCTTTCATCATCATTTATTCCTTCATCCATTCATCATAAACCCTTAGTGTAGAATTGTTACAGTCTCGTACAAGTCCTTTTGACTAGTTTTAGTGTTGTCACTCGTGGTGGAGATTGTGGTCAAATTGCAAACCTATGACAAAATTCAGTTGGACAAAGTAAATGAGTGCATAAACAAGTCCCTAAACACAGAGAGTGAGAGTCCCCCCTTTTACTAAAATATTTTGTGTGAGGAAGTCTAGTCGGATCGGTTGGCATTGTGCATGATGGGTGATTGCTCCTTGATGTGTGCAGAAAACAGTGAGATCTGGATTTGTTTGGTTGACGTTCTGGCATGTGTAGGTTAAGTTTGTTCGTGGAACAGTTTAAGCCAAATTGTTATCGTTTGAATCTCAATGTAACCGATCTTGTCATTTGTGGACTTGGATGTTTTCTAATTCATTTGCTTGAGGACAAGCAAAGCTTAGTCGTAGGGGAATTTGATGTGATCATATTTAGTGCATTATAAGTCCTCTATTAGCCTAGGGATCCCTCATGTGTTGATCTCATTTTGCTATGATTTATAGGCCTTTATGGATGTTTTATGCAAAGTGCCCTTTTTGTTGCTCGGTTGCCACTTTGAGGCCAATTCTATGTCTATTGGAGTTGTTTTCTTTGCATTTTCAGGTCTTGGCATTGAAGTATTGGTGACAAGGAGCACGTAGGATCAAACGGGAGGTCAATCGGAGCTAGGACGGAGGAGATATGTTCGTTGAAAAATCGATAAAAATGCACCCTTCAGCTGAAGAAGTTTTCGGCGAGAACTCTAAGTTCTTGACCGAAAACCTTAAACAGGAGGCGGACATTCAATTTATGAAGACATTTTCGGCAAAAATATTATAGAATTTTCGCCGAAAATCTGTGAAGAAAAGTCAAGCCGCTAGGTGTTTTTCAAAGACATTTTCGGCGAAAATCTTGTAGAATTTTCGCCGAAAATTCCAGCCTTTTCCAGCGGTACTATATAAAGAAGAGGCGGGCGAAAAAAGAAGAACAATTCATTATTCAGATTTCAGCCTTCGACAAAAACACTCTCTTCTCAACTTTCCAATTATTTTCTTCTCATCTCCAATCCACAACCCTAGAGCAAGGTGCAAATCAAAGTAGAGGAGCTTGGATTGAAGCCCACAACCTTGGAGAGGAGCTTGCAAGAGGAGGATTGTCATGGTGTTCTTGGTGATCATCTTTCTTTCTCTTTCCTTCATTTCCTTGGCCATGTGTGGCTGATTTCTTAGGTTTCCTTGGATTGATAGATTAGTTGTGCTAGGATAGAGGTTGATTGTACAAATAAGCCATGATTGATCTTGGATTGTAAGAAGATGATCTCTAGACTTGTTGTTAATTCTATTGATGGCTATGGCTTCATTGGTCTATTATTTGTGATGTAATGCATGAGAGTGCTTGGATTACATGGATTGTAGGTCTAGGGATTGAAGAGAGTGTGTTCTAAGAGATTAGATCATCTCAGTTCAACCATAGTTGCATGATTTCTCACTTGTGCATTTTATCGAACACTTGGTGTGCATTAGGTTTTTCATTCAATTGATCTTTGATTAGTCTTTTGATGATTCTCTTAGTGTTAGGACATTGACATGAGAGTGTGGTGTCTAGCCTAGTGGTCATAGAGTCATAGGAGAGGGTTTTGTAGCTTGGCATTTCATCAAACACCTTTAATGCATCCTTAGTCACTTAGCTTGAGAGCGAGAGCCTAGGTTGAGTGGTGATAGGATAGGGATTTAGTGCGACGAGAGTGCATTGAGTCTATAGAAGGGATTTGCGTGGTCATTCGATTGCAACCTCGATCATGTTTGGCTTGTTTGTGCATTTGTTCCTCTTGAGCATGATGAAGCTATCTTTCCAAGTGAACCTCCTTTACCTTTGTTTTGCACCCTTTTGATTTGCTTTCTTGTTTAGTTTCTTTTATGTTTTTATTTCCTTTCCAAACTAAAACCAATTTCAAATGAATAGACCGTCCATGAACTGCGTGAGTATTAGCTTTTGAGAGAGCCCTCGTGGAATACGACCTTGATAGTTGTGAGTGTAAATCTCACACATCAAGTTTTTGGCGCCGTTGCCGGGGAACTTTCTCAATCCTTTGAAAGCATTTAGTAGTGGACTGTTCTATTCACTTCCTTCCGTTTTATTTTTGCTTCTTTGTTATTTCTTTTTGTGGTGTTGTTATCCCGCATTGTTGTACTACTTGGTTGTGTTTGTTGTGCGTGTTTGTAGGTCCCTTCTCCACCTATCTAATTCATGGGAGCAAGGTTGCAAGTAAGATGAACTCGTGGAATGGAGGTAATGGTTATGGTACTTATCAAGGGTGGAATCCATCTCCTAACCCATACTATGGTCATCCTACTTCATCCAACTACTACCAAGGAACTTTTGAGGGAGATAGCCAATGGTGGGATCAAGATCAACAAGCTTCAATGCCAATGTGGAATGAGCAATGTCCCTATCCATCTCCACCCTACCATCAAGTCTTGTCGGAGTATTATCAAGAGGATTTCACAAGTCATGAACAACATTCTCCACCGCCTTCCATGCTAGAGGAGCTCTTTAAGATGGTTAGAGAAAGCGAGCGTCCTCGAGAGGAGCTCGTAAGTTATGAGGAGCCTTCTCCACCTCTTCCCACGCTTGAGGAAGCTTTGAAGATTGCGGAAGACAATGCGAACCAACTTAATCGTTTAGCTCAAGGCGTGACGCTCATCAAGGAAGCTCTAGAGTATGAACAACACTCTCCACCTTCCTCCACAATTGAGGAGATGTTGCAAATGGCAGAAGATAATGCGGCTCGGTTGGATCGTTTAACTCAAAGTGTGAAGCTCATCTCCGACACCTTTGAACCGGAAGTGCTAGTCATGGAAGAAGAAGAAGGTGAGTCTCCCCAAGAGGAATTCGTGAGTCATGAGAAACCTCTTCCACCTCCTTTCATGCTAGAGATCTTGCAAATTGCGAAGGATAATGCAAACCGAGTTAACCACTTATCCCAAAGCATAGAGCTCGTCACGAAGATTCTTGAGAATGAACGCCATCTCAATCATGTGGAGCAAGTTTATGATGATGAAGATGACATTTGTGAATCCGAAGAGCTTGACACGGAGGAAGATTTGGTAGTGGAGGAGATTGAAGTGCATGTTTTTCCCATGGAAACACCATGTGACAATGATGTGAGGATAGAAGAATCAAGGAGACTTGAGGATGATGACCCTTTAGAGGAGGTGAGAGATGATTTGGAGACGCTTCAAGAAGAGGTAGCACCGAGAGTGGAGCACGAAAGTGAACAACACCACCCTATTGTGGCCCCACCAAAGATTGTTAGTGCTCTTCAATCTTCTTGCTTGATCATGAAGTATTTGTGCCAAGAACCCAAGGAGACATGCATCTCTACCCCTCCTAAGGTAACCGTGGAAGTGGAGCCACCTCTATTTGAACCGGAAGACTCCTTGAGTGGTATCACCGACTTGGAGACGATGGAGCTCAATGGTGGCCCCCTACCATACATTCTTCCTCAAACTCCTAAACTCAATGGTAGAAGGCCATGGCAAGGTAACAATTGGAACTCAAGCTTAGCTCATTGGTCATTCTACCATTTGCTTCTATTGATACTTGAAGCTCAAACTTCATCATGGAAGAAGCTACTTGACCTCAAAGATGTACTAAGTTGGGCACCCTAACACAGGTATCGTCGAGCTTAAGACGGTAACCAAGCGCTTCTTGGGAGGCACCCCATGTTATCTTTACTTTTTCGCTTTTAATTGTTGTTTGAGGTTTTGTGTTGTTTTAGCTTTTTGAATAAGGTTTGGCAAGCATTTGGGATCACTCTTCACCAAGGATCATCGTGGAAAATTCTTTCACCACTATTACGTCCTATGCTCCTCTCTACCAACGTGGTAACTTCGTTTCACCTTACCCTCTCTCTCTTGATCATTGAGGACAATGCTCATGTTAGTCGTAGGGGAGTTTGAGGTGGTTTGGTGTGATTATTTGTCGGTAGAAGTCTAAGGCTATGCTTGAGTTGCATGATCTTAATTGAATGTCGATTCCCTCTACTGTAGAATCATTCGGTTCTTGACTTTTGGTGTTTGATTGGCTTCAAGCTTTCACAATGACGTTTAGACTGTCTACTTAGAACCTGTAACCAGCATGCTAGAGCTAACGTCAAATGAGTCTAGGCCAGAACAGAGATTTTTATCACTCTTGTATGTTGGTTGATTGGTTTGATACGTGTTTTTGTACCACTCGATAACACCGGTCTAAGATGATGAAGGCAATCAGAATTTTTGCTCTTTTCCCATGTTTTAATCGCCTTTTTGATCCATCGTGATTGTGGCTTGAGATTAGATGGAATCCAATTCGAAATTTTGTGTTGAAGTTGTAAGGGGCTAAGGATCAAGTGGCTAATTTGGAAAGAAAATGTTCAAAAGAAAAGAAAAGCTAGACAAGCTCGGCACCTAAGTGAAGTGTCGGGTTGAGCACTAGCAATAGAAAAAGTTGTGAGCTAGGCAGGTTCAACACCTAAGTGAAGTGTTGGATCGAGCACTAGTATGCAGTAAGAAAAAAGAGAAGAAAGAAAAAAATGAAAATGGAAAGAAAAGTAAGAAAAAAACAAGTTCTCAATTGTAGCCCTTGATCCTACGCTCGAGTTTGTAAAGAGCGGACCTAGAAGCGGATGAAGTCGAGTCGATAGCCACATCATGATCACTCATCTCTCTCAAAAAATTCTCTTACCCCACCTTTTCCGTTCCATCTCCCGAGTTCAAGTCCTTCTAATTAGGGTTGGTGTTATCGTGGTCGGTTTTTCTGTATCCCAATTAACCACTACTTGAAGTGTGCATATATTAGTGAGGTCTAGACTTGTTTGGTTGACGTTCTGGCATGTGTAGGTTAAGTTTGTTCGTGGAACAGTTTAAGCCAAATTGTTATCATTTGAATCTCAATGTAACCGATCTTGTCATTTGTGGACTTGGATGTTTTCTAATTCATTTGCTTGAGGACAAGCAAAGCTTAGTCGTAGGGGAATTTGATGTGATCATATTTAGTGCATTATAAGTCCTCGATTAGCCTAGGGATCCCCCATGTTTGATCTCATTTTGCTATGATTTATAGGCCTTTATGGATGTTTTATGCAAAGTGCCCTTTTTGTTGCTCGGTTGCCACTTTGAGGCCAATTCTATGTATATTGGAGTTGTTTTCTTTGCATTTTCAGGTCTTGGCATTGAAGTATTGGTGACAAGGAGCACGTAGGATCAAACAGGAGGTCAATCGGAGCTAGGACGGAGGAGATATGTTTGTTGAAAAATCGAGAAAAATGCACCCTTCAGCTGAAGAAGTTTTCGGCGAGAACTCTAAGTTCTCGACCGAAAACCTTAAACAGGAGGCGGACATTCGATTTATGAAGACATTTTCGGCGAAAATATTGTAGAATTTTCGCCGAAAATCTGTGAAGAAAAGTCAAGCCGCTTGGTGTTTTTCAAAGACATTTTCGGCGAAAATCTTGTAGAATTTTCGCCGAAAATTCCAGCCTTTTCTAGCAGTACTATATAAAGAAGAGGCGGGCGAAAAAAGAAGAACAATTCAGATTTCAGATTTCAGCCTTCGACAAAAACACTCTCCTCTCAACTTTCCAATTATTTTCTTCTCATCTCCAATCCACAACCCTAGAGCAAGGTGCAAATCAAAGTAGAGGAGCTTGGATTGAAGCCCACAACCTTGGAGAGGAGCTTGCAAGAGGAGGATTGTCATGGTGTTCTTGGTGATCATCTTTCTTTCTCTTTCCTTCATTTCCTTGGCCATGTGTGGCTGATTTCTTAGGTTTCCTTGGATTGATAGATTAGTTGTGCTAGGATAGAGGTTGATTGTACAAATATGCCATGATTGATCTTGGATTGTAAGAAGATGATCTCTAGACTTGTTGTTAATTCCATTGATGGCTATGGCTTGATTGGTCTATTATTTGTGATGTAATGCATGAGAGTGCTTGGATTACATGGATTGTAGGTCTAGGGATTGAAGAGAGTGTGTTCTAAGAGATTAGATCATCTCAATTCAACCATAGTTGCATGATTTCTCACTTGTGCATTTTATCGAACACTTGGTGTGCATTAGGTTTTTCATTCAATTGATCTTTGATTAGTCTTTTGATGATTCTCTTAGTGTTAGGACATTGAGAGGTGTGGTGTCTAGCCTAGTGGTCATAGAGTCATAGGAGAGGGTTTTGTAGCTTGGCATTTCATCAAACACCTTTAATGTATCCTTAGTCACTTAGCTTGAGAGCGAGAGCCTAGGTTGAGTGGTGATAGGATAGGGATTTAGTGCGAGGAGAGTGCATTGAGTCTATAGAAGGGATTTGCGTGGTCATTCGATTGCAACCTCGATCATGTTTGGCTTGTTTGTGCATTTGTTCCTCTTGAGCATGATGAAGCTATCTTTCCAAGTGAACCTCCTTTACCTTTGTTTTGCACCCTTTTAATTTGCTTTCTTGTTTAGTTTCTTTTATGTTTTTATTTCCTTTCCAAACTAAAACCAATTTCAAATGAATAGACCGTCCATGAACCGTGTGAGTATTAGCTTTTGAGACAGCCCTCGTGGAATACGACCTTGATAGTTGTGAGTGTAAATCTCATACATCAGTAGGTTACGTTTTCTAAGTGAAATAGTGTAAGTTGAATTGTTAGGAATTGAACTTCGATTTAACTAGTCTCGTCATATGTGAATTTGAGTGTACTTGAGGACAAGCAAAAGCTTAAGTGTGGGGTGATTTAATGAAACTAGATCAATTGCGATTATCGCCCCCAATTAAGCGACATTATGTTGTCTGTGGCACGTTATAGGTATAGTTTAGTGAATTTTGGTTCATTCACTCTATTTCTTACCAATTTGGTTACCTTGACCCTTTTCGGGTCTATTTGATGTGATTTCTAGTGTCTTTTTTAGTACACAGATTTTTACCGTCAATTAAGTAACTGTCGGACGTGTTCAGGATGTAATGGAGCTTTGAGAAAGAGTATGGAGCCGTCAGAGAAGCCAAAGGATGAAGGAAGGACAAAATTCTATCACAGGAGGGAGGTTCTCGCCGAGAAGGTATTGAAAAACACCCCAAAAGTCTCGTCGAACAAATTCTTATATTTGTGAAGAGATTCTCGCCGAGAACCTTACATTTTCTAGATCCAGGACAGAAACGGATTCAGCCCTATTTAAGCACCTGTTCAGCCCCTTCCCAAGAGATATTCAATTTTTCAGACTGAGCCACGACTTGGAGAAAGTTTAGAGCATTATTTGGAGTATTTGGAGAGATCATAGCAAGGATTAATCCATCCAAAAGATGCTCAGAGCATATGAGTTCAAGGTATTCAAGATCGAAGCTGCTCGGAATCATCGAAATTAGATTTTTCAGTTTCTCTTTGTTCTTCCTTCCTAATATGAATTCTTTTGTAGTTTCTGAATCTTGTTTGTCGGATATGAGTAGCTAAACTTTTATATCTTAGATTAGATGAACCCTAAGTGACTCGGGGCTTTAAAGTGGTCACGGATCGGCGGGTAGTTAGACTTTAATTCAGACTTTTCTTATTCATGTTTGATTCGTTCTTAAAATATTGTTTCTTATTTGGCCTAATTACCAATATTAGATTCTTGTTAGGATAAAGGATAGTGGCGAACGTCCACCTTGTTCTGGAACATCGGATCAAACAGTTAACCTATTCAGCGAATTCACTTGACCAATAAGTGTCGTTTAGGGTTAATCCGTTTCAATAGTAGCTCATAGAATTAATATAGGTGCACCAATCAGTTATACGTTGCAGAAGCGAATGCACTGACAGATAATTGATGTTGGTAGCTAGTTCAATAGTAGCGAGCGTTCGTGGACTTAGACCTAAGGGTAAGGAGCTATGGCGGTGATTAAAAATTGGATGAATTAAGTCTGAAACCTGCCCATCTTGTGATTGCCAATGCTTTGGTGATCTTAGGGGATTCGAGTCTAAACTCTCATCCTGTTAATTGAAATCAATCAATCACTCTGTTAGCTTTAATTAGTTTTTCTTTCCTTGCATGATAGTTATAGAAATCTTGTGGAACTCACACCACACAACTTGTTTAAACTTAGTAGTTACCGACTTCTTTGAGTAAACGTGAAAGAAGAAACTCGTGAAATACGATCTATCCTACTTTTGTGGGTTAGTTATTTGAACCACTGTTTTACAATCTGTCAATTCCCAAGGAGGCAAGAGATAAACGGACAACTAAATCAAATGAGAGAAGCTTAGAGAAGTAGTCCACTACAATTCGCCCCCTTAGCAACTTCGTCTGTAAAGCTCTCACCCGATTCGGATTCCAATGTGTCAATACGTTTCCGTTTATGAGAAGCAGTCACTGACCTGTGAAAGAATGTTGGGTGTTAAACCCCAAGTTGTAACCAGTTAAACTGCATCCTTTGTTTCAGAAACAAATCTTCTTGATGTCGAGTTTCGTGAGAGAAAATTCCAAACATCAAACTTCTTGCCAATTAACATTCGAATTATTCAGAGCGCGTTCACTCCGAAATTTTTATTTTGCATAAATCTATTAATGTTATTTATAAGACTATAAGATTAAGTATGAGTATTGTGGGTATTCCCATATGTTGCAAGTAGGCTTTTCATTTCCTTCACATGAAAAAAAATTCTTCATTACAAACGCATTGAACGATACCAATTTTACTGCAGAGGCCAGATAAAAATCCATTCTACTGCTTCTCCCATTCATGATAAATCAGTGTTTGACATCATCAACACCTACTAGTTGACAATTTCCTTAATTCCCTGCTTAACTTAAACATTCTTCCTCTCCAAATTCCAAACCAAACAAAACATTTTGTACAAAAACAAAAGAAACCCCCCATAGCCTTCTGCTCCTCTGAAACAGGATTACCAAACCGTTTTCCATATCTACTAATTCTAGAATTAATGAATTGGATTTCCTTTAATTCTGGTGGTAATAAATTAATACAACCACAATCTTTAGAGACCTGGAATCGACTCAAGGTTGTATTTATGAGGAGAAGCTTCCACTTCTTTGCCATCCTGAGATTTTTGCTTCTTCGTTGAATCAAGACTCTTCAAATATGATGCTCCTCGATTCGACGATGGGCTTGGGCTGCTTATTCTGCTCGCCAGGAACCGACGGATTAACCCCCTCAGGAACGGAGCCATTGTGTCTGGCTCATGTTCCAAGTAATACATAATGCCACCCATGCAAGCACAAAATAGTGCTACCTGCATCATATATATGTATGACAATCCAGTATTTCTGCTCAGCCAATAAGATATTCAATATTATATTAACAAACATTTCAAATATGGATCAACACAGCTACATCCTCTTCATATTCCATCTCTTCTTTGTGTTTTCTGTTTCCCATATGGTTTATGCATAAAGATCATTTTTTTAGGAATTAGCCTCCAAGGAAGAGCGAATGTTAATTCAGATCCTCACCCAGATAGCTCAGTGGTTTCATTTTAATCATGTATTCTTAAACGCAGAACACACTCTAATAGTGGGATCCACATGTCCTCTAAGCACCAATCTCATTCTCTAATTATACTAATGGACAGAAAATAAGATCTCAAACCTATAAATGAACTAGTTTCCAATTGAAAGAATATTGCAGCAGAAGAGGTATAAGTGAACAGATTTTTACCTCGGCGTTCTTCAAATTTGGAACTATGTGGCGATTCACTAAGATGTACCACAATGAATCTCCAGCACGGGGAAGAACATATAAGGCTAGTTCTGCACGCCTAGATTTCTTCTCAAATAGTACAGATAGTGCAGATAATCCACCTGCTATCCAGTACAACAACTTGTGGTCTTTCACGGCAACTTTTCGATGCAGACAAATCACGCTCTAGAAGCATCCACACACCAGTTAGAACAGATACAACAGTACAGAAACAAAAAGATTCTAAAGCCTGAGTTAATGCTCACCTGAAAAATCCCAACAAATGCAGACAAGAATGTTGTTGAGCGAACAGCATCTCTAAGAGCTAGCCAACATGTACGCGCAGGAGCATCCGTGAACTTCATGGGTATCATGGCATCAACAAATGAACGATGTACAGTTACTTAAAGACATTTTCTTCCTTCCAACAGCGAATATTACAAGGAAAAGGATCAATGGAGTCAAAATATGATACCTTTTGTAGATGCAGCACGACGTAAGGCACAAAAGTCAATGAGAAATAGAGAGGGAATGTTTTCCTAAATGTAGCTGATGCTGCATTACCGTGTTGAACTAAACACGAATCTGTACCCGGATGAATAATAGAACAAGGGATGATGGAAGGGAATTCTTCCAACTTCACGGAGGTTAGCTTTCCCTTTGTAGCTAAATACGCTGATAGTGCTGCAACATCCACAGGGCCACCTCTACAACTTTCTCTTACAGCCTTGTAGACAGGCTGTGCAACTGGCCCAGTTTTCTGAATGAAGTCATGATATGCTTTTGGTAAACTCTCAGGACGCATCACAAACGCATACATAACCTACAACAAGAACATGGGAAAATTTTAATTTGAGAAATAAGCAAAAGAGAGGAGCAAAGAACTATTGACAGAATTCCAACCAAACTGTTTTACTGACCACAGTTAAGAACACAATTCCATCAGGATGCAGCAACAATCTTGACATTTGATTCTTAAGCGAAGATTAGTGCTATAAACTGATATCATTTTCCAACTGTATGACATACCTGGGCACAGGCCAACGCGAAGAGCAATGTGTCGCCATGTCTCCAATGGCTACCCCAAAGATGAAACTTATTCTTAGATTTGGCAGAATTATATGCACACTGAAGACAACATAGAAAGCCACCGTTAACCAGCAGCTACAAAACAATACATATCAAAATCCACAGTACCAACCATGTCAAGTAAAGAGATGCATGTACCTGAGCTAATCTAGCCAACAAATAAAGAGCAAGAGTGCGCCTCCGGTTGGGATCATCTAATGCTAAAACCGACAACCCAGCAACCGAACCTGCTAAAATTCTGGTCCATCATCCCCTTAAACAATGTCACAAATAAGGAATAGTAGGAACCCATCACGCCCAAGAGTTCCAAGCAAAAAAACATGAACACTTAGACGATAGGCACATCATGAAATGGAGAAGAAGAGATAAGTACTTACGCATTGAAAGGAGTCTCCTTCTTTCTCCATTTCCTTAAGAAACACCTAAGCGCATGATAAGACCCCGTAAATCCACCGAAAAGCAAACCAACACGGCAAGCCTCTTCTCTTACAATCAGATCTTTCTCCGATACTAGTTGCTGCCCATCATAAACATAATTCATTCGCAGTTAATAAGCTATCGTCCACAATCAAACATTTTATCAATTATAAGGAAGCGAAACGAACTGGCGAAAGTTTCATAGAATAAACCCTAACCACCACAGCACAATAAAAAAAATCGAATAAGATAAAAATACACAATTGAATTCTGACAAAATTTGTTCAATCGAAGTGGATCAGTGTAAGATAGGTCTGGGGAGCACATAGAAAAGGAACCTTGAGATCGAGCAAGGAAGAGTAGGACTGGCCCTTAGCAAGCTTGAAAGCACGAAGCAAGATTCCGATTCCGACTCGGACGCCGTAGGAGAGGAGGAAGCTCTGACAGAGATTTCCAATGGCGTGAGCGACGCATGATTCATCAGGAGGATGATCACAGGGAGGATAGTCAGCTAGACCAAGGGCGGCTTTACGCTGACGACGCTGCAACTCCTGGATGGCCTCGCGTAGGCGCTCCTCCGCCTCTTGAAGGCGGCGCTCGGCATCGGAGTTGTCGTTGACGGCGGAGGGTGGAGGCGGAGGAGAGGGCGGCGAAGCGGGAGATTTAGAGAGGGAAGGCATATGGTACTTGTACTGGTAGAGACAGTTTTACTCCTCACAACCAGAATTTAGATTTGCACCTCTGAAGGGACTGGTCACTGGAGTAGACGATGAAAATGGTGAAATGAATTGGTGAAGAAGATGAAGAAAGGCTGCAGGGCACAGAGAATGCAAAATGATAAAGAGGTTGTTGAGTGAGAAGGATTGTTGTACTGAGAATGGAAATGGCGATTGTGGAGAAGGAAACTGAAGAGCGGAAATGGAAATGGGAAAATTGAAGAAGAAAGGGATTTGGTAAGGTTGATGTCTTGATGATGGATGGAGGAGTTAGAGACAGACAGCCGGCTGGCCTCTCTTCCTGCCCTGGGCCTTATGGGCAACTGTATTACTTTCAATCATCGGTAATAACGACTTCTGTAACCAGATTTAGATGGGCTTAACAGATTT
This sequence comes from Linum lewisii, assembly GCA_034768395.1. Taxonomy (NCBI): domain Eukaryota; kingdom Viridiplantae; phylum Streptophyta; class Magnoliopsida; order Malpighiales; family Linaceae; genus Linum; species Linum lewisii. The sequence goes on along the minus strand of CM068296.1, from coordinate 25,687,323 downwards.
GGATGGGGCCAAATTTTACAGTTACAATCATGGTTTTTATAATCATACTTTCAAGAGACGGATGTCAAACCGATAAGTCTATCCATGTATAGTTCAACTACTTACATTATCTCAAACTTATAGTTAAATTGTGATTGAACATATTTTAATTAACAAGTAGTTTGTCGATTCGAGAAAAAAGCATTTAGACAATGGATATATTTTTCATATATTTTAACTAATTTGGTTTAGGGGACCTGGCCCCTGACCAGGGGTACACATCCACTAGCTTCGCCATTGTTCGCTTGAGATAGGATGTTATAACTTATAAGGTCATATCCAAGATATAAAGCAAGTACAATTCGTACTAATGATTCAACCGTAAAACAAACGCTCATGAAAAATCCCCCGGTTAGATTTCTTGAAATTCATGGTTGGAGATGATCCTACAAGTTAGGACAGCAGCTTTTCTTTACTAGTGGAAGATTGAGAGGGTAGGGAGAATCAAGTAGCGAACCATGCTGTCCATTAAAGAAGCTTATCTTTTCCTTTATTTTCCTGCCAAGTCATACACTGTGAACCTGAAGCTAGACTAAAAGAAATAGAACTTGTTCAAGACAATGTATTCTTCTAAGTCTTCTGATTCATCTATAAAAAAACCTATCAAGTAAGCAGAAGTGAAACCAGAAGCAGAAGGTTGTGTTGATCATGCTTCCCATCCTCTTAACAGGGTAGCTCTGGCAACCCGATTCAAACCAAGAGTAAACGCCCCCATCCGAAGGTTGCAGTCGTGTGTCTGGCACATTCCCTTTATGTTCTTGAAGGCTCGAGTCATGTACTTCTTCAGTTCCTTGTTCACCTGTTCCTCTTCCCACATGAATCCTTGAATGTTCTGTACATCATTTCAAGATTTATGTTGCTATGGAGATATATATTATCTTTACCTACACACCACTTTGAGATTTAAGTCTAGTATTTGTAATGTTTACCTGAACCCACTCAAAGTAACTGACAGTAACACCTCCAGCATTTGCATAGATGTCTGGAAGTATAATGACTCCTTTCTTGGATAGAATCTGTATATGTGATCATTGCTCATTATCAGAATTCGAAATCCAGAATCATAAAGGTTCATACGGAATGTTCTTTACCTCATCTGCTTCTGGATCAGTTGGATGATTTGCTGCCTCTATAATGTATTTAGCTTTTACATGAGTAGCATTTTCTCTGTTATGGGGGAAAAAAAGCATATTTGATCAAACAGGGAGAGGAGTTGGTGCTGACAAAATGAATTATACAAACGAAAAAAAAAGAGTGTAAAGGAGAAGAGGATCACTTGTTCAAGACTCCTCCCAATGCACAAGGAACAAGAACATCACATTCATGTACAAGAAGTTCATTAGGATTCATAGAATCTGCTCCTGGGAAATTGGTCAAACTACCAGTTGATTCTTTGAAAGCAATCAGTTCAGGTATGTCAATCCCATTAGGGTTCTTAACAGCACCTGTAATGTCACTCACTGCTATAACCTTTCCACCTTTCTCATGGAAGATCTTTGCTGCCCAGGAACCCACATTTCCAAAACCCTGCAGTAATATGAATCAATACTCAAATAAAACCAAAAAAAAAAAAACTAAAATCCGAATTACCTGAATCACAAATGTCAGACCCTCAATGGACTTGCCATATTCATTAAGCAAAGCTTCTGTAGCAAAAACAACTCCCCTCCCTGTGGCAGCTTCCCTACCCAGTGATCCACCAAGATCCTAACAACATCCACAAAACACACATTGACCGTATGCATAACAAGAACAAAAATGTGTTTTAAACAAGATTCATAGTTCTTACAATGGGCTTTCCAGTGACAACTGCAGGGGAATGACCATGAAACTTTGAGTACTCATCCAATATCCATGCCATTGTCTGTTACATACATAATTGTTTGTCAAAAGAGTTGCTTGCTTAACAATAGTGACAAGGAGGCACAAGAAAATGAAAGATGACCTGAGCATTAGTCCCCATGTCTGGAGCAGGAACGTCAGTATGGGTACCAATAAGGTCATGGATCTTCTGGGTGAAGACACGAGTTAGTCTTTCCAACTCGCTTGTACTCAAATCCCTTGGAGTGCACCCAATTCCACCTTTGGCTCCACCATAAGGAATGTCTGCAACCGCACTCTTCCATGTCATCAGCTGAGCCAATGCATTCACCTCATCTGGGTCCACCTATCATTCAAACTCATCAACTGTTAGCAACGTTCCAAGAGACAAAGACTATAGAAAGAGGAGAAAGAGATAAACCTCGGGATGATATCTGATTCCTCCCTTCATGGGTCCTCTAGAATTGTCGTGTTGCACTCTGAAGCCAATGTAGGATACAAGAGTTCCATCATCTTTGGGGATTGTGCACTCCACCTAATCAGTCAATCAATGAACGGAACAATAGCACTGTATCATGAATTAAACAAAACAATATAACCTCCATGATCATGATTTAATCTCTATAACACAACATCCACACCTTGATCTCTCTGAAAGGGATCAAAAGACTCTTTTCCACTTTGGAATCGAGCCCAAGAATCCTAGCTGCAGCACGAAAATTACGGTTGGTAGCAACAAGAGCATTCATGACTGCGTGGTTTGTGAGAGAGATGATTCAGACCCAGACAAGAATGATTGAAAAAAACCAGAAGGTGAAGAAAGGAGCAATGAGGTTAGTAGGTGAGAGGGAAAGGCGGGCGATCGATTGGTTAAAGAGAAGATAGTGAAGGAGGAAGAGATGATTAATATGGAAATGAAAGAACAAAATTTTGGCTAAGATTGTGAGAAACAGATTGCAGGGGATTTAGGCGTACATAGCTGGCAAACTGTTGAATGAATTTTCATAAAAAAAAAAAACTAATAATAGAATTAGTGACGTAAGGAGATAAGTTTTCCCTAATCTGCAGATATTCTTCTTAGCAAGCTGAGCTAATTATGGTTAACTCCTTTAATTTCAGATGGTAACGTGGAAAATAAGTTCAGGGAGAAAGTGTAACCATTAACTTTTTCGATTTGTCGACCTCAGTTCCGGAGACAGCGTCTCCCATCACTGCATTGGTGACAGCATAAACATGGGCCCTTGGATGATTATTAAATGATCCAGGGCCTAGATTGATCAGGGACAAAATGATCATTTTAATGTATTTAATTAAATAATTTTATTTTTTAACCACCCAGTTGTCATTGATCACCGGACCATTGACTACGGTAACTGGACTACTTTCTCCGATCACCGAAACATCATCCTCCATCATAGAAAAGTTTCTTGATGAGTTTCTCGGTGACACAAATCTCCGTTGACGAAAATTTCTTCACCCACGTGATTATTGTCGTTTGATCTACTAATCTGGGGAAAAAAAATATTTTTTCAACAAAATTTTCAACGACTGGTCATACAAGTTGTATGCGGTATGTACAAATTGTATACACTCTGTACGGGGTTGTACACTCTGTACGAGGTTGTACACTCTGTATTTGTCATATATTTTGCTTTATGATATATACTGTATGTGCAAAGCGTATACATATTGTATACACTCTGTAAACGGTGTACAATCTGTATTTGTCGTACATTTTGCTTTTATGATGTACACTTTGTATGAGGTTTATACAAAGTGTATACAAACGGTGTATACTCTGTACGAGATTGTACATTTTGTAAATGATGTACAATTTGTAATATTGCGTACACTTTATATTTATGATTTACACTTTATATGAAGTTACTACAAACTATATGCACTTTGTACGGGTTGTACACTCTTATATTACATATGTTGTACAATTTGTATTTGTCATACACTCTATATCATATATGTTGTATAGTCTGTATTTTTTCGACCACTTTGTATTAATGTTTTACACTTTGTATGATGTATGTATATAGTTCGTACATACTGTATACACTATGTATAAAGATTATACAATATTTATAGAGCATACACTCCATATAAGTTTGTACAGATTATATCAACATATATAGTTATATAATAATTGTATAAATTGTGTACAATATAAAGTATGTACACATTTTCCTCTAAACAGTAAAGATCCTTTGACTTGTACAATATAAAGCATCTCAAGGCCGATCGCTGGAGATGGATGACTTGTCCCTCCCAGAGGAAGTGGCAAACTGTTTCTACGCCTTCTTCTGCTGCTTCACTAGTTTGGCGCCCTTCGCTCTTCGCCGCCTGCAAGATCGCCACCTTCTCAGCAAGAGGGAACACCACGGAATCCGCCGAGGCTTCCTGACAAACCTCAGAGATACCCCTGGAAGTCTTCCGCGTCAAGCGCGCTTCGGCCAAGGCGAACGATCCCAGGGCCCGAATGACAAATGGACGATCACCCCCAAAAGCAAGGGCGGAGTAACTGGGGCGTACAGTTATAAATCTGCATATTTTTCATAATGACTTGTTAGCAATCCCAATGGCTTGCTGTAGTTGAATTGATAATAACAAATTAGCACAAGCAGACTTAATTTGTTATGAGATATAAATAAGTGATCAGTTGTATTTGAGAAAGCTATTTATCTAATAAATGGATGACCAGAGGGCAAGAGGTGGTGGCGGTGAACCGAAAAGAACAGCGAGTAGCGAGCAGAGAAGCCAAGGTTTTATATCAACTATTTTAAATTCCATTTTTGCCCCCGTCTTCTAAAGCCGTTGGATCTAGACTTGATTAAATTAATGGTTGAGATCCATTACGCCGGATGCAACGGTAATTCCGTTGTCTCCGGAATTGGACTCCTATTTCGCTATAGTTTGGAGATTGTGGTAGTATTAGTATGGGAAAATAACATTTTGCCCCTCTCTACTTTGTCAACTTAACATATAACCCCTTATACTATAGATCGCTCATTTTATCCTCTCCTACTTCGATCACTTTGTCATTTGGGTCCCTTCTGTTCTTAATGTCGTCTTCGTGATTTTAATTGATAAAAAAACTCCAATGGTCATGTATTAGCTCACTAAGCATGTTTTAATTAGATATGATGAAATCGACGAATAAAATGTGCAGTATTAAAACCCTTTGTATTTCACCATACTCTCGTGATACCTGCTCAATTTACCTCCCAAACCAACTCTTCATCTCCTACCTCCGATATATCTCTTTGTCGGTGTGTGGATGTCTCCAGATTTGAGTTAAGAAGACGAAAGTTTAAATGGAAGGACCAAAACGGCAAAATAGTCGAAGTGGGAGGTTTAAAATGAGCAATTTATAGTATAGGTGCTATTTGTTAAGTTGACAAAGTAGAGGGGGCAAAGTTATATTTTCCCTATTAGAATTAATAATTTAGTAATTATCCCTAAATTCAGACTTCATAACCCTATGTATTCCAACAAAAAAAACATTCAAATTGTATTAACTTTTTTGTTTACATTATGTTTTTTACAATAATCAGTAAGATTTAGAATTGAAATTTATAAAGAGCTTTTGCCTTGGAGAATTTGGAAGTCTTGTAATTGGGTTGTGCTTGAACATTTTCAATTCTCTATTTTTGTCATTCAAATACATTTTCTTCATGAAGTGTCCCTCCTCCATAGCCCCTTCGCTGATTTGTCTCCTCTGTCCCACCCCCACACCCATCCAGCGATGATTTACCCTAGTCCTCAACTGACTCAAGATAAATGTGAATTGTGCGACGACGCCTTGGTTGGAGGGGCAGTTGCATTAGTCGTAAGGGATTCCTCAGCGACAAATCTCTTCACGACAGGTATATTGTACCATGGTATTTACGACCCCTTGTGTTATATTTTTGTACTCACAGGGAAGTTGGCGCTCTGTGCTTTCATCGTGGCTGGCGCGTACTTTAGTCCCTACAATGGTTAGGAGCATGCCTTTCATTCTCTCCATGGTGGACCAGACATCGGATGGTTCCTTGAGTTGTCTCCTTCCATTTGCCTACTGACGATCTCACGTTCGATAAACAGAGCTTCTCATTATTTGACACGTTAAGCTCTCTAATGTCTTCAAAGCCGAGGAATGGTGAGTCACTTAGCTTGGATGGATAGGTAGGATAATTATTTGATTATCTATTGATCTGCCATGGGAGTTACTATTGACAAAAAAATTAGTAATAAAAAAACATCATGTAATAGCATTTTTGTTCTTGTGTGTGAGCTAAATAGGGTATGCTAGTAATAGATATACATTTATTTAAATAGGGTATGCTAGTAATAAATATACATTTATTTACCTGATGCAAGAATATTAAATTGAAGATCATGGTCATCCGGCTTCCCTGGGGATTTCTAGGGTGACATAAGGATTTCTTATGTCTCCTAGACATAACCAATCACAATCTTCAAAATAATTTATTTTTTGTTTTTAATTTGATATGGTAGTTATTGGTATTAATTATATATCTTCTATATTATTATTTCCTTATTTTACCTTATCTCAATTATCTTCATATTAAATGTATTTATTGTAACAATTTACCTATTAAAAAATCATATTAATCCTAATGCTACAAACCTACAGCCGATCATTAGCATACTTTTTTATGGGTTTCAAAAGTTTTCTACAGGTTGAATAATATTGTTTGAACAAGTCATCATTTTTTGAGATGATTGGTTCCATTTAATACTAGTATTGAAATCCAGTCACTTAAACATCGATTTCAATGAGGTAAACTAATACTAGTATCATATCTTAGGTTTTTAGCTCCAAATCGTTAAATTATAAAAAAAGAGGTGGAACAATAGTGTCGGTTTTAAACTAAATTAGCATGCTATCCATAATTTACCAAAGTATACAACAATTGGCATACTTGTTTAGGCTATACCACACTTAAATGTGATATTTAAATAAATTATATTATTTTCACATTTATTTGGTGCTTGTAATCACAAATCATTTTCAATTTATTCCAATTCTTTTAGTCCTTTTTTATCGCAAATATTTATTTACAATGAAAAATACTAGTTTGAAAAACAATTTAAATATTAGTATTTACAATACTAGCATTGAACTAAATATGTCTTTCACCAATCACGAATATGAAGATTGTTTGAAAAAATTCAGACTTATCAGTTTTTAATTTAACAAAATACTATTTCATAACCTAAAAAAGGACAATCAGCATTAATTACAGTAAATTGAGGATAAATTATAGGCACTAATTAATTACGGTAAGTCAATTAAAAGGGGAAGAGAGTAAATCCCTTATTTTAATAATATTTTCCCTCCACCATTAGATTTGTTTCCATCAAATCTAATGGCTACTATAACTTATGTTTAAGGGACATAAGGGGGCTTATGTCACCCTCTGTGCTCCCCGGCTTCCCTAGGGTGACTACATATTTTTGTAGTCATTCATATTAAATTGATATCAACCATAAAATGATAATATTGATCTAAATGCTAATATTAAATAAGGTAATTAAGGATTGATTAAATATATTTTAATTATTTATTATACAAATAATTTAATAACATTAAATACACACATAAAAAGGAACACAAATGACTTTAATGAAGGAAAATAGATATTCATTCAAAAGTAAAGCTCCAACATCGTTGCTTCGTTAGAGCACCAACACTATTGCTTCGTCTGAGCATCACCACCTAGTGCACTAGTACACAAATATAACATCTTAACACATGTAATTATAGCAAAATGGAGATCTTACATATGTACTAGTACAGATCTGGAGAACACTAGTACCGATCTAGAGAGGCACTATTACCAATATGGAGAAGCACTAGTATAGATGTGGTTCATACCGCCGTTGTCGACGAGCAACAAGAATCGGTCGCCATTGCCGACCGCCATTATGGATGTGCAACAACCGAAGAAGATGGTAGGAGAAGAAGAGAGAGGGAAAAAAGAGGCTTCATCGATGAGATTTTGTGAAAAAAAATTAATGAGGCGTAAAAAGAGGAAAATAATCAATTCTGTCATTTTTTTTATGTTTTAGTTTAGATAATAAATAAAATAATTAATGAGATCGTCAATTGATTGACTATTAGTAATGTAGTATATTTGACTACAAAAATATGTAGTCACCACAAAATTTGCCCATGGTCATCGGCATATAGACCGTTAATATTTATGATGATAATTCAGGTTGGTTTGCAACTCCAACTACATCTTGCCTCATTCCTCAGTTTGGTTCAAGTGATGGGTTAAGTCCTCAATAAAATAAGTAGCAAAATGATAAAAGACTAATACACTAATCTAGCCAAATCTTTCACAAATATGTTAACTCTAATTAATAATATTGGAAATTCCGTATTATCCAATTGTGTAATTTTTGTTAAATTTTCCATCCAAATTAACCGATATGAACTTCATATTTGATGTGTCAACTATGTGACAAGCATTGCCACCTCACATATTACCAAATTTAATATAAAAATAAAACTAAAAATAAATACATTTGTCAGCACCACCACCACCACTTTTGCAACCACCACTTGATCTCCTCCCATGAGCCTTCGGGGACGCCTCCCTCCGCGATATTCTCTTCGACATCGACTCCCTATATATCCTCGTCATCTCCCAAACGTTGGCCTCTCTCGTGATCGACTATCTTCAAGCTCCAATTGTACGATCGACTCGATTTGAGCTCAAATCCACAAAAGTGACCGAGAAAGAAGAAGCTTAGGACAAAATCGTTGCCTGGGACTGTGGAGGTGGTGATACGACGGGGGAGTTGAGGTTGCGAATCCAAATCCGTAGAGTGAGTTGTTGGAGACCAGCATCACCCTTGCGTTATCAATCCAGTTCATTTGAGCTCCTTGAAACCATGAATCCATTTTGCCTATGAATCTTACCCCAGTCATACAACGTTGAAACAACATCAAGAAATGAATCAAACCTAGAAAGCTTCTCACCATGGCCAAATTCAAATTCAGAGAGAAGAAACCTGGGAAACCACATTCTTCTTGTGTGAGGATCCAGTTGAGAAAGACAACTAATTGGGGAATACTTTTTCGAGCCAAGTTGGGGAAAAGAAGAAATGTTGTGAAACCCGAGGAAGAAAGGGGGAAAGTCAAAGAAAGAGACTCTTTCGGTGATACAGAGATGGAAACATAGAGAAAGGTTGATGATGGATGAAGAAGAAGGGAATGGATTTCCTCTGTAATTACGTGAAGAGATGGGTTAGAAAAGGCGGTAAGCATTCATTAATGGCAAAAGGGGAGAGTTGGTTCATGGGTAGGTGAAACAGCTGTTGATTAAGTAGAGAAGCGAATCGGGAGATGGGGTACGGCAGGAGAGTTGAGTAGTTGCTGTAGAGGTGGCAGTACGACGATGGAGTCAGGGATTAGACGGAAGAGGTTGGCAGCATCGGTGAGTGTAGGGGCGAGGAATGTGGGTAACGATGTTAGCACAGTCACTAACGGTGTTAAATTTTTAGAGTTTGTTGGCTAAATTTTTTATCACTTCCAAAAATTTGGCATAAAAAATGTCATCAAAATATAGTAATAGCTAGATTTGACATTTTCACGAAAATTTTGGCTAGATTCGTGTGTTAGTCGAATGATAAAACATATTAAAAGTGCTAATGCGTATTAAAACTTAAAAGAGAATTTTTAGTAGAAAAGTTAGAACATAAATGTTACAGGGTTACAACTATACCTATAAAACAGGCCAATAAGTGACTAAGTTAGTGACCAAAATGGAAATCTACAGAGAGTTTTTCTTTAAAGATCCTGAATTTGTTTTACTTTTTTTCTGCTGTTGTTGTTGTTTAGGCAAAAGAAAAAAAAGCAAAGCAAAATTCTTACAATCTCAACAATCACATCCATGTCAATGACAATTCTCTAATAGCAGAATACATGAATGAAATATGGTAACAACAATTATCCACTTAAGATCATAGTACCCAGCTACTCGTAGGAGATGCAAATATCGTATCCATCCATGTCGAGGTCCGCAAATATTTCAATACAGAAAAGAAACCACTCCTACTCTTTTCTTCTCTTCTCGCGGGTGTAGTGTATGCTTGTTTACTACCACCAATCCATGTCAGCATTCAGTATGGTCTGTACCTTGCTGGCCTCCGGAATCTGGGAATCCTCCTGACAAGTATTGCATTAGGGATTCAGTACTTCACGCCAGTGCACTATTACTATACATGAGAACCACAATAGATCCTAAACTGTCACAACAATCATCTATTATATATATCATTAGAGGCTGAATTATCTCTAGCTACAGACCAAAAAGCCACCTCCAGAATAGCACACAAACTGACCAGATTCACTGAACAACACAAAAAATTACACTCCAAAGGTCGTAAGAAAACAAGAAATACATATAGCTTATGGTTTTCAGAACAATGCGATAGAGTTGTCTCATCAAATCATAAGTACAGCCTCGGGAGTTACCATGAATCAAGTTAAATCTAATCAGACCAAAACGAGAGCTACCATATAACAAGTAAAGACGCATAAGATGACCAATCTATTATTGACCATTCATGTGATACACAAGCACATATGTTAAAACAAACCTGAACTATAAGTACAATACCCCCGCACTAAACACAGCTTGAAACAAGTCAACCACGAAGGGATAGACATACATCTAACAAACAGGTTTTGCATCAGGGAAGATAGATACGCTAGTCATTATTAAATGATTAAAAAAATGTCATGAACAGGGATTTAACAGATGTTAGGTCATCAGCCAAGAGGTAGTGACAAATTTATTACTCACCCATAGCCATATGGCTGATAGAAAGGAACAGGCATGAAAGGCCTTCGGAATCTGAAATTGGGGTTGGGGCGCCTTCCACGGAATTGCTTCATCCCAGGAACATTTGTTCTCTTAGCAGAGACCTGATGGTAATGCCAAAGATTAGAACCATTATCAACTACATGGTCAAAGTGCATGCTCATTAACAGCAAAAATGACAAATGAGGGACCTTTAGTTGACGGCCATGCAATTCAGATTCATTTAGCAGTAGGGCATTCTGGACAGCATCAACTTCCACAAATTCAACATATGCGAAACCCTTTGGCTGACCAAACTTGTCAGTCAAAATAGTCACCCTGTTGACAGTTCCGCAAGACTGGAAATGCTGCTGAACTTCTTCAGGAGTGCAAGCATAGTCTACCTGTAGGCAACAAAAAAACCAAGACCACATGTACAGGAAGGAGGTTATCGACAGAGCACCTGGTTTATCTCAGCTAGTACTGAATATAAGCTTTTACAATGAGAAAGGACATATGTGCAGAGCTCATTCCATAAAAGCGACAGAGGGACAAAAGGTAGTAGTGAATCCTTACATTGCCAACATAAATTGAGCGGGCATCTACTTCCTCCTTTTCAGCTAAAGATGCAGAAGAACCTGATGGATCTTCGCAGACACCCAAAGAGGAGAAAAAACACACATAAACCAAGAATCAGAAAAACAAATGCATTTCACGCAGGAAAAAATCACAGAGAAAGTATTAGCCACGATTGTATCTATAACTTAAACTCCACTCCTAACCAAACTACAACTAAACTAAGTTCAGAACTAATGCTCAGGTCGAACAGAAGCATCTAGACTAACAAATAATAGATAGAACAGTGAGAATCCAGCTTGAAAAGTTCAGAAAGTACAACTCGTATGAGAGAGATATACCTTGGACAGCGCCCATCTCCTTCTCGACCTTGGCCTGCATCTCACGGAGAGCTCCAGCTTCTTCCTCGATCTCCTTCAGCCTCTTTTTCATATCCTCCAATTCCTGTCAATCATGAAAACTATAAGTGCCCGCCCGCGAGACAGAACAAAATCATATTAATCTAGAACGAGAGCAAAGTTAAAGGAAAGCGAGAAAGAAAGCACTGCGATGTATAAAAACCTTGGCACTCCGGTCAGTATTCTCGTCCTCTTCGGGTCTGTTAGTCATGTCAACATCGTCTTCCATGTCGCCCTCGTAGGGGATTTCGCCGCCGTATACCTCTTCTTCCTCGTGTTCCTGCTCATACTCGTGATCACCCTGCTGATCCATCTCTCCTACTCCGCCGCTATAGCTTATAGATTTATCAATGGATGTTTGAAGAGGAAGGGGGAACCTAGAGAGTTTTGGGGGAACTAGGGTTTTTGCTATGACTGTATTATTTCCCCAATTGGAGGTGTTCACTCACAGATCGGGTGCTCGCCCAGTCTAAGCAAACCAAACCACTCTGCTGACTCCAGTTCTGCAATTTACACGGATTTTTGGGGGCAACTCGGTCAATAGAGCTGTTTCATTATGGATGGACAAAGTGGCCGTAGTCGGGAAAGGGAAAACTAGTGGGCTCAAAGCTGGTAGTTTAATGCTTGAGGGATTATTTTAGCCAAAAAAAAAAAAAAATTAGGTTCGCACCACTTACTCCCGATTGGCTTGATCATTCGCCAATTCTCTTAATTTTGCTAATCGCTACTCACCTCGCTATGATTGTTGGTGAGTTGATAATCCGGAAGTCAATATACTTGTTCTGAACCTCTGCCCCCCCTTCACAACAACTAGGATGACCTAATATCGATTGATGTACAAACTGATATCTCTACGATATACACTTTTTGATTAGAGTAAAGGGGTTAAATCAAACTCTGTAAGACGCCTTAATGACTTAAAAGCAACACTCCACCAAGAATTATCTGCCAGCTATTTTGATTGTAATGAAAATCTTCAAGATTATGTCCAGTTTAGTATTTTAGTCATAACTAATTACCCAGGACTTTGATTAATGTAAGGTAAGCGGGGTTGAAAATATAATTCAATTACATTTTCATCCATATATTATGGGCCATCAGATTCGAAGGTGTTTCATCCTTGAGACTCTAGGTTAGTCCAATGAGTTGGTTCGAGTAAGAGATCATTGAGGTGGACTGCTTGAATCCTTACGTAGGTAGTAAGAGGATGGTATGTAGAGGGGTGAGCGTATACAAATGATGGTTTGGGAGGCAGAGAAGTACCTGGTGTGTTGCCCGTAGGCGTGTGTGAGGCTCTGAGCGTACGCATTAGGGTGTATGACCATAGGAGTATAATTGTGGAGGGTTGGTGTCTTGTGTGTCCCTTTCTGGTGTCGGGGTTCTTTGCTATTTATAGCATGGTGCTGACCTCGGTGAGGTCCACGTGGCATCTTCTGGTTGGCCTGTAGTGTTAGTTGTGGAGGTAACCTCTTCGTGATGGCTAGGGCGCTTGAGTGATGAAACCCTAGCCCTTAATGGACCTCGGTGTTGGGCGAGCCTATCCCTGTCGGGAATGGCTCTGGTTCTTCTAGGTCTGACCCAAAATGGTTTGGGCCCATCAATTGTCCCAGAGTGTTGTGTAGGAACCTTAGGCGTCCCGTGCCGACGCTCAATAGCTGCTGGGCGTTGAACAATTGTTTCTTTCCTCTGAGCGTGCTTGAGTCTCACCTAGGAACTAGGCCGTTTGCACACGTGCCATCTGACTATGCCAAAGGTTATTCGTTTGGCGTCCATGTGGGGTTTTTCTTTCTCTTCGGCGTCTGATTCCTCCCACGTGTGCGAACAGCTTGTTCGGCAAGCCACTCTTGCATGGACGACAACCATGCTTTTCACTCGGGACCTGAAAATTTTGTCGTTGTCACACGTGTGAGCGAACAGGATTGTGACACGTGTCTTGTCCGTTTCTACTTTTCTGGAGTGAGCGTGTGAGCGAGGGCTACATGTCACTCATGCGCCGTTGCGACGCTTCGGTTTCCCACGTCATCTGTATAAAAGCTCGGAGTTTGTATTCATTTTCCCCACTCCTTTCTCTCACTAAATTTCGAGCTCTCGAACGCTGAATGTTAAAGCCTCAACACACTTCTCGTATTTTCCTCTCTCTTCGTCCAAGTTTCTGCTGCTGTCAATGGCTAGGTCTTCTGATAACCGAGGCCGGTGAGTTTTCTTTCTTGTTCGCCTCTCCTTTTCCTCATTTCTGCTCCTTGGGTGTCTGTTTTCTTCCCCTTCTTCTTTAAGTTCTCTTTTGAGTAGTTAATCCTTCTCTTTTCTAGAGAGCTCGTCAGGTCGGATCTTTAGTCCTTCCGTAGACCCTGGAAATCCTTCATCGCCGGAGCTCGTTTTTTCATCAGACTCGGCGTCGTCATCTGCCTCGGCTGAGGTGCTCTCAGTTTCATCGCCTTTGTCTCTGCTGCCAAATCCTTTAATTTCTCCACTTCGAGACGACTTGCTGAACTTCGCTCCGCATCTGGACAGTGGAGATTTTAATTTTACCTTCCCCATGGACGAGATTCCTGGGATGTCGGGGGCCCGTAAATATTTGGGAAATACCTTCTTATGGGGACAACGACGAATCTAGTTTTCTTGTCCCTGAAGCACAGCATGTTGCTGGAGGTGCTTCTGTTTCAACACTCGAGCAAGTTGACGCTGATAGTCTTGAGCCGTCTGACCCCCTTTATTACCCTTTGGAGGGGCCTTTGGTATGTGAGGATGAAGGCTCTGATGAGGAGGTGTGTTCTGCTTCTGAGGCCCAGTTACACTAGGCGGCGTCCACTATGTTCAATGAAGACCGTCCGCTTGTTTTAGCTTATTTTCAACGTGAGTTCGAGCTGGGGATCCATAAGTTTGCAATGGAGCTTGGCAGTTTTCTCGTGATGGGTACGTTGTCGCTCTTTGGCATAACATCTGGGCTGATCGGCCTCCTAGACTAACAAGGTGTGTCATTAGGCGGCCTTACTTCCCTTACCCCTATACTCGCCAAATCCGTCAATTGCTGGTTGGCGTGGGTTTGCCCCAACGATTCTAGTACGCATCTCCCACGCGTTTTTCCACCGTCGTCCCGACTGGCAGGGGGCTTGGATCCTGGCGTTCAAGTACGGCCTACGTCTACCATAGGAGATGTGACATGTGAAAATCTTGTAATGGTTGGGTGGCTCGTTGGCCTGCTTGATGGCCAGCGCTTGGGCCACGATTGCAGCTTTCACTTTGTCCTGCCACATGCTGGTGTCTGTCCGAACGTAAATTTGTTCAGGTCTCTTTACATGGTGTGTTCTGACGCTTTTGCTCATACTGGAGTGGTTCAAGTGCTTAAACTGCCTTCAGCCTGGTACCACAATCACAGGCGCTTAAATATGTACAAGTAATATAGAAATTACTATATAAATGGCATCATCTCTCTCTCCATATCCCACTGACCACTTTCCTCCACATCCCACTGACCACTTCCCTCCAAATCAGTCTGCCAACACGGATTCAAGAGTTGTCCCCGCTAAGAACTCGTTCCAGACATTTAATCTCAAACCCCCATCTCTTTGCATTTCTTCTGCGAATTATATTACCGAATAGAGTAAAATAGGCCTTACTAGCATAAGAGTAGTGGATCAAAAGATGATCCATTGTCTCCTGAGCCCCCAGGACACATTATACAGGTCCTAGTTGCAGTGATCCCCCAATTCAACAACTTATCTTTCGTAGTAAGGTGCCCCAACATTGCAATCCAAACAATGAAATGGTCAATTGGGATACAATGATTCTTCTAATTGATGTGTTTCCAACTAACCCACTCATTTACCTGGCGCAAACCAAACCAAACTCTTTTCACAAAGAACTTGGGCATCCGTTTAAGGTCTTAGGAGTAATCATCACTAACCTGAGTTATGCGACTCGTGGCCCGATTTCTCATCTTCATAGCTTTCCTCCAGATCCAGGTGCCATAATCCCCTTCAATGTCCCATATACTTCTGCCTTTCAATCTGTAAGACCGGATCTAATCAATCTAGACGGTGTCATCGCCAATAATAAAATTCTAGATGTGCCTTGTTATCCAAGCATGGTTCCAGGTTTTAAGGTTCCTCATACGAATACCACCTTCAACTTTGGGTCTAGCAAGCAGATGTCAAGCTACTTTAGCTCATTTGGTACCATCGTTCCCCATAAAAAGTCATTGCAACGCTTTTCAACATGTTCAATAATTGATTGAGGTAGTTGGAAGATGGCCATCCAGTAGTTAGTCATACTCATCAAAACGGAATTGATGAGCTGGAATTTCTGTGCATAAGACAACAACTTTACTCTCCAAAAGCTTATTCTAACATATATTTTCTCAACAAGAGGCATGCGACAAGTAGCGAGTTTTCCAGAAACAAGAGGAACTCCCAG
Source organism: Linum lewisii (assembly GCA_034768395.1). Classification (NCBI taxonomy): domain Eukaryota; kingdom Viridiplantae; phylum Streptophyta; class Magnoliopsida; order Malpighiales; family Linaceae; genus Linum; species Linum lewisii. The sequence continues at coordinate 25,671,248 of CM068296.1, read as the reverse complement.
ATATTTGACTGGAAATTGACTCAAAGAAAATCCTATCTCAGGATCCATTCTATTCCTGTATTGACTCCCACACTCGGCAACAAAAAGCTGACATTTAGCTGGATTAAACTTCAGCCCTGAAAGAATGTAAAACTACTCAAAAATTCTGCAAACCTCTCACATAGCCTCAACACCCTTGGTAAAGATGAGTAAGTCATCTGCGAAACATAGATGACTAATACTCTACTGTTTGCACTGAGGGTGGAGAGGAAGGGGTTTTTTAGCCATTGCTCTCTTAAGCAAGCAAGAAAAAACCTCCATGGCTGTAGTAAACAAGTATGGAGACAAACGAATCTCCTTGTCTAACTCCTTTGCAAGCATTGAAGTAACCACAAAGGCCCCCATTTACATTAACACTTAGTTTTGCAGTTTCAAGACAAGTTTTTACCCACAAAATGAGCTACTCAGGGATCTTCGTAGAGTGCATAGTCAGAAGCAAGAAATCCCAATTTATAGTATCAAATGCCTTCATTAGGTTGATCTTAGCAGTGGCCCTAGGAGAACTATTAGATATGCCATATCCTCTAACCCAGTTCACGAGCCAGCATTATGTTTTCCCTATTAACCGACCTTTTATAAAACCAGTTTGGTTCTTGCTAATTAGGGAAGGTAGGATATCACTAAGCTTATTAGCAAGAAGTTTTGAAATACCTTTATAAAGGACGTTGCAACAGGCTATAGGACGAAACAACTTCATTTCCTCTGCAATAGGGACTTTAGGAAGGAGAGTGAGAGTGGTAGAGTTGACATCCGTAGGCATTGTCGCATTGATGAAGAAGTCTCTGATCGCATCAATGATTTCCTCACTAATAATTGATCAAACTTTCTTGTAAAAATCCATAGTGAACTCATCGGGTCCAGAAGACTTCCCGAACGCATTATGAAAAAAACATCTCTAATCTATTTGCCAGTAGGAATTGAGTAGAGATTGCCAGCATCAAAAAGCTTCCGTTGAAGAAAATTATCCAAGAACTCAGTAGTAGGAACAATTACATGAGCATCAGAATTCCCCAACAATTTCAAATAAAAATTAACATCAATTTGAGAAATGCCTTTAGTGGTTTGAACCATCTAACCATTTTCATCCTTAAGTCTTCTAATGGTCTGCTTGGCTTGCTTAGCTTTAATGTGGTTGTGGAAGAACTTTGTGTTAGCATCAACAAAAGCTAGCCAATTAACTCTAGCCTTCTGATGACGTTAAATTTACCACATTTATCTCACCACATTTGAGTGAAACTTTTTTTTTTATGAATAATTAGGGTTGTATATCATCAAAAAAATAGTTTGCTCAAGTACAAGGCTAAAACAAGCCACTCACAACAAAACTCCAAACCGAAAACAAGGCAATGAGCTAACTACCCAACCCAACACTTTGGAGCATGACTTTTTCATGTTTATGCCCCGCCACATAAGCTTTCAAGTCAAATGAGACCCTTTCACAAATACCTTCCTTATCCATCTGATTAGTTGTAAAAAGCCTTCTGCAACGTTCCCTCTAAATCTCGCTTGTAACTGCACACCAGCTAAGACAGCTAAATTGTGAGGGAGCACTTTGTCCAGTCCAGCTAGAGGAGATGAAGTGAACTAGCTCCTCTCAAGAACCAAACTTGGCCAACTTCTGAAGAATTTTTGATAACATTGCCTGGAGAAAGGACAAGCCAAAAAAATATGCTGTCTCGTTTCATCACAACTGCTACACAGAGGGAAAACTTGGTTCACTCCCACATTCCAAGTTGCTACTTTGTCAAGAGTAGCAATTCGGTTCTTCAGCACAAGCCAAGTAATCAGGCTATTCTTAGGTATCCTTAAACCCTTCCAAAGAATAGGCGCCCAAGATTCCTCTGGAAATCGAGGCCTAATAGTTTCCCAAACATTCGAGGTCCGAAATTTCTGCATATAGACTCCACTCCACATGACATCACCATCTTCGTCCCAAGTAACAAAGTTTCTGGCAATCTGTCTACGCTTCAAAATTCTCTTCGAATGCTAAGATCCTGTAGCATTGTTTAGACTCCACAAATCCCTCCCTTTCAGCCTGTAGTTCTTGATCCAAGCTACCCATAGCGAACCACTCCGGATCAAGAGACTCAAACAAATGCCTCATTATGTTAGCTGCATTCCAACTTCCCAAATCCTTGAATCCTAAACCCCCCTCAGCAAGAGGATAAGCCATGTGATGCCAAGCAACTTTGACCCTTTGACCTTCATTTTCCCCCACAAGAACCGAGCAAAAATTAGTTCAACTTCAGTCAAGACAGTTGCAGGGATCATAAACATGGTTAGCCAGTACTGTAGGATCCCCTAAATTATAGATTTAATCAGCTACATTTTCCCTACGTAATTAAGGAGTTTAGCCTTCCAGTTCTTTACTCTAGTTGCGATTCTATCCACCAAGACTCTACAATCAGATTTAGAGAGATTCCCTACAGAAATTGGCATCCCCAAATATTTTAAAGGGAGCCTACCTTCTCTAAAGCCAGCAGCTGCAACCATTGAGTCCTTTTCACCTCTACTCACACCAGCTATGTATATGTCACTCTTATCAGGATTAAATTGCAGACCTGAGAGCACCTGAAACTTGTCTAGAACAACCCTGGTTTGCAGTATAGCATCTGTATTCCCCTTTGTGAAGACCAAAAGGTCATTAGCAAAACATAAATGAGTTACCTTCACCTTCCTACACTGTGGATGGTACTGGAAAAGGGACTTAGAAGCTGCTTCCACAAACAAATAGTCCAGAATCTGCATTACAAGGATAGAGAGAGATTGGATCTCCTTGTCTCAACCCTTTCCCTCCTGTGAAGTAACCAGCTAAAGATCCATTGAAGTTAATAGAAAACATGGAGGAATGAAAGCATGCCATAATCCAGTGAATGAATCTGCGAGGAAAATCCATAGCTCGGAGGAAATTTTCTACAAAGGACCATTATATTGAATCAAAAGCCTTCATCAAGTCTATTTCAAGGCACACCTAGGGGAAGCTCTCTTCTGATTATACTTGGCTAACAGTTCATGAGCCAAGATCACATTTTCTGAATCAATCTTCCTTTAATGAAAGCAGTTTGTGAGGAACTGACCAGATCAGGGAGGACTTTACACAACCTATTAGCAAGTACCTTTGAAAGAGCTTTATAAATGGTATTGCAACATGATATGGGCCGATAGTCTTTCATACTTGTGGCATTCAACTTCTTTGGAACCAAAGTAATTATTGTAGAATTAACAGAGGGATGAAGAGTTCCAGACCCGAAGAAATCCTCCATGGCATCAAACTCATCCTCACTGATGGTTCCCCAACAAGCCTTATAAAACGAGGCACTGAAACCATAAGGGCTAAGGGCCTTATCTGAGGCCATACTGAAAAGAGCATCCCTCATTTCCTTTCTTGTGACATCAACATTCAGCATATTAGCATGTACAACAGTCACTTTTCTTGAAACTATATTTCTGAAAGGTGTCAGGCATAGGAGTAGAAACTCCAAGCAACCTCTTATAGAAGTCTGTTGTTATTGTTGTCATTTCTGCCAAATCATCAGTCAAGACCCCCTACTATCTTGGAGCTGTCTAATGGTATTTCTTGTCCTTTGTGAAACTTTCGTGCAAATTGTGTGTTATTGTCCTTTGGCCCTCTTTTGGGCCATTTGATGTCGTTTCGAGTTGTTTTTGTTGATATTTCAGGTTACCACATTGTGGGGGACCTTTCTACAAGCTCGATGCTTCAGACGGGGACCAATTCGGAGTTTGGACGGAACAGGAATCATCGAAATAGAAAAAAAATCCAGAGCGCAGGATCAGCAAAAAGTGCGCATGGAAGCACAAGAAAAGTGCTCCAGCACTTTTCTGTGCATCCCGACGCACTTTTGACCATTTTTTGATTTTTTTTTGCATTTTAGGGTTTACTTTTGATTCTTCATTCAATTTTCGACGAATCAGACACTCTCGGGAGGAGATTTTGGAGTTTTGAAGACATGATTGAGCAAGAGGAAGTTAGGATTTGTCTATGAGTTTCATTGAGTCATCATGATTAGTTTATTCCGGAGTAAGATGTCTTTCTCTTCGGTTTTCTTCTCCGTTGTATCTTTGATTTCTTCCAAAGCCATGAGTAGCTAAACTCTTTAGTTTGTTCAGATGAGATGAAACTCTAGTTAGATTTTGCATGGATGATGTTGGGTTTTTAACCAGTTTATGTTAATAGAGGTTTATTCAGACATTTTATGCGATTTTCCTTAACCCTAATTTGAAGCTCTATGAATATGTTGATTGACCATATCGTAGGCTTCTTGCTTCATCTTTGATTTTGCGGGCTGACTAAGGACGTGAGTCATTCTAGAGTCTAGGAAGTCATTAGGATTTGCCGGTATCTTGACCATAGGATCGGTAGACCTAATCTCTTTGCATTATCTCTATGGCATTTCATCGAACACCTTGTATGCATTCTTGAGAATTCTTAGGTTGTCTTGAACATAATAACCTTCGAATCTGATAGGATAGTGTCTCTACGACCTGACCAAGGAGTAGAGATTACCTAAGGAAGTGTCGAGTTATCAAGTCTGTTGAAACTGAAATTGCATTGCATTATCCGTCTTAATCGAGCTAGAATGGATCCGATTATGGACAAAAGTCATTTTTCCAAACCACAACTTGTTTACTTGCTTATTTGTTTAAGTTTTTCATCCTTAGATAATTAGTTCATAAACCAAACTCAAAACAAAACAACAAAACCCCCGAATAGCTTAACCCTTGGAATATTGAATGAAATGGATTGTGTTGTAAATGTGATATTGGATGAAATGATGTTATGTGTAGTTGGATGAAATGATGCTATGTGTTGTTGGATGACTTGATGTTAAGTGTGGTTTGGGGTGAAAGTGGTGTCAGGTCGAATGGGGGTTGATAATTTGATAGCGATATAGAATTGGATAATAGAATAGGGCGATCTGATTACATGAATCGATTGAGTTGATGCTGTGTGACTGATTGAGTGAAATGGGTGCTATGTGTATGATGGTGGTTGATAGCGTACTATATGACTAGTGTATTAAGGTTGGAGTCTTGGATGTGAATTGAGAAATGATTGAGGAGTATGAGGATGTCGGAATTGGTTGAATTGTGGCTAGAAACCGAGTTAGAGGAAATATGTGGAAATAGATAGTAATTATAGGATTGCACTAGTTGGAGAGTTGAAATGGTGAATTGATGCTGTCGTGATTGTAATGTTATGTGGTTTTGGTTGAATTGTGTGAATGTATGGTTGACTTGTGTGAGCGTATGTTTGACTAGGTGGTTAGAAATGGGAGTGAGGAGTTGAAACTAGACTTAGGATGAATTAGTCTTGCATGAACCTTTTGAGAGTAAAACTAGATAAACTGTCTTGGGAATACTGTTTGATGAATGTGTTAACTATTGTGTGATGTGGGGATTGGGATGGAAGTGGATGACTAATGTACTAGATCTAGAAATGTGAGATAGGATGGGATGGGATGAACTCAATCTCTGTGATTGTACCTATTGTTGCCGGTTGTGGTTAGTGTGGAATTATCAAGTGGAATTGGTACGTGGAATTGGTTGAGTGGAATAGTGCCGTGTAAGCGTGTTGTGGAATTGTGATATGGAATTGCATTGTTGATGTGTGATCGATGTAATTATGTTTAATAGAATTAATTGATAGAACCGGAAGGAGCCAACGTTACCCCAACCGAAACACCGTTGTGTTAGAGTCCGATTCACTAGGGTGAATCCTATGACAGCCTTCGTGGAAGGATCCCTATGGGATGCGTCGTGATAGCTCCGTGGAGGAAGGATCCCTTAGGGGATGCGTCGTGTTATCTCCCTACGGGGAAAGATCCTACAGGATATGGATGATGTGATGGCCAGCGGGGTAGTGGGGGAACAACTCCTTATGACGCTTAATTAACTCACCTAGTGAATTGAAGTGTGATCTATGATTGTGTGTAAGGTGAACGTATGTGATTGTGAGTGCGATCTGTGTATGGTGTATGTATTGGATTGTGGTTGTGAAGTGCCTTGTGATGTGTTGTGAATTGTGTTGTCGTGCTGAGAGGTGAGATAGAGGTTGAATGGTTTAGGAGTGATGATGATGGGTGTGAATCTGTGTAATGTAGTGTTGTGGTTGATGTGTGTGTGGAAGCGCTGCCTGGTGATAATGAGATGTCAGTTGGGGTGATGTTGAACCGTGTGCGTGATGATTTTGATAATATTGTCGAGATTGTGAGTTGTGGATATCGGCTTGAGGAGTGCACTTGTGGGATCACATAGATAATTGAAGGGATAAATGCTGCGTATGTGCAAATGTATGAGTGCGTGTGAATAGAGATGAGTGTTTGTGCATTGACGGTAACTTGTTATGTTTTGCTAAATCGTATGTTTGTGATGTAATGCTAAATTGTATATATGTGCTGTCATGCTGAACTGTAGGGATGATGATCTTGTGGTAGTGATGAGCTGTCTTGATGTTATGGACTTGAACTTGGTGCATGATGAATTCTCTCTTAACACTGTTGTCGCGGTTTATGAATGTTGAATCGAGAATGGAACTTATGTGATCACATAGACTGATTTAGGGAATTAAAACCTACATGGCTGTGTCTGGTCCCATTGTTGATGTGTGTACAAAGTTTGGGACTGCTCTTTCAGGCTAGGTTCGACGCATAGTTAAACCCAGTGGGTTCACTCAATTTCAATAGGAAATTGATCTCCCCAGTTCCTCTTTTCAGGTCCGCTTGGTAATGAGAGTGAGTTTAAGATCAGAAGTGTTGTTGAGTTCAGAAGAGTTGCAGGTTGGGGTTGTGAAGTGAAGATTAGGGGAATACTCTGGAGTTGACTTTACTTTGTTTTCACTTTCAGTTGACATCTTGGGTTGGCAGTTTTGTGATCGGTTGTGATTGGACTTCAGATCTTTGTTCTTTATCGTTTTGTTGGTTTTGGATTTCAGATTTCATTTGTTTCTTCGGTTTTACTAATTGGAGGCCTCCTTCGTTTTGCACTTTTATTTAAGAGTTATTTCTGTTTCCGCTGCGTTTTACTCCTTTATTTAAATGTTGTATCTTCGAGTAGCACTCAAACCGGTTCGACCACGGGTAAACCCGGGTCGGTTTTGGACGGGTGTTACAAGAACACTTTTTCTGGAGGAGTTAATGAAGATCCCAGTGCTCATGTGAGGAACTTCACGAGGCTTGCTCACACCGTTTCAAACAACGAAGCAGACCATAATACTGTCAAGCTTCAACTATTCCTTTCACTTTGAAGGGAGAAGCAGAGCAATGGCTATTTGATCATCCTGCCAATCATTTCACTACTTGGGATGATCTAGCTAAAGCATTCATAGAAGAATTCTTCTCTCCTTCTAGAACCGAGGCACTCAAGGCACATATTGATGATTTCCAAAGTGGTCCGGAGGAGAACTTTTATGAAGCTTGGCAGAGATTTCAAGGACTTCTCCAAGCTTTCCCTCACCATGGATGGGATGACTACTCCAAGTTCACTACATTCCTCATAGGCTTGGATTATGAGAAGAGTAAGGATTTCTCCTTGTAGATGAATGGGGACTTGAATGACATGACTACAACCGCAGCTTTGGCTTCTTGTAAGAGCTTTGCCATAAAGATTAAATCTCTTGTGAAAGTTAATCCTATGAAGATGGACGACAGGCATCCAGCGAAAGTGAGATTCTCTACTAATGCCCAATATCTGGTTCCCACATCTCCTGCATCGGTAGACAATATTAAGAGTCGGTTGGAGCTGGATAATTCAAGATTGAAGATGGAGGTGCAACGACTCAAGTACGAGTTGGGAAGTGCTCATATAACTCCCCAACTAGGTGTGCCTACAGCTCCACCACCAGGAGTCAAGATGCTTACTAGATCCACTCCTCCTCCGGTTGCGAAGATAGAGAATGTAGCAATAGTCTCATCCCCTTGCTGAAACTGTGGTGGTGCAAGTCATTCAGCAGAAAGTTGTACATGGAAGTTTGAGAGTGACCCCGACCACGAATAGAAGGAGGTTGATTACGTGGGTGTTCAGAACCAACAGAACTCTCAGAATCAAAATAACAACTTCAGGAATTCCAATGGCTACCAGAACCAGAATCAAAACCAGAATTGGAATAATCACCGCAACAACAACTCCTTCCAAGGAAATCAAGGTGGGTATTCTGGGAATCAATTTCAGGGAGGATATCATAACCAGGGGGTAATCAGAGATATAACGAAACCAGAATCAGAACTCTCAATGGAAAAACAGAGGGAACTGGAAAAGTAATTAGAATCAGAATCAAAACTCCCAATGGAATGATAACCGAGGTTCAAGCTCTTCTACACCGAAATCCAATACTAACATTATGTTGGAGAAAATTCTTGTTGAAACCCAGACGAACAAGAAGGAAACATATATCTCTATCAAGAAGCTAGAAGATCAGGTGACATGAATAACTAATCTCCTGAAGGAAAAAGGAGTTGGTTCTCTATCTAACACAACTCTCCCCAATCCTAACAATGCTCGAGGAAACAACAGAAAGGGAGAGTTCTGTGGGGTAGTTTCTCTATAAGATGACACAAACGGATTGGAGAAACCAATGAAGCAGTTGAGTGAGAAGGATCAGCCAAGGGAAATAACTACTCCACCATGCTCGAAGACTGGAGAAGATTTTCCTACTACCTCATACCGACAAAAGCACCTTATCCTGCTGGTCTGTGCAGGCCTGTGCTAACCAAAGAGAATTTAGGGAAGACTTTGGAAAGAATTGATCACCAGAAAAGGGGAGTTACGTTGTTGGAAGTACTTCTCTCGAACCTAGATTATGCGAGGCCCATGGAGGAAATTCTCTCCAAGAAAAAGAAACTGAAGAATGCAGCAGCTGCTGCTGTGGTGGAGGAGCTGCGAAGCATGGTTCCTATCAAGAAGGAAATCAAGACTGATAATCCTCTTCCTAAAATTGCCCCTTCAAAGACGAGAGTGGATGAGATAGAAGAGATAGCCGCAGTCACACTCGATGGAGCTCGTGCGTCTGCACCAAAGAAAAACATAATAGTGCCAAAGTGTCCTGATCCAATGAGTTTTTCTTTTCCTTGTTCAATTGGCACACATTTGATTGATCGAGCTCTTTCATAGGGTGTTAGCATTAGTGTTATGTCTTATTCATTATTTCAGTGTTTAGGATTGCCTAGGCTAACCCCTACCACTATGCATATCAATTTAGCCGATCAAACGGTTAGACATCCTCAGGGTATTGCTGAAAATGTTATATTTATGGTGCATGATAGCTATTTTAGGATAAATTTTGTGGTGATAGATTGTGAGGAGAGTATTAATGTTCCCCTTATCCTGGGACGACCTTTCCTAGGCACTGTTGGTGCACTCATCGATGTGCAGGCTGGGAGGTTGACCTTGCGGGATAAGGGAAAAGATATCATATTTGAAATTTCACCACCTGGTCCCAATTCACATCCATCAGCGAAGAAATCCATATCTTTAGTGCCTGAGCGTGCTTCAGTTTATACTGTGTTCACTGATATGGATCCTCCTTATTCGATTCCATCTTTGTAGGATCAGGTAGCTGCGATGGTGTTTACCAAAGATGCAGGTGGAACTCCGAAGAAGAACAAGCCTCCAATGAAAGTAAGGCACCACCCCATGACATGACCCCTACCATACCCCTAGATGTGGTTCTAGACAAAGCGGAGCTATTTGGATCATTAAAGGTAGCTGGATTGCGTGGTGACGGTACCTTGGAGCTTGTCCTTACTAACAGGAAGAAATTTGTGCTTCAGAGTGGATCAACGAAGCTATTTTTCCATAACACGGATGCCAGTCTAAAAGAAGTTTTGAGTTGAGACGCCACACCGTAGACCAGGTATCGTCTAGCTCAAAGACATTCAACGAGAGGGCTTCTCGGGAGGCAACCCGATGCTGGAGTCCTTTGAATTTTTTAGTAGAGTATGTGGTAGCGTCGTTTGTTAGTCATTGTGTGTGTCTATCCCTGATTGTCAGAGTTTTTTTATCCTAGTCGCCTTGAAATTTGATTTCCGATTTTTTTGGTGAGTTTTAAAAAAATTATGACAAAAATTGCACGTTTTCGCTCCCGGGAATAGCAAAAAGTGCGACTGGGTTTCAAAAAATTTTAACGTATTTTTTTAAAAATAAAATAAAATAAAATGTAAAAAGCGAGATTTTGAAAAGTACGCCCTCTTGGCTGGTCACACACTTTTATGTTATTTTATTGAGTCGGTCTATCTTGTTTTGAGTCGGTCGTCCATTTTGTATCCTAATTGCTCTAATATTGTGGTGAGGTTCTTCCATGTCTCAGGCTGACTTTTGTCCTCTCCATGTATCGTTCCGCCAGTGTTCCACTCGCCCCTTCTCCGACACCCTCATTGTCACTTTTTGGTAACTCTATACACCCTGTTTCTACATTTTTTATGTCATCCATTGTGGACAATGTCCAGTTTAAAGTGTGGGGTGGGCTGATATTTCTGAGGGTTGCTTGTGTGATTATCTGTGTTGATTTCTCTTATTGGAACATGCTCTTTTCTTGACTTGCAATGCTAAATTAATTTTCAATCTTTCACAATGACGCTTAGGTTGTCTTATCTAGAACTTGTAACTAGCATGCTTGAATTGATATTGATGACACTAGAAATACCATGTTTATTAACCCTAACTAAGCAAACATTCCACTGCCAGAAACACAATTTTAAGGGTAGGTTAGTGGATTTTTATTCATTAGCGTTATTTCTTGCCGAATTGGTTACCTTGTTTGTTTTGGGTTTATTTGATGTGTTTTCGAGTGTTTGTGTTAGTGCAGAAGTCTATACCGTCAAATAAGCATCCATCAGGAGTGTTCAGGATGCAATGGAGCCTCGAGATTGAACCCGAGAGCATTAGAGAGGTCAAACGATCAAGAGTTAGTAGCACAACTGCTTTTCAAGGAACATTTCGGTGAAAGGTTTACACTACAACAAAAGAATGATTTGTGGCAGTTTTTTTTAAGAACAGTGGCAGTTATAACCTCCACTGTTGTAAACATAGTGGCGGTTGTACAACCGCCACTGTTACAAGCGGAAACCGCCACAAGTACGTCCGTCACAAATGAACTTTATTGGCGGTCAGCAACCGCCACTAATAGTCAACATTGGCGGTTACACATTGGAGGTTATAACCGCCAATGTTGATGTCAACTTTCCAAAAAAAAAACTCGCCGACGCAAAACCCAGATTCTGGCGAGTCCCTTTTTCTTGGAACGAGGAGCTCCGGCCACCACCACTCAAGTCTCTTCTCTCTGTTTCCGATTCGCCATCACTGTCCGCCGATTAGAGCCCAACCACTGTTAAACCTCCAATCCATCCGTCAATGGTGGTGAGCTCCTGCCGCCTTCTCCTTGCGCCAACGACAGTCCTTCTCTCCGTCTTGAACAAAGGACATAGTCGTCGAAGTTGTTGACTGACGGAAGAGGAGAGGTTGGCCGTGAGGAGCGACAATGATGAAGAAGAGCATGAAAGTTAAGATCCATCCATCGATCCTTGTATCAAAATCGGAAGGGAGAGTTGATGTGCGAAGTGGTCAGGGGAGAAATTAGCGGCGGTGGGATTAGAGGAGAATGAATGGTGGTGGTGGTGGAAGGAAGCGGTGGGGGCAGAGTGATGAAGGGAGGGGAGGTGGTCGGATGTGGAAGCAGTTGAGGAAGATGTAGTGGAGGAGAAGAGATCTCGTTGGAGAAGTCGAGAAGGTCGTCGATTCGGAAGTTTAAGGTGTCGGCACAAGGATTGTGGCGGTTACAACCGCCACAATGTGAGTAATAGATTGTGGCGGTTTTGATGTGAACCGCCGCAACCGTGGGCAGACGACCCTTAAACACCACAAGCTGATGATCCTAGCCACGAGAAGAAACCGTCAGAACCGGGGATGGAAGAGGACTTTGACCCACTAGCTATAAACGAGCTAGGAACTAGAAGTATCAAGTCGAGGGCGCCACTTCAAGAGGAGGATACTCTTGATGATAAGCCGATCCTTCAGTATCGCAACATGCAGATACAATAAGGGGTTTCAAGAACAAAGTTCTATAAAAGGGGGTTTATTTCAAAAGGGTTCTTCATACAAAGGGTGGCCGGCGGCCTGCTTATATAGGTGAGGGAACAAGCTCTCCTCCCTAAAGACTACTTCCTAAATAAGAATAAAATAAAGAGTCCTACTCCTAAAAAGAATCCTAAAACCCCTAAATAATCCGACTAAAAAGGAAAAAAACAATTAAATAGTCTTAAAACCGAAAATACAACTCAAATAGGAATAAAACACTTAAAACCCTAATCCGGCAATTTAGGGTTTCCTAGTCCGGGTGGGACTAGGACTCGTCGGGTCCGCCGGTCTCGGGCTGGGCCTTTGCTTCGGTTCCGGGCTTCTTCTCAAACGATAGTCCTTCGTCGGGCCTTGGGGCCTGATGCTCCGGGCTTGTCCAGGGGCTAGGGGCTTGCCAAAAGGCTCGGGCCACATGGTGGCTAGCCTCATAAAGTATTCCCGATCGGCCCGACTCTCGGTCTAGGGCTCGGGGCTGGGCCTTTCTAGGGTCTTCTCCATTTCTGCTCGGGGATTCCTCTCCTAGCTTCGGGCATCTCCTTAGGTAGCTCCATATGTGGCTCTCATGGGCTAGGGTCGGGCCAGGAGTGGTGCCTTGGAACCAGGGGCTCCGATTCTTCTCAGGACTCGGCTCCGGGTCAGTCTTGGGTGGCCATCCCTTCTTGGCCAGGTACTCTTGAGCTCTCCTGTTCCTGTACTCCAGGAATGCTTCCAGAGGGTCTCTGGAGTGTGCCTCATCTTCAGGGCCCTTGGAGATTAGGCCAGGATCTGGCTGAGGCTCGTCCTCAGCCCTAGGGTTTCTACACTCGGCCAACAGCATGGCCTATAGTGGCATTTCTTCCTTTTGAGTTTTCCTACCTGCAGGGGGAGGCCTTAGTCTATATTTCATCTCATACCTTGGTTTGAGAGCTTGTAGGTGGCCTGCTCTTGGTCCTACATGTTTCTTGTAGGGCCCTAGGGTTCTGCCTCGGACAGGTGACCCTGGCGGGGTGTAGGAGTACCTGCGGGTACTAGGGCAGCCGTGCTGGGTCATATCAGGTTTTAACCGCTAATATTAAACCGCCACTGTTATTAAACAATTGTGGCGGTTGTACAACCGCCACTATTGTATCCGCCACCAATCTCTTTTTTTGTTGTAGTGTTATACTTATCGCCGAAAACTTAGTGAAGAACCCAAAGAGAATGCGGAAGATTTCCAAAATATTTTATGAAGAACTTTTCGCCGAAAAGCTCAGAAGTTTTCGACGAAAAGTTTGTAAAGAAGCAACGACAATTCCTGGCGCTGGAATTTGGAAATATATTATAAAGAAGTTTTCGCCGAAAACTTCTAAAGTATTCAGTGAAAATTTGAGCTTATTCTAGGTCATATTTGGAGAAGAACCTATTTAAGGAGCCCTTCACCCCAATTCAATATATCTCATTTTTCAGACTTTCCACGCACTAGAGGAGATATATTAGAGTGTTTCTAGAGTTCTCGGAGAGATTTTGACACGATATTTTCATCCCCGAGGTTCTCGGAGCTAGGAGTTGAAGAGTTTCTCAGGGTCGAAACTACACGGACCCGTCACAATTAGGTTTACAGTCTTTCTCTGTTCTTCCTTTCTAAGATGAACTCCATTGTTGTTTTTTTTCTCTTAACTTGAATATGAGTAGCTAAACTTGTTAAACTTAGATTAGATGAACCCTAAGTGACCTAAGGCTTTAAAGCGGTCACGGATCGGTGGTAATTAGATCTTAATTCAATCAGTTTCTTATTCATTATTGATCTATTCTTAATTTGTGTTTCTTTTATAGCTTGATCATCTAGATTAGTTTCTTTTTAAAATAAGGATAGTTGGCAAACGTTCGCCTAGTTTTAGAACTTCAAATTAATTAATTAACCTATTCAATGGAATCATGCCTCTCGTAGGAAGCATTTAGGGTTAATCCGTTTCAAGAATAGCTCACTAAAATTAATCAGGTGCACCACTTAGTTATCTATTCCAGAAGTGAACGCACAGACGGTTAACTATCTTGGTAGCTAGTTTGATAGAGCGAACGTTCACGGACTTAGACCTAAGGGTAAGGAGCTGTGACGGTGTTTAAGAACGAATGAATTAGGATTGAAAAGTCAACGATTTGTGATCGCCAATGCCTTGGTAATCTTAGAGGGATTCGAGTCTGAGCTTTTGTCTATCTTTCGTAACCAAACCTCATTTAATCAATCTGTCTTTCAATTCAATTTCATTTCATTTGCGTAGTAGTTTAGAAGTCGTGAAACTCACACCAAATAACTTGAATTTAAACCTGAATATTTGTCAATTTCTTTGAGTAAACAATTAGAAGAAACCATTGGAATACGATTTGATCTACGTTGGTAGGTTAGTTATTTGATCACTATTTTACAGCTATCAAATTGACGCCATTTTCGAGGAGCTCTTCTTAATTGTTTGAAAGAAGAGTTGACAACTATTCTTCTACTTTCCATCCTTACATTTTTCAGCACACTACGATTTTACAACAGTTATTCTTGTTTTGTTGTGACTTACAGGTTGAATGCAGGTATATGAACCATCCACTCACTCGTTCTAAGTTCAAGCCTATCCAGACTAAGAGCTCAGACATCCCGGGCAGTTCTGTACCGACAAAGCAACAATAAGCAAATAAGCAAGTGATAATCAAACCACCTTCCCCCATCAAAATCGAGGAGACTAAAAAGAATCAACTCCATCCCCTAAGTCTTTCGGTACACCTCACACTACTCCATCACCACCACGATCTCCCAAAATGAATCTACCGCCACCACCTCCTACTCAACGCACCATGGAAGATTATAATAAACTGAGCGCGACGAACGTCCGGTCAAGCATCTCTGTCCCTCAGAATGATGCAGATCCTGACTTTGAGATCAGGATCCCATTCTTGGGTATGATTTTTAGGGATATTCAGTTTGAAGGGAAGTCTCGTGACAACCCCTGCACTCATCTGGCAAACTTCCTCTCTATGTGTGCTACATTCGAGAGTGGGAATCTCGACAAGAAAACTCTATACTTGCGAGCATTCCCAATCTCACTTAGAGGCGCAACAAAGAGATGGCTAAGTAGCAAGCAGTTGGCCATTACACACAGTGGGACACTCTTGCTCAAGACTTTGTGGAGGAGTACTTTCCCCCATCTAGAACTACAACTTACAAGGATAACATCGCCAGATTCAAACAGAAGGATGGAGTGAGCCTTTATGATGCTTGGAAAGAATTCCAAGAACTTCACTACAACTGTCCTCATCACGGTTTCGAGCAGAGACAACTGGTCAAGATCTTTGCTCGAGGAATGAATGTTGAATCCACGAAGTGGGTTAACTCCTTGGCTGAAGGAGATTGTACATCTCTCACTCCAGAAGATGCTCTCCTACACTTTGCAAGTTGTGCTTCTAAATCCAGGAATTGGGAGAGACAGTTAGAAGGCACTAACAGCTAGTTAGGCCTTGAAGAACAAATCAAAGCTGAAGTGCAGAAACACTTGAAGAAAGCTGGTGCACCCATCAACCCTCCTTCAACGTTTGTCTTCGTTGCTGATTGTGAATGGTGTGGAGCATGTGCTCATAATGGAGGAAGCTGTCAAAACATTGGCAAAGTAGGTGTCTGTTCTGCAGAGGAGGTAGATTTTGTTGGAGGAGGCTTCACCAACAACCAACAAGGCTACTCCGACTACCGCCAATACCGGCAACCTCAACAACAAGGCAGTTTCCAAGAGCCCCCACCTTCCAATTCCAGAGCTAATCAGAATCAGAACAACCAACCATCTGGGTCGTACCAAGAAAATAAGTCAGCCAACCAATCCGGTGGAGTCTATCAACCACCACATCAAAACCAAGGAAATTATGGTACAACACCTGGTAATCGCCAGAATTAGTATGCTAATACCAACTACCAAGGGCCACCTGGCTTCACTGGAGGACAACATCCTCAAAGGCCAACACCACAAGATACTAAGGAGAGTGAAAGGGATAAAAACCTCAACCAGATCATATCTAGACTTGATGACCACGACAATCAATTCAAAGCTCAGGCTACTTTGAATCAAGGGCAGATAAATCAAGGATAGAGAATGGAGAGTCAACTGAGCAACATTGTCATCCATCTATCTAGTGGCCATCCCTTCGGTGATTTACCAAGACAAACTGATCCGAATCCTAAGAACGAGCATGCTAAAGCCATCACAACAAGGAGTGGTAAACAGATAGTTGGTCTTTCAATGCCTGATCCGGTCATGGTTTCCTATGATATAGGCATAGACATGCCAGAGATCGAAGACATCACGGCTGAGGAAGAGAGTAAAGAAGAGGAAGAGGAAGTGACTACCCCGCTCCCTCCACCATAATCTCTTGTGCTGCCACTACCTCCTTATGAGCCTAGGATTCCATTTCCTAAGGCCGTGAAGCTAAAGACCCTAGACACCCAATACAAGAAGTGGTATTCGATCTTGAAGAACATGGAGATTAAATTACCGGTCACCGAAGCTGTAGAGATCATGCCACCACTTGGGAAGTTCTTGAAGGATCTGGCAAAGAACGTGAATAATGGAGATGTGTCTTCTATCACTCTTAATGATGAATGCTTCACCGTTCTCTATAGCACGCCACCCCGAACACCCCCAGCTAAGTGTCGTGATCCTGGTTCTTTCATTTTACCTTGCATTATAAATGGTAGCAAGATTGAGCGGCTTAGCTGATCTTGGCGCTTCCATTAATGTGATGCCTACACACCTATATGAGGAATTGAACTTTGGAGAACTAAAACCAATTAGTTTACATCTTCTGCTAGCTGATAGGTCTGTCAAAATACCTAGGGGAATGATAGAAGATGTGGTTGTCCATTGTGGGTCTTTTATCATTCTTGCTGATTTTGTTGTCTTAGACACCCGAGAGGTTGATGTAACACTCATCTAGGACTGACCCTTTTTGGAAACAGCCAGTGCAACTATTATGTAAAACATGGCTTTTTGACTTTGAAGGCCGTAGAAGATAGCATGACATTCCTCGTTAAGGATGGTATGAAATATACTTTGCTGCTCAAGATGACACCTGTTTATCTGTTGATTCCTTGGAGTTGGCCTTGGCCGACTTCGTTGCTAATGCCTTTTTTAAAGACCTGCTAGAGTTGTGTTTGATTTTAGGTGTAGAAGATACATTGGAAGATCTGGGGCAACTCCTATGGGAAGAAGAACTAGCTAAATAGAAAGTGAATTCTGCATCTACTCCTACGCCACCCATCATCGAACACACACCAGGTCGGATCATCACTTTCTATGAGCAGCCGCCCACACTTACTTTAAAGGAGCTTCCAGACCACCTTGAGTATGCATTCTTGTACAAGGACTCACAATTACCAGTCATCATCAGCTCCGCCCTATCATCTGGACATAAGAAGCAATTGGTCAAGCTTTTGAAGAAACACATTCGAGCTATAGCTTGGCAGTTAGCAAACATTAGAGGAATTTCTAAAACTTTCTGCAAGCATCGAATCGTGGTAGATGAGGAATTCAAACCGGTCAGACATCCACAATGTCGGTTGAACCCATTGATGCAAGAAGTTGTGAAGAAGGAGGTTCTTAAACTCCTTGATGCTGGAATCATATATCCTATTGCTGAAAGCCCTTTGGTGAGCCCCACTCAAGTTGTTTTGAAGAAAGGAGGGATCACAATTGTCCCTAATCAGAAGGGAGAGCTCATCCCCACTCGCACTGTCATAGGATGGAGAGTATGCATTGATTTTTATCGACACCTTAACAACGCCACCAAGAAGGATCACTTTCCATTACCATTTATTGATCAGATGCTTGAGAGGTTGGATGGTCATGAGTTCTATTGCTTCTTGGATGGGATGTCTGGTTACTTCCAGATCCCGATTGAGCTTGACGACTGATGACACTCGATTTGACGTGATTATCAGCCTCATTTAAGCGACATTTCCTTGCTTAAGACATGGTTTTTAGGGTAGAATGACGAATATTCAATCAATTGCCCTATCTCGTGCCATTTGTGTTACCTTGGCCAATTTTGGGTCTATTTGATGGTTTTCTAGTGTTTTTATGTTAGCACAGGTTTTTGCCATCAAATAAAGTAGCCAAGGACGTGTCCAAGACGTTGGAACCTCGAGGAATCGCATCGGAATCCATCCAAGGAGCCAACCAAATCAACCAAATTCCTGCCCCGGTTTACAAAGGAGTTTTCGCCGAAAATCCCTTAGTATTTTCGGCGAAAATGCAAGCACAAATCCACTGATGTCAACTGAAGGATATTTTCGGCGAAAACACTAAGTTTTTGCCGAGAAGTGTTGGACCAAAAATCACAGAAGAAACAGCCGGCGGTCATCCACATTTGCAAAGGAATTTTCGGCGAAAATTCCTTCATATTTTCGCCGAAAATCCTAGTTAAAATCCGGCGGTTTAGGGTTAAGTATAAATACTTAACCGGCGGCCCAAAATGAATAGACTTTCCATACAAAATCATAATACACTTTTCATAATCAGAATTTCGAGGATTCTCTGAGATTTCTGAACTAGAGTTTAGAGTTCGAAGAGCCGGAAAGAGATCGTGACGCCATCCCTTCCATCTCGAGGACTCGGAGCCAGGATTGCAGTCTATCGGAAGATCGAAGTTCTGCCAGAGTCGTCTTAATTAGGTTTTTCAGATACTTTTATGTTCTTCCTCTGTATGATGAACTCTTTCTTTATCTTTGATTCTTTTGTGATGAACATGAGTAGCTAAACTCTTAGAGCTTAGACTAGATGAACCCTAAGTGACCCAGGGCTTTAAAGCGGTCACAGATCGGCGGTGATTAGATTCAAAGTTCAATCAGTTTCTCTTTCATGTTTGGTTTGTTCTTCGTTATTTATGTTTCTTGTCTGGATTGATCACCTAGATTAGATTCTGGTTAAGCTAAGGATAGAAGCGAACGCTCGCCTTACTTCAAAACATCGAACTGAACAATTAACCTGATAATTGGAGTGTGCCTTTCGTAGGAACCGGTTAGGGTTAATCCACTGCAAGAGTAACTCATGAATCGTTAGTAATTCCACCAGTTAAGTTACGTCGTTGCGAGAGGCGACCGTACCCGGGCGGCTAATTAATCTTGGTAGCTAGAACGGATAGAGCGAACGTTCGTCGTCTTAAACCTAAGGGTTAAGAGTTATGGTGGTGTCTTAGAATTGATTGAATGAGAATTGAAATCCGCTGATCTGTTGATTGCCTATGCTCTGGTGAACGAAGGGGGATTCGAAGTCTAAGTTTGTTTGTCATCTCTGTTTTCAACCCTAATTTCCAATCTGTTTTAGTTTCAATTTTCAATTTCTCTGCATTTCTTAGAATTAGAAGTCGTGGAACTCACACCACGCACGAAGTGTTCAATTTGAGTAATTTGCTAGCTTATTTGAGTTCATCAAATTGGTACCGTTGCCGGGGACTTCTTTTAATTGGTTGAAAGAAGAACTAGCAATTTATTCTTCTATTTTCCATCTTTCACTTTTCCACCCACTTCGATTTTACACTGGTTTTTGTTGTTTTTGTTATTTGTAGGTTGTTCACAGGTGTATGCATCGCCGCCCTTGGACTCGCTCTCAAACCGACAAGGCTAAGAGTATAGAGAGACCAAGCAGTTCTGCTCCACCTCGACAATCACATATTCCAAGGAGAAGCAGAACCAATCCACCTCCATCCATCACTCTGATTAAGATCGAGGAACTGAAGGAGAGTTCCTCATCTTCACCATTACCGTCACCTTCATCTGTTTCATACACCGAGTCACTTTCACCTCCTCCATCTCCTACCATGACTGATCAATTACCACCATCGGGCGAAAATCCACCACCGCCGCCTGCACAGAAGAGTCTAGCTGATTACAACAAGCCGAGCGCGACTAACATTCGATCTGCCATTGCCGTACCGCGCATTGAAGGAGATCCTGACTATGAGATCAAGATTCCATTTTGACTATGATCTCTAGGGATCTACAGTTTGAAGGCAGGCCACTAGACAATCCATGCACACATCTGGCGGATTTCCTTGATCTCTGCAGCACTTTTAAGAACGGAAACCTCGACAAGAACACTCTTTGCTTGAGAGCTTTCCGTTCTCTCTGAAAGGCGCAGCCAAAAGGTGGCTTACTGGCAAACCACCTGGATATTACACTGATTGGGATACTCCGGCTCAGGATTTCGTTGAAGAATACTTCCCTCCTGCCAGAACAATAGCCATCAAGGACAGCATCGCCAGATTCTCCCAAAAGGAAGGCGAAAGCTTATACGATACTTGGAATCGATTCCAAGAACTTCTCTACAACTGTCCTCATCACGGATTCGAGCAGAGGTAGTTAGCCGAAATCTTTGCTCGAGGTCTTCGAGAAGAATCTGCCAAGTGGGTCAATTCTCTAGCTGAAGGGGATTGCACTACGCTCACACCTGAAGCTGCTCTTCTTCATTTTGTGAACTGTGCTTCCAAGTCAAGGAACTGGGAGCGACAATCAGAAGGATCAAGGATTAAGCTCGATCTCGAAGCTACTATCAAGGCAGAAGTAGAGAAGCATCTGAAGAAGTCTTCTACACCAATAAAACTGCCGGCAGCTTCTGTCTATGTTGCCGATTGCGAATGGTGTGGAGCTTGTGCGCATAATGGAGGCCGATGCCAAAATTTTGGTAAGACAGAAGTCTGGTCCGCCGAAGAGGTAAATTTCATTCAACAAGGCTTCGTTAACAATCAGAATGGTTATGCTGGCTACCGCAACTTCAGGCAGCAAGGGAACTATCAAGACAGACCTCCCTACAATAATGGCGCCAACCATAACCAGAACCAGAATAACCACCCAGCTGGTCCAGCTCAGGATCAGAAGCCTAACCATCCATCGGGAGGTGTCTATCAGCCACCACACCGTAATCCGGGTAACTATGGAACTGCTCCTGGCAATCGCAAGAATCAATATTTGAATAACACCTATCTAGGGCAGCAGTACCAGAAGGAAAACAATGTCAGTGACCCGGACAAGAAGCTTAGTCAGATCATTACCATACTCGACGATCATGACAGTCAGTTCAAAGCTCAAGCTCTTCTCAATCAAGAACAGATAGCAGCCGGTCAAAGAATTGAGCAGGCTGTGAACAACATCTCGAGCATGCTAGCATCTGGTCGACCATTTGGCCAACTTCCGAGCCAGACAGAGCCGAATCCGAGAAAGGAACAAGCTAAGATGGTATCTGTTAAAAAGTTTACAAGCTTATCTGTTGACGCTTGTTCTGTTTTACGCAGGATCGCTGAAACTCCAGAGAAGAAGGAAGCACCGAAAGTGGCACCTAAGGAGGAAAATCCTCCTCTTGCACCGTCCTATGTGAAGCCTCCGTTTCCAAGAGCATTACTGCCAAATGCAAGGTTGGAGACTGGCATGAAGGGGAATAAAGAAGGATATCCTGATGCTCGTAGCATGATGAACGTATCGTTGTGATGCGTTCAAACAAATAACTAACAAAGCTAAAAAAAGCTAGGGTAGATCGTATTCCAGGGGTTTCCTCTACTTCCTTACTCAAAGATGTTGGCAATTTAATTCAAGTTTAAACACAAGTTGTGCGTGGTGTGAGTTCCACGACTTCTATACTAAAATGCAAAGATAATTTGAAATGAGAATTAAAGCGAAGAAAGATTGAAGATTGATTGATTGACTAGAAAGATGACAGACAAGCTTAGACTTCGAATCCCCCTTAGATCACCAGAGCAACAGCAGTCAACAAACCAGTAACTTTCAATTCTAGTTCATTCAGTTCATAGACACCATCATAACTCCTGACCCTTAGGTGTAAGACTGGCGAACGTTCGCTCTATCCGATCTAGCTACCACGATTAATTAGCCACCCGGGTACGGTCACCTCTCGCAACGACTTAACTTAACTGGTGCAAATTCTAATGATTAATGAGTTACTCTAGCAATGGATCAACCCTAATCGGTTCCTACAAAAGGCACACTCCAATTATAAGGTTGATTGTTCGATTTGGTGTTTTAAAGTAAGGCGAGCGTTCGCTTCTATCCTTAGCTCAACAAGAATATAATCTAGGTGGCCAAACCAGACAAGAAACACAGATAACGAAGAACAAATCAAACATGAAAGATGAAACTGAATGAACTTCGAATCTAATCACCGCCGATCCGTGACCGCTTTAAGCCCTGGGTCACTTAGGGTTCATCTAATCTAAACTACACGAGTTTAGCTACTCATATTCAATACAGAAGAATCGAAGACAAACAAAGAATACATCTCAGGTAGGAAGACAGAGAAGAACTGTAAAACCTAATTTCGATGTTTCCTGACAGCTTCAATCTGCTGGATCTTCAACTCCTAGCACTGGCTCTCCGAGATGGATGGATGGCGTCACGATCCGTTCCTGGCTCCTCGAACCCTCTCTACTCGTTTTTCTCTCTCTCCTCTGTCTAGCTGTGTGTTGTCAATTGTAAAATTGTAAATCCCCTCATTTAGCCGCCGATTTCTGTATTTAAACCTACCCGAGATTTTCTGATTTCCCCTGATATTTTCGCCGAAAATAATAGAGGAATTTCGGCGAAAATTTCTTCTTAATCGGGACAGTGGATTCCTTCTTTCGTTTTCGGCGAAAACCCAAGGGTCTTTTCGCCGAAAATATATGTGTAAATGGAGCAGGAGTTTCTTTGACTTGAGTGATCTCTCCGGTTGATTTATGTGTGATTCTTCGGGGTTCCAACGTCCAAGACACGTCCTTGGCTACTTATTCGAGGCAAAAACCTGTGCTAACGTAAAAACACTAGAAAACCATCAAATAGACCCGAAACGGGCCAATGTAACACAAATGGCACGAGATAGGGCAATCGATTGACTATTCGTTATTCTACCCTAAAAATCATGTCTTAAGCAAGGAAATGTCGCTTAAATGAGGCTGATAATCACGTCAAAACGAGTGTCATCATAGCACAAAACCCTCCTCTCTATATCCAGCTAAGTGTTCTGATCCTGGTTCTTTCACTCTACCTCTTGTCATTAGTGATGTTAAGATAGAACGTTGTTTGGTTGATCTTGGCGCGTCCGTTAATGTTATGCCTATGAGGCTGTATGAAAAATTGAACCTAGGAGAACTTGAACCACCTAGCATGCAACTTGTCTTTGCTGATTGATCACTTAAAACCCCTAGGGGAGAGATAAAATACGTTGTTACTAAATGTGGTCCTTTCACGTTTTTAGCTAACTTTGTTATCATTGATACTAGTAAAGATGATTCTACCATTCTCATAGGACGACCTTTCATGGCTACTACTGGAATGCAAATTAACGTTCCAAATGGGTCTTTAACTTTGAGGGTTGGTAAAGAAACGATAACATTCCGCCTTAAAGACGGAATGAAATATAATCCTAAGAATGAAGAATTTCATTGTTTAGCTGTTGAAACTGTGGAGTTGACTCCGGTCAACTCCGTTACTGATGTCTCTTCTAGTATCCCTAGATCAATTGCTATTGCAGGTGCTGGACAGATTATCAGGCAGAAACCGAAATCTGTTCCTCAGAAGCCGCCAAAGAAGAAGAAACTGCAAGCCTCTTCTAAGCCACCGAGAAAAGATCCTAGTAGATCCCGAGGGAAGAACAAGAAGACGAAGACTCAAATGGTCTGGAGACTAGTTGTGCCGCCACATCCTATCGAGCCAGCTGCACCACCAATTCGTTCCGAGATACCGGCGCCGGAACAAGTATGGAGGGAGAAGCCAAAAGCATCTTCTAAGGAAATACTGACGATCACCGATCCTGGTGATATCAAGCCGGAGGTTAAAGAAAAGAAGGAGCCGATTGTTCTCATTCCACCCACTATGTTCCTTGTGGAAGATGATCCCTTGACAGAGCTCCTTGGTCAGTTCAAGATCACTGAGCACCTTCCCGACGGACGTACCAAGCTTACACACACTAACGGGAAGAATTTCACGCTCACCGGAGATACCCCGAAGCTCTACTTCATGAACTCCGATGCTAGCGTTAAGGAGAACCTGAGTTGGGATGTCTCCTAATACCGTCCAGGTATCATCCAGCTCAAGGATGTTAATCTAGAGCGCTTCGTGGGAGGCAACCCACGGCTGGAGTCAGTTTTTCATTTGTGTCAACCTTAGTGTTTTAGAGTCAGTTCGGGGGAGCCAAAAGTGTCAGTTTGTTTGACTTCTTATTTTTTGTGTGTAGTATATGTGTCGTAGTGTCAACTGCAAGTCGTTTGAGGTTTTTTCGATTTTTGTGGATTTAACTGTGATTTTCTAAAGTTTGCCGGGATTGCGAAAATATTTTCAATCGTAGAGTTCAATATTTTCGGCGAAAATAACCCATATTTTCGGCGAAAATTCTCTTTGAAATCCCAGTGAGTTTTCCAGACATTTTTTGTCAACATTTTCGGCGAAAACTATTCAACATTTTCGGTGAAAATTCTTTTGAAAACCGGCAGTACTTTTTAACTAACATTTTCGGCGAAAACTTGCACTTATTTTCGTCGAAAATTCCTTTGAAAATCAACCAACTTTTCGTTTTAAAATCCGGATTCATCCTCTCTCTCTTCCTTCTTTCATTTTCGAAAAAAAACCTTCCCCCCGTTTCAACTAAATCGCCGACCGCCGCACCTTCCCTTCGCCGCCGCCGACCAAACCCTTCGCCGCCGCCTCGCCGACCGCCGCCGACCGCCGCTGCTCCCTTCCCC
This sequence comes from Linum lewisii, assembly GCA_034768395.1. NCBI lineage: Eukaryota > Viridiplantae > Streptophyta > Magnoliopsida > Malpighiales > Linaceae > Linum > Linum lewisii. The sequence goes on along the minus strand of CM068296.1, from coordinate 25,646,414 downwards.
TTCCATTTTCGATCATCTTGAGCCCTAGAACAGCCGAATCAGAGCTCTACAGCTCTAGTTCACTCAAACCCTAAAATTTTCGATTTTCCGCCAATTTCTCTTCCTCCGTTCACTTTTAGCGTCCATGGCTTCAAGGTAAGTTGTAGAACTTTTCATTTCGAATCTTTTGACATATTGGATGCTGAGTTTCGTCGGGGTTGACTTTCGGTTGACTTTTTGGTTTGCCTCGATTTGCGTGCGGATTGATTTCGTGTGAACTAGGTTAGCTGAACTCGTTGGACTGATCTAGCATGATTAGGGAGTGATGTGCTTAATTTTTCGTATCATTTGATCATGTGTTGCTATGCCTAAGGCCTATTCTTTGTGATGTTGACTTTTGAGAAATGTCGGTTTGACCGTGAACCGTTTATGATCAGTTGGCTGCCTCATGTGCTCATTTACGTTCATATTCTTGTGCTTGCCATCTGAGATCATATTATGCCGTCATTTCCCGCTTTGTGATAGTCTTGCCATGACTAGGGTTCAATGTTCGATTATGTTGACTTTTTGAATGTCGTTTTGACTTCTGAACTCTGATTGTAATAATTCCATTCTGGTTGTTCCTAAGCGTGTATTTTAATTGTTTGGGATTACCGGTTAATCTGCTTTGCTTACTTCCACTCGGTTTTCCTCATTTCTTTGTGAAATTGAGTTTTTCGACTAAGTGTGGGGTAGGGTTTTAGTTTGACTAATCTGGTTTGTTTTTCTTGCTTAGGAACGTAACTAATGAGCGCAAGACTAAGCAGAGACTTGACACCGCCTCCAGCTCTCGAGCTCCCGCTCCCGTCACACCTGCCATTCATGGATCTCCCCCAGCTTTCCCTGGCCGTGTGGGGTACCACCACACCGTTGCTCGCCTGCCCCCGTTCTACTTCGAGTGCTACCAGAAGCTCAAAAATACCCCTGGTGCCGATGTTCGCCCACTTTCCATGGAGTCCCTATTCGATCACGATGAGGACTACCACCGGAACGTGCACGATGCCCTGGTACATGCTGGACTCCTAGAGCTGACCACCATAGCTTCCGACTTCCCAGACGTCGCTCTATAGGAGTTCTGGGCGACTTTTGATCTGGACGAGCACCGGAGGAGGCAGCACAGGAAGGTCGTTTCCTTCTATCTGGGCGGGGTGCACAGGACACTCACCTATGATGAGTTTGCCGCTCATCTAGGCATCCCCTACGAGCACTACAATGGTCATTACCTCGGCTGGGAGGACGACGATGCCGACGGGGAGGAGTACCATGCACTTTGGAGCCACATGACTGGAGTGCCCGGCGATCGCCTCACGAAGCATAACTCAGTTAAGTCTCTCTCTCACCCTCTCATCGATTCATTCACATGGTTTGGCGTCGTTCTCTTTTGTATGCCGACTACAAAAGAGAACGACGCCAAACCATGTGAATGGGTGCTTGCCCGACTATTCCGCAAGAAGACTCAGAGGTCAAAGCCACCTCGCTCACTCCTGGGAGGCAACTTTGTAGGCCGACTCATCATCTCCTTCGGCCTCAGCCAAGAATATGGCCCGAACATCCCACGCCGCAGAGTACGCACCGTTGGAGGCGATTTGGCGGTCGAGTACAACCTCGAGCTGGACCTCAGCCCCCAGGTAGCAGCAGATCCTCCTCCCCAGGACAAGGATGAGTCGGAGGAAGAAGATGATTCTGAGGAGTCTCAGCCTCAAAACGAGCCAGAATTTCATGATCATATACCCTCGCCACACCATCAGGCAGGGTATGCACGCCAGTCGCCGCCACCCATTCCAGAGCCATATTAGGCGCCTCACCCGCAGCACCACCCGCACCCCGCGGATGTTGGAGAGCTGTATGAGCGACTGCAAGAGTGGCGCATCACCGACAACGCCACTCAAGAGGCGAGATGGACTATTATGCAACAACATATGCACCGCTCCAACGAGCGGTATGAGGCACAAATGGCGTGGCAACGTCAGCTCGGTGATTTCCTCCACTTTCCACTTCCCGACGCGCCTGACGAGCAGTGATCGGGTTGTATCCTCTTTCTTGTCCCTTCTTTTTATTTATTCTTTTTGGATTTCGATCCAACCTTTTTCTGTGTGGATCCGGGGCACTTGTCCCGGTTTTCATTTTATGTTTCATTTGTTTTTGTTTTGTAGGCAGTAGGGAGATTCCCTTTGCTTCGCTTCGGTAGATTCCCTCCGCTCCGAGGATCCGTGCTCATCCCCTACGCCAACCATCTCGGTCCAGGTTCTTCTACTTCACTCTGAACTCTAGATTTAGTCATGTGAGGACACAATACGATTTAAGTGTGGGGTAGGATGCTAGAGAACCTTGCATGAACTTGATTGCCCTTGATTGTGTTTTTGTGTGCCTCGTGATTCCTGTCCAATTTCTCTAGCATTAGAATGGCTCAGTTCTTGATCTTCGATGTTAAGTTGTTGTTCAAACCTTCATAATGATGCTTAGACTGCTTAACCTAGAACTTGAGAACCAACGTGTCTACTTTGATGCTAAATTGCCTGGTCAGAACAGAATTTTTAAAATCTCACTTGTAGTTTGTAGCCTTGATTGCATGAAAATAACCGAATCCGACTAGCAAACCAACTGTGAGCTTTTGATCCATTACACGTAACTTGCAATTTCAAATCTTTCTGAGTGGTTTTCTGTTTGCTTGAATGAGTTAGAATTTGCATGAGACCTACTCGAGACCACACGATGACACGAGTTCTAGAATGATAGAGGTACCTAGATTCAGCTACTAAGCCAGATAGCCTACCCAACGATAAAATCCATTAGGTTTAAACCCTTGAGCTTGGCCTGTTCTTTCGGTTCGATAATACATTACAACCATTTCCCATTCTTTCATTCCCCGTTGATCCCCTGTGGTTGTAGTTCTAGATTGACCTACCGGAAGTCGGTTTGTGGTAATCTGCCTATAGCCATAAAACAGGTGGTCTTAGCTATTATGTCCAGACGTGTAAACCCCTCTAGCAACTAAAATAAAGAATCGGCACAAAAGAAAAAAATAAAAAAATAGAAAAGAAGCAAGTTTCAAAAAAAAAGAGAATACAAAAAATCAGAAAAGCCAAAAAAAAAGTTTTAAGTTCAATAAATGTTCTTCTCCCTACAAATGGAAGAACGAAGTCAAAAGAAAAGTCAGAAAAAGAAAAAAAATGTGTGTTAAAAGAAAATAAAAAGTGCTAGGTTGCTTGAGGGTATCTTAGGACGAGCGTTCACTATTCCACCCGTGTCTGGTTAGATGGTAGGAAGCCACAAATTAGATTCGAGGGAAGTTAGTCGAGAGCTACACCGCACCAAAGCCATCATCATACTTTCCCATCATCCATCGCATCATAAACCCAAGTAGTGTAGAATTCGTTACAGTCCTAGCAGGGAAGTCCTTCTTGACTGGTTACTCGTGTTGTCACAGTGGTGGAGATGTGGTCGAATTGCAAACTTATGACAGAATTCAGTAACAGAAAATGATCGAGAGCAGAAACACGTCCTTAAACACAGAGAGTGAGAGTTCCCAATTTACTAAATATTTCTTGTGTAAGGAGTCTGGTCGGTCAGGTCAAATTCGTGCATAATTGGTTACGATTACTTGTCGTGTGCAGTTTATTAGTGAGACCAGGTGGTTTGGTTGATCTGTATGCATGTTAGGTTTCTTGTTCTAGGATCTATCGGTCTAATAATTCATTGTGTTTGATTGAGCTCCAATTTAATCGATCTTATCATTTGTGAACATGAGCGTTCCTATTCAGTTTGCTTGAGGACAAGCAAAAGCTTAAGTGTGGGGTATTTTGATGACACTCGATTTGACGTGATTATCAGCCTCATTTAAGCGACATTTCCTTGCTTAAGACATGGTTTTTAGGGTAGAATGACGAATATTCAATCAATTGCCCTATCTCGTGCCATTTGTGTTACCTTGGCCCGTTTCGGGTCTATTTGATGATTTTCTAGTGTTTTTATGTTAGCACAGGTTTTTGCCGTCAAATAAAGTAGCCAAGGACGTGTCTAAGGCATTGGAACCTCGAGGAATCGCACCGGAATCGATCCAAGGAGCCAACCAAATCAACCAAATTCCTGCCCCGGTTTACAAAGGAGTTTTCGCCGAAAATCCATTAGTATTTTCGGCGAAAATGCAAGCACAAATCCACTGATGTCAACTGAAGGATATTTTCGGCGAAAACACTAAGTTTTCGCCGAGAAGTGTTGGACCAAAAATCACAGAAGAAACAGCCGGCGGTCATCCACATTTGCAAAGGAATTTTCGGCGAAAATTACTTCATATTTTCGCCGAAAATCCTAGTTAAAATCCGACTGTTTAGGGTTAAGTATAAATACTTAACGGGCGGCCCAAAATGAATATACTTTCCATACAAAATCATAATACACTTTTTATAATCAGAATTTCAAGGATTCTTTGAGAGTTTTGAAGGAGAGTTTAGAGTTCGAAGAGCCGGAAAGAGATCGTGACGCCATCCCTTCCACCTCGAGGACTCGGAGCCAGGATTGCAGTCTACCGGAAGATCGAAGTTCTGCCGGAGTCGTCTTAATTAGGTTTTTCAGATACTTTTCTGTTCTTCCTCTGTATGATGAACTCTTTCTTTATCTTTGATTCTTTTGTGATGAACATGAGTAACTAAACTCTTAGAGCTTAGACTAGATGAACCCTAAGTGACCCAGGGCTTTAAAGCGGTCACAGATCGGCGGTGATTAGATTCAAAGTTCAATCAGTTTCTCTTTCATGTTTGGTTTGTTCTTCGTTGTTTATGTTTCTTGTCTGGATTGATCACCTAGATTAGATTCTGGTTAAGCTAAGGATAGAAGCGAACGCTCGCCTTACTTCAAAACATCAAACTGAACAATTAACCTTATAGTTGGAGTGTGCCTTTCGTAGGAACCGGTTAGGGTTAATCCACTGCAAGAGTAACTCATGAATCGTTAGTAATTCCACCAGTTAAGTTAAGTCATTGCGAGAGGCGACCGTACCCGGGCGGCTAATTAATCTTGGTAGCTAGAACGGATAGAGCGAACGTTCGCCGGTCTTAAACCTAAGGGTTAGGAGTTATGGTGGTGTCTTATAACTGATTGAATGAGAATTGAAATCCGCTGATCTGTTGATTGCCTATGCTCTAGTGAACGAAGGGGGATTCGAAGTCTAAGTTTGTCTGTCATCTCTGTTTTCAACCCTAATTTCCAATCTGTTTTAGTTTCAATTTTCAATTTCTCTGCATTTCTTAGAATTAGAAGTCGTGGAACTCACACCACGCACGAAGTGTTTAATTTGAGTAATTTGCTAGCTTATTTGAGTAGTCGATCATTAGAAGGCCCGTGGAATACGATCTGCTTAGCTTTTTAGCTTTGTAGTATTTGATCACTGTTCTGTATCTCATCAACGACCAAGAGAAAATGACCTTCACTTGTCCCGTGGGTATGTTTTCTTATCATCGTATTCCCTTTGGGTTGTGCGATGCTCCAGCTACTTTCCAGAGATGTATGCTCGCTATTTTTGGAGGTTTGGTAGAGAAATGTTGTGGAGGTGTTCATGGATGACTTCTCCGTCTATGGCGACTCATTCTCTCAATGCCTTGCTAACTTGGATAAGGTGCTAGCTCGTTGTGAAGAAACAAATCTAGATCTCAGTTGGGAGAAGTGCCACTTCATGTTTACTGAAGGTATTGTTCTTGGACACAAAGTATCCAAGCTTGGAATAGAGGTCTATCGCGCCAAGCTTGAGACTATTGCTAGCCTTCCACCACCTTCTTTAGTAAAGACGGTTCGAAGCTTCCTTGGCCATGTGGGATTCAATTGAAGATTCATCAATGACTTCTCCAAGATCACTCTTCCAGTGACTAAAATTTTGGAGAAGGATGTGCCATTTGTGTTCGATAAGGCTTGCCTTGAGGCCTTTGAAATTATGAAGACCAAGCTCACTACCGCGCCAATCCTCACGAGACCGGATTGGAGCTTACTGTTTGAGATCATGTGTGATGCTAGCGACTTTACTGTTGGTGCTGTATTGGGACAGAGAAAGGAGAAGAGGTTCCACCCCATCTACTTCGCTAGCAAGACTCTTAATGATGCTCAACAGAACTACACTACGACAGAGAAGGAGCTTATTGACATTATGTTCTCGTTTGACAAGTTCAGACAATATTTGTTGCTCTCTCATACTATTGTGTACACCGATCATGTAGCTCTGTGCCACCTCCTCGCAAATCAAGACTCAAAGCCAAGGCTAATCCGTTGGGTTCTCTTGCTACAAGAATTCAACATCGAGATCAAGGATAAAAAGGGAGTTGAAAACATAGCAGCTGACCATCTCTCGCGACTTGACGAATCATAACCAGGTAAGTCTCCTATCTCTGCCATTGATGATTCTTTCCCTGATGAGCTGTTGCATCTTGAGTTATAAGAACAGGTCAATAGCATCCATCGACCCATGGGTGATCCACCATGCTCAAACTCTAAGCAATTCATCCACATACGAAGAGCCATTGTATTCCACCATCGCCAACTACCTCATTTTTTATTTGATTCCCTCGGAGTTCGACTACAACATGCGAAAGAAGCTGACCAAGCTAGCCAAGTGCTACTTCTGGGATGACCCGTTCCTATACAGAATCAGAGTCGATGGGATGATCCGTAGATGTGTTTCCTACGCCGAGGCAGGTGACATCATGCGCTAATGCCACCAAGGCTAATTCGGAGGACACATCGGTGGCAATCGAACCGCAAGAAAGGTGCTTGAAGCCGGATTCTTTTGGCCGACCTTATTTAGCGATTGTGATGTCATTGTCCGCCATTGCGATGCCTGCCAAAGGTCAGGTAATATCTCGAACTGAAATGAAATGTCTCAGAACATATCATTAACTGTTGAAATCTTTGATGTTTGGGGATTGATTTCATGAGACCTTTCACACCTTCCAACGGTAATAAGTACATTCTTGTCGCTTTAGATTATGTTTCTAAGTGGGTAGAGGCGCAAGCCTTACCCACAAATGATTCAAGAGTGGCGGGGAAGTTTCTCCAAAATCTTTTCACGCGTTTTGGTGCACCACGCTTCATCATAAGCGATAAGGGGATCCACTTCCATGGACAATTTGATCGTGTGTGCAAACGTTTCGGCGTCACCCATAAAATGTCCACACTTACCACCCTCAAGCAAACGGGCAAGCGAAGTGACAAACTGTGAGCTCAAGCTGATTCTTGATAGAACAGTTGGCCGGTCTCGCAAAGACTGGTCATCTAAGCTCAACGAGGCCTTATGGGCGTACCGAACTATGTTCAAGACTCCTATCGGCACTACGTCGTATCGACTTGTTTATGCCAAAGCATGCCATTTACCAGTTGAGCTTGAGCACAAGGCATTTTGGGCCGTTAAAGATCTGAACATGCGTCATGAGATTGCAAGAGAGGAAAGACTTTTACAGGTTGCTGAGCTTGAGGAACATCGCCTTCATGCCTATTAGAGCACGAAGTTGTACAAGGAGCGGACCAAGAGGATCCATGACTCCCACCTGACGGAGCAAAATAAATTCTACCACGGAGACAAAGTCCTTCTATATAACTCTCGGTTGAAGCTATTCCTGGGAAAGCTTAAGTACCGGTGGTCCGGTCCTTTCACAGTGGTTAGACAAACACCACTTGAAGCTGTAGAGATTAAAGGCCCCGATCAAGAACCATTCATGGTAAATGGACATTGGCTCAAGAAGTACCTCCAAGGTCTGGTCGCCGCCCAGGTGGATGTACATCTCTTCACTCCACCACTCTAGTCATCATCCAGGTATTGTCCAGCTCAAGAACGTTAAACAAGAGCGCTTCGTGGGAGGCAACCCACAGCTGGAGTTAGTTTTTTTTATTAATGTTTAAGTCAGGTTTTATCGTTTTGTCGATTTTGGGGGAGCCAATAGTGTCAATTCGTGGTTTGTAATTATTATTGGGTGGGTTTCGCGTCCTCTGTTCTTTTTCAATTTATTTGGAATTTTTCTAAATTTTTCGATTTTGTTATGATTTTTTTTTAATTTTAGTTCGTCAATTTTTACGAAAATCAAAATTAGTGTCAAGTAGGTAAGTTTTCACCCAAAATTTCATTGTTTTTGGCGAAAACTTCATCATTTTAAATTAGATTTTCAGCGCCGCGGTTTTTAAATAAAATTTTGCCAAAAAGTTTGTCTTTTTCTGGGTCAAAATTCTCGTCGGTTTTTCATAAAACTTTTCAAATAACTTTTTGACGAAACCTTTACATATTAGTCTTTTTGGGTTTAAACTTTTGTCAACTTCAAATCAATGTTTTCAAACAAGTTTAAAACCAGACCCCCTGCCCTTATCCATTCACGCATTTTTCCCATCTTCCCTTCGCCGAAAACTTTGAACACCCAACCGCCTCCCATCTATTTTTCGTCGTCGCCGCCATTTCCCCATGCCGCCGCCGCTACCAACCATCGCCGGTCGGACCGCACCCCTCCCTTCAGTCAGCTGCTGCCTCAATCATTCAAATTGGAGCTTTGTAGCTCCGATTCCACCCGATACACCCAAATGGCATTTTTCAATGATTTCGTCGCCTTCCATCGATTTTCTTGCATAATGTCTTGAAGGTTAGTTGTTGGGTTTTCAATACGAATCTTTTGACATATTGCTTGTTCTGTTTTTGACGAGTTTCATTTTCGGCCGATTTTCTATTTTCGTGCCTCTTGATTCGGTGTGAACTTTGCAATTCCGATTGAACACAAATGTTATAGGTTGTGCTAGAATGTTCTGTCAAGAGTTGGTGCCTATTGAATATCATTTGCTTTGTTGAATGACCAATTTTTGTCGGTATTGTTGAATCATGTTGACTACCATGTTAACTTTGTGCTCTAGAACGTATATTGCTGTGTTGTCAATTCCGCTGGGTTCCCTATGATTCTCTGATGTTTTTACCCATGCTTTGATTGTATCTCCCACTCAGTTCATGACTATTCCTCTCAAATTGAGTTTTTGGAATAAATGTGGGGTACATGTCGGTTTGCCTAATTGTGGTGTTGTACATAAACCTCC